>CM074489.1:35853144-37053144 GCA_037389245.1 Oryzias sinensis
TGAAGGTGACAGTGGTGCCTGTGGTAATTGGAGCACTCGGGGCAGTAACCCCCAAGCTGGAGGAGTGGCTACAACAGATACCTGGAAAGACCTCAGACCTCTCAGTCCAGAAAAGCGCAGTGCTAGGAACAGCTAAGATACTGCGCAGGACCCTCAAGCTCCCAGGCCTCTGGTAGAGGACCCGAGCTTGGAGGAGAAACCACCCGCGGAGGGTGAGAGGGGCGTTTTTATATATATATATATATAATCAAGCTATCAAACCACAATATTTCAATATCAGAGAGAAGCGTTTGACAAAATCAAACATAAAAAAAATGGATCTGCAGAAAGGATATTTATTCAAACCATGCTTGAAAATAAAAGAAACATGTTTGCACCATCTTAACCCCTGTAAACTAAAATGCTTTTGACTTTATTGATCATCTTGATAAATGTTTGGAACATTTAAATCTTTTCAATTTGTGATGTTTTTATAATGTCAGAAAAACCTTGAACTTGTCATTTACAGTAGATTTATTGGTAACGCCTTCTTTTACAGTACAGTACTTACACTGTACTTAAGTGGTATTTACATGGTACTTTTTATGGGATTTACTGGGTACTTACATGGTACATTACACAACATGTAAATATCCAGTAAGTATATTATAAATACCCAGTATGTACCACATAAGTATGAACCAAATAGTACCACATAAATACACAGCAAGTACCATGTAACTACCGTGTAGACACAAAAAAGTACCATGTAAGTATCCAGTAAATCCCATAAAAAGTACCATAAAAAAATACCCTGAAAGTACCCAGTAGTTACACAATAAGTACCATGTAAATACCACGTAAGTACTGTACTGTAAAAGAAAACGTTACCGATTTTTAACCATTTTATGTAAATTCACCCTATCTTTTGTAGTGTCAGTCACATCAGCCAAAAATGCATAATAAAGAAAAATAATTGATATTTAAGTTGCACTTTTGGGAGAAAGGTATTTAACAAAATATGGGAACAAGAACCGACATTTCATCTTGAAAGGCAAATCATGTTAACAGAATGGATAACAATAATAGACTGAATATCTGCACGCCTTACTGACGTAACACGTCGATACTTATCTAGCTTAATGAACATAGCAACAATTGTTCAGATAACCATAGCACAAAGGACATGCTAACAAGTCAGCTAAACTCTTCACAAAATTTGTTGAATTTTGAATCCTCTGTGCCGCTTTGGAACAATCATGGCAAACCCAGCGTTGAAGAGGGAGCGTATAGGCCCGGATTTAGCCAGCCCTAATATGGGGTGCAGGTCGAATTGGGGGGGGGGGGGTGCTTCCTGTCTATACGTCCCACCTGACTACAAGTCACACACCCGGCCGAACTACGCACACACAGGAGTTACACATTAGCCTCTTCAACCAACATTTAGTCCATGACAAAGTTATTGGACACAGTAGTTGAGTATAAAAGTCGTGATTTGCGGGTTTTAAAAAACCCTTCACCTTTTGCCAAGATGACATTTTGGACTCTACAGTAGTTTTAACTGGATGATAGAGGGGAGGCGAAGCTCCCCCTGCTGTGACCCCGATCACTGACAGTACAGCTTATCTCCACGCGGCTATACAGACATTAATCCAAACTTTTATTATCTCCATAATATCATCGGCTTTGGCCAAGGAGGGGATGGTGCTGACTAAATGATCCCACAATGACTCTGGTGCTGTTTTAACATCCCATTTTTGAATGAAAAACAGCCTCATCACAGCTCTACAGCATCAATACGATGACACGAGCTCTAACAGCCGACTATCACAGGAGTTTTTTTCTGCACGTGATTTTTATTTTAGCATTAATTCAAAAAGCGTCTCATCACAGCACATGATCAGATACTTGAAATTGTGCTGGCACTCTTACAAATGAGATTTCCTTCTGCTTTGGATTGTAAACAGCAGCAGAGCCTCGCAGACACCAACAAATGAATTTTGCATTTTTCTTCCCAGCATTTGGGTAAAAGCTATAAATTATTTATCCAAAGGTTGTTAGCAGAGATTTTCTCGATGCTAATGAGCTCCAACGATGTTTGATCTCTTCGGTGCGGCTTTTTCTGAAAATAGCTGATTGTGGAGCAAAGATGTATTTTGAATGAGCTCCTTCATTTTCTGTCTGTTTACAAATTTAATAGGCAGCTGGTGAAAGGTTGGTTTGCTAGATGGGGAAACTAATAAATCCTATGAATAATAGCAAGAAGTGAAGTTGAGTGATATTAAGGGTTTAAGGCTTGATGATTATTAGGGCAAACATGAATGAAAGCTAGTAACAGCTTTAAAGGCCTAAAGAACGGCAGGGCTGCTCACTTCTCCTGGTTCACTCCCACTGTTTGCTAACCCAGTGTTACACTTGGGAATAAAGCTCTATTTGAATTTTATACTAGCTTATTTCTTTGTTTGAATAGTCAACATATGCCTTAAGATTTTCCTTTTATTCCTGTAAATACGTCATAAAAAAGGGAAATAGTTTCAAGGCTAGTTCTACTTTGTAGGTTTAACAACAAAGCATAATTAACACTTTCATGGTGACATTATGAACACATTATGCTTTTCTAAGTGCACACTTCTTTCTATTTCATGGAGGTTAGTGTCATAGGTTATTTTCACGCATTTTTAGTAGTCTGAGGCCTTTTTAAGCATTTTTTTTGGCACTTTACAATTTGCTGTAATACTTTACCTTTAGTTTTGTTGTGTGTTTTAGTTCAACCTCAGCCTCTTTTTTGCCTCATTTTGTTACAAACTAAGTCCACAAAAAACCTAAAACTGTGAAAAAAGAGTAAACAGCCAGAAAATGAGATCAAGCTGTATTTGATGTATAACACAGTTCAAAATAAAAAAATAAAAAAAAAAAGAATCCTGAAACAAAGCCAAGATGAAGTAAAAAACAATGTGGAATGTGGAATTTAAAAGACTTGGCTTCATGCATCAATTACGTCATTTGAACGTGATATGTGCCTGATATGAAAGTTCATTCCCTTAAATGTGTCTTTAACTTATATGCTCAGTTACTTTAAAGATTGCACAATTATGGCTGCGGTATTAAAGGTTGATTAAGAGATAAGTCTTTAGGCATGTTTTCAGAGAGTTGCTCTTTTCTGTCACAACGTAACAGAGATCAACAAAGCGCCCAACAAAAATGGCAGTGCGCCTTCTACTCCAGAGCAACTGACAGTATATATAGATTCATTTCAGTTGTGTTTGCTGATAATGAAGCAATTTCCTGAGGTACACGGCGCTCTGTCAAAATATCAGTTTATTTTTTACGAGTTGCAAACATGGTTGGGTGTTCTTGTAAATCTGCTGTCAAATCTGTGTTTTCTTCACGTGTTACTGACAACGTTGAGTGTTAGCGTAGCAGTAAAGTTTGTTTTAGCAGTATCAGTTTTTTTATGTGATACAAACAAGGTTGGGAGTTACGTGAACACGCTAATGTGGCTAACACTTCTAACACGGGTAGTAACGTGTAGTGTTTCTAGATTTAATGTGAACACGGGTAATAAAGTCTGACTTTCTTATCTCTGAGTCTTTTGTGCGGCTTAAGGTGCCTTATAGTTTGGTATGCTTTATATATGAAACAAGTTTGAAAAAAAGACTATTTATTGACGGTGATCCCTTTAATCCGGTGTGATCCATAGTGCAGATAATATGGTCAATGTTTAAATCATTTAGATTAATGGGGGCCTGCAGAAATCCAAGTCGATTGGGAAAAATTTGAGGAGTTTCTCCACTGTGGACTAAAGAGAGCAGAGGTAATCGGAATGACACATCTGTTTGGAAACTAAAGCAACCACTTCAACTGTCCATTTCTACTTGGGTCTGTGTGTCTGTGTGTTGCTGAAACTTCACAAAATCAAAGGAAAAAGTATTTAGATTTCGTTTGTCTGTTCAGATTGAAACTTTGACACAGATTTGTGGTGAAGTGGTCCTGCTACATTTAAATCCACATAATGGCTGAGATCTGTGTCTGATGCTTCAGTGGAACTTCTGATGATTCCTCCTGGATCTCTGCAGAACGGAGCCTGGCGTCAACTTCACCACTTTCTGCTTTACGGTAATCCTTTATTTCCATGCGCCTTGGCAGGCTGAAAGGTACTGTAAATACTTCGCTATGGTGTTTTCCTAAGTTTTGAGTAACAGCATCCCGTTCCCTGAACGGTTTCCTCTCGTTGGTGGTTGGCTCTGTCACACGCCGCCTAGGGGGGAGGCTGTCCAACCTGCTCATGCTGGACAATCGCACCTTTCACACTCGCTTAACTTTGATGTTTGTGGTACAAGGTTACTGCCACAGTGGGCCAGGATTCAAAAACAGCAGTTCTCTGCAGGCCTTGGAGGAATTTGAGAGGGAAAACCACACTCTTAGGGAAGCAGGTTCTCATAATTGCCTGCTGACACACAGCCTGATGGTGAACTCTTTGCCTTTTAAAGATCCAATGCGATGAATATCGTGTTTTTGATATTTTTTTAACATGCTCTTGTGGCATTTTTCTGATGATGGAGGACATATTTACAAAGAAAATTAAGCTAAAAATTGCATTTCTGAGAATGTCTTTATTCAAATTGCTGGGAATCAGAAGCAGAAGAAATACAGCTGTTTGAAAAAGATCTTAGTTGAGGTGTAGAAAATAGGCTGGGTGAGCCACAAGTGCCCGTGCTTAAAGACAGAGCTCTCAGCATCGAGGGGGGGAACGGGGGCGGCATCACTATGTCTAATGAACTACTGCCGCTCTGCAGAAACTATGTCTCAGAAAATGACACAGGTTTTTTCATTTCATAATTTCATAATCATAATTAAAAGTCCACTGGGAATGCTTTTGATGATCGAAGCTGAATGTAACTAGTGCTGGGGAAAAAAACGTCAAAATCTAAGAGAAAATGTGCATTTTTTTTCAGTATCCGATTGATCTTTGTAACCATGACAACACATAGATACTGGTTAACTTACACTTTGCTTATGGAGTTCACCAGGATCCCCTTTTCTTATTAACTCAAACTCGTGTTGTAATTATACAGTACTCTGTACTTACCAAGCATTAAAAGGTTAAAAAGGGGCTGCATGGTGGAGCAGTGGTTAGCACCCTGGCCTCACAGCAAGAAGGCCCCCGGTTCAAGTCCTAAAACCTGAAACAGAACACCAATGGGGGACCTTTCTGTGTGAAGTTTGCATGTTCTTGTGCATGCAGGGCTTTTCTTCGGGTACTCCGGCTTCCTCCCACCGTCCAAAAACATGCTTCATAGTTTAATTAGTTACTCTAAATTGTCCACAGGTGTGAATGTGAGCGTGTATAAGTGTGTGACTGTGGCCCTGCGACAGACTGGTGACCTGTCCAGGATGTCCCCTTCCCCACACCCACGAGTGGCCGGGATAGGCTTCGGCAGCCACGTGACCCAGAAAGGGACAAAATGGGGTTAGAAGATGAATTAATGAAAAAATAAAAGGTTAATTTCTGGTTTTTAATTTGACTTCTGAATCATTAGAAAAGTAATCATACAGGGTTTTCAAAAATGTGCTAGTAGACTGGGAGGGATGCGTTTCGTCACCAATGTCAAAGGTGTTTAACAGAAGAGGCTGCACAGGGCTTGTTGCCTCTGTTCTGCTACTTTTTAAAAACAATCCTGCAGCCTGACATGTGGCAGAAGGAATAAATATCTGGCTCGGGTTCTGACTTGCATCAGTTTCATGAGGTGTGACGAGGTTGAGTTTCCGGCACTGAACATTTGTGAAAACACAGAAGTTCTTGGAGAACATTTTTACATGCAGCAGTGTCACAGTGATGTAAGCACACAACTTAGTTTCTGTGTGAGAAGTGGGCTCCTTCACTTTCTTCAGTGCAGGAAATTCTAATGTAGACAAAAAGCTGCTAAATCTCTCCTTTAAGCAATGAAATTGTTGTGCTGTTTTTCCTCAGTGATGAAGGTGTGTGCTCTTTTTGGATGCTCGGTCTGCTAGTTTTTATATTTTTGTTCAGCGAAGAATCACAATCAGCTTGATTGGAAAACATCTAGTACACTGGAATTTGACACCCCTGGCTTAAGAAAAGCATTATATCGAAATTTGGAATGTGTTATTCTCATGATTAAAAGAGTATTACAACATTGAAGGGGGCAATATGCCAAAGTGCAACAGGATCACTAAAAAACACACACAAAAACCCCCCACAAATCCATACATAAAGGGCGACTCAGAGTGTTCAGAGTATCATTAGGGAGCCTGATGGATTATGGGTAAAAACTGTTTTTAAGTCTGTTGGTCCATTGCTCTGTCGGACCTGTATCTCCTCCTATGAGCTATATATATATCCTAAGAGACACATCAAAGGGCGTTATCCCGTACATAACTTCTCGTTAAGTATAAATTCTGTAAAACATGAACAAATAAACAAATTAAATGCCTCGTTTCATAGAGTTTTTTCTTTGAATTTTTTGGGACTTTTTTTTCTTACTCTAATGTGAGTTTATCTGTCACTCCTAAAACCTAAAACTGAACCCAAGCTAGATGTGGTTTTTTAACAGGTGACCATCAAATCCTCTGCTTCACTGCTGCTTCACTGCTGCTTCACTGCTGCTTCACTGCTGCTTCACTGCTGCTTCACTGCTGCTTCACTGCTGCTTCACGGCTGCTTCACTGCTGCTTCACTGCTGCTGCAATGCTGCTTCACCGGACATGCCAGCAATTGTCAGACTTTCCCCTCCCACCAATATGGCTATTTTCATCCAAAACGCCAAAGTTTGGTGTGTGTATTTGACTATTGAGCTGGAAGAATGTAACAACTCTAATCAATGGGTCATTTTAAAAAGTTTCTGGAACGCTTTCAGTTCTCGCACCCATTGGTAGTTCCCCGAAGCAAACTGGATCAGGGAAGTAGAAAGGTCAGGTATTTCATTTGTCATCTATAGCAGGCTGAGCTGACCTGAACCCGACATCAATCAAGTGACCCATGCAGACTGATAACAGAGGAAGTGTCTGTGATGGACATCTGATACTGACACCAGGGATCCGCTGGTGTTTGAAGAAATTCTTCCTGTTCCCATCTCAGGGTCCCGGGATGTAAATGTAAACATGTGTAGTCTACATATCAACAGTGTCGTGTTTCCCTACAGCTGTCATTGGGATGTACACCAACTATATGTTTGGAGTTTATGAGCAGAGAACTTGTGAACCTGACCGATGGAGCTAAGATGCCTCTGGCTGTCCTCGCTCTGTTCACTGACTCTGCCCTGCTTTCAATTTAGCTTGGTATTTCCCGCAGCAAGTGTTTTTGGACTAGAACCTATAAATAAAGCATTTTTCTGCAGCACCTCAGCATGAATTTTTAGTCCTAATTCAAAGAGAATTTTCTCTTAGTCTGGGGAATGCTCTGAACAGACTTGACCTGCTGCCTGCTTCAAAACTTGAGCAGGGAGAGGACTGTTTCTCCGCCACAATTATTAAGAAAACAGGATAAAACACGAGATCCTAAACAGCTGGTTTCTCTCAACGCTTTTAAAGTTGTGAGGGAAATTAAGGTTACCATATTGAGGGAAAGTATTCCCCTGAAGCAGATCACAGGGAGTACAACCCGGCGCAGCAACAAAGTATGTTCTAATCAGCTCATTGCAAACCTTTTTCCCAAGAGGGTGATACTGTCTACTGGCTTAAGGGATGTAAACATGACATTTAGCTTCTAGGCTTCTAATTTAAAGCATTATTTTTACTCTGCTGTGGCTCCATGGGAAACCATAGAAGATGAAATAATTTTAGATTTAGAGTTGGATGTCAGGAATTCTCTTCATGCAAAACGTAATTGGACTGTTCAAACAGTTTGTTATTTTCCTAGAAGAAAAATGGGGAAAGAATGTTTGAGTGAGGGCTTGTATTGCAAGACTATTTCTTTTTACGTGAAGTTGGGCTACAGCAAGAATTACAAAGTATGCACAAAGCATCTGCCTCAGTTTGATGGATAATTTTATCTTTCAAAAACCCACACTGGTGACAGTTGTGTTTTTAACATGTTCTTGTAGCATTTTTCTCATGATGGAGGACATGTATTAAGAATATTAAGGTTCAAACTGCATTTCTGAGTATTCCTTCATTCAAATTGTTGTGAATAGGGAGCAGAATGCCATTGGAAAAAGTTTGTTAGTGTGACATAGAAGCTACTACGGCAAGCCATGCGCTCCCTGCTCCATTCTGATCGCCCAAAACTGAACATGAATTTCACATGACCTACTGCCGCTCTGCAGAAACTACGTCCTGGAAAACCACACAGGTTTTCTTTTGCATTTTGGCTAAAAACCGCGAAATCTTGATTAAAAGACTAGTGGTAACTCTTAGATAAAAAGATGATCGAAGTAGGATTTCAAAGAACTGTCATACGTGGTTTGCAATATTACATAAAACCTGTTCATAGTTATTAATACTTTGACTAAGTATGAAAGCCAGAGTGTTCTTACTAGTTGCTAAATCTTTGATTGATTGAAAAAACTCAAACTTGGTTGGAGTCGGGAAGGAAAGAACAACACAGCCTTAGGCAGCTACGGAGGTAGGTCGTGGCTCATGTCTTGGATTTGTTAAAACTATTGATATGCTGCTACTTTTCCACCACAAAATACTATTTTGTTAATGGCTGAAGCCAAGAAGACCACCCATCAGTATTCAAAAGCTCTTTTCTCAATCAGAGCTGTGACGGCAGAGCTTCTCTACAGCAGTTTCTGATCTGCACTAAGCCCCAGACAGGAAATGGCACTCTGGGGAACCACAGGCATCCATAAATATTCAAGTCTGGCAAAGTTTATGGAGTACGCCATTAAGGATTTATGGTGGGCTGCAGAAGTGGTTACAAACTGTGTTTTTGACCTGACTCGGAGGAGGGGCTGTGACGCGGCGTCCTCGGAGGGCACGTGCGAGTGCTAAAAAGATTTGACCGATGCTAACATCACAATGTTAAAGTGATTAGGTTTGGGGTTGATGTCACTTCGTCTGGGCTGCAAAGTCTTCTCATGTGAGAAAATCTATTTTGTTGGCCCCCATCTGTTGGGTGGTTTAAGGGGAACATCCCAGAGCAATGGGCTGTCGTGTCAACCCAGTTTTGGCTTTAAAGTATTTAACATTTCTATACCTAAAAATGACATCTCAAACTTAAAGTAAATGCAAAAAGGTTTGAAAAGGTTTTATGGAAAGCTGTAAAGGAGGTACCAAGTTTGTTGGCTGTGGCTGAATCATGTTGACAATTTTCTGCAATGAAAAAAGAGGAACATGAAATGCTTGAGTTAATCTCCTCTATTTGTGCTCTTGACTTTTGCGGAACACAGTGGTTTTGGGTCAGCATATTTGTCTTTCACAACCTGCTTTCAATTCAGCTGGATGGCTGCACTTGTGTCCTCACCACAACCACATGATGACTACTACATCTTGCATTTCACACATTTTTTACCCTCCTGTCTACTTCCTTCTTTCTCCTTCCTTTCCCCCACCTCGAAAAGCACCGTCACCCTCCCACCATTTCACATCCTGCTGTCATTCTGTCATTTTAGGGGTTCTTTCTTTGCAATAACTGCTTCCCTGTTTTCTTTTGTTTTCTGGTGCTTTTGGGCTCCTGTGTCACGTCAGAAGCATCTTGAGGCCACTTAGCTAAACTTCATTGCACCAGTGCCATTTCACTTCAAAACCAATGAGTCATGGGTGTCTCCGCAGCGCACCAAGATAATAGTATTTTCAAAAGGAAAGGTCACGCCGATGCCGTGCAATATAAAACCATTTTCTCCATTTTTAGATTTCCGAAAGCTTTCAGGAGGCCCTTTTTTGTAGCAGAATGCGGAATGTCTTTGGTATTTTTGTCATGGCTTACTGGTCGGTGTTTTTGATGTCTCCTTAAACATCAATGATGGTGTGTACCATTGATGTCACTTTTCAACAGCAGAAAGAGTGTCATTAAAACCAACCGACTTCAAAAACTTAAAGAAAGCTGCTTTCATTTCTTATGTACAGACTTAAAATCTAATGATCTTCTGAGCCTCCAGCTGATCCAAGATTCTGGCAGAAGAGTTCCTGTATTTCTCCAAAGTTAATTTTAGTGGTTCCATGTGCATAATTTTGGTCTTTCGAGATACTTGCGGGATACACGTAATTCCCAAGTGTTCGTCGATGTACGCAGATGTCCGTCAAGGGTTTCGGTTGACGAGTCTTTTGGTTCTGAGCTGTCCAAAGTTTTTGGTCGGTTGAGATTTATGCAGTTTATCCTGATTTTACATACACAATTGATACGTGACGTTTACACATTTGTCCATGAATTTCCCAAGATGCATACGCATATCTGTGGCTTACCATGACAGCTCCACGTATGTCTAACGGACTTCTCACGCATGTATACCTTTTATATTGTGTATATACGCCGCACATATCACATTCAAAATACGGAATTGAATCACAAATGAATTGCATATAAACAGCGCAATAACCACGCATGGTTTATGCACTTTCTGGGTATTGTGTGACTTTTACATTGATTGACGCGTTCTTTGGTGGTTTATTTGCATTTCTTTATGTGGTTCATTCGTGATGCTTCTGTGAACAGTTCACGTAAAGACCACAAATGTCCTCAGTTTTTCCACACATATCCATGTATGACCAATTTTCATCTGTACAACATGCACAAAATGTACGTATTGGCTGTATGACACGACCTGTCCATTCAGAATAGAGCATCAACAGGCCAAATAAAGCTGTTTGTCTAACTCCAGATGTTCAAATGTATACAAAAATGCATTCAACTATAGCTGTAAAAGTTGATGTCAGTTAATCTCTCTTAATTCTTTGGCTTTCTCCTCTTTTAGTACCAAGTTGCTTAAAGAGAAGCTTCACCCCCACTGGTACAGGGCTGCTTTGCTCTTAAAAACTCTCGCTTCCATAAGTTCTACAAAGAATTGGTGTGAAGGCTAACCTAGAACACTACATTTATTATACATTAATGAAAAAACAACAACATTAAAGTGTGAGCAAAAATCGTTTACGGCAATTGATTTGTTTAATTTTTAAAAGGCTATCATATTTTATCTAGACAAGTCTATTTGGCCCGGGGCGAGTAAAACACCTGAGCTAATAGGCCGAGGGGCAAGTGGCTGGAACATAAACTAGAGGTGAATTTCTGGGACTAAATGACTTTTCTTGTTTTTGTCAAGTTCTTAAAAGATCCAGGTATGAGCTAAGAAGATACAAATTTATTTAAATATGAAGTACATCTATTCATTCAATTTGTTTGTATTTATTTACATTTAATTAGCATTTTCTAATACAACCTCATGCCACATATTTCTCAGGGGGAAAAAAAAGCTCTTTTATGTGGATGAATAAGAACAAAGACAATGATTACCTATATGATTTCGGATTGCGGAGGAAGCTTGATCCCCAAATCCTGTACGTGCACAGGAAGAATATGCACCTAAGGAAGGCAATGCTAATTTCTGCTGTACCTTTGTGGAATACGATGCTAAAATGATTGTGGAACCAACAGTCTATTAGTCCCGTAATGGGTAGTCTGTCCCTGTGTTCGTGCATGTTGCTCATTGAATCAAATCATCCACTTAGATTTAGCATTGGTTTGGTAATTGCCCATTTGGTAACTGACTTAGACATGCAGCATTTTTACACACCAAAGAAGCATTTGGGGAGAACTTAATGGGTTGGCATTATGGGCAGGAAATGGCCCTTAGCAACCTGCACTAAAGGGTTTGTAGATCACCACGAGAGAGGACTTGGAGTTTGTCATTAGCAAAGCTAATGGGACTAACCAGAGGGCTGTTTTCTCATCTGTGTCATTAGTTCTTCTCCCACAAGCATCGGATGTCTGCACGCAAGAGTATGTCAAATTATGCCTTTCATTTGATATTTTTCTGTCAGTCAATGGATGAAAAAAAACATATGATGTTCTTTTTGCTGTCTGTCTTTCACGCACCCGCTTCTTTATCACATTCTGCCCTGTGTCACACCAATCAGCACACACATGCAGCAGAGAGAAATCTGTCCCATTTCCACCTGCATTATTATTAGACTGATCCCACTGAAATAGCAGCCTCTGCTTTTCCATGTCAATCATTCCACTTTTATGGCAAAGCTGATAAAAGCACTTATTTTTTTTATTTGGCTTGGAATCTAATTACATCAGCAGTGTGGTGTGCAGGACGAGCTGAGTTTGATTCTTCTCAGCAGTCTGGTCGACAGCTTATGGAGACGCCTGTCATACAAGATGTCAATTAAGACGGCCATCATCATTCCAAGCAGGTCAAGCTGCTGCTTTTCAACATAATCCGTGCTGAAAATGATGGGGAGCCTTTTGAAGATCCATTTTCCTGTTGCTGTGTATTCTTTGTATGATCATTTGAAAAACGGGCCATGCTTTAGATTTTACCTTCTTCATCCACCTGCAATTTGAATTTTGTAAACAGTCTGGTATTTATCATGGTTGAGCATTGGTGTTACCAAAATAAATATCTAAATCAACAAATGTCTTACTGCTGTTTAAGCATCTGTCAGGCATCTGCAATTGGATCTGCTCATTTACTTACATTTCTAGAATTTCTTTTTCCCTTAAAGAAAAAGTCTAATTGCAAATGGAGCTCAAGTCTGAGGGTTGTGATGAGAAACCAAACGCGTACACAACAAACTAGAGAAGAATGTTCACAGAAACAACATAAAGATTGCAATACAACAAAAAATACAATAAAAATACAAAACAGATTTCTCTTCTACTTGACTATAATGTTAACTGTCTATGATTTGGATTGTATCAGATCCCAAATTTGAACATCACTAGGAGTTTCATTTTTGACTGACAGGTAGGTGGAGCCAGGGCCCAAAAATTCCATTTCCAAAGAAGTTGTTGCGTCAGGAGGAGGAAACTCATCCAATCCTATATGTGGCATCAGATAAATGCTCCAGCATTGTATATGTTTAATTTCTGGGCTGTAACTCTATCAAGGATATGAACAGTGCCCAGTTGCAGCAGATTGTAGCTAAATCATGACACTACCACCACTATGTTTCAGAAGGGAGTTTCAGGGGTCGACAGCATTAATATTGATTCAATAGAATATCATTGTATCGATAAAATACATGTAATCAACCAATGAAATATTCTTGGACCTTTAAACATCTTATTTTGGAGTTTGACTCCATTTTTATGCATCACTACAGAAAAAGTAATAGATTTCTTACTCCCTTCTAACTTTCTTTTTCTTGCTTATGTTGTTTTGGTTAGGCTGCATGACTAATATATGCTGTTTAAAAACAAAAACAAAAACTATTATTGCCACAAAAAAACAACCTAAAGGGCCGATTTCACAATGACCATCAGAACCCATAGAATGACTTGTTGATATTTCAGATTTGCAATGAATCAGCAAGAATAAAACGTTTTTTTTTTAATAACATGTTAACATTATGTAACACTGTGCACTAAGCTTAATATTTGGTGCATATTGAAACGAAATTACAGAAATGTTTGAGGACTCAGAGATGCAGCTGTCAAAATAACAAAGATTTAGGCTTAAGTTGTGTTCTGCAGTAATTTCAACTGAAACAAAGTGAAACTTCTGATTAAATACTTTGACATGTCTAAAAATCTATTAATTTTCTTACCTGTTCTGAGTAAAAACACATTATTATGAGAACTTAAATACATGTAAAAGCAAGTAATGGCAATTTCCACTTATACTGGAAAAATCTATGACCAGCAGGATGTCATGTTGGATTATAGTGTTTCGTTTTTTTAGTTGTGTTGCATCTTTTTTTTCCTTAAAACCCTTCAGTAAAGTAAAGCTTCAGTTCTACATGGGCATCATTGTAATCTTTATGGACTGCATCATGGGAGCAGCAGCATGATGGGACACAGAGGGGTAGTTGCTTGAAAAATGAGTTTCAACACAATCTTATGGAATTTCACAAACCATGTTAGTGTTTGTGGAAAAAAATAACTGTGGTCATTTGTGTTTCTTCACAGTTGATAGAGAACCTTTTTCAAATATATACTGTATTTGTGGGCTCTTAAAGGATAACACATAATTAATCATGTCAAAATGTTGACAGAATAAAATATGGTTTTGTAGATTCTGAGGCTGCTGCAGCCCTGGCTCCTGAACAAAACCTGTCTGCCCGCCGGCGTTTATCCTTCTGCTTATCCATCAGCTTTGTTCTTCCATTTCTACTTGGTCTTTCTGTGGACGTATTTACAGGGATTTCCTCAGGCCTTTGTTCTGCGTGTTAGAGGTTTTTTTTCCTGATGTGCCGCGCTGTCAGGTGCTGCCGAAGTGTTACTGGAAGACGCCTGGCTGTGCCGATCGCTGTGTCTGTGGCGATCGCCGTGTCTGACTTATCTGTTGTGACTGTGGGCTGTCTGGTGACATTTGTCAGTGTTTACTGTTGTAGGTGAACAAAGGCTTCTGTTCTCTTCCTGACTGAGTCTCACTGCTGACAAGGTCACAGAAAGTTCATCTTGTGTTGGATGGAAGTATGACCGGACAGACATTTATGGGCCTTGGCAGTTGTCTGTGTTGACATTAGGCTGATACAGACATTTCCCTGTGGATGTCAAAGGACGTCTTCAGGTGAAGCTGAATTTGTCTGTTATCTCTATGGCTGTTTCCACTGACCCTGCTTCCTATTGCTGGTTTGAGTTTTGAGTTAGCTTATCATATAAAAGCTTAGGAACTTAGAATTTCATCAATAAAGCAAAATAATTCTGTTCTATTTCTTAGAGTAACTGAAGTTAACCACAAAAGGTGACGTTCATCACATTTTAAGCAGGTTCTCAAAAGTTAAAAAAACAAAACAAAGAAAATGTGAGACAATTACAAATGACCTACATTAATGAAAAGTTTCATTTGTCTCTTAAAGACCAACTCCTGTATATGGGGTTTTTAACATGTTCTTGTGGAGTCTTTTTCATGACGGATGTCATACATTAAGGAAATTAAGCTTAAAATTGAATTTCTTGAGTTTTTTTCTTATTCAAAACATTGAGAAGGAGCAGACAAATGCTGTTGGAAAAATAGTAAATATACTGGGCGGGCCACAAACTCCCTGCTCTGCTCCATTCGGATGCGTCCACTTGCAGACAACTAGATCCATGTACGTCTTTGTTTTCCTCATCCGAGCTGGTATCTGGATCAATCCTGTACGGCTGGATCGCTCGCCATTTTTGTTGCATTGATAACGTTAGGTTGGGGGTCTGAGCGGCTGTAAGCTAGTAAGAGAGTGTCAAAAGGTAGATGACAGGAAGGGGGGCGGGTTGCTCCGTCCAAACAGTCCCACCCACAACTCAGAGGTGAATTCTAATAAACTACTGCTGCTATGCAGAAACTATGTCCTAGAAAACAACCATTTTTATTTTTATTTTGGCTAAATCAGGATTAAAAAGACCACTGGGAATAATTTTACAATAGATAAAAAAAGATTGGAGTGGGACTTTCAGGACTTAAAAAGCTGTGAAATCAAACAAAACAGACAAAATTGGTACCAAAACCTATAAATATTTGACAAAATTCTGATTTTACAGTATTTATTGGTTTATCTTTTGTACTCTGCAAAGAGAGTCAGATGTAGTAACAAATGCAAGGTTTAGAGGCAGAGAAAAGCGATTTCACCTCGACGTTAACCCCTACATTGTTTTGTTTTCTTTAAAACCTGATCCTCGTTTCGAAAAGTTGTCCTCTCTTTTTTTTCTTTACAGTAGCTGTTCTCCCTGCAGTTCTAGCTCTAAAGCTCAATAGTGAAAAGACTTTGAATGCCTCCAATATTTTTAGGCAGTTACAGAACTTTTAATGGCAAACAATATATAAACCAATAATCCAATAAGACTTTTGCACTGTTACTCTTTACTCTGTTAATTTTTTTTAATATTTAAAAACTTTATCACATACATTTTTAGTTTAGATCCTATTTTAAACATTGGACTTTGCATTTGATTAATCTTTTTGGAGACCTTTTATTCCTTCACTCTCAGATCCCCACACACACACACACACACACATATATATATATATATATATATATATATATATATATATATATATATATATATATATATATATATATATATATATATATATATATATTCTTTTTTTCTTTTTGGATAAATGGCTGCTTTGCTCTGTAAATGATTAAATCATGACAAGGCACTGTGAAAACGGAAAAATGCAGTTCACGTCCATCAATGAACTTCACTGGACCGTTTAATTCACATTTTGTTTGTATATGTACATTCATTGATTGTGTTTTGGATTGCTTTTATTCTTATCATTTTGCTTTGGTAACTTTATAGCCACCTCTAAGTGGATGCACAGAAAACTATTACTGCATCAGAGACAGATACAAACTTTCTGTTGTTGTTGTTTAAGGGTTGACATAACTCTATATTTTCTCTTTGCAGAAAATAATTTTGTTACACTTGAAATGAAAGAAATTGTTTTTATTTTTATTTTATTTCCATTCTATTATTATTGTTGTTTGTTTTGTCTTTTCCACATAAACCCATTTCCTCACATTTGGTTTTATCTGGTTCCAGTCATGAAATAATGTGACTTCTGTAGTGACCATGTGACATGGAGACTTTTTATTTTATTTTATGGGATGTTTTGACAGATCTAAATATTTAGAGTTTATAATATCTAATAAAATTGGCAATAGAATATTGGAGCCCACAGGCAACTGCCTTGTTTTCCCCTAAAGATAATGTCCCCCTCTGGTCCATCATCACTGCATCTTCATCAAGCTACTTTTTAGATTAGAACTAAAGTAAGAGCTGTAATCTGTATTATTTTTCAAACATTCAGAGATAAGTGCTCAGAAAAGTACAATTTAATAAAAAAAAAACTCTGATTTACTCTTCTTAGGGAACATGGACAGAGACGGAGGTCACCTTCCAGCCCCTTCTGACTGAGCAGCGTTCTTACAAAGTCTCATTACGCTTTAATCACAACATTTATCTGACAAGAGAGCAGGAGGGGTGCATCCAGGCAGCCTTAAAGATTCATAAAATGGCATAAAAGACGAAGAGGCTTTAAAAATGAAGGGAGCATCAAACTACAGATTCAGTTTTATGTCAGCATGAGACAGAATAGACATCATTATTTATCTGGAAGTGCAGGAAAAAAAGAGCTGGACGTCGGCGCTCTGTGGTTACCGCCATTACGTAGCAACCAGAGGTCGGGAGGTCTGTCATTAATTGGTTCTGCGGGGTTTTGAATAACAATGAGTAAAGCCCAATTATGAAATCACTATGAGACAAGACGGGAGTGAGATAAAGGGTGTGAGAAACAGAGGGAGGGGGGCACCAAAGAGGTTGATGAGGGACCTGCTGGACCTGGGGTGGGGAACAGGGAAGTGAAGCTGTTTCATCACTTTTACTCCGCTTTCCACAGCAGCAACTTATTAATACATTTTATAAATCAACCGGAGCATCAATTTTAATCGAGGGCTGTGGAAAAAGTGTCCTCTGAAGATTGCTCCACCTCATTGGAAATTCTATTTGCATAAAAGATTCATGAAACACTGGCAGATTCCAAGCCCCCCCCCACCTTAACGTTTGTTCATTTATTAGTAATGAAACGCTTTCTATTTGAACGAGGGATATGGCACAGACACTTTGGAATACAAATCAGTGTCTTTTTAGAGAAAGTCTTTTTTCCCCCCCTGCTTATGTTTTTGTCTTTGTGCTGGATGCATGTTTGTCCCGTGTATTTCCATCCAGCTAGACCCGGTGTCCCTCATCCTCAGAGGGAACATGGAAACATTCCCCAAAGGTAGCATTTGTCAGCCTGAGCTAGCTCCGGCATTGCAATGTCAGCCAGAAAAGTCTGAATGCTTCACCTTTGGGAGCTTTTCTGTCTGAACAGGCTTCTCTTGCTTGAGGCCTCTTTTATGAAATGCATTCAACAAGTGCCTGCGGTGTGGACAGACTTGAAGTAAGGGCTCGATCGTATTAGATGATTTACTGTAACATTGAGAGTTCATCTTGTGGTCTGTCTTTTCATTAAAAGTTGAGGTTGATCAGATTCATCCTGAAGCTACGTTCACACCACCTTCTGCAACATGCATTCAAGTGTTCACTTCCACACGTGTGCTCCAGGCTTCCGTGTTTAAAACCTGTTCTCATGTAGCTATTCAAGTTTCTATAACCATTCATGGGCTCTACGTAACGGACGGCTATTGCAAGTAAAAGCAGGTGGAACCAATCAGGGAATCACATTTGATAGTGACATACGGACGGCGTCGATTTTAACTAACGGAAGTAGAGACCATTTGAAAATTGATCATGGAGGGGAAATTAATAATTGCGGTTTGTGTATGACACCAAGTCTTTATATATCGGAATAGAGCTGTGAAAGAAAAAGCCATGAGCAAGATTCACATCATTTTCACCACTTTGGCATTTTACACTAAGCCTCTTTCAACTGTAGGTGGCAGACATGTGCTAGTAAACAGTAGAAATGAAAAAAAACATGACCCCCCCCCCCCCCGCTTGTCCATGGGTTTAACATGAACATGTTCAGGAGCAGGGAGGATGCTCCTCAGCTGTTTTTGTGGTTAAATTGATCCCAGATAGTGACTCATGTATGCTGATACTCACAGTCACCCTCACATCAGTGGCCCCAGATCCATCTCTTGGCATTGTATTGACAGAATTGATGATACCTGGGGTTTCAAATTACACTGAAGTCCTGTTTTACAGCACTTTGAAGTAACCAGTTAACATAGACTCACATAGTGCTGCTTTTTTCTGGATGATGTTTTTCAACAGAAAGCATTTAAAATAATGGATTTTGGCAGGTACATCTTGTTTTTTTTAGCCTCTTTCCTGCTTCAAAGCAGAATAGATTTTGGAGGTGTTGACAGCAGTCGTGCTCAGAGATGTGCAGTGAGCCCAGGCTCACACCTCTAGCATTTGTGAAGAGTTCAGATAAGCTGCTGCCAATGTTAAGTGGCTTCTCTCTCGCTGTCAACTTTCCATTTGTTTTGTGTCCTAATTAAGCTGTTCATTTCTGCCGTTTCCGATGTCTGCTGTTTGTTTTGGTGCCGTCATTCTGGCGCTGTGTTTGTATGTTTGCGAGCAGAGAGGAATGTGTTGAATAATGTATGGCACGTCACAGCGTCAGACAGAGTTGCTTTTTTTAAATTATGAACACACTGAGGGTAAGATGCTAAGCTGCTCTGACTAGCCTGACGTGAAAAGATAAAAGATGATTCCCGCTCTGACCTTACGCGGCTTCATCTACCGCATATGTGACAGATGAGAGGCCCGGCCGACCTTTTTTTAAGCCTTCATGCATTTTGAAAAAAAGTTGAAGTGCACAAGTACACCCCGAGGAACATGTTGCTGTCAGAGTGCACAACATTTAGCACGTAAAAGTTTCTGATTTGTACGCAGCATTCAGCGAGACGTGTTTACCTGTAGGTGCACGCAAGCGCACATGATGAGCATTAATAATAATGGATTAGATTTTTCTGCGCTTTTCCAGACGCTCAAAGCGCTTACATTGTGTCCATTATTCATTCACTCCTCATTCATACTTGGTGATGTTAAGGTACTGTTGTAGCCACAGCTGCCCTGGGGCAGACTGACAGAGGCGTGGCTGCCATTTTGCGCCTACGGCCCCTCTGACCATCACCAGGATCATTCATACACATGCACACGCCAGTGGAGCCACACTGGAGGCAAGGAGGGTGAAGTGTCTTGCCCAAGGACACAACGACATTTGGCTGGTGGGAGCGGGGAATCGAACCGCCAACCCTTCAATCATTGGACGACCTGCTCAACAACCTGAGCCACTGTCGAATTAAGCATTTATGTTGTTCTCTCTCAGTTACCATGTTTTCTGCACTATAAGGCCCCCTTTAAAAGCATTTATTTGTTTCCAAAAAAGGACATCTTATTTAAGGATTAATTCTTAATAATGTCGAAGGGATTTTGAGTGGTACACGTCTCTCTGTCAAAATCTTTAGTTGGGGGTTATTGTAAGTATGCTAACCCGGCTAACGTGTTGGACTGTTTTTTTTTAACCAGTCACAGCGTAGTCACAGTAACGTTTGTTTTTACATTATCAGTTGTTTTTTTACATGTTGCAAACAAGGTTGGTAGTTGCAGGGATTGTGAATACGTTAATGTGGCCGATGCTTCAGCTGAAGTGTAGCATGTTGGACTGTGGTTTTTTATGTGTTACTAACAACGTTGGGAGTTAGTGTAGTCACAGTAATGTTCTTTTTTTTAGGTCTGTTTTTTATGTGTTACAAAGAATTTCTAGAATTACTGTGAACGTAGTTAAAGATTATTATAGTTAAAGATTATTTAGTTTAGTTTCCTTTCATTGAACCCAGCCATAACAGAGGACCTTCTGGATCTCCATGGTATCTGAAAACGTTATTGACTTTCTAAAACTTTTGGGTAAAAATTGCTTCAGTCAGATATAGATAAAACATTTGTTCAAACTCAGACTTTCAAGCTATGACGTCATTATTCTGAAGCTACATTAGCACAGCAGTGGTTGTCAGGGCGGAGTGATCAATCTGCTTTGCAAATACAGATGTTCAATGCTTTTCCTGATGGATAGACGAAAACCTGGCTGCAGACATCAACGTCCAGAACTGGAGGTCCTTGACCGGAACTGCTAGTCCCATCATGTCGCTAAAAAATACTGTATTTTAATGGGTGAACCTAACAGTCATAGTTTTTCCCGTTTTAAGCTTTGATAAAAAAAAATTCTACAATTCTGAACACTTTTGAGTAAGGGCTAGGATTTGGGTTAGGGTTGTGGTAACTTGTATCATTACGGGCTGATGATGGCAGGCGCAAACAAGGTGCTTCTCGATGGACGGACCAGGCTTCTGAGCTTGTATTTTTTATTTTAAAGCAACACACTCTCACATACCCAAAATATGATTCCTTAAAAAATATTGATTTAAATACCTAGTCCATGTGACACATATATGTAACTGACAATCAGGCCTTTGTTCCTTTTGCACAAGTTGATCTCAAACTTTTCCGCTTTCAGCTATAAAAACATGTTTCTAAAGTGAGATTCTGTCATTGTTCTTATCTAAAGTTTTACTACAGTCTAAATGATTCTTATACATCTAATATATTTTTTTCCTGCTGCTATTAAAATCACTCAAACTGTTGTTTACAGTTAGACAGTTAACCATAAATAGTCTTATTTGACGAACTGCACCTGCATGTGGTTTGATTCTCCTAGAATCTTCCATAGAATCTAAAGGTCTGTGTTCTTTGATGAGCTAAACCACTAGTTTTTTCAAGAGCTATGTGTGCCCCTGTTGTCATCCTGCCATTGTCCTGCCGCAACCTTAGAGAATGTTAATAAAAATAAATGGAAAAGAAGGGCTTCAGAATAGCGTATGCCTGCCCGTACCATTACTCCACCACCACCTCAGGTCGCTCAATTTGCAGTGCAGACATCACCAAACTGCTCACCAACACAACCCAGTGCACGCTGTCTGCTCTTCAGGATTCCTTTCTGACAGGGTTTCTTCCAGTTTGTGCAGAAATTCTTTAATTATACAGTCCGATTGTTGAATCAGTTGTTTAAGTAGCTGATTTTGGTGATCTTGAGGGTCAGGATGGTGGATACTGAAGGCTTGTGTGATCACATGTGGTCTGTGGTTGAGACATTAGTTTGATGAACTGTCAAACTTCCTGAAACCCCCATGGAGACAGCTGATGGCAGAGCTAGGAATTCTTTTAGCACAAACCATTTCTGGTGGACATTGCTGCAGTCATTATGTCAACTGCACCTCAAACCTTACTCCATCTATGGCAGTGCAATGAAACTACACATTTCGTTTGTTTTTAGAGTCAGCCAACCCATGGACATGCCTATGCAATAACAGATCCCCTTTCTTCATAGGCTGCATCTGCATGGTGGATAGATTATAGATGTATGAAGGGAAGCACTCACAGAGTCAGACAAAAGCAGCTTTTGAGGGAAATATGTGTTCTTTTTACCTAAAATAAAGATAAAAAATGAGTTGTTGAGCTCTTGAAAAATGGAGGCAAAACAAAAATGTTGCGTTTTTTATTTTGTGATAGTCCCATTCTGATCATTTCTTGATCTTTTAAAATTGTAAAAGCGTTCCCAGTGATCTTTTAATAATGATTTGGCCATTTGGGAGAAGGACTGTTCACCCATCATCCCTTTGTTTACACTCCGTTAGTTAATAGCCCCTCATAAGCTTAACCCTTGTGCTATCCTATGACCCCACCCTTACATTAACGTGTTCTCCCTACCATGACACAGGTGGATAAAGGTGGAAAGATTTCATGTAATCCATGGACATCAGTGCGTCTAGATGACCCAACTCCCCATGTTAAACTGCCTAGGATAGCACAAGGTTTACTCTAACATTATGGGTACAACAATGGATCTAATCGTCTACAAGTGGATGTAACGGAATGGGGCGGAGCAGGGAGCTTGTGGTCTGCTCATTGTGGCTTCTACATCACACCCACAAACATTTTCCAACATTTTTTCATTTGCTCCTGATTCACAGCGAATATATAATCAGAGAAACAATTTTTGTCTTAATTTTCTTAATGCATGTCCTCCATCATTAGAAAACTACCACAAAACCATGTTAAAACCACCCACGCCATAATTTTCACTGCAGTACGTTTTATAAGATCACATATTGCAGATTGTTTTCTTGAACAGGCTGTGATGATGTTTCCCTTCCAGTTTCTAAAACAATTTTTGGTAAAGTTAACTGACGTGTGGTGTCTTGATCTGTGAGAAAGATTTGTACTTGACAAAGTGAGAGTCACACGGGGATGTTTTAAGGGCAAACTGGGTTCAAGTGCAGCGTGCAACAGTCTGTCATCTTAAAGACGAGGCGGATGTGATCCTGTGATCTGCAGGGATTGGATCTGTCATGAGAACGGCCTGGACATCTTTCCCCTGGGAAACATGGAAGAGACAGGAGGAGCTGCATATAAGAGACCAGGAAAAATGGCACAGAAAAAGGGGGTGTGCCAAACGAGGCGTGCTGATAATGGACTAATTACAGAGCATGTGACTTTGTGGTGAAATTCCTCCTCGACAGCGTATTTGCATAAAAAAGTACAAAATGTGGCAACAAAAGCAGCATGAAAACGCAGTAGAGAAGCTCCAGCTCTTAAGAAAATATTTGCTCTTTTGTCTGAACATGCAAATCCAGCTCACAATTAATGCGACTTCAGAAAGTAACTATTAATATTAACAGCAGAAGACTAGAACTCTGACTCGGGTGGCTCTCAGCAGGATCTCTGCACGCTAACAAAAAGAAAATTGGATGTAAACGAATGTTCCTCTGTTATTTTTGCCTTTTTCGCCACATGACAAAACCTCATCCACCTAATTAATTAACCGTGAATGTGCTTTAATGATACTCATACTTTGGGATTTAAATCCCTACTTGCTCTTTTTTTTTAAAGAGCAATTAGGGGTTGTTACAAAAAAGAAGGAGAATTAAGTGTCAAATGTTTTAATTGTAATATTTGATTCTTTTTCATAAATATTATGCTCAGACCCTCATTATATGATGTTGGTAATTTAAAATCTGAGGAAAGAGAAAAGTAGATTTGCTTTGCTTTGTGTTGGTGGGAGCAGAGTGGGAAAAAGCACAGAACAATCAGATTTAAAAAGCACTATCTATCTTAAATAAACAGATAATAAATTTGAAATGTAACTCATGTTTTCTTCTGAACAAAAATGAAAATATTGCCAGCAGATGATCCGTCTTAGTCCCAGGGATTTCAGTTTAGTTCAGTCTTTTTATAACAACCAAAGTCATCTGCTACAAAGAAAAGCTTAAAACATCAAACCAGGAAACCCTAAAGTATGAATTAAGGTCAGTAATATTCCAACCAGACTAAGTTATTTTAACCGTAATAATGATAATGGATCAATAACTAATAATGGATCATGATGATCAACAGACTATTTACAGAACTTGTGTTGTAACCCCATGTTGCAATAGATACAGCATTCCTACTATTTGGTTTTGTACCATGAAAGTGTAAAAAAAACTACACCTTCCTCTGTAATGTCAGCAAGAAGATGGTTGGATTAAAAGGCAATAAGTATTCAAATTGACTTCACACATTCATGGCTCTTCACTTGTTAGCTCGTATCTGATTATATTCAAACCAACCATGTAAAAGAAAAAGAATAATTTCTCAGCTTTCATTTTTGTTGTCTGCAAGTTTAATGCACAACTGAGTTTTACTTTATTTCAGCTTCAGAGCAAAATGTTTTTTTATTGTCTTACAGTCACCAGTCAAAATACAGCTGCAAAAAAAAACAACTTAATTAAGAAAATTGGCATTTTTCCTGCAATATTCATCAAAGTTGATCAAATGAAATTTCACTTTGTCTTTTGGTTAGTTTCAGAAATCATTAAAGTCAGTGGAGGGGACCTATTTACTTTCATAAGAGAAATTAAATCAATAATTTAAGATTTGTTTTAATCATAAATGATGTTAAAACACATAACATAACTAAAACACATTTCGATCAAGATCTAGACTGAAAATTGGTCAAATTAACACACTTAGCTGTGCGAGTTGTGTGTTGATAAAGTAGTTTTGAATGTAAATAATTTATAAAGAGGACAGAACTTTAGGACAGAATTAGCTCCTAGCATGACCAAAGATGACCCTTTGTGGTTTGAAACTGTGCATGTTTCTTTTGAGAGGTTATTATTATGCTTTATTCAGGTTCAGTGGCACACCTGAACCACTTAGCCATAATCATTGACTGTAGAAAAGAACTGGACTGAGTGAGTGGGACGTCACTCATTGAAAATGGCTTACTTCCGGTTCCAAGAAAAAAAAAATTGATTCGGTCGCCATTTCTGGTGAGGCAGAGTCACGCTGGAGGCAGACAACGTCAGCAAGCAGTGATTGGTCTGCCTCAGTCTGAGTCATCATTTCTATAGCAACTACTCTAACCAGTCAGGAGTGAGCTTATTGGAAGGCCACACTCCTATCATTCGTATGGGAGAATCTGTCAATCAAACACTCCAAATGTCATTAAGGTATCTGATTGGTCAGTTCATGACTTGAATAACTTTCATCACAGAAAAAATGTGATGAAAAAAAATTGGATTTGCATGAAGATGTTAAAAAAGGTATCCGATCAAAAATGGTGATTCTGACAAATAGAATGACTGAGTAATGCCTGTTTATTTCTTTAAAGAAGACTATAGGACTTTGGCTTCTAGGAATCAGCAGGATCTTCGTGTTTGGAATGTGAGGGGGGATGAGTCACTCAGTCCAGATATCATGTACAGTCAACGGCAATATTAGTAACTCCAGCTAAATTTGAGAAAAATTTTCCACAAGATGAGTTTCCAGAACACACACAACTTGTTGATCTTTAAAACGTTAATGATGTTTCATAAAAAATCAGAACACCATGGACAATAACTCTGCCTGCAGCCACAATTCTAATATATTAACAGGTAGGCCGTGCATGTTTTTTTGCTATTTGAATTGCAGGTGACCTGGATAACAATGTATGTTAGTTATTACATGTGGGGTGATCTGATCCATCTAATGCATGTTCTGCCTCTTCCCTGCTCAAGGATCTGGTGAAGCAAACACATGAAAGTCAGGAAAAGTTTGGTCTTGGTTCAAAGATGGCAGAGCTTTCAATAACGGGCCCTTCTTTCCTTGCCAACCGGAGGAAATCCTGCTTTCACTCGCAGTGCTCACCTGATCTTTTTATCTCTGTGCCATAGATTAATATTGCAAAGCCAATAGCTCCCCTCCACTCTTCCCTTCTTGTTATCTCTGCATCCCATCACTCCCAAATACATCCACTCCTTCATCTCCCCCACTGCGTTCTCCATTCCTTCTCCCGGCTTGTGACTATTGCTTTTTCTGCTTCCCATGTCTCTTGTTTACACCTCTGCTCCGTCTCAATCAAGAATGCCACAAGTTTTATGAATTCATCAAAACGATCATGGACAACCCAGAGAGGAATTCAGGGAGGCAACAAGCCGAAGCGGCGGCGGCTGGAACAGATGGAGGAGAGAAACAGAGAGGTAAGAGGAGCAAAGGGAGGCAGTGTAGCTGTACTGCTGAATTTTAATGAGTACCAGGGGGAATTTCTCCTTCACATTTTTTTCCCCTTGCTCTCTTTCCTACTTTTTTTCCCCAGGATGCACCCATCTATTACATGATCCTATATCACTGTCACATAAATGAGCCTTAAACCATTCCGGCTTTGGCCTGGATGGAGAGCACCAGTGAGCAGAGCTGTCGCCGCTCAGCAGCAAACCCACTGCTCTAATTGAACTGCCAGTTTATCATGTTTATCTTTTCTGCCTTCTAACAGCCACCAAACCACACACGTGGCCCCCACCACATCCCCTTCCTGAAAACAAGCACTCATGTAAGCTGTGTTTCACTCGAACGCAGTTCTGCTGCTCATTACTGAATTATTCATTCTTTTCATTAAAGCCAAGCCCAGCTACATCTCTCTTTTGTGCGTGTCCCACCTCTTCCTCCGCCTCGTGTTTTCCCCCTCTGTGACCTTGTGGCCTCGCTCGGTCTCTCTGCCTCATGGGGAAGAGTTTATAATGCCTCGCTCCGACAGCAAAGTACACAGATGAAAGATAATTGCTTGCCTTGACTCCTGCGTTGATGTGAAAATAGCCTTTAAATTATTCACAGTGGTTTAAAGGTTAATTGAAGGTGATTACTCGCAGACTGAAGTGAAAAGGAGCACGTTCAGAAGAAGAAGAAGGAAAAAGCAAAATCTGCGTTGCAGGCTGTGGCCGGAAGGTGAAGTGTTTTTCTAAAAGGCTAATTTGCAGAGGAGGCAGCAGAGACGTCTCGTGAACAAATCACAAAAGCCTCTCAGGGGGATTTTTACACGGAGGAGGAAGTCTGCTATTGAGCAGCAAATTACGGGTGGCTTCTCCACACGAAATACAGTAATGTCACCTGTAAAGAAGCCTGTGTCCAATCCTCACCATGTTCTTCTCCTGTCTTGTCCTTTCTTGGAACTTTTGCTTCATGCAGCTTTAGTGGTGCATTTTTAGTGAAAAAAATAATTTTAGAGGAACAAATGTGTTGGGTCCTAAGGCACAAAAAAATAAAAACAAACAGGTAATTTGTGAAAATTAACGGGGACTTTTATCTGCAGATACACTCCAATAAATTACACTGCAGGAATTTTAAAGTTGGTTTCTAAACAAAATAAGGTTTCTGACTTTCATACATTTTGATGTACTACCCACACCTGGCAGTGAACGTTAGCAGTGCCAAAAATGTGTGCTGTTGAAATCCAGGAAAGGAGAGTAAAGCCTTGGTCAGATCTGCCCTTATGGGTGGATATGGGATGTTTGAAGGTGAATTATGGGCAAACCTGCACGGGGCACGCAGGTGGACGAAAAATCAAGACCACTCTGTGAGCGCGTAGAGAGAAATTGTTCTTGCACATTGTTTTTCTGCGGGTCTGCTAGCTGCAGGCGACGATCATAGTGAACACTTAAAGACCCATGGTAAGATCCTGAATACAATCCGAAATGACCTGGATTGATGGTTGGCCTTACCCATCTCCTTTCTTGGACGCATTCAAACCGTCCGTATGAAAGCTCTCCCACGGCTACTATACCTATTTCAAATGCTGCCAATCTCAATTCCCAAATCTATGTTTGGAGACGACTATGTGTAATGCTCTGTTGCAAAAAGTTTGAATAAAATATAAGTTCTAAAAAAAGACCCACTCCAATAAAAATCCTCTTTTTTGTGTTTTTAACATGTTCTTGTGGCCTTTTCTCATAATAAAGGACCTATATAAAGTAACTGACGATAAAGCTTGGTTACAGAGTATTTCTTAATTCAAATGTGTTGGATCAGAAAACCGATGCTTGAAAAAGCTCTGACTGATGATGCCGTTACTAAAGTGGGCATGTCAAAGTATCTTCTCCACTCCGCTCTTCCGCGCCCTTGCGTGCTTTTATTTTCCTCATTAAAGCTGGTCTCTGACTTAAAATTGTATGGATGGATTGATCCAATATTGCTCGCCATTATTTTTGTGCCGCTAATGCGCTAACTTGGGGTTATAAGCTTGCATGTAAGCGCAAACAGAGCTCTCAGCGACAGGCAGGGAAAGGGGACGGGTTTGCTCCCATAGCAGATCAGAATTCTATTTCTAATGAGCTACTAATGCTGGGCATACAATCTGTCTCAAAAAACAACAAAGTTTTTTTTAATTTTGGTTATAAAAAACTGCACAATCACAATCAAAAAGACAAACATGGTTGGATTGGGACTTTAAACAACATGTTAGATTAAGTTAGCAGGTGAGGCTTGTCTTATAGACTTTTCCTTTTTTCAATCCGCCCAAAACCTACGTACTGTGCTAGAGGCCCGTTAGTGGTTTCAAGTGATAAGTGTGTGCTTCGTGCATGCAGGCTGAATGTTAGAAATGACAAATTAGACAATCAGAGCATAACGTGTGGGAATCCTACGCACACTCACGTGCACACCCCTTGCATGCACAACCCTTGCGTGCAGCATTTGCACGTGGTCAGTAAGGGGCCAGTACTTACTCATGACTAGAGTGTGGCGTGAGGGCACCGTACAATACCATCATCCGTCCTTACAAATCCTTGACGATACACTTACCAACGCATGGTACGTTCCATTTTCATTACCCAATTGAGGTGGTCGTACGAGCCTTAAGATAAGACACACCTGCGCTCACTGTAAAATACAGCCGCATTTTTGGGTCTATTATGGGACCGACCGGACAACCCAAAAACCTGCAGCGTCAACCCCAATACGGATGCATATGACTAAGACATTTGCTTGTTTTAGGTTTCTGTAGGGTGGCAGCAGTTTCAGTAATAAAGACCCAGATCTTCTGCTCCCCTGTCAGCTTTTTCAGCTTGATTTGGATAATAGGTGTAATCTCTCTGCATCTCCTGGATCTGTTCCTCCCGATTGAACACGACAGCAACACTTTGTTTGTCAGGGAGAAGTGGAAAACAGGCAGGGTTGAGGCTCTTGAGGACCAGGGTTGACCAGCACTGCTCCAGATTGTTTTCACCCAAATGAACATATCTGCACTCCTACAGACTCCACAGCCTGCTGAGAGCCTCAGACTTTGATGTCCCAGCTGCTTCAAACTCACCTGCAAACCGTGTTAGCATAGTCGTGGCTTTATGAGCCCAAAAAGACATCTACAGCAGAAACGAAGATCCAAGGCTCCTAAAGCCCATCCCCTCAGGCCTTTGATTGCTGTGAGAAACTCTGTTCCAGAAATTCGTGAAGAAAATATTTGTTAAAACCAAAGTCACTCCCTGATAGCTGTGCAAACCAAGCTCCTGCTCTGTAGTACTTTGTTACAACATACACACGTTTTAGAACTACCCGTATTACCTTGATAGTCTGTAAAACATCTGGTCATTATAAAATTAGATAGAATTCTAAGAGACATTGGTTACTAAGCTACACTTTTGGTTACAATTTTGTGTCCCCAAATAGTCACAAGCTGACACAGGCCTTAATTATCACTGAAAGAGAGTCCAAGACTGCAGGGATGAGAAAAAGGACCAACATTTAGATCTTTCAAGAACTCTGATAACAAAACATTCAGTCAGTCATTCCTTCATCTTCTAAACCAGTTTCGTCCCTTTTGGGGTCACGGGGCTGCTGAAGCCTATCCCAGACATTCAAAAAAAACAGTTTGAAGAAAAAAGAAAAATCAGTCCTCAGGTGGTTATGACAATTACTCCATCAGTAAAAGCTGTAAGAAAGATATAATGAGGTAACAATGCAATGTGAATCTTACACACAATTGTCATATTGTAATAAAATTGAAAACTTTCTTTGTGTGCCATGTTTACTGAAGAACACCTCAAATTTCAGCTTTACGAGCATAACCAAAGTAGGAGCCATACTTTTTAAAGTTTCTCTTTTCATTATGTAAAATTCTTTAAATCTAAAAAAAATGTAGTCACGCGGGAGTACAAGATAGGATTTATTCCACTGATGTCACTGAAGAAAAAAGCTTTTTTATTGCTCTTATTCTTCACTTCTTCCCGCCATATGATGAGATCCCAGGAGCTTATTGATCACCAGAAGCTAATCACTTGACATTTGTCCTCAGAGAGTAACCATGAACTGTTGTTCGCTCTTATTCTTTAATTAGCAATACAACCCCTCGGCACTTATCTGTTTTCTGTTTCTTAGATGTGCACCACTTTGATTTATCTGACCCAACAGGGAGTGCTGGGATCGGTGCGTGCTGTAGGAATGCTAATGTGATCCTGGAGAGCTGGAGGCCTTCAGCCTGTCGAGATTCAAGAGGAGATCAAGAAAGACTGTCATCTCTCTTTATGTACCTCCACAACTCATTCTTTTTAAAAAAAATTCATTGTACTGCCATACATGAGGAGAACCTGTATTGTTGTTAGGCACCCGTTTTGGTAGAAGTTGTTAAATTTGGCAAATGAAGGTTTTTGAAAAGTTTGAGGATCCAGAAATACAGTGGTCCCTCGCTATATTGCAGTTCGTCTTTTCATAGATTCATTTCCATACAATTTAGCATGTTTTTTTTTAAAGCAGATTATATTCTTTACAATGCTTGTGTGATGATTACTGTCAATCGACCTTCTCCGTGCCTGATCTCCTGTGCAGAATGTGAACGGTTCTATAACACTGGACTTATTTTACTGTGAAGGTTTGAACTTTGAGTTCAACAGCAGCAAACAACTGCAGGCAGGTGAAGGTGCATCTTGGCTTAGCCCTATCTGAGATGAGAGTATAAAATGTGTAATGAGGAGTTTTTTTTACAGACTTAAAGCATCTATAATTCCACTCGTAGATTTTACCTATCGCTGGCTATTTTTAAAAAGTAACCTTCGCAATTATCGAGGGAACACAGCATGTTGTTAAGTCTCTCAGATTCTTTTTAAAAAACAAGCAAAAGGTTTGGCAACCAAAGAGTAAAAAAAATGCTGTGGGAGCATAAAACATTATCATGTAACCCTTGTGCTATCCTAGGCATTTTAACATTGGGAGTTGGGTCATCTAGACCCACTAGACAGTGCTCTGAACCTTTTTTCTTCAATGATTTGTGATCTTCACTGGTGTCCATGGATTAGATGAAATGTTTCCATCTTTATCCACCTTTGTCATGGTAAGGAGAACACGTCAATGTAAGGGTGGGGTCATCTAAGATAGCACAAGGGTTAATCACATTCTGTTTCCTTGATTTGGAGCCAAATCAGAAGCGAACATAGTCAACTGCGTTCATGCTGCTAAGGGGTAAAAGCTTTGTGCATCAAAATCATCTGATTTCTCTTTCATTGCACTTGCAAAAAAATGTTGGAGGCTTGTGATAAATCCCAGTTTTCTTCATTAAAAAAAAATGTTTGGATGTTGCGGGTGGTCCTTAGGGGTTGGATTTGTGTATGTTACAGCAAAGCCCAGTAGAGTAGGCGTGTCCAACAGTCTGGCTCGTGTGCCAAGTGCAGCCTGTGTTCAGATTTCCACCTTCCCGCTGGTTTTCTGTCATAGGATCAATAATATGTGGCTCCCCAGCATATTTTAACCCTTGTACTATCCTAGGTGCTTTAACATTGGGAGTTGGGTCATCTAGACCCACTAGACAGTGCTCTGAACCTTTTTTCTTCAATGATTTGTGACCTTCACTCGTGTCCATGGATTACATGAAATCTTTCCACCTTTATCCACCTTTGTCATGGTAGGGAGAACATGTCAATGTAAGGATCGGGTCATCTAGACCCCATAGGATAGCACAAAGGTTGAGAACTGTGTGTAGGTTTCTTGGTTATGATTGGCTGAATTACATTGTAACCGTTGTAAACCTGTGGCAAAACTCTGGTCTTCATTTACAAAATTCTCAGTAATTTTGGTAAAAATGTATTTAAATTTAAATTATGTACTATGTAAAGAATTGAAAAGTATCCTATCCAAAAAGACAGGTTCATTTGTGTTTATTGCTATTATTAAAGTTCAAATTAGTTGGCCCTCACACGTTTTCACCTCAATATCTGGCCCTCTTTGACCCCTGCTGAGTGACACCACACAAAGCTGATCTGGCAGTGACATGAAGCAGACCCGCCATACATACCAAACTAGCTAATTCATATTGGAGCCCTGAGGTAAACAAAGCAGCAGGGTCAATATGTAGTTAGCGCCGTCTGCGAGTGCCGAATGAACCCAAAGATGCTGACTACGACAGATCTGTGCACAGGAAGCAGCACGCGCTGACACAGCTCCGGGCTTAGCACGGTCTTTTACTTTATTAGAATGTATGTACACTTATCACTGCTATCAGGCAGCTGTGCTGTAGTGTACAGTTAAATCTTAATTGCTTTAATAAGATTGATCTATCCAGAGGATTCAAGGAGAGACAGAAGTTGTTAATAAAAAAAGACCAGCTTGCTCAACAAGAGTGAATTTAATTTTCGTGAGGCTGCTGCTGCTTAAAGCCTAAGGGAATGAAAGAAAGTTGATAACTTATAAAATAACACGAGAGGATTTTTCTTGTCTTAAAACCATGCTGTAAAACTTATGTAGCCATCTTCCCGAAAACCTCTTGAACCATCTAATTTTCTCATAAAATCAATTTTAAACTAGAGTTGACTTCTAAATATTTGCAATTTTGAAATGTTCTAATAGAAGAGGCAGCAGAGAATAAATCCCATTAACAATAGAAGAGCACATTTTACCCACAGCAATACTTTTAAATACGTTGTTTGATGAGAAGGAATTAATTTATTTTTTTCTTCTCATGAATTATCCAGACTCTGCGTTGGAAGGTGACTCAAAGCAGAAAAACTTTGACATTATCTACTGTTAAAACAACATATTTGTGCATGACTTTCCTGATTAATTTAGTAAATATAGTTAGTAGACAAGGATTTTTGACTTTTGACACCCATCATTATGAGGTTTTGAGGTCTGTTTATTTAAGACCCACTCTGATGAAAACCGTGTTCTTGGTATTTTTAACTTTGTTCAAGGGGCAGTTTTCTTATATTGAATGACATATGTAAGGATAAATAAGTTTGAGTTTGTATTTATGAGTATTTCTTTTTGCAAATCATTGTGAATAGGGAGCAGATGAAAAAAGGCTGTTTGAATAAGAGCGTTTTTGTGGATGCTCTGCTCCATTCTGATGCATCCACTTGCAGACAAATATAGATCAATGTACATTTTTGTTTTCCTTGTCTGAGCTGGAATCTGGCTCAAACTGTATGGCTGGATTGCTCCATCCATCGGAGGCGGGCTTACTCCATAACAGTCCTGCTCACAGTGGAGCGGGGGGATTTATAATGAACTCCTGCCGCTCTGCAGAAATTATGTGCTAGAAAGGTTTTTTTTTTCATTTTGGCTAAAAATGTCAAAATCATAAAAAAAAACTGTGAAAGCTTTTGCAATCGATAAGAAAAGAGACTTTAAGTGATGCACACTTCAGCTTGAACATTTATCAAAGTCTAAATCAATGTGAAGGATTATTTAAAAAAAAAAAAGAATTAAATAAAAACAACATTGTTTGTGTTTCAAGTGCATGATTTTGAGAAGAAGTCAAAGAAAAAAGTTAAATGAGATCTTAAAAAGGTTTTCTGATTTGCTTGGATAGTCTAGAAGTGGAAGTCAAGGATGAAAATGTGTCTGGTGTGTGTTTGAATGTGTGCATGTGTGTGCTGGGCACACTGAGGACAGCCTGGTCTCAGATCTGAGAAGGCCTGCAGGAATGTTCTCTGGCTTTGAAGAGTCTGCTCTCTGTGCTCAACAAATATGAGCTCCAAAATGAAGGGAATGCAGCTTCACAAGCTTCCATCCAGCCCTGTTTTATTAAGGGATCCACTTGGGGTGCCCCCCCCCCCCTATATTGTGCAGAGGGAGGGGAAGGGGGCACATCCATGCCTGATGAGTTTGTCTCATATGGAAGGCCAGCTCAGTTCAGGATGAAGTAAATCACAGTGAAATAGCATCCTGTGGGTAGTATCTGTTTTTGTTTTTGCAAAAGATGTTCTTGAAACATGAGTCATCTAAAGAAAAGTGGAAATGGGATGACACAAACAAGTTCCACGTGAAGGACAGAAAGCTGCTTTATTTATACAGCACCTTACATGTACAGAGAGTACGCCAAAGTACTTTGCACAGATGCTAAAGCTTTTGCAATGATGGAAATTTGAATCAAATTAAAATGCAATAAACAGAACTGAATAGAGTGCAGTCGTGTAAGCACCAAAAAAGAAGTTTTCAGTTTGATCTGAAACATAAACACAGCTGATCTTTTGACTGATTGATAAAATGAAAAGTATTCTCTAATCATGTAAAGAAGCTTTTCTCTCCTTCTCATTTCTAGGGGGAAGAACTGCCCAACTAGAGGAGGTGGGCTAATGTGAGCTCTACTAACAAAAAAAGAAAAACGTACTATTTATATTTCACTTTCTTGAATATGTACTTCATTAAATGTCTTTTAGTAAATCCCCCAACACTGTATGTCACCGACTACAACAAGATATGTTAGAGCAGTGCTCGATTCATCAGCTGTAGCTTTTAAGCAGGACAGAACAAATGAAGAATGCAGCCTCATGCATGCAATGGTTCCTACAGTGGGGATTGAAAGTTTGGGGCCCCTCATGTTGTTGTGCATAAAGAAACCAAGGAAAAATGGAAAAAATCTTCAAAGGCATCAGATTTCAGATGAGACATTGTTGTGGTATGTCAAAAAAAATGAAGACCTTGTTTCCATAATGTACCCTCTCAAAATAACAGAAAACAAATTAATGGCATGTCAAAAGTGATATCCTATTACCTATTGGGTACTAAATTACCTTAATTTAGCATATACCTGAAAGCAAAAACATAGGTGATTTTTTTGTTCATGGCTGGAAAAAACTTTCACAGTTCTGATGACTCAAGAATAAAGCAAAACATTTTAGGAAACTGGAAATGAGATATTGTTTTTTTTTCTTCAGAAAAACAGCATACAGCTGTGATTTTTTTTTAAGTAACTACAACGTTTGGTACTCCTTGGCTGGGTTTTAAATTCTGAGACCAATTTTGAGTGCTTAGACTACGGTCCCACATGCCAAAATGCCACCGTGCGGCGGCCTAAATGCAAGTTCTTCAGCAACATTGTAAGGAGGTTGAGCGGCAGCATTTGTTATCGGGAGGCAGCATTTGCAATCAGAGGCAGCAGTTGTACTTTGTGGTAGCAGCCAAGGCGTCATAACCGCCTGACTGCCGCCATCTGCTTTTATGACCACGCTAACGATTTAAAAAGAAATCGGGTTCGGGCAGCTAATCTTGAAGTTTGCCTCCCCATCACGCGGTGGCAGTTGAACATGTGACCATGGCATAAGTTAGAGTGAATACTTTGTAATAAGGAAAAATGTGCCTCACATTAGTATTAGCACTGTGGACAATTCAGTACGATTTAATTCAATTCAATTTTATTTATGTAGCCCAATGTTACAACCATAGGCGTCTCAAAGGGCTGAAGAACATATAATCAGTCATAAAATACCATAGCTAATTGCAAAATTAAACTAAACAGACTAAACTAAACTGGGCATCCTTGCCCTAGACCCTCCTTCTCGGTAAAGGAGGGATCCTCTCCCAGGATGGAAAGGCGATGTATCAGGACTGTTGTAGAAAAACTAGCTTATTTAACACTACAACTACTTCTCTGAACAGTGGATGGGCTTCACCCAAATGAAATTGGGGGACGGTAGAGGGGCGCGAGACGAGCCAGGGGCGAGGTCCACGGCCAGATACAAGAGCACAGGTAGGCCATTTGAACATTTCAAACATACAGAAAGTGTGTAGCAACAGGTTTGTCAGCCATAGTCCTGCAGCACAGACTTTAGGTTGAAGTCCAGTTTAACCTTCAATAAAAAATTATAAAAAAGTTTTTTTCTGTTTGATGATTTGTAAACAGTTTTATTCAGTTAAAAAAATAAATTTGATGGATAAAAATCCTTAGCAGAAATATTGTTTTTCATTGTGCTGCAGCACTTCTGTTGTGTTTGAGCTTACACTACAACTGGACTGACTTCATGTTAGCACTGAGGAAACATTTACAACTCAAAGAAGTGTAGCAATCAGTAGTTGGATCTTTGAAAGATATCCCTGTAACTTTTAATACTCTTTAATCCTTGTGCTATCCTAGGCACTTTAACATTGGGAGTGGGGTCATTTAGACCCACTAGACAGTGCTCTGAACCTTTTTTCTTCAATGATTTGTGATCTTCACTGGTGTCCATGGATTACATGAAATCCTCTTCACCTTTATCCACCTTTGTCATGGTAGGGAGAACACGTCAATGTAAGGGTGGGGTCATCTAAGATAGCACAAGGGTTAAACAACATATCAGCCAACAGATTTATATTTAACTCACAAAGTAATTAATTAAAAACATCTTAAATCAGAGTAAAGTTTTACTGTATACTAAAAACAAACAGCAGGAGGATTTACTCTAAAATAATACATAAAGTGCTTAAATGGAAAACAAAATGTTTGCTCTTTTCACAATTATAACAATGTCCTATGAGATTATTTATGACTTCACCAGACTAAAGCCTGATCATTTCATTGAAGATCAAACACTTATCTCTTTAAATGCAGCCTTTGGTTCTTCATATTTAACAACATTTTTACCTGAGTCCCATTGACTCAGGTTTGCCTTTACTCCAGTCACTGTAACTGCAGGCATACTGTACATGCACTACAGGCTAAAAGCTGCTAAACCAAAAAGTATGATCTATATTTTCTTCAACTACACAATCTTAGACTTATATATTTAGTCTTTTTTAACTTTCAAACCGTCTGTACTGTGGAAACCAGCCCGTGTAGCTGTCAGCCTCCACCTCCTTAAACTGGTAATGAACCTGTCACCAGATGAATCCATATCCTTTGCTTTTGTAAAAAATATTCTCTCTAATCTCAAGGTTGCTGCAGCATCAAGAACCTTCGCTGTCAGACCTGGACTTGGTTCTGTGATCACTTGTTCAAAAGTACTTGGTGACGTCAGGTCTGTTGCTGATAAGAACGGCATCTGTACAGCCAGCAGCGAGTTCCCACAACTTGGGTTAAACATGCAGTCGTACATGAGCTAAAATCAAGCAATCAAATATCGATTAAAGGTGCCACGTCTGGCGAATAATACTAGTAAATGATGAAAAGTCAGACTTTGGTTCTTGTTCATGCAGCAATTTAAGTTTGATTGAATCAGATTTTTCATCCTCTTTTATCTGAAATCTAAACCACATTCTACCCTGATTGGACTTGTTTGTTTGGCTTTTTTGTCATGTTAGGCACATTATTTATGTAGTCCTGCACATGGTTGTGTTTTCTGATATATGCACCTACATTCTTAAATTGGTAAAAAAAGTTCTTTGTCTTGTTACCTGGGCTGGTTTTTACCAGGTTAAAACCCTGTCAAAAATCAGCAAATGTTCCTAAATCCCCATAATTCTGATCAGTTTTCTAATCAAATTAGGATGAAAAATGTGAATTCTGAAACTATGTACACACCGGGCATTTGATGCACATTCAAGAACGTGGTTGACACAAATTCTTAGACATATGTTCCGTCCATAGTGTTTACAATTGAAAAACAGCGAGTGACTTTTTCTTTTTCTTCTACTGTTTACTACACATGTCCACCACTTATAGTTGGAAGAGGCTTGGTACCAAATGCCGGGCACAAACCCCAATTATTCATTTCTCCCTTATGATCAATTTTGAAACGATTGGTACTTTTTTGAATGAAAGGGGACGTCATCCATTGAACACTAACAAATCTAATTCCCTGATTGGTCAAACTTTGACCTGGTTTCACTTGCAATGCATGTTTAATGGCCATGCGTTTTGCATGTAGTGTGTGAATACGGTCATAAAAACCTAAGAAGCTATGCATGAATGCGAGTTTTGAATGTGGAAGCCCAAAATTTGCATGTATGCACGTCAACATAGACTTTTCATTGGAAGTGGCTGCTTGAACGCACATTGCTGAGAACATTGTGATCGTAGCATTACAGACTACAGTTTGCATGCTGCTTCCATTGTGAAAGTTAGCTTTTGAAAGATAAGATGATGTCACCTTATTTCTACCTATTTTTCACTACCTGCTGTCACCTTTCACAGTAACTGTGAAAACGAATTGAGGAAAAATGATTTGCTCTGTAGTTAAACTGATCTTCTCAGCTGTTTTACTTCAGGAGGAAGTTAGGACATTGCGTTTGTAGATCTGGAGAATGATTACTTAGTTTTTTGTCACTCTTACCTAAGTGCCACTTTAAGGCCATGTCACACAGCCACTACGTACATTTTGGCCCTTTTCCACGTATGAAATTTCAGCCTTTCGTGATACATGCATGATTTACGTAGTCCAAAAAGTTTTCTTGAGTCTGTCATTCGTGGATGTGCACAGATGTCCGTCGAGGGATTCGGCCGACGCATTTGAATTCTGTTTTGAACTGTTCTAAATTTTGGGTTTATTGAGAATTATGCAGCATATACGTAATTTACGTAGTCAATCTGCAATCATTACAGTAATCTTATGCAATTCTGTGTGATTTTTGCAAAATGTAAACACAAATTTGTGGCTTTCCACGACCGCTCCAGGTATGTCCACGTACATCTTATGGACTTTCCATGCATGTACCACTGATGTATAACTTATATATTGTGTGTACGTCACACATATCACGTTCAAATTACATAATTGACACACGAATCACTTAACAATTGCATATAAACAACAGTAATCTTCACACGGTTCATCTTTTTTGTTGATTTACGTGTTATTTGAGTGGTTTATGTATACTTCTTTTGTGGTTTCATCGTGGTTCATTCGTGATTCTTTACAAAATTTCACATAAAGACCATGAGATTTCTCACTTTTTTCATGCATGCAAAATTTTTATCCGTGCAAAATGCGCAAAATGTAGGTAGTGGCTGTGCGACATGGCCTTTAGGATAAGATTAGCTTGTCTATTATACAATCAGAGGTTTGCTGACAGCTACATTTGCACAGCCCAAGCAGTAAATGCATTTTTCCTTATATAGAACGCTTTGTGTGGCAAAATACAGATTTGTATGTTGAATATAAATTCTTTGACTAGTAAAGTATGAACCGTCCCTGTATTCGTCAGAAACAAAAGAACAAAACATGTTATTCGGGATTTAGAGGAATACCAATTTTAGTTTGTATTAAATCTTTAATACAGTATTAAAAATAAATAGGTGCCTTAAAAGTCACAGATAGCATTAAATCAATAAATGAAAAGCTTTAACACAGCAGTACAGCTAAGTGGATGACAGGAAATGGAAGTGTGCCTGGAATGATATTCAGTCAAATCTTCATTATTTGTAACCGGAAGGGTTTACTGACCTTCAGACGGTGGGAGCATGCTCCCGCTGTTTGCCTCCTCACTCCTCTTTCCACTTCTTTCTCCATCTACATTACTTACCCCTGACTTCTGACTCAGCTTCTCAGTGGCTCCAGACACCAATATTGAGTACTTTTTATCCTAGGCACACTTTTTTCCTCATTGGAAACAATATAGCCTGACTGCTGTTATTGATTTTAGCGGATTGTGCTCTGGTAAGCACTCTCTCCTTCTAGCGCCTGCTGCTATATTAAGCAATTGTTTCCCTTTATAGATGTCACTCCTTGCCCACATCCTGCTGCAATTTGGTTGATTCGATTTGCTCTGACACCTCAAAAACTCGACATTGATTGTGGTAAAGGATTTTTAAAAGAATGGACATTGCTAATTAGCTTGTTTTTAGATATAGGTCCAATTTCTTTGTTGTAGTACTTCAGCCTGACAAGTCAAGGCACTAGCAACATTGAAGGGTATTCATAAATGGTGGTGATGAAGGGTAGAGAGGCTTGCAGAGTGAAACTTGATAGCCTCCTTTGAAGTTTCCAAATGAAAACCTGAAACAGTGATGTGCCTGGACAGAATCCACTGGCCCACCATTTATTTACATGTCGCTGCTTCTGATGTGATGTGACTAGTTTTCTCTGGCAAGCACCAGGGCCCTCTGAAGTATGTCTCCGTAAATCACTGGGACCTCGGGAGTACAACTGCAAATGATTTCAGATGCTGGGCTGCTTTTCACATCAGTTGTGGCGCATTAGATTCTTGCTACGCTATCTACTATCTCCTTCCTATGTCGCCGAGCGTCAATAAATCAGTGTGCTCGCATCGCAGACCAGGGAACATGTGGGGAAAATAACACGGCCTGTAGTCACGCATATTTTAATATACAAGGGATGTGTTTCGCTTATGATTGGGCCACACATCACAGCCTGGTGCTTTTGAGACAGTGGAAACAATAGCTGAAGCTGGGAGCACTTAAGCAGCAAAACTCAGGAGCATGTGACTCGCTCGCATGGCCTAATTGGAGGGTTTCTTGCATGGGGATGTCTTTTTTTTCTATGAAAAACATGTGTATTTGATAGGTGAAAATAAAAAAAATGCTAAGAGCTTGCATTGTGTTTTTTCCTGCTGGACTCTAGAGAACTGGTCAGTTACTGCACATTGTCTTTCACCTTTTTTAGCTGGAAAAATCTTCAGCTAGCATTCGTCTTTATGTTTATTTTTTGTCAGATACATAGTTCTGATTACTTAAAGTCTAATATGGCCCTTAAAAATGGAAGTTTCAGTATAATATCAATAAATATAACCTATTGTCTAGCAATATTTGTAGATAACTGAGATTATATGCTGCAAATGTTTGCAAACAGTATTTATGGACTGATTAAATCGTTAATTTTTTTAAATCACATTTTTGAATTTAAAGAAATTAATTTAACTTCACAATGTCTGTCTAATTAAAAACTTAGGACCTAGGACCATCTATCCCCTACCCCATCCCTGGTAGGGGGTACTGGGCCCCTTGGCAACGGCGTCCGTGTTCCCTTGGGGCTGGTTTCCTGGGCTCGGCAGCCCTCTCTCCACGCAGGGAGAGGGATCCCTGAGCTTTCTGGCAAGACCAGAAGCCGGGGATCACATCACACCTGAGCTGGGGGGTGTCCATGGCCATGTGGTGTGGGTTCTGGTCCTTGCCCCTGAGTGCTGGGCCTCGCCATATTTCCAACTGTGGCCAGGCCTGGTCGGGCCATTTTTACAACACTTCTTGTGGAACCTCTCTTCTCCTGGGTGCCCCCCCGCCTGGGCGGGGTCTTGCCCCTGCCTTGCTCCTTCCTGGACCAACCGTGGGCCGGGTGGGTGGCTGCCTGGAGCGCGGGGCGGGTCTCCCTTGGGGGGTCCTGGCTCGTACCTGGGGTTGGGGCGGGGGGATGCCCAGAACTCCTGGGTGGTGATGAGGCTGGGGCTGTGGGCACTCTTCTGGGGTGGGGCCCTGCGTTGGCATTGGAAGGGCCCCACCCCAGCCCCTCCCGGCGCAGCGGGGGGGCTGCTCTCCTGGTTGGGCTGGAGCTGCACTCTCTGTCCCCCCATGCCTCTGTGATCTCTGGCTCGGGGGGCCCCGCGGCGCTCCTGCGGGCCTGGCCTGAGTGGCGAATGTGATCTCCAGGGGGGGGCGGTTTTTCTCTACCTGCTGCCGTGTGGCGTTGCTCCTGCGACGGGGGTCTTGGTGTGGGGAAGACAGGGCACTCTCCCTCCTTTTTTCTACATTCCATCATCCATTTTAGACGAAAATGAACACTCACCTTTGCACAAATAGTTTGCGTGATTGAATGAAATGTTTCACACTAGTTGGTTTGAATGCACAGGTATGCGTGTGGGAACAGTATTTGTATTGTGTGCATGTTGACATGTGGATATTTTTGGAGCCAACAGGTATGTTTATAACATTTGAGTGTGTGTGTGGACAGGCCCCGCCCCTTCTAGATCTGTATTACATCTGAACCTGACCGTATTAATTAACATCCAGAAACTTGTTGCTTTATGCTGCTTCATGGTTTTACCCCCCTCTCTAACATCCCTCTCTCTTCTTCCCTCCTTTCCTTTTTCGTCCGGTCCAAAACAAAAGATTTTCAAAAATGATTAAAATGAATAAAGTTTGGCCTTGATTACAAAAGGGGTTTATTCAGACATACCTCTGGTTTGTCAGAAGATTCATTACCCCAGTTGTTAAAGTAAAGTATGTCCAACACAAGAGGCCTTCATCTCTCATCTGTCTGCCAGCTGTTGGACAGGACAAGTTAATAAAAAGAAAAAAAATGGAAAAAATCATCCAAATTTTTAATAATAATTATTAAAAAAAGATAAAAAACAGAAAACTTTACTGTTATAGATGACCACTGCTGCTGGTTACAGGTTGGCAAATGTGTGTGTTGATGGGTGAATGACACAATGATTGTAAAGGGCTTTAGGCCTTAAGGTAGTAAAGCAGTGAATAAGTATATGCCATTTACCATATTACCAGTCCAAGTTGACTGGTAGAACAGCAAAAAAATGTTTTGACCACACTAAACCAAAAATAGTTTGAAAGGTAGTTTATTGCAATTTTAGGTCTATTTTTTTTGTAAGTGACCATGGTATAAGCGGGTTTTGCCTTGGAAGTGTGCGTTGAAGTGTGCGCTGAAGTGTGCGTTGGACGGTTCAGGCTTCCACGGCGTGCGTCAAAAAGTAAAAATGCACACTTTGTCTGCCATTAACCCTTACTTATACAACAGTTCCTAGGTGGCGGAGAGACAGGTAGCAAAAGTGAAGCTCCAGGGCTGGTCTGCCAACCAAGCTACGGAGACAACCAATTAAACCATCGCTCTCCACTCTTTTTCTCTCAATTTCGAGATCCCTCGCAAGCAAGATTGATGAACTGAGGCTACACATTGCGACGAACAACAGCGCAAACTATATGTGCGTCTACTCATCCCTGAGACCTGGCTTCATCAATCCATCCCTGACACTGCTATCGAGCTACACTGTGCAAGAGGACTCTGGTAAGGGGCAGAGGAGGGTGGCTCTGTATTTACATGAACAATTGCTGGTGTCCCAACACTGCAGTAGCTCAGCAGAAAGCACTCCAGAAGGTCATCACCACCACCCAAAAGACTGTTGGCTCCCCTCTCCCCTCGCTGGAAGAACCACATCACTCCTTGTGCCACAAGAGAGCCCAGAATATTACAAAGACACCAGACACCCAGGGCACTCCTTGTTTGAACTGCTGCCATCTGGCAGATGCTACAGACTCATTAATGCAAGGACAAACAGCTGCAATCATCCTTCTCGATGCTGTTATGAAAATGCACAATGAAATGCACTTTTTGATCATTCATGTAATGACAGAGAAATGTGTGTGGATGGTTGTCTATTTGTGTGATTTTCACTAGGTATGCTAAGGAGGCTGTGTTTTATGACTGTTGTAATTACTACGTTTTTTTTTTATTCTATATTTTTACTATATTTTAGAGACTGAATGAATGATGCACTGACCAGTGAGCATTTTAAAGTTGGTTGTACTTGAGACAATGACCACCTAATGAAGATTAGGCACATAGGTCTGCACATAAGCAGGATATGGATACTTGTGTGTGAATGGTTGTTAGTTGAGTGAACCATGATGGATTTATGTGGTGTAGACACATAAACAATAGCATGGTATGAGGATTACAATAATACCTACATCCATGTAAAAGGCTAAAGCAGCTCACCCAGGTGCCATCAACGTCTTTAAGGGACAAACTGTCAGATTAAGAGTCTTAATTCGATGTCCATAGATCACAATCTACCTCCAGGCCTCGGTTTTATTGCTTCTTGCTCCGTGTGGAGACAGACATTGCTTGTGACGCTCATGTTGTATTCAGAGCTGTAATGGCTTCTTTGAGCCTGCACTGCATAGATTAGCAGCAAAGGCCGAAGGGAAGCTTGATGCTGGCGCAGGCTTTATGAACAGCCATGATGAATTTCAGGCCCGAGTGTCATTAGTGCTTTTGTGCTGCGTATTTAGCAGAAGATTGCCAGAAAATCTTCTCAGCATGGCTCGATATCCTGTTAGTGTAGTCATGGCATGGGACAAGAGCACATGTGCAGTGAAGACTAATTTGCTAATAGGAAGTGCAACACATTTGTGTGATTTGCCTCACTTTCTTGTTTTGTCATTTCCTAATAACTGTCTTGGCAAGGTGAGAATAGGGTGGGAACTCATTTGGTTTCTAAAGGGTCGGTCTTACCCCTCATTGCAATGGGATTTGAATGGAACTGAACTCTCACACATGGACAGCCCTCCTGGGTTCACCTCTGCCAGCCAGTGATTATTATCTGTTTGACAGAAGGGCCGAAGGAAGGCTTTTGAACAGCCCATAAATTGTCATGCAGGCTGCACTGTGATGTGACTAGTTTCACTCCCTCGGCAGCCTGGCATATAACCTCAGTGCCAACCCATTACTCTGTCATTACCACGTCCAAGTTGAAACACTGGTTTGCAATTAGCAGCATAGATCATTTACACAGTGGCAGAGCTCATTTTCATAGCATTTCTTTGATTATCTGATGAAGAAATTAACCAAGGAATATATTTACATACCAGCCGCCAATGGTAACAGCTTGCTAATTGCCTGTTAGATGATTAATAAGCTTACTGCTAATGAACTGAGCTCTCATTGTTTCAAAGGTGCTCGTGTGGCAGAGCTGTTTTTTTCCCTCCTTCTTATCCAGCTTGATTACAGTCTAAATTATGTACTTGTTGCATCTGTTTGGAAGTAAATACAATCTAAAAATGGAAATGATAGGAAAGCAGTTTTTTGTGTGCAAGACTTACTGTGGTTAAGAGACGCTTGTCAGTTTACAAAAAAAACCAAGCATTCTTTTTCAACGTTTCTTTCAGCAGATGGAGATTTTAGCTACAGCGATTCAGGACGGCTGTGGTGGCCTACGGACTGATCACTTGGTACTAGGTTATAGGCCACAAGAAAAAAGAAAAAAATGGTTATTTAGAATATTTTCATTTAGTGTATTTTCTGATTCCAAAGAAAGTTGTACTTTGGAAAACCAACGGATCCTGTCCACCACATTCATCTATGAGTCAAGTCAATCAAATCTTCAAGCATCCACAACCTTCTTAAAGCGGCTGCTCCAACTGCTCAAATAAAAGTCCCAGGTTATCTTGCTGCAGCTAACCTTCATTCCTTTCATTTCCAGGGTAAACCTCCACCTCTCTAGCTTCTCCTCACCTGTCCCCTTCTCTTGCTACAAATCACAGTATCGTCTGCAAATATTGTAGTCCATGGTGATTCCTGTCTAACCTTCATCCATCAGCCTGTCCATCACCATTGCAAACAGGAAAGACCTCAGAGCTGATCCCTGATATAATCCCACCTCCACCTTAAACTCCTCTGTCACCCTTAAAGCACAACAACTTGAATCCTGTTCCTCAGCTTCTAGCCTTGCTACCTTTCCATCTGTTCTCCTGTACACACTACCTTCTACCTCTACCTTCCTTCTCTGCACCACGTCATCTAACTTTTCCTGTTATTGTTCCAACATTCAAAGTCCGTAACCTTAGTCCAAAACTCATGACTTTCCTCTTCTCTCTCTCTCTTTCTACAAATGTGCCTTCCTCCTCTCCTTTAACCAACAGCAGTCAAGTGCGGCTGAAGTTAACTTTCACTTTGAGGTTTAAGGGAAAATTTTAATGGGTCTAACACAAAGTCTTAGTTTAAATCGGCTGCAAATATTTGACAGAGAATGAAGATTCAAACAAATAAAGTTGCTGATTTGTGGAAACTTGTGAAATTTACATTTAAAAATGACCCTACAGCTTAGCTAAATTATGGAGTCAACTGTTAGGAAACATTAGCATAGAAAATACACATCTGTGTAAAAGATAAAACAAAACAAATCAAGGTTTATTTAAAATTAGATCAATCCTTTTGGCCTGAGAGATAATCTGATCCCTGAATGGAGTTATCAGTGTCGTAATGGAAATCTAGAAAAAAAAAAAAAACTTGTAATAGTGCTTTTAAAGGATTTTTACAAATTAGAGAGAACTTCTAAAAATCAAAAACTTTTTTCTTGTTACTTGACCCTTCTATAATATTATTATTATGTAATACTGTTCTTCAGTCTGGTCTGAAACAAAAGCATAATTGAATCAAACCAGGCTATGAAAATAAAGCAAATTTGCTTAACCACTTGTCTGAAAAAACAAAAAAGTCTTGTTGTTTTTTTACCCTTGTGGTTTTTAGCTGCAGAAAGACAGTGTCAATGCAAATGACTTGTGAATCAGTGAGGCTTCAGGGATGAAAAGGTGAAAAGGTGAAGAAGGAGAATGCTTCTCATGCCTGGGGCCAAACAGCAAAGCTTTGAAAAGTTTGGAAAACACGTCACTGACTAAAACGAGTACACCAGTAGATCATTGGTCACGCGATATCACTGCGCTGGATTTCTGTCGCTCAGAAAATAGAATCTGAAACAGCTCTGCTTGTTTTCAAGTCTCTCCTTGGCCTAGCTCCAAAGAACATCGCTGACTTGTTGGTCCCATGTGAACTGCCTCTGACTCTGAGAAGCTCAGGGACAGACCTGTTGATGTCCAGCATCAGAAAATAATGAAGAAACAGCTTTTCATTTTTATACAGCTATATTCTGAGGCCATCTCCCCGATGATTTCAGACAACCTTCCATCCATACAACATTCAAATCCAGAATAAAAACTGCAGAAAATAACAGTGCTGTTGTCTGTTTATTAGGTTATACAAAGCACTGGCTTCTCATGATAAGACGATGAGAAAAGGCCTTATTATACAAAAGAGCTGAACAATTCGACTTTTAAAGTCCCACTCCAATTGTCTTTTGATCTATTTTAAAAGTTGACTTGGATTAGAAATTTCCCTCTGAGATGTTACAGCCCCTCACAGGATAACACAGACGTCCTTTGATCTAGTGGCCTGTCCAGGATATTGTCCACAGCAGTGTTTTTCAACCTTTTTTCAGCCACGGCACACTTTAACCATGACAAAAATCCCGCGGCACACCAGCATCCAAAAACATACAGATTCGCTTCCCTGAGCTTCCTTATTTGTCAGATTATTTGTCAGATGAGCCGATGATGATGTCAGGAGGGCGCACCCAGTGGGAGCAATTGGACCGCTTGGACTGCCAGTTCTGCCATGCAGTCGACACCCGGGGAAGGGCGGCAACCCTGCCTAATGGTGTGACCAAGTAACGTTGCAGACTGGTTGGAACACACAAGATGGCTGGGTGCAGCCTGCATGTTAGAGCGCCTTTGCATCTTGCAGCGGCATCCTATTCCATCCGGTTTGCGTTTAGTTGGACCCTCATTTATTTTTCAACAGGACAATGACCCCAAACACACCTCCAGGCTGTGTAAGGGCTATTTGACCAAGGAGAGTGATGGGGTGCGGCGCCAGATGATCTGGCCTCCACAGTCACCGGACCTGAACCCAATCGAGATGGTTTGGGATGAGCTGGACCGCAGAGTGAAGGCAGAAGGGACGACAAGACTGTTGGAAGACCATTTCAGGTGACTACCTCTTGAAGCTCATCAAAAGAATGCCAAAAATGTGCAAAGCAGTAATCAAAGCAAAAGGTGGCCACTTTGAAGAACCTAGAATGACATATTTTCAGTTATTTCACACTTTTTTGTCATGTATATAATATAATATGTAAATATCAGTACATATTTAAGCTATGTGATCGGAACTTCTTTAATAGGTGTACATTATGACTGTCCATTATTACTTTTTAATCCACACCCAACAGCCAATCAGAAATGAGTATTCCCAGTAAGCTTCTTAAAACTCTATGATGCAAAAGATCCTCAGTCTTGTCCCTCGTGGTGTTCCAAAGTTTTAAGCTCTAGAAGGTCATTTGGATACTCCCAAACACATCAGCGAGACACATTTACTGTAGCACGCCATGATATATTTCCAGATAGAAAATGGTAGTAAGTCCTCTCTGTGTCTTTCTAGTTTACAGTTAAATAAGTGGCTGGGATTTCCATGGACCACAGCACTCTCAGTGCTGCAAGTGATTAGCACGCCAGTGCATCCTAGAACCTGCTGCTGTTGTTTATTTAATTGTCCCCATGATGCCGCAGCCATGGTCTATTTATTTTGCTGCTTAACTAACACAAAAGGCAAGGTTCAGCTTTAGTGGAGGTTCATGCAATATTGAGCAGAGCAGAAGGCAGAGTTTCACTGCAAAGACGAGTCTCCTGAACTACACCAAGCTCAGTGTGTACTCTCTATCTATGTGAATGTGTGTGCGTGTTTAGCATGTTTGCACAGTGCCAATAACAAAACTTTCCGCCAATGAATAATTTTCTGTGTTTATGCCATCTTTGCCCCCCCGAGTCGCCTTTTCTCTTTCTCCCCTCTGGCATTTTTGACGTTCCTCATGCAGATTTCTTTCCTACATCTTCCACAGTTGTCTCTGCTGCTGCATGATCACTCGTAAGCCTATCCAAAACATTTAAATACCTTTTGCTTTTTTTTTTTGAAAACATGTTTTGCTGTCAGCCTTAACAACATTGCTGGGCAAGAAAATAAAAGAAAAACTCAGCACAATGCTGTCAGAAGCAGGCAAATATACATAATATATAAACCACAATAGATGCTCTTTTTTTCCAGGATGGTGCTCAAAAGCCTCACTGAAATATTGTCAGTATGCACTTCAATTGTCAGCCCTTGCTTTCAGCTTTACCAGCCCCTCAGGGCAAGTGTTTATTCCTGTTCCAACAGAGAAACATTAATGATTCACTCATTTACAGAATTGCTCTGATTACAGCAGCTGCTGTATTATAAATTGTTTATGGCGTCTGCACAACAGCTGTTTGAAAGAGCAACACAGTTAACAGGTACATTTCCACGTTTATGTTTGAGCCGCTGTCGAAGCTGTTTTTCCTCCAATAATGATCCCACGGAGGAGACTTGACGACTCAAGGGAAAGAAGCGCGTGATTCACATTGTTGAAGCAGAGTATCAGTACCTGCGCCTTGTCTTTTACAGATTTTGGTCAATGTAAGGTGAGGTCAGAGCTGTTTGGGGATTTTTACCTTCATGCCAGCGTCTCAAGCAGTGTTTGAAATGACCTCTCAGTCCATTGTGGGGAATTTTCACACTGTAGCTACGTTCACACCGCCCCTGGCAATGGGCGTTCCAGCAGCCTCTTCCAATTAAAAGTCGATGTAAGAAGGTATAAATGCACTTTTCGGGCTTCTGCATTCAAAATATCTGAGTTCATACATTTCGTTTTTTCAACCACTTTTAGGCTTCACATACAAAATGCGAGGCCATTAAACGGGTGTTGAAAGTTCAACTAGGTCGAGGGACTATTAGAGACTCGGATTTGGTAGTGATGTACGGATGGCTTCCCCCTCAATTCACGGAAGTGCCAACCATTTGAAAATTGGTCATGGAGGAGAAATTAATAATTGGGTTTGTATTCAGACAAAATTATATGACACCAAATCTTTCATTTATCAGAATAGAGCTGTGAAAGAGAAAGCCTGAAGTAACATTCACCAGATGTAAATCGCTTTAACATGTCACACAAAGCCTCTTCCAACTGTAGGTAGTGGACATGCACTAGTAAACAGTAGTAAAAGAAGAAGAAGAAGAAGCCTTCCCTGCTTCTCTTGGGTGAACATCATGGGTAACATTCAAGTTCAAGAACCCATATTAAGCATGTTCTTGAAAGAGCATCGTATGCCCTGCATGTATGTATCTTTAGGTAGAAAGAAAACAGACATATTTACACAGGATGAATAGTATCTGACAACATCCACTTGATATTGCAAGGTGAAAAAGAAATCGGAAGTGTGATTTCAAATCAATCTTGAATTGATTACAGTTACTGGTAATCATTTTTATCTATTAATAATATCATTCTACAGCTAAGGTTGATGGAACACTTGTAAATGATCATGGTTACTCATCAAAAAGATTTCAGTCTTGGCTCAGTGCTTTTCTTGACAACCTTTCAGTTCTTGTACATTTGCTCACCTTTCTTTATGCAGAGCTACATTATGGTGTTGCTGCAACAATTCAGTTCAGCTGACCCCTTTGATGGACCAGAATCTTCTTTCTTTTCAATTTAAGTAACTGTGCTGCAGAGGTACAGCAGTGACCTTAAAATCATAATGTTTGTCAGAAAAATCCTTTTTTCAAATTTCCTAATAGGCGAGAACTTATAGGCCTCTTTCAGTTGGCGCCTGGTGTTATCTAATAAATCAACAAATACTAAATCCTTCTTAAATTTAGCACAACTATTGTGTTACACTTTCAACATAAACATACTGGTATGCATTAGGGATGCAATAACACATTTTCACCACAACTCCGTTTAGTGGTGTAGCGGTGTGGTGGTTTGATTTGATCCGAAATTGTGGCATATGTGCGTGACTGATGCAGTGACTTAATGTTTTGTTTTCATCATTATAGTCAAACCTCTAAGCTTTTTTTGTGTTTGATTCCAGAGAGCAATGCTTTAAACCTATTGAAACACTTTCATACTCTTATGCGAAAGTCCAATAAGGTCTAAGAGATAAGCAGTGGATAAATTAACACTGACTTGTGAAACAACATGACGTTAGATTTTGAGCCACTGTGTATTTTATAAAGGTTTCTTGAATAGCTTTTTCTCCTGGAATTTGTATCTGCATTGTCTGTGTCAGAGAGAGAAGATAAATGTTGGAGTCTAACCTTTGATAGGCTCGTTGTTGGTCATAAACTTTGCTGTGAACTGAGGGGTCACAGGTCGGCTAACTGCCTCATGATGTTTGTAATTGTAGACGTAGTTGTAAGTGGCTTTATTATTGCCAGAAGTGTTCTAAGTGGAGCGCACCACTGTCAGACAAAGGACTTGGTGCAGTGACAGGCACTCCTGCACCGACTGATCAAAGAAACCAGAAACTGCCGCACAGATGGTGAGTAACCTGGAACAACGAGCTGCCTCATTTTGTGTATCTGCAGAAAATCTTTAAAAGAAAAAGAAAACATGAAAGAGGCCTCAAATTCTTAATTGCAATTGATCATGGTGAAATCTTAAAAGGCACTATAGTGATGGCCTCAATTTAGGAAGAAAACTCATCAAGGGACCGTAAAAATATTTGAGACAAAAGACAACTTGGTCCAGTCTTGGTCCAACGTTACCCACAATGCATCTCACAAAGTATTTATTTTTATTTAACAGTTGGTGTCAAACTAAATACAAGATATTTTTCTAAATGTTTAAATTAGAAAGTGATTTATTCTCAAATGATTAAAGGTATTATACTGCTGTACTAAAAGCTTTATTGCTGTTTCTTAGTAAAACACCAGCCTGGAAAAATGAAAAAATTAAAGATTTTAAGGAAGATCAGTTTTGATGAAAGTTGTAGGCTACAAGATTACACTAAATTTTGATTTCATGCAGTCTTTTTAGTTCTACAATATTCTTTTAAAGGGCTTTGATCATGAAAAATCAACTTTTTGAGCTTTTAAATGTATTATTATGTTTCTTCACAAAGTCGTATTTTGATTCATTCACACATTTCTGAGTAAGAAGAAAAAACCTTAAGGAGAACCAGGTGCCGTCTGCTCTGTCCTCCTGTTGGCCTGGGTGTCAGCATAGACACAAACACCCCAGGCAAGGGTGAAAAAACACTCGTAAACCGTCTAAAATGTAAAAGTGATAAATAGAAAAGTGAAAATACAAAAACAGCTAAAATATAAAAAATTAAAATAAGTCAATGCATGAAAAGTCTAAAACACCTGAAATATAAATAAGAATAAGTTAAGATGTTATGATAAAAAAAAAAAAAATAGAGAACAGCCCCTTCCAGGAAGAGTCAGCGCTGCCAGCACCGCCCCCCAGGCTAACACAAAAAACCCCTTTCTCCAAAGAGCTAGCAGTGATGGGCTGACCGTTGTCAGTTTATATGCACAATTCGCAAATCCATCTTTGCAAAAGTTTGGATGTTGTTTGTTTTTGGGGGCTAAGCCCAGACATGCTGCCGGGGCAACTCTGGGCTGTCGTCATTAAATGGAGAGAAAACCGGTGCCTCAGAGATCGAGTTGTTTTACTTTCCTTGGTAGGAAAATGGGATGCAAAAGTAACTAATATTTCATAAACAATTGGCTCCTAGTGTCCAAAAGGTATTATATGATAACACATATGGATATAGTTTACTCTGAAAGGCTTAAGAAAAGCATAATATAGACCCTTTAAGCTTGGGAGACACCAATAAATCTTCTATAATATACATATTTAACAAAGTAAAGGCATTCTTCAAAACAGGTTTTCTACTTGGTGAATTTCAGATATTTTTGCTAGGTTTTACATTTTTATTCTTATATATTAAACTTTAATTTATTATATATAACATGTTTACAGAATTTATCCTCTTTTGCACTGCTTTTATTTTGATTTTATTACTAACTTTATTTTTTATGACTCCAAATGAACCTTAATATGATGATGGCTGCCTTTAATTTTGTTGTTGTTGTCATTCTTAGAGGCTTAATCACGTCATCAGTCTGACCAATCAGAAGTGGTTAAAGTCTTCACTTCCTTGTTCTGATACTGATCATAAAGTCTATCAGTTCCAACAAAAATACCAGCTAAAGCTCCTTCGTTAGCGGTGAAGCTTTCCACAGAATCCAGTGTCAGACTATGGAACAAGTGAACAAAACCACGAAGCTCAGAGACGCGAGTCTTTCTGCCCTTTTACATCTCCTATGATGCATTGGGTTAAAGTGACAGCGTCTCAGCGCACAATAAGTCCATCCATCCATCCATCCATCCATCCATCCATCCATCCATCCATCCATCCATCCATCCACGTCCGCTTATCCGGAACCGGGTCGCGGGGGCAGTAGAATGAGCAGAGATGCCCAGACTTCCTTCGCCCCAGCCACTTCCTCCAGCTCCTCTGGAGGGACCCCAAGGCGTTCCCAGGCCAGCCGAGAGATGTAATCTCTCCAGCGTGTCCTGGGTCTTCCCCGGGGCCTCCGCCCAGTGGGACATGCCCGGAACACCTCTCCAGGGAGGCGTCCAGGAGGCATCCGGACTAGATGCCCGAGCCACCTCAACTGGCTCCTTTGATGTGGAGGAGAAGAGGTTCTACTCCGAGCTCTCCGCGGGTGACCGAGCTTCTCACCCTATCTCTAAGGGAGCGCCCAGCCACCCTACGGAGGAAGCTCATTTCAGCCGCTTGTATTTGGGACCTCGTTCTTTCACCTATGGTCATGAGCTATGGCATTGGGTGACCATAGGTGAGTATTGGAACGAAGATCGACCGGTAAATTGAGAGCTTTGCTTTTCGGCTCAGCTCTCTCTTCACCACAACGAACCGGTACAGCGACCGCATAACTACGGACGCTGCCTCAATCCTTCAGTCTTCCCTCACTCGTGAACAAGACCCCCAGATATTTAAACTCCTCCACCTGGGGCAGGGAGACTCCACCCACCGAGAGATGGCAAACTACCTTTCTCCGGTCAAGAACATGGCCTCGGATTTAGTGGCGCTGCCCCTTATGCCAGCTGCTTCACACTCGGCTGCAAACCGCCCCAATGTACGCTGGAGGTCCCGGCTCAATGAAGCCAACAGGACAACATCATCTGCAAAAACCAGAGAGGAAATCCTGTGGTCCCCAAACCAGATCCCCTCCGGCCCCTGGCTGCGCCTAGAAATTCTGTCCATAAAAACTATGAACAGAACCGGTGATAAAGGGCAGCCCTGCCAGAGTCCAACGTGGACCGGGAACAGGTCTGACTTACTGCCGGCTATGGGAACCAAGCTCTGACAAGTTTGAGAGCCCTCAGTAAGGCTTGCCGGACCCCATAATCTCAGAGCACCCCCCACAGGAAACCACGGGGGACACGGTTAAACGCCTTCTCCAAATCCACAAAACACATATGGACTGGGTAAGCGAACTCCCACAATCCCTCCAGTGCCCTCGATAGGGTGTAGAGCTGGTCCACTGTTCCACGACCAGGACGGAAGCCACACTATTGTTCCTGAATCCGAGGTTCGAGTATCGGATGGACTCTCCTCTCCAGTACCCTGGCACAGACTTTCCCAGGGAGACTGAGGAGTGTAATTCCCCTGTAGTTGGAACACACCCTCCGGTCCCCCTTCTTAAAGAGGAGAACCACCAACCCTGTCTGCCAGTCCAGTGGTACAGTTCCCGACTGCCACGCGAATGCATTCTATTAATGCATTGGGTTAAAGTGATAGCGTCTCAGCGCACAATACATCTTTCTTGTTAAACAAACACGCATCAAACAGTTATTAAATCATCTAACTGAAGTTTTATTACATCTTTTAGAAAAAACAGCTACAACTTCCAGCTTTTTCTGCCACAATTATCACAAAAAATTCATGTGAGATTGTGGAGGGGCTGTAGATCAATACTGATTATGAGATTCTCCTTTTTTTTTTCTTTTCTTTATCTTTTCATGTCCAAACCTAGGAAAACCATTTTTTGTCATTCTTAGCTGTAAACACCAGGAAGAAGGACCATCAAACAGGACTCGAGTCAGTCCAACCCCGTTTTACCATTTAGTTCACAAACCAGCCTCCTGTGGTGTATTACCGGTCAATTAAAGCTTGGTAAATAGATGCAGACTGTCAAAACTCGCTCTACTAATGCCTTACCTTTTTAGCTGCAAGGATCCTCTTGTTCTCCATCGCTCTAGAACTGCAATCAGTGCGCAGAACGGAACAGCATCCCCATGCAGGTGGCTTCACTTAGGCTGATTCCGTCTTTGCTCAGACTGACCATGGGTTGATGTGTCCCAGGACCTGATCGATTCTCCAAACTCACATCATTTTATTAATTCTTTTCTTTACTTTTTAAAGAAGACTTGTCATAGCAGGCAAAGCACAGTGTGACTAATGACATGTATCATGACGTGGCTTTATTTGCTCAGGAAGCTAAGCAACATACGTTTTAAAACTTGTCATAGCAAATAAAGTGCAGCTGAAGCAAATATTAACAATGGCTCTATTCCATGAAGTATCCCAGTGAGTCATCCTTGTGAGACCGTAATCACAACAATGGAATTAAAGGGGAAAAGATTCACCTATTCTCCTTTGAGAAAAAAGAAGAAAAAATCCTAAATATTTAAAAGAAAAAAGCCCTAATTTTTCAAATATGAATAAATAAATGAAAAAAGATTAAAGATTTAAATATTTGAAAAATACGTTACAAGTGGTCAGAAAAATAAGTTATTTTTATTCATTTTTTCTTCTTTATTTTCAGAGCTATGAGCATATTAGAGTGGTGCAAACAAATTTTCTTCTAATCAGAAACATCTGCCACTAGAAAGTACAAATGAAAATGTATAAAACACACAAACATGTCTTTCAAGCTAATTTTGTGCCCAAACCACAGGTATATTATCTGCATTTGGCTGCATTGTGGTTAAAACTCAGACAATTCTCTGCTTCTGTCTTAATTGGCTGCTGGAGTCAGTGGAGATCACAGAAACATCTCCTTTGGCAGCCAACAAAATTTTTCTTTGGAAACCCTCATTCAGTCATTTGTAATTTTTACTTTCAAAATATGAACAATTGTGCAGCAAAAATGAAATGGATCGGGATTTTTGTGTAAACCAGAGTATTTGCAGTTTTTTTTACAGAAAATATGTCAGAATTCAATAATTTTTATAATTAAATTATGTCTTTTATTTAATTATTGATATTTCTACAAAGGACAAAGAAGATAATTAAAACCAACCTCATCAAACCAACAATTTATTTGTGCACTTTTGAGAGTCTATATCCATACTTCTTAGAGTTAATTTCACTTTTTGTAATAGTTAAGTGCTACGCAAGTTTTTTAATACAGGCGGTATGTACTTCTGATGTGCTGCAATTGAATTTGAATCAAAAGTTAAACCAGTTGAACTTTGACCAATCAGAGACTGATTTAGTAGTCACGCATGAATGGTTTCCTCTTCAAATCAAATCAAAGCAAATCAAATCAAATCAAATCAAACTTAATTTGCATAGCACTTTTACAACTCATGCCACTCAAAGTGCTTTACATAAAATTGATATTTAAAAACAAGAAGACGAGACAAACAAATGTTTTGTTTACACCCCCCGCCCCACAAACACACACACACACACACACACACACACACACACAGCATGATAAGAAGAATGATAAAATGATGCAGTGTAGAAATCTGGCTTTGTACTGTGTCCACGGAAGTACCAACTGTTTGAAAATTGATCATGAAGGAGAAAATTATAACTTGTCGTTTGTGTTCGACCCGAACTCTGTGACATCAAGTCTTTCATATATCGGAATGGAGCTGTGAAAGAAAAAGCCTGGAGCTTTAAACATTTTTCACTGCTTTGACATTTCACACAAAGCCTCTTCCAACTTTGAGTACATGTGCTAGTATTATAGCAACAGTCCATTGTGAACACCTAATGCAAAAAGCCCATTCAAGAAAGCCAATTCAGCTTGTTCTTGAGCATGCACCACATGCCCTGTGAGTAAGTTGCATCAGGGAAGAACTGACATCACTTTGGTCAGAAAGGAAAAGGAAATCAAACCTTTAAATGACATACAGGCCCATTTACCCTGACTTTGGTTGCCACACATGTAACAAACAGCCTATGATTCGAGTAAATAGTATTAGACAAAGCTACGTTTTTATTACTTGTCATGAGGGAGATACTTCTACATCTTCCCTTCCCTCCAGGATGTTGTGACATCACGAGGGTTTATGCTACTCGCACTTCAACACCTCTACAGCCACTTCTAGAAATCACCAAGATTACAACTTTGTCCAGAGTTTGCAATTCTAATAATCTCCTCAGAAACGTGTAACCTCCTCAGGGCCTGCACTCCCTTGTTCTGCAGCACAGATTGAGACGTCGTCTTCGTGTCTCTGGATGGAGCTCTGTCATGTGTGAAGTGGTGCTCAGCAGACTCCAAGTTAGGAAGCATTCAGCACTCTTGAGGCCTGAGGAGTCGTAAACGCTGTCATGTCGCTTCTGGAATTAGTGCACTTACACAGATGTCAGATGTGCAGAGTATCTCCATTAAGCAGCGGACAATTATATCAGCTACCCAGCAGAGGACACAGGCTGCAGCTGTAAACCCATTACTTTGATTTGCTCTTGTAAGAAAGAGTGAGCAGGAAAGGTAAAGGAACAGAGGGAGGGTACATTAGATGATTATCAGTCAGAACCGTAAGTGCCACCTTCTGGCTCGTCTGCAAAGGTTTGTGGGCTTGCGTGTGTGTCAGTTGTGGTTTCAACTGGCTTGTCTCCAGGCCCTCTGCCCTTGCCTGATGACAAACCTAAGGGGGCTGAGAAGGTAATGGCTTCACAGCGCATGCTTATTCATCCAAAATCCTTCCCTTAAAGGACGAAGAAGATTAAATCCCACTCAGGAGCACTTCTTTCTATAAACTCGCTGACCTTTGCTGATTGCCTCATCAATACTGAGGCTCCTTGCTGCTTTGGAGCCAAATGATCTTGCGTGGTGAAATGCCCCAGTTCACCTTTGACCAATACAAACCAATCTATTTTAAGAAAGCAGCTAATTTTAAAGAATTTCCCTGACTATATGTCGCATCACAGGAGCAATATAAAAAAAGCACAATAAATTGTAAAAAAACATACTGTACATTAGTCACTCTGGCCACTTTTAGGAGAAAAGTGCAACGATACTGAACAAATCTGCCAAGCCTGGTTTAATGCTTTGGGATTATATAAGCTTGCTTCTTCCCACCTGTTTTCAAGCAATAAATCAAGCGCTACTTGACTTCAGTTAATGATCACTGTTTTTAATAAAGGATATGTGATTTAAGTGTTTTTTGTTTTATTTTCAGTTTTTTTAATCAATGGATTTTATCGTTTCTGTAAGGAGTTTGATAAATCAGTGTAAATTATTTACTGCTTTGACTGCAATGCTTGAAATAAATCAATAAATCAAATGAAATCAATTCTGCATTCACACAGAAAGCCATTTATATCATTTATATCTGCATGGACGTATTGACTGTTTTCCTCATTTACAAAACACGGAAGGCAGGAATAATGTTGAGAGATCAAGTTTATTTATCGCGAAGAGTTCTACAATGATATCAGTACACGGGTCTCCATGTCTGGGTTCATGAGGTCATTCAGAGACTTTTTTTTTTATTGACGGGGCTCTCAGTGGTATTTCTGTGTCTCTGTAACCCAGTTTGATGACTTGCTGTCCTACATTAGTCTGACGAAGGAAAAAATAAAAACAGGAGTAATAATGTCTTGATGCTATTAAGAAAAAGATCCTAAAGTTCGCACGAAGATCAATCATATTCTGTAGGGTTGGATGGCGCTTCTTCTTCTGCGTTGCTGTCAGTAGCAAACACTGATTTTCACACACCTACAGCGCCCTCTAGTGGCTGTTAGTGGGAAACAATTGTTAGAGGGCAACTTTTTGTGGGAAAATCTGGAGTTTATGTTCAAAATATCAGTTGCTTCTAAGTATAAGTTTCACCCCTGGCTAAACTACAAAAAAAATAAAAATAATAACAACGCAATTTATACTTGGCAAAATGCAGTGCACTTTTACCATTCCACTGTGTGTTGGGGCAGTGTGTGGTTAACATGGTGATGCTGTATTCAGAAAGGGAAATGAAAAAGATGAAAATGAAAAGATTGTCTCTCTGTGGGTTTCTGCTCTCTGCTTGTTGTCTCCGTTTATTTATTGTGATGATTGACTGCAGGATCCATTTGTGTTGCAGCTGTATGACCAAAGCAGACAAGAAGGTCAAAGTCACTCTGTGCATAATACTTAAGATGCATTCGTATATGCACTGAATTTCCTGCACTAGCAGGAAATAGGTTTGCTGACACACAAACACACACCTCCTCATGGTGTTAGCATCCTGTCCTTGGGAGACAAGGACTACAGCAAACAGCGGTGGACCTGCGCTCCCTCCTGCATGCTCTGCAGTCCCTTCACAGCTGCTGAACCAAGCAGGACTCAAAAGAAAGACATCCCAGCCCAAGCAAACAAGGAAATCGCTTGGCGACTGTCAAACTTGGAAATAATGGAAAAAGCACTCTTTCAATTTAGCTGTTTGTGGGTTTTCTCCTCCCTACTGAGAGTTATTTATGGCTCAAAGCATAGTGAGATGGACAAAATATCACTGAAAAGTAGAAGGAAGTTATAAACAAAACAGCAGAAGCTGTCCAAACATGCTATCAGAAATCTGAATGTACAAAAGAAAAGGCCTGCTGATCAAATCAGTATACTGCTAATGCCTATGTTTTTATATATCTTATTAGTTATCTTTCTTTACGTTTTATAACAAATGAAAATTATAAGACTAATATCACTGAGAGTGAGATGTGAATTTGTCATTTATAAATTTGCATTTAAAGTCCAAACTCCGACTCCCAGTAGTCTTTTAATCGTGATTATGCCAGGTTAAAAAACCTGTGTGGTTTTCTAGAACACATTACAGAAGAGGAGTAGTTCATCAGAAGTTAGTATCTGAAATGTGGGCAGGATTATTGATGTGGAGCAACCCCGCCCCCCTTCCCATCTGTTTACAAGCTCTCCTGCCAAACCAACAGTATCGGTGCAACAAAAACGACGAGCAATATTGGAGCTATCCAGCCGTAAACTGTTGAACCAGATGCCAGCTCAGACTACGAAAACAAAGATGTTCATGAATCTAGTCATTTGTAAGTGGATGTATCAGAATGGACCGCAGTTGAGCTTGTGGGCCGCCCAGTTTTTCTTCGTAGCAAATACAGAATTTTTAAGCAAAATTTTTTTTAATTTGCTCCTGATTCCCAATTTGAATTAAGAAATACTCAGAAATGCATATTTGAGCATAATTCCCTCTCTATGTGTCCTCCACTATATGAAAAATACCACAAGAACACGTTTAAAACACCAAAAACGTGATTTTCATCAGATCTTTAAGCAAAAATACCAGATATTTCTCTTAGGATTAGATCAAACTGATCAGAAATGCCAGCTTTTTTAAAATCTTTTAGGTTTATCTTCTAGGAAATTTTCAGAACAACGCACTTAGAATTTAGTGACCTGATGTACAATCTTCTCTAGGCCTGCAAAACATCAGCTTGATTACAGACCCATTGATTAACAGGGGATTCTGCTCTGTGGTTTACCTTCCAAAGGCGCACGCCTGACTGAGAGGAAAGTCCTTTTCTCAAAAGAGAGCTCACTGCTGCATTTCAATCTTTTTTAATTCCTGCTGTCACCTTGAGCCTGGTGTAATCAGATCTTGATAGTTCTGATTCTACCTCATGATAGTAAATTTGCTGAGAAGAATCATTTGAATTTAGAAACAGCAAATGTTTTTGTCTTATTTCAGAGTTTAATAGCTGAGATACAAAATGATGCAATTGTTCCAACATTTCTATGGCTGTCAGCATGGCAGCAATCTGTTGTGGCAGGCAAGGCAATAAACAGAAAAATTAAATAATATTTTCAGGTCATTTATCTCTATTTATCGCTTCATTCCCTCCTTTTCCAGTGGTGGCAGTTAGATTCCGTTTAGCAGCTGTGCTCTCTGACAGCATCCGTCTTCAGGAGTCAGTTTGTCTTTCCTTGTAACTGTCATTTAGCAGGAATCACTTCATGCCCGAATTTATTAGTGCCCTCATAATAACTCATGTGTTTCTCTGATAAAACAGGCATTCCAGGTCATGATGACAGTTATTGGTTGCCTGTCAGAGCTGCAGTCTGATGGAAGGTAGCAGTGACAGAGAGATTCAACAGAACAGTGTATTGATTGACTGAGGCGCTCTATTGATCCAGAACCTTTCTCTCTCTCCGGTTTGCTAATTACCAGCCTATTAAGGGGATAAGTTCAGGCACCACTGTCAGTTTGCAATGCCAGGATGTTCAAGTGGTTCATCACCTTTTCACTTACTGAGATTTATACTCTATTTTAATGTTGGGCTTTTTGGATTTCAGGACTAATATGATCTGTAAAAAAAAAAAAAAACAAGACAAAGATTTTTGCCTTCACTTTACTTCAGGAAGTAACAAGTCATTCTTGCTTCTCTATTTTAGTCATTTTTAAACCTTTAACACCAGAGCTTTAGCTCCAGTGTTGATATGTTTAACCCTTGTGCTATCTTAGATGACCCCACCCTTACATTGACGTGTTGACCCTACCATGACAAAGGTGGATAAAGGTGGAAAGATTTCATGTAATTCATGGACACCAGTGAGGATCACAAATCATTGAAGAAAAAAGGTTCAGAGCACTGTTTAGTGGGTCTAGATGACCCAACTCCCAATGTTAAAATGCCTAAGATAGCACAAGGGTTAAAACTACTGTATCTCTGGAAACCTTTATGCAGGTAACGTGATTCCAGCGAGTCCTGAAATGGAGAAAACCGCCTTGCGCTGATATGCAACACTTTACATCAGTAATGTGCTGCATACTGGTGTAAAACTGACATAAAAAGCCACTTTGCTCTCCGTAAGAATCAGCTGATTCATGCTAATCGCGTTAACAGTCGAAAAGACTGTGTTGTTTAGATGTCACCGGCAACATCTTTAATGTTGAAGGGTTGACTTTAAGCCCTTTTTGTTGTGTTTATGTTCAATCATGTGGAATTTTTCGAAAAATAATGTTCACATTAAAAAAAGGATACTTTTCCATATTTCCTTGTTTAAATGGTGTTTAATTGGACAATTCCGGTTGTGTTTTGTTGTTAAAGAGTGCCAATTTGACCACAGTAAGCTGGGCGGCGCATTGATTACCAACTAACTCCAAAGAGGAAGGAACTAACAAAATCTCTTTTATTGACCATCTACTAGAATGAAATCGAGAAATTGGACGCACAACCTTCTGTGAAAATAGAAGCAACTGATCTGCTGTGTAAGTTCAATAATCAAGATGTTACCTTATTGTTCAAACAGCACCTGTTCAGTTACAAAATTTGCTTAAAATATTTAAATATCTGCCTTAAACCAGTTAAGCAGTTTAAGGTCTTTAGGAATCAATCTAGATTAGAATACATTAGACGAGTTTTGCAGCCAAACCTCCACCTTCGTCCCCAAATTTGGTGAAAGAGGAAGGAAGGTTTCAGAAAGGACCATTTTCTATTGGTTCCTACGCAAAACTGTCACCCACTGGAGCTTCACACTTTATTATTTATATACAGTTTTTGTGTCCCTGCTAAATTAAATTGAGCATTTGGGTAAAAAACATGTTGTTTATGGGGAATATGACAGCATCTTCTATAAACTAGTGAAGTAACCTCTGATGCTCAACTGTGCAAAAGAAGATTTTAAACATTAAACATCATCAGATTCATGAAGGTTTTATTCTAAACATATCCAGGCGAACGTTGGCATTTTGGGACTAATTTGATGCTACATTTGAACTTGATACTTATCTGATACCAGGCTGGAATAAATGGTTGGATTTTACTGATATTATACTAAGTTATTAAATCTATATCTATATCTATAAATTAATACTACTTTAGATCGTTTTTCTATGTAAAATAAACTTTCTTACCCTTTAAATTAGGGCTTGCCAAATTTGTTTGCTGGATTTCTAACAATAACTATAGCAACATTTAAAAATTGAACAGGTCTGTTAACCTATCAGAAGTCCGGAGAGAAGGGAAGAACATTAGGTTGGGATCAAACAGAGAGCTGGAGAATGTCACACACTTTACTCAGGTTATGAGCATTGTTGAGGTTATTTTTTGTTCGTCCCATTTATTACCTTCCACTGAAGTCAGACACAGAGCACTCAAGAGAGATCCCAGTGGACTCTCCAGTAGTTCCTTAACCATGTATTTTAATTATTTCTTACCTGTTTGTTGTATATCTTCCTCCACTTTTTTGTTGCCTTATTTTTGCCCAACTGTTTCCTTACAACAACCAGATGGACATAAATGGAAACTCTCAAGTGCCAGTGAAGTCAAGAAACAAGGCTTATTTGGTTTAATAGAAATTTGGCAATTTTAAGATGCAATTTTTAAACTATGTAAATGTTAGATAACATTCTACACGCAATCAGGTTTTTTGTTTTTATTCATTTACATTTTTATTATGGCAAAGGCTATATTAGCCTGTTAGCTGATATTCAGACTGTGTATTCAAACTGGACACGTTTATTCCGCATAAAGTGAACCCCGATAATCTAGAACCAATTTTCAGTCTGAATACACTCAAGCGGATACTGGTCTGGGACCAGGAACAGCTCTCGGACACATCTTTCAAGGTGGTCTGGGTTTGTTTCCAACTGAACTGAGCTTTGGTTCGCTCTGGGATACCTCAGTCTGAATTCAATCCGTTCCAGTCTGAATACACTCTAAGTTGAAATGTTTAGACTTATAAAAGTGGTTTAAAGGTGTGTATAATAAATAAGGTTGAAACTGTCATGGCCTGTCAGTTACTCCCTCCTCCCCCCTCCTTCCTCTGTTGGACGCGACCAGCTGGATCCACTCACCTCATCATCACCTGCCTTCATAAACTCCTCCTGGATCATCAGCCGGTGCCAGTTCGTTGTTCCTCCTATGGTGCATAGTCTGGTCAGCTCACGTTTTGGTCTCAAGTCTCGTTGTCTTAAGCTCATGATATTTCTCGCTCTGCCCCAGGACGTAAACCTTCTGGATCCTCACCTGGTCGCTGTCCTCCAACGCTGCAGTCACGCCGCATCAAGAAACCTCCAGCCAGCCGCCTGGTTCAAGCTTCGCCTACGCCGTCTCAAGTAGCCTCCAGCCAGCCGCCTCGCCTCGTCTGGGTTCAAGCCTCGCTCCCGCCGCTGTTCCCCCCTCAAGGAGATTCCAGTCAAGTTTCCTCCAGCCCGCTCTCGCTCCCTGGAAATGAAGTCCTGTTAAAGTTCTGGTCCTGATTAAACCACTGAAATCTTACCGTTGTGTCAAGCCTCTTTCCGGGTTCCAGCATCTGGGTCATTATTGAACTCACGTTCTAATCATGACAGAAACCCTCTTACAGACAGATTTTTGGCCCTAAACTCTTTGAGTTTTTTTCTCAAAGGAACTATACAGACATGTTCGTGTTCATTCAAATGAGACCAAATATTTGGTTTAGTGACTTGATGTCCGCTGTGTGAAGAAGTACTGAAGCATGTGTGCACCGTTCTCTGTATGTTTACTAGAAACGTTGCTTGGGGTTTCACCAATAATTTGAATGGACAGCATTGCATAATGCAGCCTGTTAGCTGAGTTCCTCTCCCTGATTTGGGACCTTGAAAAGCCTGCACAGTAGTCTCCTAAAGTAATTATGTCCAAGGTTGTCCCATTTGGGACAGTCATGAAGAAAAGGTTAGGAAAACATTCTGCTGTGAAAACTGATTGGGTTCACTCTCCCTTAATCCTGTTTTTAAACGAAGGGCATCCTCTTGCCAATTCATATGGTTCAGATCCAATTTGGTGAGCCCCCAATTCGGACCTCTTTTAGGGTGAACCTTCGTTCTGAACCCATGAAGACTTTAACAGTGGCTATTTAGCCGTTTATTTTTCAAAGTGGCTGAACGTTTTTCTTTTCTGTGAATAAATATGGTCATTAATATACATGAGTCTGCTTGTGAACAGTTCTCCACAGGACCACTCAGTGGCTGCTGCTGCATCCTCAACTCTGCTGTACTTCACACTGGGCCATGTCTTTATTATAATGAATTGGCCTATTATCAGGAGTGTTTTCTTATCCTTTAGAAAATGTTAAAGATGACGATAGCAGAACAACAACAGCATAAAACAAGTTGCATGTTGTCATGCAGCTGTGCAATCATATCCAGAGATGCACTTCCCCAGCTAATAATCAGGCATTTATTCCATAAACAATGCTGGAACTGGCTTGGGATTTGCCTAACAATGTCTCATTACTAGTGTATGAGCATTTTTCCCTTCGGCTAATGCAATTCGTCAAGGAGAGCAGATGAGGGGTGTGCAGGAAAAAGAGGAGCGAGGGCGGAGCACAGGGAGGAGGATAAAAACACTTATTAATTTGCACAAAAATGGAATTAGCAGCGGGGAGTTAGAAGCGCCAGAGTTTCTCATTTTTTCCCTTGCCCCCGTGTGCTGATGGTAAATGGAGATTTGTCACACTCTGCTTGGCTGGCTCCCCGGCTTGATGAGCTGTCTCTCTTTTCCTAGAGTCTTACTCAATCTCTTGCACGATGCTAAAATGCCAGCGCTCACATCCCTGCCACAGCTTCACCAAGTTGTCAGGGAGTAGGTGGAAGTGTCATCAGATGCCACACTGCATGGGTGAAGCTGAATCAAATGTGAGAGGCAAAGAGACTAATTAACATTTTCCCTGTAATCTTTTCTACAGGGAAATAGATTTTTAGTTTGTGAAGTATGACAAAATAGTCATTAAATGTTCTCAAAATACAAACTTAATTTTGGTAGAATTATACATGCAACTCGAAAAGCGGTTCTTTTTTATTTTGACTAAAAATGTATTCTGTAACTTGCCAAGAGGGGGTTGGATTCAATCATTTTCCCAGTGTGGGTCCTCTTGGTAAACCAAGAACATTTTTAAGCCAAACCAGACAGAAAACTGTAATTCATATTCATTAACTTTTGCTACTTTAGTCCTAATTTAATTTTGTACCCACTTGGTAGTCATGAAAAAGCTAAAACTTTAATGAAAGATGTAAAAAGCTTAAGTTAGTTAGCTGCATTTACAGCTAGCCCACACCAAGGTCATGCAACAGCCTTTTCCAGGATGACCATTGTTGTTGGTGGATGTCACTGCAGGTGTAGTTTATTCACTTTGCAGGACGGACAGGCGATCAGGGGCTTACACGCAACAAGATGTAATTGTCCACTCATCTTCCTGATGTAATTTTTTTTAGTGGTTAAAGCTGTCATGTTATGCAGATTACATTCGTTCTTGCCATTAATATTAAACTAAGGATGTAGCTCCTGGTGAACCAAATCCTTTTGCCTGTTGCTTCTTTTTCCTTTCTTGGGTTTGCTGTGATGTTTAAACATGTTGAGGAGAGTCTGGGAGGTCTTTGGTGTGATTCAAAGCAGTTTTATTTCCATGCAGGTTATATAGCAGGCTTTAAGTTGAAATGTTTCCCCCTCTCTAAGACCTGTGGATGAGGATTGTGAAGGAGTGGACATGGTGAATGACAACAACATTCAGTGTCTGTCAGATGCGTTTGTATGGATTCCACAACACTGTACTCTGAAAAACTGTGTGTCTTGAAATGACAGGATGCTGTTAGAGTTACAGATTTGTTTATTATCTTTCAGAATTTTTCTGAATGTCTTATAACCTTATTTTGATCCATTTAGATTTTATTGTGAAAAACCAAGGTCAACATACGTGTATAAAACGTGTACAAATGTTAGATTACAACATATATAAAAAGCAAAACTCTAAAAAAAAAACGTCTTAAACCCTAAAAAATCGATGTAAATGTGCGTTTCAGGCTTTCGCATTTAAAACTATCATATTCATGCGCAGCTACACAAGCTTTTTGGTCTGTTTTTGGGGTCTATGTACAAAACATGCAGCCATTCAATGTGCGTTGACGGCTAAAACGGGTTGAGGGACTCGGATTTGGTTGTGACGTATGGATGGCATCTCTTTAAATTCATGGAAGTGCCCACCATTTGAAAATGGATCATGGAGAAGAAATTAATAACTGCAGTTTTTGCCCGGCTGGAATTCTATGACACCAAGTCTTTCATTTATCAGAATTGAGCTGTGAAAGAAAAAGCCTGGAGCAAGAATCCCAAGATTACGTACCATCTTCCAACTGTGGGTGGCGGACATGTGCTAGTAAACAGTAGAAAAAGAAGAAGATGAAGCCCCTCCCTGCTAGTTAGTCAGCACCATGGGCTTAAGGCGTGTCCAGGAACATGTGTCCCATGACTTAGGATTTTTTTTTCTTGAGTTTTACAGTTTTATGCTTTGCTGTTGTCTTTGTGTTAAAATGCAGCACATTATAAAGCACCCCCCCCCCCCCATGACAAATACACTGTCCACAGAGGGATCAATGCAAGGCCTCTTCTTCCATGGACATTTCTGCACTGCTTGTTCCTTCAGCTGGGCATGGAGCTGCACAACACCAATGTCAAAGTGTGGACAAAGAGTGTTCAGCACCTTCCTGAACGTATGTCACATGCCTGGTGTGCATATAGTCCTATGTGGACTTCTTGAGGTTCTGAAGTATATGGTAAGTGCTGGAATTGTGCAATTTCATTAACGTTTTTTTTAACCATTTGAAAAATTAAAAAAGAAAAATGTTTACAGTCTTAGGTCTTTTGTAGAAAAAAACTAATGACATAACACTACAAATACGTGGTCCTTAAATGTTAACCCTTGTGCTATCCTAGGCACTTTAACATTGGGAGTGGGGTCATCTAGACCCACTAGACAGTGTGTTAAACTTTTTTTCTTCAGTGATTTGTGATCTTCACTGGTGTCCATGGATTACTGGTACATGAAATCCTCTTTACCTTTATCCACCTTTGTCATGGTAGGGAGAACATGTTAATGTAAGCGTGGGGTCATAGGATAGTTCAAGGGTTAAAATGTGCCAACATTTTTATAGATCACACACACCAATATGCTAAACGTTTGTGTTACGTTGTTTTGATTTTATCTCAATTTCTTTTTTTCACTTTAGGTTCATTTTTATAAAGTCGTTAAAAAAAAGTAATAGTAGTAAGAAATATCTTTTGTTTTTTTCACAGGTTCTTTCTCAGATGTTCCAGCATCTCTTAGCCTCGATGGGAATGTAAATGGGTGCACAGGTGAGTACATGGTTATTTTTTCAGAATATGATCAACTGGAACCGACAGAGCAGCAAACATGACAAACAGCTTCCTGTTAAATAGGAACTTCAATCAATAACACCCACCCTCTCTCACACACAATCCTACCACCCCCCAATGAGAGATGCCAATGGAAAGTATCCTGCTGATCCCTCTCCCCCTGTGGATCACTTCCTTATGGAAACATTTTCTTACAAATTCCAGGAAAAACATAAACAGATATGAAACCAGTGAAGTCCTGAATCCTGTTAAGATCCCTCCTTTTAGCAGACACCAGGAGATTAAAATATAGAATCTACAGTAGTACTAATGACAGACACACATGAGGAAACAAAGGGAGATACTGAGACAAAATAGAAATTATAATTTGTCAAGATGTAATATTCACCTTTGACACAATAAACCTCAGTAATGTTTGTTTTTGTGCAAAACTAGCCTATATATTCCATTCCTGAACTTGAAATCAACCTAGAAGATTTTCGTGTAGTTCTTCCTCAAATGAGCACTACAGGATGGTTTCAGACGGGAACAGTTCCCATTGACCTCTATGTCAAAAATTCAGATTTTCCTCAAAATATGTATAAACAGTCAGGTGTTAAGAACTATTTTTATGTTTATTGCTTTCTATTCCAGTCGTTAAAACTGTTGAAATCTTTTGACTGTTTTGACATAACATTGGCGATCTGTTTATAAAGAGATGTATATTTAGTAATTTTATAGAAAGGCAGGTGTGTAAATATGTAAGTTGACTCATTTAATCTTAGCTTTAGTTTGTGTCAAGTGAATGGAGTCAACTCCAATAAACTGGTTCCAAACGCTTCAGGCTAGATTTTTCCCTATTCAGAATCCTATGAGAGATGTCCAATTCTCTGTAGATTAATCTGTAATGTCAAAGGTTATATTCCTTAATAGACAAGACGACAACGATTCTGCATTTATACTTTGGAAGATTGACCACGGAAGATTGTAAAAACTAAAAAAAAAAAGTTTTCCACACAGTAAAGAAAATTGTGCTGTCTACATTGGTCTCTTCCTCTAGTCAGTTTGTGTCTTATGACTCTTATACTGACCTAAGTATTGTCAAAATACAAAAACTCTGACCAGAGGCTCCAGCCCAGGGAACAGCTGTTGAGCTGAGCAGGGACAAATGAAACAAGTTTGAAAGACAAACGTTTACCAATGAAGAATTCCAATGATTTTGTGCATCTGTCAGTTTTCACAGATTAAACCAACATGATAGAACTTAGCTGTGTGGTTGTTTGTTGTTTTTTGTTTTTAGGTCACTTCACTATTCCCATGTGGGATTTGGCTTGAGTTTGAAACCTTTCCTCACCCGTCTATCTACATTTACCTGGATTTCAGACTATCCTATGTAAACACTGGAAGGTGTCCCTATTTTGTTGCGCTGATTTTCAAGGTCTAGTAGTCCCAAGTGGCCATCTGTCTAAGGACTAACCAGACCCTAATTAGCTCCCAAAAATCGTCTTTAACTCTTAACATTCTGGCTGCCATAACTTGTCAACGCAATTAACGTAATTCCATCGCATTCTGAAGCTGAAAAAAGCAGCCTGGAGTGTCTTTGAACTTTAAATGGTTTACTAAATGTATACATTTTTAGCTGCTGCTATGCTTCCCTCAAGTTTCTTTATATTTTTTATTTTTTAGTACAAGGTTATTTTTTATTTCTGCTTTCAAGAGGAGCTATAGAAAGGCTAATCTGCAAAACGTGCAGGGAAACTTTGGTTACCGGATATACTTAAAAGTGTGAAGAACGTGTTAATCTGTTAAAACTGTTGCTGCACTTTTAAAGAATACAGAAAGAGAAATGTTAACTACACATTCAAATTCATTAAATGTTATTTAAATTATTTCCCATATTCAGAAACTATGTTCAACCATTAGCTACTTTTTTCCCCCCCAAATCTTAGTTCAGATTGGCTGAAGGGCCACACACTTCTTTCCTGATTAAATGGGAGCAACAAACACACACACACACACCTACACACACACACACAGATGCACACTGTGTCTGAGGCTCTTGCCTGGCGATAAGGATCCCGATGTGTCTGACAGCAGGGCTGACTGCAGAGTGTTAGGGAATTAGGGGGATTAAGGGGTTATAGAGTAGCGTGATAGCCTCTGGGATGACGGAGGGATTAGCCCGATTATTTCACTCTCTCCATGCCATGCAGGCCCTAGTCTGGAGCTGAAAGCTGCCAGATGTGGTACCTACAGATAGAGAGATGAGGTAACAACCCAAGGGGGAAAGGAAGCAGTAGAAATGGAGGAGGAGGAAAGAAGAAGAACAGGAAGGAGAAAGAGAGGTAAGGATCCAAAAAAAAACAAACAGGGAAGACCCTTTGTAGAAGATACCGACATGGTCAAAATGGGAGAGGGTAGTATAAGACAGGAAGAAGTCGATTTTAGTCGCACTCTTACTCCCTCCATTGCTCACCAACTCCCTGTTCTGCCTTTTATGGGATTTCATCAAGGTGGCGCTCAGACCAGCTTTACATTTTAATGTGGGGATTTTGCAGGCGGCGTGTGTACAGTATGTCACCCAATGTTTGAGCATTTCTTATCTGTAAGAATGCAATTCTGGGCCATGCTTTGTGCAGCTGTCAACTTACCATCAGCTGCTAGCAAACTGTAATTGTTTGCCAACATGCAAAGCAGTTTTAAATCCCACAACTACATTCATCTCACACAAAGATCAGGATTTGACCAGAGTGGCAAGATGAAGGAGTCAGAAAACAGAGTCTTCCCTATACGACAACTTCTCAGATCCTAAAGCTAAGTACACAGCGGGCATGTGACACGTGTTAAAGAACAGGCCGAGTGTGGGTTCTTAAACGCACATTTAGCCTTTGGTGTTCACACTGGACAAGCAAGGAGGATTTTCATCTTCTTTTTCTTTTTCTAATATTTACTAGCACATGTGGGCCACTGACAGTTGTTAGAGGCTTGGTGAGATATGTAGAAGAAGTGCAAATCTCGCAAATCTTGGTCCAGGCAAACAAAACTGAATTATTAATTTTCCTCCTTGATCAATTTTCAAACTGTTTGAATTTTTGCGAATTAAAAGGAACACCATCCATACGTCACCAAATCCGATTCCTTGATTGGTCAAAGTTGACTTTGGTTTACCCTTCAGTGCGTGTTCAGAGCCCACGCGTTTTGTACTAGAGGCCGAACGCGGTCTTAAAAATATGTGTAGCTACATGTGAACGCGAGAGCTTTGAATGTGGAAGCCTAAAAGGACAATTTTTTTAAATGAAATCTTATATTATCTTAGCAAGACGACTCGATCTCTGAGGCACCGCCTTTCACTCCTTGTGGGTGCCGCCCATTTCAGGACATTAGCCTAGAGTCGGTCTCGGCTGCATGTCTGCATTTAGCCCACCAAAACACACAACATCCAAACTTTTGCAAAAATGGATGTACATATTGTGTATATAAAAGGAAAGCGTTTAGCCGATCACAGCTAGCTCTGCAGAGGAAGTGGGCGTGTGTGTTCAGACTCCTCCTGAAAAGGGCTTTTTCTCACTTTTTGATGTCACAATGAACTTGTTCGTTTTACCCCCAGAAATGCGTGAACATATTGAAATACCGGGTTGTGGTGTGGTTTTTCGTGAGGAATGAAAATTAAAATACCCCTAAAAGCTAAAAAAAATTTGATTTTGCATAATATAAGCCCTTTAAAATAAGAAACGCTCAACAATGTGATGTTGATACAACATCAGAATTTTCCCTACCACACCACCTGTACCCCTCGCAACTTGTAAATAGTGCCAGCTTTTCAATTTCTTTCGCAGGACATCTCTCCCTGTCTTTGCATTGAGATGTCCAGATGTTGGGTACACTTTGAAATCACCTTTCTAAAAAATGATAAAAGGCGTTATTCTCACCTTCTGCTCCATATGTTGTGTTGATACAAAATCCTCCCTAACAGCTGACCTAATCTTTTGTTAGTGAGGGGTAATTGATTAAGGAGAGGATACATCACATCATGGTTTTGGATTCTCAACAACTGATTAATGAGAGCGCTAAAGCAGAAAAAAACAAACAAAAAAAACCCCAAGGAAAAAAAGAACACATGAAGTCCTGTCATAAATTGTCTGTGTAATGACACTTTAAAGACTAGAAATGATTAGGAGGAAAAGAGGACATGTTGATTATTGAGCTGAGGAAGGTCACACAGCATCTCTTTTGACCAAAATGAGCCTATTCTTCCATCTGCTGTCCTCAGCCTTCCCCTCTTTAAACGCTGTCCATGTGTGCGGTTCAGAAGCCGCAGGTAGAGACTGATGTCACTCTGTTAATGAGTTCATTTTGTCAAAGGGAGTTAAAATGAGTGCAGCAGTACTCTCTGACAGAAAGGCTGCCTTTCTGTCTTGGTTCACACTTTCTGACAGCCTCACAATAGAGCTGTTAATTTATGCACTTAGCTAAACTGCTGCTAACTCATTTACAATTTTGGAATCACAGCCGAGCTGCTTTTGAGGTGTACGAAACAGATGGCTGAATAAACATTAGGAGAGGTGTTCAAGCTTTTTTTATGTTATCGTACAGACCTAAGTTGAGTGTGACCATCCTCAGTATTGATTATGCACAAATTTGTTTTTCCAATTCATAGAATCAAATCAGATACACACATGAACACCATGGATAACACTGGTGTCTGTGGATGACGAAAGTTTATTTTTGGAAGCACAAAAACGTAACATGATTTATGACACAAGACATGCATTTTACAGGGACTCTGTGAAGAGGTAGAGGTCCTGGAGGCGGATTGTCAAAGTTTTGAGCGAGGAGAGCAGGACGAACCACTCTCAAAGGGGAAATTGGAGGATAAACCACTCTTCCAGAACCCAGGGGGGACGAACCGGAGGGCAACGGAGACAAAGTAAGAACAACAGTTCATGCATTTTTGTCATAGATCAGTCATTTCTGCATAATCTGAGATTAAACCGTCAGTCTTTGGGTGGATGAAGTTCCACATAAAAAGAAACATATGATGGGGGCATCTGGGAATTCAATCCCCCACCCCACCTCCCAAATAAATCCTTTTGGAGAAAATTCAAATTTAAAAGTAAAAATAAAGGAACATATTGGGTTAGAAAAACAGATGGGGGAGAGAAATAAACTATTCAGACACATACAAGCTTATGAAACACTGCCTCTCAGAGGTAGAAAGGATATGAGACAGAAGCAGACAGGAAGAGAAAGTCAATTCAAATATTTCTTTCAAAATAAAACAGAAAGAAGGTCAAAAAATGCAAGAGATAAAAAAGCAAAAGCAGGGCCTAAAAATAGAGTAGCTCAACAGGGCAAGAATATAATTTGTGTAACTCTTAGATTGTAGGTGACAAGTCAAAAGCCATAACCATAAACTAAAGCCAAATGTTATCAGAATTTGGGGTTCAGGCTTTGCTTTGAGCACAGCTTCGATCGACTTGTGTGGTCAGCACGAGTATTTTTATCATCAGCGATCAGCCGCTCACACACACTGATATTCAGCTGTCATAGACTCGACCGAAGCGATCCAGCTCCACGTGCTTCACTGGTGGCAGGCGCTGGCTGCTTGTGCTGATATCAGCCGGCAGCATGCTTTCTGTTTGAAAGATTTACTCCCAGGTAATCAAGAATTTGAAACCAGGTCTTGTTTACTCTTGCTTTTGTGCCTAGAACTGAAATATTTTAAAACGTTTGGTTAACAATTCCACTTGGAAATGTTCAAATATGTTATGTTGGAGACCTGCTGCACTTTTTTGGGGGATATTCAAAGGAGTAAAAAGCGTTATAAACTGGATAACTGGGAATAAATGTGTATTTCTGGGCATCAAAGCTTCATGCAGGGAAACTTGAAAACAGAAAATTGTAACAAAGTTGTAAAAGACTAAAGTTTGCTGAGTTTATGACACTGATTTAAACTGAACAATGTGCTGGCAGATGTATTCAAGTCATAAACACCTTCCCCCAAACGACTGCTTACTTTTACTGGGCCATGACACAAGACCAACAGGGACTACATTACTTTTTAAGAGCGATTGCTGCAGTTTTCGGACTAAAAGTCACACAGGAGTATACAGGTTGTCGGAGCCAAAATGCATGGTAAAGAAGTAAAAAAGTAAAAAAGAAAACATGTATGTCGCACTGGAGAATAAGTCACACTTTTGGGAGAAAAGTGTGACGCTTCTGAAAAAAGTCAGCAAGCGCGGCGTACTGCTGCAAATGCCATTCACACGTCAAATTAGAGTATGGGGCCTCTTTTTCCACATATAAAAATATTAGATGCTCAATGCTTGTCCAGAAACCTAGACGCTCCCGTCGCATGTGGAAGGAGCTATTGTCAAGTATTCTCATTTCCAATACATGGAAGACATGGATGGATGACATTGAGAGATCAGGTTTATTTTCTTTTGAAGAGTTCTACAAAAACATCAGTAATCACGTCTCCATGTTTGGATTCTTGAGATTCTTCTATCTTTTTTTTTTTTTTTTCACTGAGGTTCACCATTTACTGATGATGGCCCTTTGAGTGATACTTCTGGCTCTCTGAGACCCAATTTGATGACTTGCTATGTCGCATTAGACTGAAGAGGGAAAAATAAAAACAAGAATAATAATGTCTCCATGCATCATAGAGTTCAGAAGGAGAACGATCAGATTCCCCTCCATGTATGTTTTGGATGTTGCTTCTTCTTCTGCGTTGCTGTCAGTAGCAGATACTGATACACACGCCTACAGTGCCCTCTAGGGGTTATTTTTGGGAACATAAAGAATATATGAGCCTATTTTTATTTATATTTGATCACATTTAACCCTTGTGCTATCTTAGATGACCCCACCCTTACTTTGACGTGTTCTCCCTACCATGACAAAGGTGGATAAAGGTGGAAAGATTTCATGTAATCCATGGACACCAGTGAAGATCACAAATGATTGAAGAAAAATGGTTCAGAGCACTGTCTAGTGGGTCTAGATGACCCTACTCCCAATGTTAAAGTGCCTAGGATAGCACAAGGGTTACGTCGCTCCTGAGCATGTGACACACTCCTTGACTATTTAAAAAGACGGACTTGTACTCCAAAAAATACATTACTATTTTGCAAAAAATACTGTGGTACCTTTTTTTACTTCATTTCTTACTTTACATCTTATTTGGAGTCATTTTTGAGTTCTGTTGCATCACATTGAGCATTATTTTGCATCACAACTTAAAAGTATTTTTTTTATGTCATACGCTTTAGCAGTCTTGGCTTTTGATCTTCGTCTTTCTTCTTCTTTTTTGTGTTCATGTGCAGTGAACATGTCAACAGGCATGTTCCAGTCTTTCTTCTTTTTCCTGCTTTAACTGCCTGTACTAATGTAGAAAATCACACGTTATTGATGCGAACACACTAACGTGCAGACTATTTTTAAATGCCCTTTTTCTTTTTGTTCTTTGCACCTCTTTTGTGTCTCAGCCTGAGCCGCGGCTTGGATGGCCTAAATATGCTGACAAGGAAACTGAACCGTTACGTCTCCTACAACAGCCCACAAACCCAAAAACCAAAGCAACAGCCTTTCTTAACCCGGAGCTCTCCTTTCACCTCATCCTGTGTTTTCTTCTTCTGCTTGAAAGCAACTGCAAACACACATCTCCTGCGATGATTTCAAAGAGCAGTGTGCTCTTTCTCTGCTGCTCAGTAAACGTAAAACAAACCTTTTTTTCCTCCTGATTTGACTTTTCTTGTTTGTTTTTCATTTCATTACAGAGCTTGTTTCGTTCCGGATATCTGACACAGAGACTGTAACACCACATGCAGTTGTGGGTTACTGTATTTTCTGGTGGCTCACATCTACACAGGATGTGCAGACAGAGCTGCTTGAAGCTCCTTTTGCGGTGAAGTGGATGGATTGTTTCCGTGCAGTTTGAGAGTTGGTGTGCGCGCGTTTGAGCAGGTCTGTGCACTGTAAACAAGATTTGCTCGTGCCCTCAAACTGTGGTCGACAGAGTGCTTCTGGGTTTCCTACTATCTTTTTTTTTTATTTCCATGGGTTATTGAGTGTGGTGGGTTGTCATGGTAACTGGCGAGACAGAAGTGCGATTCTTCTCCCTTTTTTTTTTCCTTTCAGTAAGTAATCAGGATATGAAATGACTTCCCTTTCCAGCTAGACTAAATCAGATGGATGTGAGGAAGCCTAGTTGGAAATTGAGGAGAACGTTGTTTATTTTTGCACAGAGTTGTCAAAAGAACACCATTAAGAAAAAAAATGCACAAAAAAATCAGTTTTTTTGTCTGCCAACTGACATTTTTAAAAATAAAATATCAGGATTTCCCAAACATCACAACAAGCCAACGCATTTCCATACATTTTTTTGAGAAAACAAACATTAGCACAAATTCCTTTTTGAAATTGCAGAGCAAACAGACTAAAGCATTTCCCCCTTTTTTTTTTGGAATGTGAGTCATTTGCATATTTGCCTTTCTTTGACCTAAACCTGGCTTATCTTTCATCAGAACATGTGCAGTGCTGTCAGAGTAATCTAGCAGATAAGTCAATGTGGAAGCAGACGACTTCTCCTCTTATCTCACAACTGCTAAGTGCAACAGTTTACCTCATTGCAAAGAGTCAGAATGCTTCCACACATGCACAAGTGCTTAGAAAAGCATACAAATTGGTTCACACCGAAGATACTTCTGATGTGTCTGTCAAGTAGGCTGCAGATATCTGCATGTGGTCACTGAAGTGTGTTCCCAGCAGATGTGCTGTTCTCGACTGGCTGACGTGGTTGAAAGCCACCAGCCAGCAAACGGAGAGCAGAGCTGCAAGATGAAGCGTCTAACCAGCAGACAGAAATGACAAAGACAACCACTGATGTCTAACTGATCTTAATAATGAAAAGTTTGGCCTTTGAATACTTTTGTTAAACAATTCTTTTTTTTAAAATGTTTTGATTGATATTGTAATTAAATGAAATAAAGGTTAGAAAAAAAGAACTTGGGCAAATAAAATAAAGTAATATTTTTATTTTTTTTAAAGATGTGATTTTTTTCTTTTAATCAATTAAATTGATAACGTCTTCATTTGGTCCAAGCTTTTTAACCCCTTGACGTCCATTAATGCAGATATGCATCGAACAATTTTTGATCCAAAATAACCCTTATTTAGGTTCTATTGGAAAGCAGAAACATTATTTTTGGGGAAATAAATGCGGGCATCAAATGGGCTTCAATAGTGTGCTCAGACAAGAAAACATCTATATTAAATAAGAAACATTTTAAGAGCAAGACACACATTTTTATGTGAATTAACTTTTTATAGGGAGTTTAAACCATTTTAACAGACAGGAAGTGAACAAAAGAGAGAAAGTAGGCTACCCCTACACAGTTGCATAACTGTGACCTATAATGTGCCACAACCAAGGCGAAGAACAGAAGTTAGATGGAAACTGTGTGAGTGTGTTTTTGTGAGCGCACACATCTGTGGGTACACCCATGCACAGCGACACACTATTTAAAATGTGTCAAATGGAGCCGAAGGTGAGTGCGACTGTGTGTGCAAACGAAGCACGCTCCCACGACTCAGACTGGTTTCCGTCTCTTTGCAAAATGCATTGATAGCACATTGTTTTTGCTGCTCTGCTCGCCCTCAAAGCCACAACAACAGTCTCACGGCTAAGTTGTCAACATCGATACATTAGAGGGATTGTTCATCATATCGCCTCCTGATCAAGATGGAGTACTCTTCATCAGTGGCCCGCCTGGCTTTAGGTTGGGAGATATGAAATTGCTTTGATGCATTTGACAGAATAGTGAAGCTGAGAGATTTTAGATTGAGATCTCTGCGCCTTATTGAGTTTCTCAGAGGTGGATCAAATTACTGCTTTCACCATTGCACTGAACAGGCTGTAGGCTCTGGCTGCCTCATTTCCCCCTCCTCTTTGTTTTATTTGTCTTGTGAAAACTGAATAACCATCTCAGAGCGCTTGTTTTGAGAAAAGCCCTAAAGCGTGAGCATTGCAAAAGCCAGTTTGCTAATCTGTTTTAAGTTTCCGACGAAGATTTTTACATTTGAACTTCCCTGATGTGCTTGTGAATCGCTCACCCCTTCGCCGTCACTTCTGAGCATATTTCGTTTCTGCAGCGTACAGACCAGAGTCCAGAGTGAGCCTCAAATCTAAACATGTGACAGAAGGAAAGAAAAACCTGGCAGCACATGCAGCTCTGGACCACCCACCAGCACTGCGACTTCCCTCTAACTAAATAGGGGCTAAATTAGATGTGGCTTTAAGCCGTCACCCAGGGGCTTTTATTAACCACACTGGAACCAAATGCTGCTGTGTGACTTCTCTTTTTACTTTGCAGTTTGTTTGTTTTTTTATCTAAACTGAGGAACTTGAATGTTTAAACAAGTTTTTTAAGAGATCATGAAAGCGAAGGCCAAACGATGTGTTGAGCACATTTAAATACATCAAGCTGATTTCTGTTTCTTCAGAGTGGAGCGTGCGTGACACATGCAGACCCAACGACCATCTATTCAGCTGACAGTGCGCGTGTGCAGTTATTATGCTATAGGAGAGCATGTGTTTTAAACCATGTGGGAGGCTAATAGATGCACATGCAAGGCATATATCACTAACAGAAAGCCACATTTGCATGACACTGCTGCGGATATTCATCTAGAAGGCACAGTCAAATGTAATTAAGGTAATTCATGGCTGTTAATTTGGGGTTTTGGTGCACAAAAATCCACAAACATATTCTCACAAGGTGTAGTAGGAAGAGACTGCAGTCTCATGCACATCGTGATAGTTATGAGAGCTGAGTAGAGAGGTGTCTCTGCTCAAAAAAGCTCAAATAATTTTACCAGACTCAAGGCAAATGGCTGGCATTTATTTCAATGGCCTATATCATGCTTTTTCAGAGTGAACTAAATCCATATATATGACAATATATTACCTTTGGCACACTAGATAATCATTTTTTTATGACATTTTAGTTATAGTTTATTTTCCTACCCAGAAGGAAGACGACTTAATCTCTGAGGCTCCGCCTTTCACTCCTTGTGGGTGCTGCCCATTTCATAACTTCAACCTAAAGGCCGGCTTTAGGTTGAAGTGTCTGCGTTTTGCCCATGAAAACAAACAACATCCGAACTTTTGCAAAGATGGATGTGCATGCTGTGCATGTAAAAGAAGCGTGTTTTGCTTATCACTGCTAGTTCTGCAGAGAAAGTGTGTGTGTGTGTTAGCCTGGGGTCGGTGCTGGCAGAACAGACTCTACTTGGAAGGGGCTGTTCTCACGTCAGCTTGTGAGAACCCGCTTGTATCCGTGGATTGGAAGAGCTGGTACTCAAAGCGCAGGTTTTTAGAGGAATACTCTGAAATGCGTGAACGGATCAAAATACCACTTTGGGGTTTTGTTTCGTGAGGAATTATCATAATTCATTCATTCATTTTCTTAACCGTTTTTCCCTTTCGGGGTCACGGGGCTGCCGGAGCCTTTCCCGGCCACTTGTGGGCGAAGGCAGGGGACAACCTGGACAGGTGAATTATCATAATAATACACTTAAAAGGTAAAGAAAGGGTTCATTTTGCATGATATAGGCCCTTTATATCCATTTTTAGTGACATTTTGTGACAGTTGATGTCTGCAATAAAACCCTTTTTTGGAATTTTCAGAGATAATGTCCGTCAGTCCGTCCATCAGTCAGTAATGCAGTCTTTATTAAAAGTGTGCACAGTAACTCTAGATCTTATTTTTAACACGCTACACGTAAGCAACATCGCGGTAGCGTATCAACTCCCAACCTTGTTTGCAACATGTAAAAAACAGACTGATTCCGTTAAAACAAACTTTCGACAAACTCCCAACCTTGTTGGTAAGTCTTTAAAAAAGACCCGGTCAGACACCATTACTTGTTAACCACGTTAGCATTTTCACAATAACACCCAACCTTGTTTAGAATTTGTTAAAAAAACAAAAAAAACAGACTGACATTTTGACAGAGTGCCGCCTACCTCTCAAAATCACTTCAACATAAGTAAGCACAACCTGAATTAATATATTAGGCACTCCAGATTGTAAGGCGAACTGTTGTTTTTTTTTTTTTTTTGGGGGGGGGGGGGGCTTATAGAGCGGAAAATACTGTAACAGTTTTCTTCAAGGACCAAAAAATATTTTCAAGGTAAAAACAAAAGGTCTGTAATTAGTTTAGGTCAGCTCGAGGGGTGTATTTCCTTTGCAGCAGACTCTAGACTGAGCTCTAATGCAGAAACCGACTTCCACTGTGGTGTTTTGTTAGCTCGGTTCATAAGGAGCGGCGGATCACAGCGGTAGTCACGCATGCTGGTTTGACTCTGGCAGTAATGTTCACACGCTGTCTGAAATGAAGTGACTGAGCTCATAATTAGTTGGCAAACCCGAACGGGCCTTTTTCCTTGATGACTCAAAAGACTAAAGTTGTGTCTCTGTGTTAGATAAGGAGGTAACGTGGGCATAAAAGCTGTGGGGTAGTGGTTAACCCACTTAGACTGAAAGTGAACTATCAGAATGAGAACTGCTTTGATGGATGACTACAGTGTTGCAGAGGCCATTTCTGATTACCTACAGTTGTCACAGCACTGTAATTTGTCAATCACATTTCAGAAACAGTAATAACACTTAGGGAATATTTGCTTAACAGTGCTCAATGATTGCATAAACAGCTATGTTTTTCAACATTTAAGGCATCAAAAGTCTTCTTTTTTTGGATATTAACCTTAAAGATTTCCAAGTTACTTTCCTGAACGACCACAACCCCACATCATAATACTGCCCCCACAGAGCTGCATGGTAGACTCAAGATGTCAAGAACTTTGATCACTCTGCACTTCCTAACACCTATAGAGCAGTTGTTCTAGTACGAAGTATAGTAAGGCCATCTGACTAGGAAAGCTTTATTGTAAATTAGTAACCACATAACATTCTGCTCTCTGGTTTTTAGAGCAGCTTCTTTTGCACAAGAGTTTGTCTCCTCTATTAGTTTGCTTCATTTGGCCACTGTGAAAGCTCACTTGAACTCTAATGTGGATCAAACAAGCAAACCCTGGTCTGTTTGGATGCAAGGATTCCAGTTTCATTGAACCAAAGTGTAGGAGTAAAGAGAGTAAAGAATAAACTACCCCAAACTGAAAAGGTGGAAATTACCCAATGGTTGAAATAGTTTAACAAGATAAATGTGGTGTAGTGAGGAGGTAAATGCACTCATATGGGAATCAGAGGCATAGAGGGACCAGCCCGTTTTTCATGGTGGTTTTCAAACACGCTGACGGTCGTAGCATAAATACTAATGTTGGAAATAATATGTCTGCAAAGTAAATAACACGCTGGTGCTGTTTTTCATTTTTACAATGGGATACGCAACGCTACCCCGGCCTCATTTTTTATGATGTGACTTCTATTGTCTGCGTTTTGTTGACAGCTGAATACATCAGATAAATTGTGGTATATCAGCTTTTCAGGGAGAATTCTAGATGTACAAGTCTGGAGTCTTCTTATTGGGAACTGTCGTAAACAGATGAAGGAAGTTGGATTCTCCTGCCCACATGTCACTTAGAAAATCCTGTAGCTCGTGGATCAGATAAGGATTGGGTTTTTGGTGTGATGATGTCTGTGTGAGGCAGTGGAGGTCGCTCCGCCTCACTACTACTCTGCATGGAAACCAAGAGGGATCCCCGAGACCTTTTGTTTGATGCAACTGGATCAGGTCGGATCAGATATTAGCCACCAGGTGACTTGCTACATGAGCAACGCTGACCCCTTTCACTCTTATCCATCCATTTCCCTAAACTGCTTAATCCTTTGGGGTCAAGGGGTCACTACGTCTTCCCCAGCTACTGTTGAGTAAAGACAGTCTTCACCAATTTGTTACTCAATCCTAGGGCAGCAAAGGGTCTCAACTTTACAGAAATACACACACTGACAGCGTGGCTACAAATATTTTTTTTATATATATCTGGGTCTATGTATGACAAGGGGCAATAAATGAAGGGTTAAATTTCATTAATCCGATCACATGTATAATTTATGGGATGTGGTCTTTGATTGACAGGCTTTTTCCTCGGAAAAGACCTTAATGGACATGTTTTTCAAACAGCTGAGGCTGTTCTTGGAAAGGCTGGAGTTTAGTGATGTTAACAAAATCGTATTCAACATAAAACTATATTTTATTTTGTGCATTACTAAGGCAAACAACTCAGCATAAACTTTAATGGTTTACCTTTGTTTTTTCAAAGGTTTTTATTTAATTAGTTAGCCTAACACAGTTGACACCTAAATAACACGCTCTTTTTCATACCGCAACTCTTTGACTATTTACGCAATCAATGTTGATTTGTTGATTCTAATGTGGACAAAAAGCGTCTTTTCATAGCAGCTTTGCACTGATATGGAACACAGTACTAAAGTGAAGTGTTGCATATCAACGCAAAGCTGCTTTTCTTCGCTTCAGAATCCACTGGAATTACATTAATAATGTAAACAGTTGAAGGAGGTTGAAGGTTATGGTAGTCAAAAGAAAAGTAAACAGCTAAAGCTCCGGTGTTTATGCGTTAACCACCTGTACCATGGAAAGTGAAAAAAATAAAATGAAAAATTAATACTACTATGACTTTTTCAAACAGAAAACATTGATTTTGCTTGGACCAATTATTGAAGACTTACTTCAACCATCTTTTGATCCATTTTCAAAGCTTTTCCAGTGATTTTTTAAATGTTGAATTATGCAGTCTTTAAAATAAAAATAAAAAACCTGTGTGGTTTTCTAGTTACTGCAGAGCAGCAGCAGTTCATTAGAAAATTCACCTCTAAAATGTGGGCTTAACGTTGGCTCAGAGCAACCCCACCCCCACTTCCTTTCCCCATTGCTGAGAGTCCTGAATAGGGAGCTTGTGGCTCGCCCAGCGCATTTTCTGTTACAGCTACATGCTTCATCCGCTCACAATTTCACAATTTGAACAAAGAAATACACAGGACTGTAATTGCTAGCTTCATTTTTTTTTTCATCATCAATAAAATGTCTCAAGACAACTCCCAAAAATAAATTGATTTTCTACAGAGGCTATTTTTAAGGAAAGAATTTAAGATAAAAAAAAAACACAAATTAGGATTTACAACTAAATTTCTGTACATTCTATGTGGTCCCTCGATATAAATGAAAGTCCAATATAACATATAACTAGTGGTCGTACTGCTACTGTTGGCCTAACCCCCAATAATTTTACTCAATAGTCAAATGAGTTGCAACATAAGCAGCAATAATACTGAAGCAGTATTGATTTTCATCGCAGCAACTGTTGTGCTCCTTGACTTGTTTTTATGAGCAGCCATAAAACATCAGTGAGGAGATGGCCTGGATGCTTTCCATGGATTACAATCAGAATTTATAAATTGCCCCATTACCCTTCTTTCCACTGGTTACTCCTGGAACATTAGCAATTATTTTCACACGAGTCTCACTCAGAAGACCAATAATATAGTGATTTAAAGCATTGGCGGTGGAACCAGCAGGCTTTCCAAGGCATGCAGGACTTTTGCTGTTCAGGCATTGATTTCTGCTATTAGTCAGGCTTTGCAAGGACAAATTGCTTCTGGGCTTTTCTGTGGGAGATGAAGAGCAGTGCAGGGAGGAGGAGAAGGACATCGTCCCGGTTTAAGTGTGGGTGTCAGAGGAGGTGAAGTAAAGACACAAACCTGTCTGCAATGTTTTTTGAGGTCAGTACGCTTCAAGTAATGTGTGCACTTAAGTCTATTTGTGCCCACTTTACTTTTGAAGGTTTACCACTATTTATAAAACCTCATGCAGAACAAATGGCGTCTTAAAAAAAGCAAAGTAATAAAAAATTTTTTTAAAAAAAATCAGCTTTTCAGAAGGCTGTGCGTGGTTTGGACAATGCTCAGTTTTCTTTTTGTTAAGTTTTTGCTTTGTTTTGTCTGAACTGCTGGACAAAACAGGAGCAATATTTACTTCTAAAGTGTTTAGTTGGCTGTTTTCTTGGTGGTCTGTTTTCTCACTGTGTGCAACGTTGGAAAATCTCCTCAACATTGAGTCGTTTAAAGAGATGGATAAAAGTGGAGAGATGCTGAGTAGGGCAGTGACCTCTTTACTCTGACTGTGCTCATAGAGATGGATGTCTGCAGTCACTGATGGCAGCTGGGGGAGGCCTCTGCTGCATGCCATAAGTGCCGTTGATTGTCCACCCACCCATCTTCCCATTACCTTTCCTCTGGGACAGACGAAGGATGGCAGAGGGAAAATGAGGGGGGAAAAGGTGGAGGAAGTGGTGGAGCTGAGCAGAAAAAGGGTGGAGAAAGAGAATAAAGCAGTAGAGAGTGAAAAAAAACATTTCTTAGCTTCTCTTATTCTCTTTTGGAGATTTGTATGCTTCCTATGGTATTTATAATAACATTTTAGGTAAAACTCTAATGCTGTGTACATTTATTACATTTATATTCATAAAACATTTTCCTTTTTCAAGGGCTTTCATGTCTTACATTTTTTAAGACCCACTCTAAAGAAATCGTGCTTTGGGTGTTTTTAACATGTTCTTGGGCCAAATTTTATATGATGGACATTTATTAGGAAAGCGAGGCTTTAAATTGCATTTCTGAATATTTCTTTTTTCAGATCATTGGGAATCAGGATTAGACAAAAAAAATTACTGTTTGAAAAAGATCTTGTTTGTGATGGAAAATACGCTGGGCGGGTTTACAAGCTCCCTGCTCCGCTCTGCAACGGGGAGGGGAAAGGGGGATGGAGGTGCTCGGTGCTAACGGTTCTGTCCACAACTCAGAAGCGAATTTCTAATGAACTACTGTTACTCTAACTATGTCCTAGGAAACAACACAGGTTTTATGATTTTGGCTGCATAATCATAATTAAAAGACCCACATTGAAAAACATAAAAAACAGTGATTAGTGCCTGTGTCAGTGACCTTACTTCTATGAACCGTTTTTCTTAATCTACAGCTGCTCTTTCAAACCCTTTAAAAGGTTTCTGGTAAATGAAATACAGACTTGTATTTTTTACCAGGTATGTAACTATTAATTGACTTAATCGATGAATTTATATTCCTACATCCCACCAGATTGCTCTGTCTGAGGCAAGCTATTCATTTAATCGACCCATACCATTATAAATTGTTTCAAAATGAAATAAATCGATTCTATCAATATTGGAAAAGAGTTAGGCACGGTAGGTTTATTTTACTGTAATGTGAACACGTCCACAAAACTGTTGGCTGAATCGTATTCAATTAAAATGTGAATGAATTTTCCATTAAATCGTGATTTTCTGATCAGGTCAGTAAATCGGATTGAATTGGATCGTTCAAAGTGATCTAATATCAACTATGAATCGTATCGTCAACCACAGATTATGATCTGAATCAAATCATTGATGAAATGAATGGTTACACCTTTAATTTTTAGGAAAATGATTTAATTTCAAATGTAGAATTTTCTCAGTAAGGACAAAGTGCAATATTTTTGGAAATTTAAAAACCTTCTGCCTTACGTTCCTTGCCCTGAATGACCCGATAGTTCAGAGAACATAAAGCATGCAAAGCCACAAATAATAGAACAAACAAAAATAAGGTTAAATATGAGAAACTGGCCACAGATCCATGTCTGCACACACACACAAACACACACACAGATTTACATGCAGGCAGTGTGGTCTGTCCCTACCTCACCTCCCAAGCCTGTAATGAAGCCCTGGAGAAGGTCTGCTCAAAAGCAGCAGCAGTCGTCCAAATCAACCTGCGGTCTCATTCAGACAACCGCCTCGCCTTCAGCAGCTTCCCAAAGCCTCTGTGTTCAGTTACTGGGTGGGATGGTTTAGGAGATCTAATTCAGCTAAGCGTAGGGCGGAGGTTTTGACTTGGACTGCTCCAGATGTGGTGAGTGTGGGACACCAAGCTGGGCCGTCACTTATTTGAAACCGCAAGAGGGCAAAGGGCCGCCTTTCTTCTTCTTTGCCCCTCATTTCCAGGCAAATGGATGAGGAGTTTACCACTCACTCGAAACTGTGTAAAGATCACGGAAATAAAACAAACAATGTTTTCAAAATCAGACTGAAAATGGGAGAAAGTGGCGCTGGAGTCATGAACTTTTGCGGATTCCTCTCACTTCTGAAACTCAGTTCTGGACAAATATATAGACTCTTTTTGCCATTGTGGCTGCTTCCATTTACACACTACACCCACCACAATGACCCGGGGAGCCTCCACCACACAGAGCATATATTTACTCCGCATATATATTTACCCCTGGGCTTTGACAGCTCATTGTTTATGCCACTGTGGCAGCGCAGGGGCACCACTCCCTGTCTGTCTTCCCATCTCCTGTCTGTCAGAAAGGGCAAGAACTGCACACTGATGGCAGAGTTATGAGATGCTGGATCACTGCCCCAAAGCATTTTAGATGTATTGTAAGGTCACAGCAAAATGCTTTCTCCATGCACTAAGACATTTTGCAGACTTTTTCTCACATTCCTTACAATGGTTTCTGGCATAAATCTTCCGTGAATTTACCATTGCAGTCTGCCACTAACTTTTTGTGTTTGCAACTTCTCACTTTTAGTTTTTTCGGTGAGACAGCAGAGGTGTTTGGCAAAAATCTGTGGCGCCCACTCATTAAGTCAGTGGCCCAGAATAACTGTCAGATCCGGTGGTGGAGGAGTGATGATATAGGACAGCTTTTGCAGCCAGTGCAGTGCGGTCATTGACTCCACGATTACCTCCTTTGTTCAATGTGACCAGCTTGATCTGGAGTCAGAAGGCAGGTCATCTACCAACCTAGTGAAGCTTCACTGATGCATCATAAGATGGGTCACACAAAAAGAGCCTTAGGTCTGAATTTAAATGAGACACTGAGACATTTGTCCTGAGGTTACCACGAACTGCCACATATTTCTAAGATGCTTATTGTCTGGCTTTTAGATAAAATCTAAGAACTTGCTGAAGCTACGTACACACAAGGCATGTGTAACATCTTCAAGAACGCGTAGACCTCAAAAACTGACTTAAAATCTTGCCTAGTGACGTATAAATGTGAACATTTTGAACGCAGAAGCCCGAGACGCACATTCAGGTATGTTTGCATTTTTATATTGACTTTTCATTGTAAGCGGTTGCTCAAATGAGCCCGGTGTGAATGCAGCACAAGAGAGATCCTCCTCATCAGTGAATGAACCTTCTCACTGAGCAGGGTTGCTGCAGTGGGATCTCCAGGGTCTGGCTCTTTGCTTTAATCGCGTAGATTCTGTGGCAGCGTCCTCTGCAAATAGGGGGGTCACTGGGGGGGGTCACTGGTGTGGACAGGTCCCCAAAATAGAATTTTTCCAGTATCAAGACAGATTTCTACTTTGCATCCTTTCTATCAATCATTTTATGTGGTATTATGTTTTGTGTGTGTGTGGGGGTTTGTGTGTTGGGGGGGGGGGGGTCATGGAGGATGTGTGAATTGAGTGTGTTTTATAAGAATTTTTTGCGTGTGAAGATTATAGCTTTTGCTTTTTGGTTTTTATATTGAAATATATTATGACTATGTAAAGTACTTCGCGTGACTTGAGTATGAAAAGTGCTTTACAATTAAAGTTTGATTTGATCATTATAGCCCAGTCAAGCCCACAAAATCTTTGAAAAAGATCCTTTCCTTTACTGTTAGACATTTGTTTTTAGTTATTTAAAAATCTGATTATGGTTTAAAAAAAAGATTACCAGTAAGTGGTAACAATTTTTGCTCCCACAGAAACCAAAAGTACACTGATGATTCACACAAAAGATGCTTTTTTGGGAACAGAGTTTTATTTTCTAGTTTTAAATGAATTGTCTGAGCTTTAAAGACCCACTCCAATGAAAATTATGCTTTTGGTGTTTTAAATATGTTTTTGTGGCATTTTTCTTATTATGGAGGACATATAAAGAAAATCCAAATTAAACTGCATTCTGACTATTTCTTTGTTTAAATGGTGGTGCAGCTGCTACAGTTTGCAAACCACAAGCTCCCTGCTCCACTCCATTCTGATGCATCCACCTGCAGACAAATAGATCCATGTATGTCTTTGTTTTCCTTTTCTGAGCTGACATCTGGCTCAAAACTGTACTGCTTTTTAGCTCCAAGATTGCTCATCTTTTTTGTTGCACCGCGAATAGTAGGTTGGAGGTGTGAGGGGCTGTAAGCTAACCAGAGAGAGCGTAAGCAAAGGGATCACGGTTAAACGAGGGTGGACTTACTCTGTGCCAGTGATCGCGCCTAAAACTCAGATGTGAATTTCTGATGAACTTTTGCTGCTCTGCGGAAACCATGTCCTAAAGAACAACAGACGTTTTTGAATTTAGGCTAAAAACGTCATAATTATAATTAAACAATAGATCAATGCTTTTACAATAGATCAAAAAATGATTGGAGTGGGACTTAAAAATGGTTCAGACTCACGTGTTCTTTGACATCAGACAGTGAGGGGAGTATTTATAAAACAGATTACACAAACTCCAGTTTAAACTGCAGTTATTTGTAATTATTCCAGTCTGACATAATCATGTGTCAAAATTTAGCTGCTTTTACCCGCTGACATGACTAGTAAATCAATGAAATAGGAGCTCTGTGTCCATTTATGTGTGGCAGCCGTCTACTGCACTCTGGAGATGGTTTTATAAAAACGTGAAGAACCAATTCCTCTCTTGTTTCCTTTCTGGTCTTAAACTTCTCTTTTTCTTCTTTCAAATGACGATTTCCTGCCCTCTTTTGTCTTCATCTAATACCTGTTGCAAGCATGCAAATGCTTCTTGTGCTTTTCTGTCTACGATTGCACATTTTGTGACACCAAACCATGTAAGAGGAGGTTAAAGATTGGGGAATAATGTTGAAGCGTTTCCACCTTAACTGGTGACAACCACAAGGGAAGTTAGTATCCTGTTTTCTCTTCTGTCAGCAGTTTGACAGTCAGACAGCACAGGCTCATTTCTGTTGTGATGGTTTTATTGTGGTCAGGCCTTGGCTCTTTTATGCACATAGCAATCTCAGAGAAGTTAATTGAAAGACACTTGTTTCTCACAGTAAACAGAGGATTAGCTTCCTGTGTGGTAAAAGTCAGTCTGCAATAAAGGAAGCCCTGTGGAAAGTCAGAAATGCCAGATGTGGCGTAAAGAAAAAAGGAAACTCACCTTGTGCAAACTGGGAGTAAATAGGCACAAGAAACAAATATCTCCTTTGACTGCCTACTTCTCTGCCAGAGCTCCAGCAGGCGAGGATCAATGTTAAGTGGCTTCTTAAGTTTATTCAGCGAGGTCAGGGGGAAAATAAAAACATCACGCGAGAGCTGCAATTACAGCCCTCAAACATGACAAGCATCTGTTTTTGGGCTTTTGACCAAGGGCCCACTTTTAATGGTAGGTTCTGGCTGCAAGATAAACAGTCGTGGAGTTAGTAGCTCCACCCCCGCCTTACCCGGAGAAGTTCAAACTGCCGCAGCAACAGCAAAAGCAGAAGCAGCAGTGGTTTTGGCGGCAGGGTAAATTACAACATGGAGAAAAGCTGTGGTTTCTTCACAGCACACTCACACATTCACTTGCCTTTCCTTTCACTCTCTCTCTTTCTCTCTCACATACACACATGCTCAGTTGTTGCTGCTCTTTGGGCTAAAGTCAACAGGTTGGAGACATGAATGCACAAACACGCAAGAGCGCAGTCCTCTGGGTGGGCTTTCCCCACAGGTGTCACCAAAACCGCCTTTGGCAAAACATCTAACCTACAAAAGCTACTGACCTCATCAAGAGGCCAGTAATTGCCTGAATTATTGGTTCCTAACCCAGTGGGAAAATCAAAGCTAATGGGAGCTCATTACAGGGAGAATAAAAAAAAAGATCTCATCAGGTGGCTTTTACATGTTGCATCATTCTGTATTCTCATCCAGTCCACCCCGAGGGGTCTAATCAGAGATCAGTTCTGCTGGATTTGCTCTCACACAGACGCCCAGTTTGGAACAACCAGGCACCATGATGAATGCTGATTGCAGAGCGACTGTAGTTGCGTCTTGACAGCCAGTGTCATCAAATAATTTCATAAAACTATTGATGTTGCAGCATGATGACCATTTAATGTGGATAATGTGCTCATCACGCTCTCATTAATTATAATAATATACGATGGCATAGGTCATAGTGTCAGCTCCTGTGTGTTTTACAGAAATGGTTTGATTCCAAATGTTCTTTCAAACGTTCCCTCATTATCTACTCCGTTGTTGAGGGGCTGTTTGTCTGGGAGGAATTTAATGAGGACATCAGAACAACGAGGACTCACTCCTCCTTCCAAATGAGACAAAAACAATGCTGTTTTAATCACTTTATATTTCTATCATAAATAGATTTACATTTGGCCCAAATTATGTTCTTACCGATGACTAATTAAAGACCTACTCTGATGAAAATTGTGTTTTTAACGTCATGGTGGAGGATATTTACAAAGAAAATTCAGCTTTATATTGCTTTTTTTTCTGAATATGTCGCTAGTGAATCAGGAGCAGACAAATTATGGCGTTGGAAAAAGCCTGTAGATGTGATGTAGAAGCTGCAATCAGCTCCATTCTGATGCATCCACTTGTAGACGACTAGCTCCATGTACATCTTTGTTATCCTTGTCCGCGCAAGTATCTGGCTCAAAACTGTAATAAATTAAACAAAAATATAATTAAAAAAAAAACTGGATAGCACCAATGTTTCTTGCAATTTTTGTTGCATCACTAATGTTAGGTTGTGGTTGTTAGGGGCTGCAAGCTAGTGGTAAAGAGTGTAAACAAAGGGATCATGGGAAATGAGGGAAGGCTTTCTCTGCGCCAATGGTCCCGCCAACCCCGAGGCGAATTTCTAATGAACTCCTGCTGTTCTGCAGAAACTAGAAAACGACAGGTTTTTGGATTTTATCTACAAACGGCATAGGCCTAATCATGATTAAAATATGATCAAAGATGATTGGAGTTGGATTTTAAAGGTTGTTTGAAATTCTAAAGTTCTGTTTGTGTCTATAAAATTAAAAATGTATTATTCTGGTAAATTCTGGTTGGCAACACAAAAAGAAAACAACAAAACCTAAAAAAAGTTTAGAATTCCACCCAACTTAACACAACCTGCAGTGAGCAGAGGCTTCTAGACACTGTGGGAAGGGCCTGGAACTGAGTAGGACTGCAGGTTTTTTGTTATGAAAGAAGAAAACAAAAAATTGCCTCTACTGTACAACTTGCAAAACTGAACCAGAAATTTAGGTCATGAAAGAAAACAAAACCAAAGACTTAAAAGCTGCTAATGGTGTGCAAATTATGAAGAGAAAACCAGCGAAAAGCTGACAGGATGTCCAAATACTGAGAATTCTGAGAATGCAACAAATTATTGTATTTTTCACAAAATATGGCACACTTAAAAGCTTTACATTTTTTCAAAAAACAACAGTGCGCCTTTTTACGTGAGGAACAAGGTTGGGATTTGCAGGTTTTGTGAATATACTAGCGTGGCTAGTGCTTCTAAAGTGGCTAACGTGTAGCGTGTTACAAACAGGTTCTAGAGTTATTGTGAATGAGAGGTAATAAAGTCTGACTGACTGACTTATTTCTGACTCTTTTTGTCTTGATTAATGCGCCTTATGGTCCAGTGTGCCTTTATAGGTTCAAAAATAGACCAGTCATTGATGGTGCGCCTTTAAATCCGGTGTGACCTACAGTGCAGAAAATAGTTATCTAATGAACAGTAGTCGACTACTCCACGGAAAGTCACAGGTGAGCAGACAAGGTCAAAGCGGAAGAAATCACAATCTACCTGCAACGGACTAAAAGGAATTTAAAACCAATAAATGACAGCAAACGAGACAGATGTCCGATGCAGCCATGATGCAGCCATCAAGTCAAAACCTGTTTTGGGAGGTCACCTTTACGCGGCCAGATGGATGCAGGACTGGCATGTGGTAAGTCAGGGTTCAGTTCCTAGTGGGGTGCAATGAGCTTCATTCAGTGTGGGTCTAACTATGTAGCCACAGGCCCATGTGCTGGTCCCCAGCCCGGATAAAATACAGGGTTTTGTCAGGAAGGGCATCCGGTGTGAAACTCTGCCAAATCACATGCGGTGACCCCTGTAGTGACATGCTGAAAGGTGAACAACATTTCACTGAAACTAACTGTCCAAAGATGGTCAAATAGGTGACACGTGTACATGTTAAAAACACCCAGTTACACCAATATGGCTTTCGTGTATATTAAGTCTAACTATGGAAGTAAAACAGGTCTAAAAAAAGGCTGTATGAATGTTTGTTTCTATTGCGAATTCAAAATTCTTACTGTTAAAAAGGCCAATTGGCTTCCTGATCTGATAAGCTTAGTGGTCGCACTGTGAATTGAAATGGCTCCACTTTCTTCACTTCACCTTCTCTGACTCACTTTCGCTGCTCTTGGTTGCAAATTATAAGCCAAGTACAGCTGGGGTCTGAAAATTCAGGCAACAGTCGCTTTATTACTTCAACCTGAAGACACTTGAGCTTTTTTTTAAAATCCAACTGCTGTCTGGTTTTACCATGCAGGTCCATTATCGAGGCAGCTAAAAGCCATACAGCAATTTTTACTGACTGAATGAGAATCAAAACCAGACAGTATGGTACTTTTGTGTCCTCAAAACCTCAGGGGTACATAGAAATGAAAGTGGGGTTTTCACTACCTCATTATGTTGTTTTAAAGCTTAGGTAGCATAAAAAATCAAAGGAAAGATGAAGTAAAATCAGAGCTGTATGGCTTTTGGGGGAGTCTGTGTATCAGAGGTGTTTGGCTGTAACTTTAAAAAATAATCACACTACCAAATTGTGATTCTTTGTAGTAGTGCAAGACAAGTTTGATAGCGTCTAAAGCGGCTCACCTGTGGTGCAGCATACCCAGGAAGAGGCAGTTGACACTTTTCCCCCGTTTGTGCTTCATTGACTTTGAAAGTGTAAACAAACACGCCTCGGAACAGGCTTTCCTCCCCATGCGCTGTGTTCACACCTGCTGGCAGGTTCCTGTAGCGGGTGCATCTATACTTTAGGGTCACCGTGCACTGGGTCATTAGCATACAGCTAGATGTTCACAGGCATACCGTGCAGACACACAAAGACGTCACTGTTAACACTGTAGCTGCACATGGTTGTTTTGTTCAAGAAACAGAAACACACCCACACACCTGCTGCTCATCCTCCTCCAAAGCCCTTTGTGTTAATGGATGGGAGTCTAATTACTCCTCTCACACTGAGACTACTTTCTCCACACTTGTCTCTCAGGACATGTGTGTGTGCGTGCGCATGTGTGTGCGTCCGAGGTCTCACTGCTCGTTAGCAGACTTGCTTTCTCCTCTCATCTCGCCTACTGCTTGACACGTTCACGCAGCAACACACTTTTTACAAAGCCCCGTGAAACGCAGACCAGTGCTCGGCTGACAACGTTTTACATACATTTCATTTATACTAGTTTATATCCCCCCCCAACCCCCTGATACCCCTTTGATGTAAGGCAGGAGGAAGGAACAGAAAGAGATAATTAAGCAAGACTTAAAACCAGACAGACACACTTCCTTACGCAGCCACCACAGTTCTGGTTAAAAATAACAAGAAGGAACTGCGAGCTAGAAGCTCCCTCTGTCACGAAACCAACGCGCACATCTGCATGTGCGCTCACAAACGCCACACCGGTGGTGGTGGCTGAGGCATTTGCACTTCGTGTTATGACACGGCCCCGTCTGTGACGCAGTCTGTGTTGAACCATAAACTGTCTCTGTACTAGAGTGACCTCCCCCGCTGCTTCTTCTGTGTCTGCGTGTGTTTAATCTCCCCTGTGGCTTTCAGACTTAAGGTCTAAGTGGAGCACGGAGAGCAGATAGGTCCTCAGAGGAAAGAGTGCTGTCGAGAGCATCTGCAGCTCACAAACAAAGGCCACCTGGCTCTTGTCAGAGGGACAGAAATGCGCTCGCCTTGGTGCCACAGTGACAAGTGCGTGCTAATAACAGGGAACACACTCTTGAGGCCTAATTAGCTTCTATAATAAGGTGATGCTAATCAATCATAAATGCTGAAAAAGCTTTGATGTTTATATTTTTGTTTAATGAGTCCTCATTTTGTCTACCCAGCTTTTGTGATTTACGATTGAATTCTAGTCAAAGGGTTAAGAGGACGCATGTTTGTATGAAACAACCATATTATGCTGTTATCCAGTTCTTGATTGCTTGGAACTGTTTTTATAGTTTTTTAAAAAGCTTGCACTTCTTGTAGGCCAATCGTTTGTGCTCCCCTTCCACAGAACTCTTTGTAACACGCCATGCCTTACCCGCTTTAAAGTCAGTTCTGCTTCAGTGGTTTCTTGACTAATATATCTAAAACCAAACTTCCTACTTGGTGCCAGCTGTCTCCTCTGGCAGTAAGAGTATTGTTACACACAGGGGGTAATAAATAAACTGATCAGAAGTTACGGCTGAAAATATTCCAGCTTTGTGGATACTGCAATCATATTTCCATGAAAATAGAATAGTGATCCCACCACAGAACATCAGCTCTAAAAACAACAAAAAAGGGAGAGCAGTTGTTTGCTGTGGGGCTTGTTTAGAGAGCTAGAATTTAGGACAGAAACATTATTATTTACAAATGAAACTATTCTTTATCTATTTTTTGTACCATTTTTCACACAGACACATTTTGACCAGTTAAAGTCCCACTCCAGTCGTCTACTGGTCTGTTGTATAAGTGTTCCTAGTGGTCTTTTAATTATGATTATGTTGTTTTCTGTCGAGTGGCAGTAGTTCGTTCGAAATTCAACTCTCAGTTGTGGGCGGTACTGCTGACATGGAGCAACCCCACCCCTCTTCCCCTCACCGTAGCTTGTAGGAGGGAGCTTGTGGCCCGTCCAAATGTTTTGTTTTTTAAATGCATTTTTTTCATTTTGCTTTTAATAAACAATGATTTGACCACAGAATTAAAATTTTAAGGTTAATTTTCTTTATGTATGTGTTGAACCATCAGGAAAATGCAACAAGACAAAAAACACCCAAAACAAAATTTTATCACAGTGGGTCCTTAAATAAAAACCCCAACATATCACTAATTTTAAGTCCCAAAAACAGCAGTAAGGTTAGCATAAACAGTCCTAAAAAGAGGGCCAGATTTATCTAAATAAAACCTAAAAAAGTGGAGTGTTTGGTAAAAGTGTTTTTATTTTTATTTTGTCAAGTCAGTGTGAAATGTCACAAAAACAGGGAAGGCTCCGATGCACATGGCTTCCTAACAAGCTAAAGCTTAAGTGTGCTTTAACTGAAGCTCGGCTGCCAACATCGCAACCTTTGAATGACTCTCTCAAGAACATGCTGTTCCCCAGAAAATGGATGGAAAAACAGCAATTGAGTCTTACATGCAGCTGTGCCAGAAGAGTATAGATTCATCTCTATCTGGCTGACCTCATCGACTGCCCGCTGTTGACCAACGATGCAGAAGGAGGGGCAGATGGAGGATGGGAAGGGACCAGCACCCGAGTGGACCCCTGGGTCGCTCCATTGCTCAGCCAAGTCGAAAATGTGTTCTCAGATCTTTGCCTGACATGCTGTCCTGTAGGGTTCAGCCTTGCCATTTGTGTCTTTAGTTATGTGTGTGTGTGTGTGTCAGGGAGAAGAGGAATCTGCGTTTGGCAGCAATTCACACTGATCATCCTTGACTGCTCCATGTCTTCGAGCGCAAAGTGAGGAGTTTCTTTGCATCAAGGGACACCATTTCCACCAGGTTTACTTCAGTTCAAACCCCAAATAACACATTACAGGTTCATTTGTTGCCAATTTTTGCATGGAAGGAAATGAATATGTTCATTTTTTGCTAAATATATTTCTAGTACAGACACTGAAGATTCTAATGTTTACTTGAGCGCATGTTTGCATATGAAAGTTTTACCATAAAGACTGTGTGTTTAATGCGAAAAGGCTTGTTAAAGGCACAAAGGAAATCTCTCAGGTGAGAACGCGCGTTTCATGCTGCAACATAGACAGCGAGGCCATGATGCCTCCTTGGGCCTGTTTTCAACTAGAACACTGTGTCAGATTGAGCGACCTTCGCCTGACAGGCCCAGCAGCTCACTGGAGCATGTGCGCATCCGAGCATGCAGCGGGGTCTGTGATTGTATGGTCATGCGTGTGTGCAATTGTGTGAATGCTGATGATTCTGCCTCTGTGTTTGTGTGCAGCTAAACATGCACACACGTGTGTGTGTGTTTTTGCAAAATCTCCCTGGGTAGCAATCCATCTTGACAGGCAGTGTAGCGCCATCACATCACTGTCACGCCACTTTCTCACTTGGACGAGTGATGAAAGGAGTCCGGAGGGAGAAAGAGATGGAGGGAGAGGATGACAGAAGGAATGACAGATCACATCAGACTCATCAGGAAAAAGTGCTGTGACACACATTTGTCTGTAAAAGATGGAGGCCCAAGCGCACCGATCGAGAAAAAAAACCCAAAACAAACCCATCAACTTCCATCTGATACATGGATGTTGGCTTAATTGGAAGTTTGTGTTCAGATGATTTACTCTGAAGGAAATGGTGTGTAGCTTTTATTTTCACAGCTTTCAGCGCTGACAATAGATGAACTTGAGCATGGACGTGATGAATATGAGATTGTGGCAGACGCAGCACAAGTTGCCAGAGACACCTTTGATTATACATCATATGACATTTTATAGATTGAAAAGTAGATAGTTTTCATGTGACAGCACAGTCACCTTGTGAAGGCTGATGTTCTCTTGGTTTTCCGAAAATGAGAGTTGTACTACTTAAAATAAAGGAACACTAGTACTTTGCCATTTGTTTTTTTAAATAAATTAGGTTAAAAAAAATACAAACTCAGAGAGAAGAAAAATAAATTGTCTCTATGTAAAACAAGCATTTGCACCTTTTTAAACCTTTTAACAACCCTTTATTAACCCGTTATTTACCCTTCATTAACCCTTATTGGCCTACTAACAACTCTTTATTAACCCATTTACTAAACCATTGTTATCCTTTAACAACCATTTATTAACGTGTATTTTACCCTTCATTAACCCAATGTTAGCCTTTAATAACCCTTCATTAACCCTTTATTGGCCTACTAACAACCCTTTACTAACCCCTTTATTCATGTGTTGTTCACCCTTTATTAACCATTTGTCAACACTTTAACAACCCTTTATTAACCGTTGTTTACCCTTTCTTAACCCCATTATTAACCCTTTATTTCAATGTCACCAACGACATCTGAATAACACTCTCTATGACTTTTGTGACTCTTCGACCGTTTACATAATCAATGCCAATCAGCTGATTCTGATGCAGAGAAAAGCAATTCTTCGTATCGGCTTTGCTCTGATATGCAACACTTCTCTGCGTGACACAATCATCCGGTTTACGTTGATTGCATAAACACTTCCACAAATGTAAAGTGATGCATATTAGCCCAAGGCTGTTTTTTTTCTGCTGGAATTCTGTTTAAAAGAAAAAAATCTTCCGAGGTAATCTATGAAAAATTCTTCATTTTGCTCTTTTTTTCCCTAAAATTTGACTCTAACTGAACCTTGGTCACATCTGTAATATATCGAATAACACCAAGGTCCAACCCGAAAACATCCCAAATCTGTGCTTATTTTGTAAATACTGCAGTTTGGTTTACGGGGTTTCTACAGACATGTAGGATGCAGCTGCCCATAGAGTTTTCTCCATTGCCGATCTATGATAACATGGGATCTAAAGCAGAAACGTAAATTGCTCTAATCTGAAATTTCTATTGGGGTGCATGGTGGAACAGTGGTAAGCAGCGTTGCCTCATAGTGAGGAGGGCCTGGTTCAAATCCAACATGGGACTTTTCTGTGTGGTGTTTGCATGTTCTCCCCGTGCATGCGTGGTTTTTTTTAGGCATTCTGGCTTCCGCCCACATACCTAAAACATGCTTTATAGGCTGAATGATTACATTTTAATTTTCCCACTCTGTATGGATAAGTGATTGTGTGACCCTGCAACATACTGGCAACCTGTCTCGGGTGTACCCCGACTTTGCCCAGCAGCAGCCAGGATTGGCTCAGGCAGCTCCATGACCCCAAAAGGGATACAGTGTCTTAAGAAAATGGATGGATGGATGGATGGATGGATGGATGGATGGATGGATGGATGGATGGATGTAAATTAAACATGAGAAAAATTGTCTTTACTGGAGTAGAAAAATAACAAAAGCTCTCTGTTGTCTAAGAGAAATACTAATAGCTTATTGAGTTTATCCTATTTTTTATCACTAAGAGGCTGCAAACATGGCAAATGTGCACAGATTGCATAGAAATAAACCTGGTGGTACGAACACAGCAGCTTCTGCTTGGACTGTTGTGTCATGGACTCAGACATGGAGAGAAGGAGAAAAATTGAGGAACTCTCAAGGCTTTGTTGTTCCTCATTTTAGATCATTCCCGTCCATTGTTGGGTGAAATGTGTGGGCTGATATAATTTTCCACTTCTGGGCATCGTCTTTTCGTGTAGCAGCCTCCAGACAGCTGTGAAATGAAGGTGGCACCTGCACAGATCTCATTAAGATGTCCAGCAGGGAGCCTGCTCATCCAGCCTTGCCAACAGAGCTGAAGCTCTCACAGGAAATTAAATTATATTATTAATATGGATTTCCAAAGGAGGTTAGCAATCAGAAATGCCTCAGCTCTCAAGAGCCTCATATGTGAAAACATTTTTTTTTGCCATGCAGAGATAGTTTTCTCGTCATTGCTTTGGAAACTCTGCATAAATTATCCCAGTACTACTGCTAATATGAATTCCCTGTATTATGTGTTTGCTTTGGTATTTCTCTGACATGACGCTTATCATGGAGAGCCCTGCATTGTGTCATCAATTGCAATAGGTTACAAAAAATGGCTTCATTTCCTCTTCTGTTGTATCATCACTTAGCTGTAAACGCAATTAGATACTTGTCTAGTTGTGTTCAAAGTTGTTGTATCAGTGCTGCTGTGAAGGAAGCAAAAGTGCAGTTAACTGAGGCAGAGGGGGACTTGGCTTCTTCACCCCGTCAGCTGCTTTTGCTCAGACTATCTTTTGAATGGCATCCAGATTGCAGCCGTGCTTCTACGTCCAATCCTTTCATGTCCTGGCTGCTTAAGGCTCTTGAGAAAAATCTCCTCGATACTTTTTCAACCCTCGCTTGAAATGTGGAGCACAGATGGTCAGTTTGGGTGAAGAACCACATTTGAAAGGCTCTTTTGAAAACTTAGATCATCCAGAAGTTTGATTGGAATTCAAGAAGCTGGGTAAATCACACACAAAAAAGGAATGTTGGAGTGATTTCTCATTTTTCTTTGGACACGCCGCTTCCATTTATTGTTTGTTGAGTGCAACGTCTGACAGAGATTGGCAAAAAAGTTTCAAAACCAAAGTGTCCCACAGAGTAAACACAAGAAAACTGTTGTTGCATGCAGTGACATTATTTAGTTTGATTAAGTTATGCTGATTTTGTTCACCCATGAAGACTTGATGCATAATTCCTGCTTAAAGATGCACCTCAGGTCTAAATGAGCCAGTCAGACTCTGCAGTCGTCAGTAATGTCAGATGATTACAAATTAGTGATTAGTGGGGTTAAAAAGTCTAAATGAAAGCAATGCAATCAACGTTTAAGAGGTGTAAGCAAAGACACGGGGTTGGTACAACAGATACACTCCTATTCATAAAAAATTATTTCTTTCTTGAAAGTTTTAATATGTTAAGCCTGTGCATCCTCTGTAAGTTTTGTTTCACAACCTCAGTAAGAGTCAGCCAGCAGCTGGAGGAAGAGGCTCTCCATGCACTCAAGCTACTGAAAGAGCAAGGGTATTTTTAACTAAGAGCCCTGTGTCAGCTGTCAGCCACTGAGAGACTTGTGTGAAGTATTGTGCCTGGAGGGGGTTAGAGTTAAAACTCTGTGTGGCAAAAACAAGTAAAAGAACAGACGAGTAGTCAAAGATTCTGACTCCCTGAAATGCATCAAGGGCATGCCTCCAGAGACATGTAGCCTTTTGTTTTTTGATGCTCTGTAGACGTGGTTGGATCGGTACGAGTACAGAGACAGCTTTGCCAGAAAGAGCTCTCATACTGCAGACAAGATCTTGAAAGAGTCTGCCGTGTTTCCGCTCTGCAGTTTCCTTTAAATGTGAATTTTTCACCTGTCCACGACCATGTCCAAATATACGACAGAGAGTTACTTCTTGAAGAGCAGTTGCTTTTATTGTTTGTTCACCCTCTCAGCACCTGCTTTGTTCGTGTTTTCACTGCTGCATTCTGATTATTCTAATTTAGGCTTCATCTTGTCAAATTTTGAATTCCCACTTATAGAAACAGAAATATCTTCTTTAACCCAATATGACCATTTGTATGGTATTTGATACATACTCGCTATCTCATTAGCATGGTCCATAAATCTCAAAATCCCTTTTGGAGGGAAAAGTGTAGCTAGTTTTCAAAACATTATTGTAAGAATAACATGTCTATTTTTTTAAGTTACAAATGACTTCGTACTGTATTGAAAGAATGCAAGATTAGTTGATAATTAAGCGTTTCTGATACAGTTAGGCAGCACCATCTTAAAAATGTGTGGACCAAATTTGAGACGATTGCTTGTTTCCTGAACACTCATGTCAATGTTTTAATATTTTTAGCTAACATTGTTGTGAGCAAAAACTCTGCAAATCCCCCAATGTGTCAAATTTGATACAGTCTATATCTTAATGTGTTTTTATGTGGATTTTATCAAAGGGTTTAAAAAAAACATCCTAATTCCAAAGAATTGAATTCTCTGTTAAGTGTTTGATGTAGTGGGCTTTACAAGTTTTAATTCACTTTTGGGGAATTTTACATTCTGTTATCTCAATTTATCTGGTTGTACTTTACCATTTGTTTGATAACCGAGCTCTGAATGTGAAGATATCTCAGTTACACAGGTGTCATCATGGGCTCACGCAGGATTCTGCTCTGAGTTTGACCCGCCTGTCTTTAGTTATATCCGCCCACTCTTGTTGGCTGCTAACAGCTTGATCACAGAGCTATAATCTCATTAACCACTATCAGTGGGAGTGCATCTAAATGTCTTTAAGGCAGAGGATGTGGTTTAATTCGGACTGAATCGTAGCCCTGGCGACTGTTTTGTTTCAGCTATAGCAGCTTGGCAGAAACATTAAATCTGTCCTGTTAAAATCCCTCTTCTTTGCTGCAGCCTTAACCATGACCATTACATGTGTTTCCAAAGCATTGTGGGTAATGAAAATCATGACATCCTCATTAGGGCCCCATCAAAATATTTCTTTTTAAATTACCTTTGTTTCTTTTATCTGTGGTAATAGTATATTGATAACTATAATCCCTTCTAAGTATTAGTCTCATAGATGTTTGACACTAAATTCTTGCTCCCTTATTTTAAACGGACGCACGCTCACAGGCAGCTCTAAATCCAGAGGACAAGAGACAAATGTAGGCCTATCCATCGATGTCAAATCAACATTACTTTTGCCATATCTACCATATTTTCAGCACTACAGGGTACACTGGATTGTAAGCCGTGCCAAACTATAAAGCGCATTAAGGGAGACCAAAGAATCAGAGAAAAGTCTGTAAATTAGTCAGACTTTGTTAACTGCGTTCACAGTCATTCTAGAACTAGTTTTTAACATGCTACATGTTAGCCACATTGATAATCCCATTTTATTTGCACCACACAGAAATATTGACCAATACCGCTAAAACAAATGTTACTTTGACAATGCTATCTCCCAACCTTGTTAGTAACACGTAAAAAAAAAACACAGTCTGACACAGCTACACATTAGCTGCAGTGTAGCATTTCCAATACCTGTAACTCCTCCCTTGTTTACAACACGCAAAAAAAAGACAGACTGATCCTGTCAAAACAAACAATACCCCAACTTCTGATCTTGTTGGTAACACGTAAAAAAAACCACAGTCCAATATCGCTACATGTTAGCCACATCAGCGTATTCACAATAACACCCAACCTTGTTGGCATTGTAAAAAAAAAAAAAAAGAAAAAAACAGTCTGACATTTTAAAAGAGCACCATGTAACTTCTCAAAATTTCTGCAACATTAGTAAGCACAACCAGGAATAGTCCATGTATAAGGCACTCCAGACTAGAGCCCTGCGCGGGACTATTTTCTTCATCCCGCTCCCGCCCGCGCCCGCTGAAAATCTGACCAATCCCGCCCGCTCCCGCAACGTATGCGTTAATCTCCCGCCCGCACCCGCAATATGTATGTCCACTCCCGCCCGCACCCGCAAAACTCATAGAATTTAGTCCCGCACAGTAGAGATGCATTGATTTTGTATCGTCTCCCGTCCCGCAGGAAAAAAACACGTATTTGTTTTGATATTATTAAAGATATTCATGTCCCTCCTCCAGCCTCATCTTTTCATGCATTCCTCTTTTATGTAATGTGCAACTTAAATATTAAATATATTTTCCCAAATCCTGTTCGGTTAAAAGTGTGCGTGTGTGCGCGCAGACAGACGGCCTGAAGCGCGCTCTAAGTAAGAGGCGAGGCGTTGCACACCCCCAACAACAGGTTAGATGACAGAGCCCATTGGGCGTCTCTACCTGGTGCCTTCACAGAGCTTCAGTACATAAGAATCCAACAGCCGCACAGCCTAACGTAGTCCGCTAATATATATTCATGAGATATTCATGCCAGCACTGATCCCGCAGGTTGTTTTTTTTTGCCGCCCGCTCCCGCCCGCAGCACAATTCAAACTGCCCAATCCCACGAGATTTGGGTTGGGTCCTGCGGGACCCGGTGGGACCCAATCCCAATGCAGCCCTCCACTCCAGACTGTACGCCACACTGTAGTTTTTTGAAAAAACGTAATTCTTTTGAGTGCGCCTTATAGTGCAGAAAATACGGTAAGTATTTTCTCCTTTCCATCTTAGTTTTGTTTAAAGACTTTGTCCTGAATACCTCAATTCTAATACAAAGGTTTTTTTTTTTCAAAAATGAAAAAAAAAGGCTCTGCCATCGAATACTGCAGCTCTGAATTTGTGCAATCCCTGTCACAAGTGTCTGATGTGTGATGCCTTTAGCACTATGCGCAATAGTCACTTGCCAGTCTGACAGAATCTTATCCACTGCGCATTAAGGAGACATCAGCCGCCACAGCTACTTAAAAACAGCCTGACCCCAGATGAGACGAGGCTCTGTTTGTAGCCCTTTAGAAAAAAGAACTGTCTGTTGTTTGGAGGGCTGCTTATTTGTGAGAGAAACTGCAAAGAGCCCAAACTAAAGGACGTACTTGTGGAGGTGCTAATGCTTCGCATTGTGACCCCTGAGAGGCTGTTGATCACGTTTCGTAACAATCTCATCTTCTCTGGCTCTGAGGATGAAACGCCTCAAGTAGTTGCTCTGTCGTTCACTAACAACCACTTGAACCTCGCTACCAAGGAGACCCAGGTACTCCCCAAATCCCAATTAATGAGAGAATAGCTTGAAGAGGCTGTTCTTGACTCTGGCTGTGACAGTTTAATTGTAATTTCTGGCTAAGCACCTCTGGCAACAATCTGCTCTACTTGACAGCTCTGTGCTCCTGATTTAACCGAAAGCCCTCTTTTGCATATTCATTTAGCCACAACAAAACAGTGCAGGAGAAGAACATTTTTCCACTGAGAGGTTTTGTGGAGGCTGTTCGGTTGTGTTTGCAGGCAGGAAGCGAGTGTAGATTATGCTCCATGCACTTCCACAGAGGCAGATGAGAATGAACGTTGATCACGACCACGCACATAAAAACAGCTGACAAAGATATGCTTGTCAGTCATGAGGCCCTTTTAGAAACGCACTGCAGCCCTGAAAAGGTTTGGTTATGTTCTGGGGTAGCAGCATATGGGATTACGAACAGCAGGGATTGCCAAATCAGCTTCCTACTGGCAGAAATAAATCTTGCCATGCTCAATACGCCAGTTAATCATTTAAGGTGAGCAACTGTGTGTGCTGATAAGACCTTGTGCTTCTGCAGTGGATTTAAACATGTTATTCCTCTTGTCTGTCAATCCTCTATAGTCTCCAGTGTATTTCCCTTTTCCAAATACATGTGCCATAGATCTTAGCACAAAGTAGTCATAAGATTGGTACTGAATACTATGTGAAAGCTGTTGTGCTGAAACGAGACCCTACAATTTCAGCAGTTTATGTTATACCACATTCTGCCTTTAATGTTGACAACTTAGACCCTACTTGGAGTATTCCTGGCTGTGAGAACAACAATTAAAAAGCAATTAATTTTCCTCTTTTTTCAAGAATTCCCCAAGAATTTATGACGGAAAAAAGAGTCAAGTTAATTTGTTAACAGATAAATGTTTTTATTATTATATTATAAAGCAATCAACTAGGTACCACAAAATTTACATTTTTATACACATAAGAACCTACAGTGACATCATAACAGAAGAACATGTGAAATATGTTCTATGGACCACTTGGTCTGCATTATAGTTCATTTAATTTTCTTCGGAAAAAACTGGTCTGGTTTTTTTATGGGTTCAAAATGACAAAACTGAAAATGCATTGACATCATGAAGATAATCTTTTGAAGATGTTATTCATAAATGAGCATAAATGTGTGAAATTCACTACAAATTCTGCTGTAATGTCCTTCAAATGCTTTCTCACTTAAACAACTTTTAGAAAGTATGTGAAACTTAAGCTTTTTTCTTGTAACAATTAACTTTGTTCTTTCAAAGAATTTATCTTAAATCAATTTTTCCTTTTTTCCTTTGCAGTTTTACAAGTCTGCAATATATTCAGTTTAGCAATATAGTTATTTCATTTCAAAACATACTTAAAAATGTATGTGAATGCAAAAGACCTTTATATTTTAAAGATGCACTTCAATGAAGATTGTTTTTTGTTGTTTTAACATGTTTCTCCCATGAATAAGGACACAAAATATATGGAGAGAGAAAATTAGGATTAAAATTACATTTCTGGAAATTTACTTTTTCAAATCACCTTGAATGAACAACAGACAAAAAATGCAGTTGGAAAAAGCTTGTAGATGTGACATTGAAGCTAAAACGGTATGCTGCAAGCTCTCTGCTCCGCTCTATTCTGACGCATCTACTTGCAGACAAATAGATCCATCTACGTCTTTGTTTCCCTCATCTGGGCTGGAATCTGGACCAAAACTGTACAGCTGGATAGATGCAATATTGCTCATCATTTTTGTTGTTCTGGTAATGTTAGGTTGGGGTTGGGAAGAGTTGTAAGCTAGCAAGAGTGGGTGTAAACAAAGGGATGATGGGAAATGAGGAGAGCTTGCTTGCAGTTCAACAATTCAAAGGGTTATTTCTAATAAACTTCTGCCAATGTTCAGAAAAACAACACAGGTTTTTGTATTTTGGCCAAAGATGGTGTCATCATAGTTAAAAGACTACTGGGAACGCTTTTACAATAGATCAAACGATGATCAGAGTGGGACTTTAAAGGGCCTATATCATGCTATTTTTAAGTCTTATAGTTAACAGTATCCATGTACCGTACATGATAATATATTACCTATGGCCCAGGAAATTAATTAAGAATTAATTAAATATTTTTTTATTTTCCTGAGTTCTTTTCCAACCCGGAACTAAGACAACTTGTTCTCAAAGGCACCGCCTTTCTCTCCTTGTGGGCGCCACCCATTTCATGATGTCAACCTAGAGCTGGCCTCAGCAGCGTTTCTAAATTTTGTCCATGAAAACAAACAACATCCGAACTTTTGCAAAGATGGATGTGCGTATTGTGGAGCCTTACAAAAGCTGAGCAAGTGGGTGTGTGTGTTAGCCTGGGGGTGGTGCCGGCAGCTCAGACTCTTCCTGGAAGGGGCTGATCCTCACTTTGTGACGTCACAATGTAAGAACCCACTCATTTTTGTGGATTGGGAGGGGCTGGTGCTCAGAGAGCATGTTTTTGGAGGAATACTCACATATGCGTGAATGAATCAAAATACCGCTTTGGGGTTTCCTTTGAATAAACAATTTAATACAGTTAAAATTTTAAAAATCTGATTTTGAATGGTATAGGTCAGTTAAACTAAATCATTTTTATTTTCAAGCTTTCTCTGTTTAAACAAGCTACCTATACTTTGAAATTATGCATTGTTAGTTGTGGATATTGTGAATTTAGCACATTTATGCAATTAATCTATTATCTATCCATTATTTTGGTAATAAAATAATACTAGCGACAAAAAAAAATCCAAAGAGCCTTTTGAAAGCTTAAATATCCTGATCTTTTTAGTGGGTTTCATCAGAAGAAGCAGATCTGTTGAGAGAGTCAGAGATTATAAACAACAGAGGCTGATAAAAATGTATGATCATGATCAAATCATAAAAACAGCTGACAAAGTTGTGTTGGTGCTTTCCTTTCCTGAATGCACCGCTGCTCTTTAATAGTAGTTCCAATTATGACTTGTCATTTGTATGTCATTTGAATGTAATTTGTGATTTTCTTGTATTGTTAGGTTGTGTGTTTTCTCTTAAACAGTTATCTAGGTTAGGGAGGAGCATAATGCTGCATACACGCCGAGTCCTCCACCTCTGTTTAGACCTACTGTGGATTTACCACCGGACACTGAACACCTGTCCAAAAATGTGTTCATAAACTAGATGCTTCTGCCGCATGTGGGAGGAGCTATTGTTCAAAGTTGTCAGCCTCATCATGGAATCATTGACTGCATATCTAGACAACTCATAAACGGTCAATATAAGAAAGACATGAATGATGTTGAGAGATCAAGTTTATTTATTTTAAAGAGCTCTACAAGGCATCAGTAATAGCGTCTCCGTGTCTGGGTTCATGAGATCATTCAGAGATCTTCACCTTCTACTAAAGGAGCTGCCTCCGAATGACAGTACTTCCATCTCTCTGTGACCCAGTTTGACAACTTGCTGTCCCGCATTAGTTCCTTAGTTCCTTGTGATCATTAGTTCCTTAGTTCGTGATTCATTGATGGGACACAAATCCAAAGTTCTGATATTTAAACTCACGCGTTGAAATATTTGGCGTGAATTTTTTTTTCTTTTTTTTTTCTTTTTTTACTTGTCCTGTCCAACAGCTGGGCAAAAAGAGGAGAGCTGAAGGCCTCTTGTGTTGGACATATTTTACTTTAACAACAGGGGTTATGGATCTTCTGAAAAACCAGAGGTGTGTCTGAATAAACCCCTTTTGTAATCGAGGCCAAACTTTATTCATTTTAATCACATTTGAAAATCTTTTGTTTTGGACCAGACAGAAAATGATGGAGAGAAGAAAAAATGTCCACATGTCAACATAATGTTCACACACACATACTTATGCCTTCAAACCAACTAGTGTGAAATATTCCATGCAATCACGCAAACTATTAGTGCAAAGGTGAGCTAATACCTGTGCTCAAGTGAGTATTCAAGTTCCTCTAAAATGGATGATATCTTCCCCACACCAAGACCCCCGCTGCAGCAGGTGCGCCGGCCAGAACTCCCCAACGCCCGCACGGCAGCAGGTAGAGAAGAACCGCCCCCCGGGTGATTACATCCGCCACCCAGGCCAGGGCCAGCGGGACAGCCACAGGGGGCCCCAGAGCCAGAGAGCAGGGAGGCATGGGGGGACAGAGAGTGCAGCTCCAGCTCAACCAGGAGAGCAGAGCAAAAGAGTGCCCACAGCCCCAGACGAGCACCTCATCACCACCAAGGAGTTCTGGGCAGCCCCCCGCCCCAACCCCGGGCATGAGCCAGGATTCCCCAAGGGAGACCCGCCCCACACTCCAGGCAGCCACCCACATGGCCCACGGTTGGTCCAGGAAGGAGCAAGGCAGGTTCAGCCACACCCGCCCAGGAGGAGGGCAACCGGGAGAAGAGGGGGTCCACAAGAGGTGTTGTAAACATGGCCCAACCAGGCTCGCCCACAGTTGGAAATTTGGCGAGGCCCAGCGCTCAGGGGCAAGGACCAGAACCCACACCACAGGGACACGGACACCCCCAGGCTCAGATGTGATTCCTGGCTCTGGGCCTTGCCAGAAAGCTCAGGGATCCCTCTCCCTGCATGGAGAGAGGGCTGCCGGGCCCCGGAAGCCAGCACCCAGGGAACATGGCCGCCGTTGCCAAGGGCCCAGTACCCCCTACCAGGGATGAGGTAGGGGAAAGATGCTCCTAGGTCCCACCTTCCTTGTGAAATGCGTGTGTGTGTATTTGTGAGGGCATGTGTGTGCATGTGTGTGTGTTTATGGTGAAATGTATGTTGGAATGTATATTTTGTGTCAGAATTTTTGATGCAACACGTTGGCACAGTGCCAGACCGCCGCACCCGATGCTCAAATCGCACCAGAGAACCCCTGATCCTGACTGTGCTTGACCACTGCCTTAGCGTTGAGACTGCCCCTACCACGCAAATCAGGTTCGGTGTGAACATAATTTAAGACATGAGTGGCTGTCTGCATGTGGTCTGCACATCTTTATGGATCTTGTGTGATTATTGGCCAACTATTTTGTGCTTGTGTGTTGTAGGGTGTTGGCTGTTAGCATGATACCATAAAGTGTAGGTTCCAGATACTCAGCTTTGCAGAGCCCACTTTATGCAAAAGGCTGCTTCAAAACTATCATTCAACCTGTCTTGTGTACTGGTACTAAATTACACACAGTCTGCAGTCCGGTGATTGTGAACCACTGCTTGATTTGACTATTGTGACCTATATGTCATACTGCTTATGCCATGCAATGTTCTGCAATAAATCCTTGGTGTATTAAGGGGCTTGTGTGTTGGCATTTGACTCAGAGCCTTTCCTGATCACGACTTAAGAAAATAGATCCTGATGGGAAGTAAAAATTTGAGATCTCATCTTCACGTTCTCCATTATCCCTTGTCCTATCTTAGATGACCCCACCCTTACATTGACATGTTCTCTCTACCATCACAAAGGTGGAAAGATTTCATGTAATCCATGGACACCAGTGAGGTTCACAAATCATTGAAGAAAAATGGTTCAGAGCACTGTCTAGTGGGTCTAGATGACCCAACTCCCAATGTTAAAGTGCCTAGGATAGCACAAGGGTTACTCCGTGGAGGATAAAACTGCAATAACGTTAAAAAATATATTTTCTAGCAACAATAATGAAGCAGGAGTGTTGGATCATTAATCAACATTGTCCCGGCCCCGGTCCTCCCTTCATTCGGGCCCGTGTATCTTTGTACGTTTTCCTTTTTTGTTGCAGGTCATGGAATCTCCGCCCTCTGGGAGGACCTGGCCAGTCCAACAGAGGGCATAAAAGCTGCTGGGAGTTGTGCCATCTCTCTCTCTCACCTGTCAAATGACGTCTTAGCCATCTACCGATCCTTTTTTAGATTTAGTTGGGCTGAATATTTGTTTAAAAATAAACTTTAGTTAAGTCTTATAGTCTCCCTCTTGTTTGTCTTGGCCCTTAGTCGAGCAGGTCATGACAACATGAATTGTGGATTCCTTTAAGTAACATAAATCCTTTTCTCTATTGTTTTAAACTCTCATATGCAGGTGCTTTGCAGCGAGCTTCCACTGAGAGGAGAGAGTCTTGTTTCAGCCTCCAGCTGTTTCCTTCTGAACATGGCAAGTGAATAAGTAATCACATTTCCTACATAATGCTGATTATATTGTGCAAACGCTGCGTTCATAAATCAGAGAAGGTCACATCGTTTTTGGCAAGTGACTTCATTGAATTCATTGCAAGTGTGTTGTGATGGAAATAGACCTTTCATATTAGATAACAGTAGATTGGTAATGTTTCAACTGTGCTTGCATTCCTGTGAATGTGTTAACTAATGTACTGCTGCTGGCTATTTAATGTGCATAAAGAGTGAAGTTGATACAGAAATTTGAGGACCCAAGTGAATCTTTTTCATGGTGCAGCAGAGTCGTCTATTTTAGTAGAAAGAGCTAAAAGATCTCTTAGTCAATCCAAATGGTATTGTCCAGAATCAATATAATCAACTTTTTTTATTAATAATTTTATAATGTTACAGGTACATTTGATTAACAACATACCTTAGACAAATTGAAATGGTTGGATTGTAGGAATATAAATCAATTCATCGATTAAGTTGATTAATTGTCACACTAAAAGTAGATAATCAGACAACTGTACACGGCTTCAGTGCCAACTTTAAGCATGTCTTAATGTCTCCTAAGCAAGTCTGGCAGAATTGGTCTGGCATTTCAAATTTATGTTTGACTTACTTATTTAATTCCCATGCGGGCTTTTTGACTACAGTCACTGATGACAGGGGGATTTTATTCATCTATTGACGAGTGACCGAGCAAAAATCTTAATTTCAATTGACCAGCCCAGAATGAAACTTCTCCCCTCCCTTCTGTCAGCCTCAGAGAAGCACTTCAGGATGCTGTTTTTTTTTTTTATCTTTCTTGTGGCATTTCAACTGACATTCAGATACCATGTTTACGGACGCATCATTATACCTAGAAAATCTCCTGCCTGGTCATCTTATTTTGAATGTGGGATATGTCCGTGGTATTAGAATTGGTCCTGCATGTCAAATCAAAGCAGCTTTTTGTGGTTTCCCAATGATGTTTTTTTTCTGAATAGTTTTAAACACATGTAAATTGAAATTATACGTTTGCTGTTACACTTGTAAATACATTATCCACAACATCATCTTATCAGTAATAAGCTCCTTATTAAAAATATAATATACATGTAAACCTGTGGACCAATTTTTATGTGATTTTATCCATAATCTGTAACACTTCAGCATGGCATTTGGGAATGCTTCAGGCAGATTGCACCAGCTGCACAATGGCGGCATTCGTTTTTGACCTCAGATCAGTGGACAAACCATTAAAATCAAATTGATACAGAAAGACAGCAAGGTGCATTAACGTTCTTCCTTTGATGCGTCTTGCCCAGTTTTGTCATTAACATAATATAACCATTGAAGAGACATGCAGTAAATGCATTTTTATGCATGAATAATGCAAACCAAAACCATGTTGCCTTGCACACTTCTTTCCGCCCAGCTTTGCAGCTCTTGGAGCAAAATATCTCTAAAAGCCTCTCCTGGCAGAGCAGTAAAGTGCACAACAAAGCAGAGCAAAAGGTTATTGTGACAAAAGAGGCAGAATGGTGACACATTATGAACAACTCATTTCACCAAGGGCCCACTTTCTTGAGCTGCAAGACCCAATCAAACGTGGATGAGAGGATTTTTTTCAGGAATGCAGGAAAGTGCAAATAATTCAAAGCCATCAGAAAAAAACGCAAAAACTGAAGAATCCTATACTTTGTCTCAAATATGTTTTAGAAGCTTGCGAAGCTTGTTATTAACTCAGTTAGATATTTTAATATTCTGCTAAGAGAAAATGATGCAGAAGCAAAGACTTTTTTTACAGAAGAGATTAGATTAGTTTTACATTCCATTTTATACAAATTCAGTGACATTCCTACCAATAATGCATATTTGCTACGACCAAATCAAATTGTCTAACACAGCGGTCACTAACCTTTTTCAGGCCATGGACCGGTTTAATGTCAGACAATATTTTCACAGACCAGCCTGTACGAAGCTGAAGTGGGTGTCCATTTTTCTTTATTTTGTTTTATAGTTACCAGTTTCCCTTAACTTTTGAGTTTATATTCTTCCTCTGTAAAATATCTGCAGATGCTTTAAACTTTATTTGTACACCAGAATTCATGTAAGAACAATGAAAGTGTGACGTAGATTTTCCCCACCCATAACTTTCAAAGTGGACTCTAGAAATCGGACACCAACTTCAGCCTTGCCCAGCTTTTAAAGTGAGATGAATAAATACCAAAAAAAAGAGTCACTAAAAGAGGTATTTTAACCCTTGTGCTGTCTTAGATGACCCCACCCTTACATTGACGTGTTCTCCCTACCATGACAAAGGTGGATAAAGGTTGAAAGATTTCATGTAATCCATGGACACCAGTAAGGATCACAAATCATTGAAGAAAAAAGGTTCAGAGCACTGTCTAGTGGGTCTAGATGACCCAACTCCCAATGTCAATGTGCCTAGGATAGCACAAGGGTTAAATATAGTAATAAACATGAATTCACTGTTTGAGCAACTTTATTAGCAGCATCCTTGTAACATTATACAGCTGCTTGCTGAATATTACATTATTATGGTGTGTGGGAACAATTTAAGCAATAAATCCATATATGGAGTAAAAACTCCTGTTTTTTGTTAAATGCAGATTTCTTTTATTTTTAAGTCACAGAATCTTTTCTACAAAATGAATCGTTTTAAAGACGCTTTTTGTTAAATTTCCTAGCTGGGGAGATTTCAATTTAGAGGTCGGTGCAGCGACTTTAAGAAAGTAATGGATGCATTCTGGACACGTGACCAAGCGACTTGACATCCATCAAGAATGAGTGGGATGGGGTGAAGAGAATCCAGTAGTTTTCTAAAATAAACTTCCTTCATAATCAGATCAAAGTAAAATGCAAAAACGTAGGTTGTGTTTTTTTTTTAAATCTCTGAGGCCCGGTACCAACCGCCCCACGGATCGGTCCATTGCCCAGGGAACATTGGTCTAACAAATGGTTTAAAAGAAAATGCCCCCAAAAAACTCCAAAACAAAACAATGGAAAATAGGTCATGAAAGTCCACTTTCAACTGTTTCAATTGCTCAGCTTTAGATTGTGCCTCTTAGTTTTCTCTTGTCAAGCTTTGGGGTGTTACACTGTAACCCTACTCCTGTGTCTCAGATAGAGTTATCAGCTGTTTGGATGCTATGGTGTTAAAGAGAACCACTGTGTGGGCCAGCACATGTTTCCCTGGTGGCATAATCCTATCCCTGTGGCTCGCCTTCCCACTTTGCTTAATATCCCTTGTCAACAACTGTTTTATGTTCACTTCTCACCACTGGTATTCTAATCATTCGCTATTATGGGCTAAACAGTTACGCAGCCCTGAGGCCAGCTGCTGGGCATGTTTGGATGTGTTTGGATATGCGCTTATGTTGCAACAGGCTGCCCGAATGATAGCTGCAAAGTTTGTTAGAACTTCAATAAACAGACACACACTTATAATAAATAAAGAAGTAATCTCTGAATAAATTGAAAATGTTTACAGTGTCTCTCTGCAGGCCGTCAGCACACATGCAAATCCATGTGCCTATGATCCTTGTGGACCAGGCATCTAAAACTTTCAACACCAAACGGACCATTTGAGCCTGTTTTTCTCACTGACCAAAACCCAGTATCAGCCGCAAAGCCTTATTTCACCCCTTAGAAAAATACAATCCTTCTCTGTATTTATGTAATTGGTACTATTTTGAAATAAATGCATGAACTTGAGAAACGCCATCAGTGTGTTGTCAATTTTCCCTTCTTACTTCTCTCACATAAATTTGTCTTCTTTGCTTTTTGATCCAATAGAAAAAATATATAAGATATGTATAAAAATACAGTTTTAGCACCCTGTGAACTGCAACTAAATGCTGTTATGCAGCATTTTTAGAAGTTTTTCCTTACCGCGAAGGGGGGTCTAAGGGCAGGGATGCCAGTGTATCTTAGTCAGTTCATTAGTTTGTCTTAGTATTTTCCTATTGAACTCTATGTATTCATGATGCTTTTGAGTTCATGTTTCACTTTTTCAATTACCGATACGAAGCCCATTGAGACGACTGTTGTTGTGAATTTGGGCTATACAAATAAAATTGAATTGAAATTTATTTGAATTGAATTATATAAATTGCGCAAAAGAAGATCAGACTTTTTGCTTTGCTAATATATAGCATCCATCAAGCTATTGGCTAATTTAATCTTTCAAAGAGAGGGTAACACGTTTAAATCAAAACTGCATGAAACTGTTCATTAATGATTGAGAACAAAGAAGTTTGAGTTACACGGCTCTGTAACCTCGATTTTAAAGGAAGCAGTTTGTTTTGCCAGCTAATGATGATTTGACATAGTAATACTGAAACACAACCCAGGTCAGAGAAGCCAAACAAGAAGTCTAAAGCTATGTACACACCAGGCCTGTGATGCCGCTTCAAGAACCGGTTGAATGCAAGAGCTTATTGCTCCAGACTTTTACTTTCACAGCTCTATTCCGATATATGAAAGACTTGGTGTAATATATTTCTGACAGGGCACAAACCACAATTATTAATTTCTCCTCCATGATCAATTTACAAATGGTTGGCACTTCTGTGAATTAAACGGGACGCCATCCATACATCACTACTAAATCCTAGTCCCTGACTGGTCGAAGTTCAACTGGTTTAACTTTCAACCTTGCATTCAATGCCCACACATTTTGTACGCAGGGCCCAAAAACAGTCATAAAAATTTCCGTGGCTACATGTGAACCCAGGAGTTTTGAACGAGGAAGCCTGAAACGCGCGTTTACATAGACTTTTCTATGGAAGTGGTTGCTTGAACCCGCTTTGCCGAGGCCGGTGTGTACATAGCATAACCTTTAACTCCCATAAAAGGATTTTCAATGAATTTAAATGCAGCACTCAAAGTTCATGTTCATAATATGAATATAAACTATAACATTGTTCTGTGTGGGAAAGGAACCGACAGCTGGTCTGCAGAGCTGCAACTGTTAAATAACCCAGATAGCAGGATGGGAGCACTTAACAGGCTAGAGGGTAGAGATAAACAAAGGGGGGATATAACACTAGCAACAAGTGGACATCTTGAACTCATTAACACAGAGTGCTGTGATGTGCACAGTGTGCAGGTGACACACAAAGCAGAAAAGGTGCAGAGAAACAGAAGGTTAAAGACAAATTCTGAAGCTTCCTTTAGTGCTTCAACCATTTTGGCTTCAGCAGCGATTAAGTCTCCAAAAACACAGACCAGAGCTGCAGCAGAGGCAGAGCATTTGTTTTGCTTTATGCTACAGGTCATGCAACATCTTTGCAACCACACTCTGCTTTGACTCAACTGACTGTTAAAAGATCCTGTGCTGATTCCTTTAACGGACTATTCTGGCTGCAGCAGTAACACACAGCCCTAATGCAATATAGTTCTATTTCACACATTTAAATGTTCTCAAACATTTGACTTTTTATTAACAATTACAGCTCTGACCAAGTAAAGGAATTTTTATTTTTGTTTTTCATATAGATCTTACACCCTGCGACCAACTGGTGACCTGTCCAGGGTGCCCCCTGCCTTCGCCCACAAGTGGCCGGGATAGGCTCCGGCAGCCCTGTGACCCCGAAAGGGAATAAATGGAAGAAGATGAATGAATGAATGAATGAATGAATGAATGAATGAATGAATGAATGAATGAATGAATGAATGAATGAATACATCCTTACATTTCCAGATCTTTCCCATAGGTAAAGATTCTTATTGTCACATTAACAGAGCAATAATTGGATCAGTCTTTAAAGAATAAGACAGTTTTACCAATTTTGAACCATAAATAATGTGAAAAAATTAAACTTTCTGTACATTTCTGAGACCCTTATCTCTTTGTATGATCAAATCTTTTCCTAAACACTCAAAGAACTTGGTCCATGTTTTTTGCCCTGTAATTCATCGTCATTCCACTAGGGGCAGTAGAAGGTCTTTCCCTGCTCATTTCAAAATGGCTCCATCCGTAAAGTTTCAAAAACTCTTTTGTCGGAAAAGGTTTAGCTAACTTTTATAGCATGTATGTTGAGTATAACTAATCTATTGTCATTCTTTTTTTTTTTACATGAATAGTTGCTGTATTGAAAGAATACACATTTTACTGATAATTAATTCATCATAATACATTTACACAACAATAAAAATGTGAAGATAAAATTTAAGACAGTGGCTAAATAAGTTGTTTCTTCCTGAACACTCATGTCAATGTTTTTGCATCTTAAAATAACATAACTGAACAAAAACTTACCAATTCCCCCACATGTATCATAATTGTTACCATTTATATGTCATAAAACATCATATCGAAATCATATTTTGCAGATGTCATCAAATGGTTTAAAATACACTTGAATTGAATTTTGTGGTACTTCTTTGATGCAGTGTGTTTTATGGGGTTAACTAATAAACCGTCTTGGTTGTGATTTTTTATCTCTACTACTGTATATTCTCATTAGAAGTCCTTGAAGACTCCATGGTAGATGCAGGATTTATTGCATTGGGTGGAGCGCAGTAATTAGAGCTATTGATCAGACTAAATGATAGCCTTCGCCAAGTGCTGAAGGGCATGTGCTCTGCAAGCCCCGGTGTTATCTGATGACCCATGAAATCAATGGCCGGCCTGCAATCTCCCAGGTGATTTACTTCTTTCAATTTATCTCAGACCTGTGTGGGTTCGTGTAAACAACAAGAGTGCACAATGCTGTGCTAGGTATATTGTATAGCCTCCGTAAGCATGCATAAATTGTGCACTGTTCCCTCTAAGGTATACATGAGTGCAAACACCTCATCTCGCCCACAGTCCTGAGGCACTGCCTGTAGGGGCTTGTTCCCTTGGAAACCGCATTTTGTTGCTCTGGTCCATAATGAACTCACTTTCTTCGCTGCTTGCCAAGGAACTGTGAAAAAAGATCATTACAGTGAGGAGGCATTTGAAATAACTCTAAGATGTTAGGCTGCTCTCGCTCTCACTTTTCAGCGGTACAACACTTTTCCCTCTCCGTAACAGAAAGTCATTACCTCCATGCAAACCTGTTCTAATGATGAGCTCCTGATGTGGAGGTTGGAGATGCAGTACATCAATGAGCACATGTTGGGCTGACAGCTGAAAAGTAAAAACTGGTTCCAAACAGTGACATATTGGAGAGATTAAATTACATGATTACAAACACTACCACTGGATTTCTGTGTTGTGCAATGACACTGAGTGGGCAACACGGTCTTTAATTCTCCTAAATGTTCCTTAAACAAAAGAAAAAGTTTTAAGTTGCTTTAACAGCATTTCTATAAGAAAATCAATCCCAGCTAGCCTTCATATATTCTTTAACTTTGTGGGGTTTAGATATTTTGACCTACTGTAAAAGCGTTCCCAGTTTAATCATGATTACGCCATTTTTTTGGCAAATTCAAGAAACCTGTGTCATTATCTAGAACATAGTTTCTGCAGAACAGCAGGAGTTCATCAGACATTTGCCTCTGAGTTGTGGGCTGCATCGCTGGTGTGGAGTAAGCCCCCCTACATTTCCAGTAATCCATTTGTTTGCACCCTCTCCCACTAGCATACAGCCTCTCACAACCACGACCTAAAATTTCAGAGCAACAAAAATATTGAAGCTATGCAGCCATACAGTTTTGAGCCAGATTCCACCTCAAACAAGGAAAACCAAGACAAACACGGATGTATTTTTCTGCAAGTGGATGCATCAGAATGGAGCTCATTGCCTGCCAGCTGTAGCTTCTACGTCGCAACAATTCACCAAAAAAAACAATTTTCATTGGAGTGGGTCTTGAAAATAACACATACAGTACGTCTTGAGATGATGACTATGTGAAATATGATGAACTGGATCAGGTGATTACAAGTTTCAATTGACCCATGGGGCAGCCCCAATATAGGGGAAAGGTTTGAACCTCTGGCGTACTAATGATTCTTTGTCTTATCTTTTATCATAATAACTTTCACAATCATGACAGAGACCTACTTAGTCCCAACATGCTAACATGGATTTGAAGTTGTGTTTCCAATAAATGGCTCAGCTTAGAAAAACAAACCTTTACTTGCCCAGTGTTGATCCTGTCAGGTGAATGGGCCTATTATCAATGCATGTGTCAAATAGGCAACAAACACAGTAAGAATACAGAAAAACCATGGGAACACATGACCTTTTGTTTGTGTTTGGTTCATTTTATATACCCCTTTTAAGCTTCATGTCTTCTTTTTGGTGTCATCAAACTCCCTCCCCTCCAAAAATGTGTCATGGAGAGCAGGGACAGGTTTGACCATCTAAAGAGGACCCTGGTGGTTTCACGGTGAAGCACTTTGCTTTCACTGTGGGTTTCAGACATGGAGGAAATCAAAGTGTTTCCTTCTGGTGCTGTGGCCAACAATGTCGCCTGCAAACATAAGAGAATGGGAAGAAGTACAAAAATAAATAAATAAAACAGGACAACAATAGATTTGTTCCAACAGTAAAATCCTTTTCTACTTGATTAAAAACTTTTCAAAAGAAAAGAAACATGTATGACTTAAAAATAGAGTTTTCACCAACACTCACCATATTTCTCAGTCAACAGCAGAATGAAATAACCAAAATCATTGTGACATCACAGGTACAGTAATTCAGGTGAAATTTGCTAGAAAAAAACATTTACCAAATGGGACAGCAAAAATACTGAGAGGCTGAAATGAAATGAAATGAAGACTGAAATGTGGCTGATGTCTCTGTGGGGTACATTTTTCTGTTTTCAATCCCTCATTTTACACTACGAGTTAATGTAAAATCTGTCAAATCCTTAAAATTTTCTGTGGTTTTAGAACCTTAAAAGTAATTGTTATATTAATCTTTCTTTATGTTTAACTTTTTTAAATTGGTTTTAATTATTTGATGACACAGGTAAGTCTCACTGAGGCAGTGAAACATCAGAACCTCATTGATTCAATATACTTAGTTTATTTAAAACACATTTTTTTCAAAAAAAAATTCTCAAAACTTGTAGCTTTAGAATGCTGCTCCAAACAAGCACATACGTTTTTAAATACTGGGAAGTGAACCGTTCACATGATGCTTTTTGGAGGTGCGTTCTTCTCATTTCAGTATTCACAAATTTTGACCAGATGTGCCTGAATGTTTGCCCAACAAACCTTATCTAGATTCCTGCAATCACGGTAAGATGTAAAAGGAAACACAAACTTTGCTACATCAATGCAAACACACTAAAGCCCCTGGTAAAAACAAAAAAGGCCTCACTATCATCACAGGGTTCTCTTTCACTCTCCACATGATGGACAGGATAAGGTCGCTTTGTTGACCTGCTTTTTCAGCAGCAGCCACTTGGCTGGTAATCACAAAAAATAACACCAGCCCACTAAAGAGCCTTACAGCGCGCTGGCCTGTAGACCTGGTCTCGATGAATGCTGACTAAATGAGCTTATTAATCACACACAGCAGCAGAGGCACAGCCATTTTGAATTCATTGGGGCTCAGCAGTGCAGAAAAAGACATAATCATGCTTTAGGTAACAGAACCTGTGAACTCATCTCCAATTGACTCCTCAGCAAACATCCATACACCATATGATATTCCAGGGTGATATATAGAAAGTGTACTGCAAAAAGACATCGCCTAAAAAAACGAATCTTAAAAGAAATCCATGCAGCAAGTCATTTAGACTTAACAAGAAATCCTATAAGATATCAAAATCTATAAACAAAGAGTTTCATTCAAAAAGGGAAACATAAGCTAAAAAGTTAGTTAGAATTAATCCAAATTGCATGTTATACAGCCCAATAAAATGTATATTTTTGCTAGTTCTAAGCCAATGGTTTGTATTTTTTTATTTTGTTTTTATGGACCTAAGTGTAGTTCATTTTGATCACAGTGACAAAAATCAAATATAATAAATGGAAATGACTCATTTAATGACAAAATGTGGAAAAAAATTAAAAAAAAGATCTTAGTACAAGTTGGCTCATCTTAATACATCCTCATAAAACTTTTATTCTTTGAGCATAAATCTAGATTCTTGATTCCAGAAGAATGAAATTGAAATGAAAGCCAGTCTAACTTTTCACCATTTATTGAACTTCAAAATAACATCCTTAAATCTGAATCAAAGCATTGACTTTTAAAATCTTAAATCAAATTTTTTCTGTTGTCAAGAGAAGCACAAGGGTTTTGACTCATTTTAATAATAATTCCCTTATTCTTAATGAGACAAAAAATTCTTTGTGGTGAAAAGCTTGGATAGAAAAAAACTAGTTAAATAAGTTGAAAACCTGGTAGAATATCTGGAATTTTAAAAACAAGGTTTGTAATGATAAAATAGTTTACAGTGTAGAAAAAACACCAATGGCCAAATTAACTATACAGCCAAACAGCTTTACTTGTGCTAAAATAATTTAACAAGTTTAACACTTTTGTTTCTGACTTTGTATTTTAGTTTTCTCTTTTTCTGTAAACATGATATGATGTGCATGTGAAATGGCAACAAGTCACATGTTTTGATTTTTTGTATGACGCAAACATATTTGCTGTTCTGTAAGGAAGTACGTGCTTCTCGATACTAAAGTAGTGAGACTTTTGTAAAGTGGGCATGAAAATAATACAGTAAAAGGAGACATGTATGCCTAACATATGTAGCGAATAAAAATGAAATTTACCTTCAATGTAGTGATGACCATCTTAAACCTTTAAATGCCCTACAATCCTCCTTACGTGCCTCTCATTCACTTCTTTCACTTATTAACTCAAATTTTACATTGTTTGCTTTGGAAGGAAATTGAATCGGTTAGTTCAAAAGGGGCCCAACTCCACAATTCTTCAAAATAGAGATATTATATGTTCTATGGTCTTCAAGGGAAAAGCTATGTGATTATGTGCAAAAAAGTCCCAAGTCTGTTGTAATGTATTGACAATGCTTGACATTTAAAATGCATCAAGTGCAAAATTCCTGGACTCGGTCCTCTCTTGCATGGGTTTTGCTTTATCCCATAGATGGCAGCACTAGTTATCCAATATGGCAGCGCCCCTGTTTAATTCAAGAAGGGCCCAAGTCCAGAGACTTTAGTTTGCCAGTCCTCTGAAATGATAAAAGTGAGGTGCTTCATATTATGGCATTTGTAAGCTATGAACTGGTGCTAGATCTGGGTAAAGTATTAATCATTTGGTGTAGCCTCCCTTTAAGCCATGCAATTAAAATCATTTCCTGGAAAAACAAACGTCTTGGACTTGAGCCCCTTTTGAACTTACCGATTCAATTGTTTGCAGAACTGGACGGTATAATCAGTGCTATGCTCTTTTGAATTGTTTCAACAGCTGCATAATGTTTAAAGATACCAAAAAAACCGATAAAGTTTAAATTTGAAACCAAGCCAAAATTAAAGTCCTCTGGACTCTCCAATTCCAGAAAGTCCCTCAAAGATTCAACATATGACCACTTGTGACAAAAGTGGTGTTTTAGAATCAAAACAAATCTTTGCAGAATTTCCAAAAAGAGTCAATTTTCACGGCTCAGAAAAACCTAAGTAGTGTGGATGCCATCCCACTAAAGCTACGCTTACAGAGCCAAGCAGCCACTTTCATTGAAAAGTCTATGTTTATATGTGTCAGTGTGCGTTTCAAATTTCGCGTTGAAACTCTTAGGTTCATGCATCCCAACACACATTACTAGGAATGTTTTTTTCTACATACAAAATCTACGTTAAATTACCTTAAAAGGCACACCAGGTTTAACTTTAACCAATAGGGGACTTGGGTTTGGTAGTGATGAATGGATGAGGTCCCTTTTAATTCACTTAACTGCCAACTATTTTGAAAATTGATCAGGAGAAGGACAAATCAATATTGTGGTTTGTTCCCTGACAGAATTCTGTGCTATCAACTCTCTCATATATCGGTATAAAGCTGTGACAGAAAAAGTCTGGAGTAAGATTCGCGAGATTTGCAACAATTTGACGTTTGGTACCAGGCCTCTTCCAACTGTAGGTGGCGGACATGCGCTGGTATCAGGTAGTATTAGTCCAGTGTGAACACCATGGGGTAAATGCGCGTTCAACAACGTGCCAAACCCGCATTCTTGAACGCGTCACATGTTTGGTGTGCACGTATAGCATCAGAATAGATGCATGGATGTAGCCTCAGCCCTCCGTGTCTTTAAACCATTGGGACACACTCACAGGCTTATGGACCCAAAGCTTTTCATTCCTGAATCAGACACTGCACATGTCTGTGTTTGTCTCTTTTGATAAGGCTCTTTCATCTTGTTTGCATTGATTACTGGCTGACGAGTCACAGTGATATACTTGAGGGCTCTATTCATGTCGGCTGCCCCCGCGAAACACACTGGGTCCTTTGTTGTGAGGAATGTCTCCTTTCAAGGTCTGAACTCGCTGGTGAAAGCATGTCAATAATCCAGAGTCAGTGGGTGCTTCACAACACTGCCGGGACCATCCCACTAAAAACACCAGCTCTGAATGCAAACCAAAAGGCTGGCCAGGATGAATGAGGGGAAATTGAATGGATTAAGTTATTAATCTCATGGATGCCTGAATATAAATGGTTTTACAGAAGTTGTTACAGAACAAAAAGACGTACTAAACAGTGTCCCCTCTTTATTTCTGACCCGTTGTATTTCTTTGTACACCCCTTTACTACTTTCACACTTCAAAGCCTCAAAAGAAAAGTGAACGCGACTTTCATTTTTTCAGGAAGTAACGAGATCCTTGGTCTGTATACAGCAGGGACAAAAACAATCACTGCACCATAGAAGCTGAGGTTTTCATATTTGTTTGAGCAGAACATGTGATACCATAAGCAGAATAAATGGCGTTTGAGGATTTTGTGGCCACTAAAGCCCCTTAAAAATATACAACGTTTGTATTTATTCTAAGGCTCGTTAGAGTCGGATGGGGGGGTTAGCAAAAGAAGCAGAAAGAATCCTTTGGCTCCTGCAGAGATGAGAGCAAAAAGGGCCAATCACTTCTCTGTAAAGAATTAAAACCACCTCTGCAAATAACCTCAGTATTTGCGCAGCGCCTCTGAGTGGGAATTTCACAGCGTCTGGGTTTCCAGTGCAAATAAACAGTGCAGAGGTCTACAAGGGGACCACCACCCATCCCACCCCCTCTCTCCCAGCAGCAAGGCCCAATCTTTGTTTCTGCTTAATCTGGGCCACTCTCCATTGAGTGGGATGAAAAGTGAATCTTTGTGTAAGTGTTTGTGTTTCTTTGCGAGTGTGGGACGTGTCCGTGGCCCTCCGCATGTCAGATGAAGCTTTACGATAATGTGTGTTTGCGTTCGGTTCTTGAATCTGAGTTCCAGGCCGGTGGAGACCACCACGGTGTTTGCCAGTTCCCAGATAACCAACATCCCGTACAGTGGGCCTACACATACCAATCCCAGGAAGCTCTGCAAAGAGCAAACTGACAAATATCTGTGCAAAAACCCACAGCTCTACTTGAATAAACAGTAGGTGACCACTTGAGGAAATGTATGATGAATGGAGCGTAATGTTAATGTGCCGTGTCTTGAGTCTGGACTCATTGCAACCCCTCCTCATCTTCCTCCTATACAGGTCACCCCTACGTTGTGGACTTGACGGAGATCTGTCAGATTTTGAGACATCATTTTTTATGTAAAATACAGAATAAGCATGCCACAGTTAAAGTGTGCAATTGCGAAGTTGCTGCATTTGACCACAACTTTCTATGTGTGTTGTATCTCTTGTCATCCAACCCTGTTTGGACGGATAGTTGCGCTGTGGTCTGTTGCTCTCTTTGAAATTGTTTCAGCTCTTTTCCTGCTGTCTATTTTGAATAGCAAAACCTATAGCATTGTGGAATGCCATTACTAACTCATACAGACAGAATTTTTTATTTTTTTATTTTAAAATTTTTCTTTTAAACAGACAGAGCTGAAATACTGCATTGACAAGTAACCATTGACTAAATGGGAGAACTGGATTTTTTGACCACTTCCACCTGGCATTCCAAACAGGAAGTACATGCTTTTTTCAAAGAAACCAAAATCCTGTGGACTTCTGTTGAGAAATAAACAGCGATTACTCAGTCATTCCATGTGTCTGAGTAACCATTCTTGCTCTGATACCTTTTTTAACATGTTCTTGCTACTCCTATCTTTATTTTATTATTATTTATTATTTTTTTTCTGTAGTTCAAGTCATTCAAGTTATAAACTGACCAATCAGATGCCTCAATAAAAAGGATTTGGTCTCAAGTTGAACATTTGATTGACAGATTCTTCTGAGCCCGCTTTTAAATGGTAGGGGTGTGGACTTCCAACAAGCTCACTCCTGATTGGCCAGAGTGGTTGCCATTGAAATGTTGACTCTGACCAATCCTGACCAATCCTGACCACATTTTGTTCTGAACAATTTTGTTCGAGCCTGAAGTAAGGAATTTTCTATGGGTGACGGCACACTTGCTCAGTCCAGTTCTCATATACAGTCAACACAAATAACTAGTGTGTGTGACAAATTTAATTTTGTGTGTGTTGTTCGCATTGTTATTGCAAGAAGCCAACCACATGCATGCAAGTAAGTCATGAATTCCAAGCTTCTGCACAATTTGTGTGTTTATTTTCACCTTTCATATTTTTACAATATTATTTTCTCAGCCTGTGGGGAGAAACGTCGTTTGTTGATTTGCTGTCCCTCACCCTCCTGCTTATTATAACTGCCGCCATTTATCTGGCTTTAAGGAAGGTAGTTCCGAATATTTGGGTTGCTGACCTGAAGTGACCTGCCTTCTGTAGTGGGAAAATGAATGTTTTTATTTGTTTGGTTATAGCTATAGGTGGACCTGCAGATGAATAAACCAGCAGTTTTTCCTATTTAGCCCAGTTTTCTTATATAGTCTGTTGTTTCTACAGTTTGAGGTCATCTCTGTGTCTTTGGCTTTCTTTTATTATAACAGCTTGGTGTGACTGTTCAGTTAAAATAAAATAATATCTTCAGCAAAACTTGTGGATTTGCGATGCTAGTGAAAATAACTTGCACTTATCGCATTCATTGCAACACTATGAGGATTCAAATGGTTAAGATGACCTAAATCAGACTCAAGGGGGTAGGTAGCAGGTTTGAAATAGCCCGTTAGATGAACCCATTATCATTGTCATTTGGCTAGGGGCTGTAAAAGTTTCTGGAACATATCTGTAGCAAGCAGTCGAAAAAAAAACCACACAAACAAGCAGAGCCTCTGCAGTGAAAGAACCACTTATTCTGTGGCCTTTGAAACACACGGTTTCACTGATTTGAAGGCTGAATGCATTATTGGAATTTTGCATGGTGCAAATGAAACCAGGGTTTTATTTGTTTTAGTAAACCTTTGCAGAAAAAATGTTAGTAATAAATGTAATAATTAATATTATTGTTGATTAAAAGGCACGACACACATCAAGCACTTGATAGGTATTTTACCACAATGGAAAAGCAGGACAACTCTCCTATCATAGGTTGTGCTTTTGGTTAAATGATTCTTTATGGACATAATTCTAGCTTGCACTGAGTGCTGCTAGCCGTCTTTTGCTTCAGAGAATTTCGTCATTATATTGTCTCATTAGCAGACGTTTTGTGGGGGAAAAAAAAAAAAAATTTTAAGAGCTTCAACGTGAGTGTGTCACTCACTGAAATGCCCTCAGAGCACAAGTTATTATCCCGTGATGTGGTCACATCTGCAGGAGGGATGCATTTGTTGCTTAGTAACAGCCATAGCTCGCAACATGCTAGCTACACATCATATTTTGTGCTGACTTTGAATCGCAGTGCTGTGCTTTATGAAGCAGAATATTCAAGAACATATTAAAAATAAGTGTTTGCATTGGCAGAGCATAACTGTTATGATACACTAATTATTTGGCTATCATTTAAAAAAAATATTTTAAAAAACTATTTTTCAAATGCAAAGATTAGGATGATCAACATTATCAAATATATTTGAGCTTCGACTGAATTTGAGAGCATCAATGGCTAACTCTGATTTTTACATTTAGATGCAAATTTTAATATAAACTAAAAATGTGTGTGTGTGTGTTTTAACAATGAAATGAAGGCAGAGACAGACGTGTAAAAGGAGCCAATGGTTGAGAGGTAAAAGCTTTGTTTAGCAGCAAATGTTTTCATTGAAGGCTCGAAGAGGGGGGGATCAAACTGATATTTAGCCCCTACTGGCTTTTTTTCCCTTTTTTCCTCCTTTTGTTTTTTGCAGGGCTCTTTTACCACATGGTAGTGACAGATTGTTTGAGCTGAAAGGAAAAGCCATTCGAAGCTAATTAAGCAGCCATTCCAGGCGCTGTTCGCAGGCAGGAGGGAGAGTAGCGCAGGCATTTGTCAGCGAAATACCCAACGTGGGATTAATTGACAAGCGGGACTCCTGACTGACAGTTTCCCCGGTGCTCTACCAATCACAGACCGTGATTCAGGACAGCTGCGACACCATTGGACAAAGACAGAAAAAGGCGGTAGAGGGAGAGGAACCCACGTGGGGCGGGGGAAACGAGCCTAACGTGATTGGACGAGACGCAGAAGTGTTCAGCACACCCAGAGCTGCTGATAGGAAAGATTGTAGATGCTTGAGGTCTCGTTAGAAATAGGTCGATCACTTCAAGTCACTCAGAGAACACTGCTGTTGATGAAGCGGCGTTCGCGCGTTTCAGGATTTTATAGCCTTTTAGTTTCTAAAACTGCATCCGGGCAATTCATTTCTTAATTTTAGCATTTTTTAATTTATGCACTTGAATGCAAATTTTTATTTTTGCTGCAATTTGAAAGGAATATTTACATCTGGCGATTTTCTTAGCGCTACATTTGGTTGGCAGTTTCACTGCTTTACTTTAGTCAAATTAAATAAAAAAGTCATGTCAGTTGTTATTTTAGTTATGTGCTAAAGCCCAAACTTTAACGTCATAAAAGTCGACGATGTGTGCTTTGCTACAATATTAAACACACATAAATTATTACTTTTGTTTTGAACAAGTTGTTAAACGCTCAGAATGTCACGTTACATCCAAAATGGCGAACATGTGAGGTCACAAAAAACAAACCAATCAGGACGCCGGGCTTCTGAAATGCCCACGTGGGGACAACGCGCCGTGATTGGTTCCTCCTCTGGAGAGCCTGATTGGTTAGTGCAGGCCCCTCTCCCGGCAGTCGGGTCCCGGTGTCAGCTCGCAGACTGTGTGTGGTACAGCGCAGAGGAGGAACTGGTGCCCAGCAGCAGGCTGGAGGTGTGTTCCACAACGGCCGACATTTTTTTCAAACAAAATAGTAATAATTAAAAAAAGAAAAACTGTCAATTTACAACCTCTGGACCCGTGCAACTGGATACAACACAAGACGTCTTTGAAGTTGTCCGAGGGTCAACGGCTCCTCTGAACCGAGGTTTTTTTTTTCAGCGTCTGACCGGACGAGGCGACGCTCTCCGCCTCGGAGTCACCGCGCTTTCAAAAGGGACTATCCAGAAAAAAAGTGCGAGGAGAAACCGTGTCGAGGAAAACCCGCTTTTCTGCGTTTGTCCGACTACGCAAACCAAGGCTAAGGAGCCGCGTGCGCGTGGATACGTTTGAACCTGTGCAGAGGAAGCGGAGACACGGTGGAGACAAAGGTAAAAGGGCTACATGAGGAGAGCCGCTAACGAGGCGGCGGCGGCGGCGGTGGGGTTGCTGCTTTGTGGGAGCCGACTTTCAGAGCTTGTCGTTTGTCGATCCAAAGCTGAGAGGCGGGCTCCTTTACTGCTCGATGGAAGGAAGACTTCTTCAAGGCTGCATTTCGCGTAGCTCCGTCTGTGATTCTCAACTTCTGGCTCTATTTTCCCTCCCTTCTCAGCCTGAGCTTCTCCTAATCTAATGAAACAAAACACAGAATTGTTAAATTTGTTTTCTCTTTGAAATCCAAAATTGGCATTTGGTGTGATGTTTTGGTTCGATTTGTTTGTGTTTGTAGGAGTGTGGGATCCAGAGATCTCGCGCTCGTGCGGATGTGCAGTCGTTGGTGGTGTTAATGTGATTCAGCTGTTCAGCGGTGTCCGGTTGTGTGTATGTGTGTGTGTGTTCAGACAGTTGGGAACGCAGGAGCTGATCCATCCAGTGGTCGGTCGGAGTGTGAGACGAGGACGGGCTTTGTCCGCCGCCATCCTGCGCATATTGGGGAGGGGGTGGCGGTGATTTACCGCACCTTGACTGGGTCTACCGACAGAGACACACAGGGAGGGGGGGCGGGAGAAAGAAAACACATCGATTCCCCCGTGTGAAAGACGAGACATGTATCCACAAGGCCGGCATCCGGTAAGTAGACGTCTGTGTCACTGTTTGTAAATGGATGCAAATGCAGCACCTGTAGTTTAGAAAGCGCCTCATTAGCCCAGGATGGAGCTGCTGATCCTCACCTTATGGTGGCAGCAGGGACACCGGGGACCATGTTTGTCCAAAAAAGCAACTTAAGATTTAGTGCAACCATGAAAAAAGCAGGGCATAATGTGCTTAATTTTCTTAATAACAGGGTTATGATTTAGGGGGGGTAACGATTCGATTTGTATCATAACTTGTGGCCGAAGATACGATTCCGATATTGGATCATTTTGAAAGATTCGCTGATCTAAAATTGTTCCAGGACATCTGGAACCCTTGTGGTATCATAAAGGGGTCTGGATGACCCGATCCTTACATTGACGTGTTCTCCCTACCATGACAAAGGTGGAGAAAGGTGGAGCGATTTCATGTAATCCATGGACACCAGTGAAGATCACAAATCATTAAAGGACAAAGGTTCAGAGCACTGTCTAGATGACCCCACTCCCAATGTTAAAGTGCCTAGGATAGCACAAGGGTTAACCAAAACTTAAACCAGTGTGACTCAGAGATAAATAGCTGGTACTGAACAGTGCAGCTGAAGTTTTCCAGATTCCTCTTATTTCTTACCAGATGATAAAGTGTAAATTAAATGTGTTCAAACAAACAAGTAAACAAGAATTAATGGGAAATCCATTCACATTTTAGCTTCATGAAGTTCAGCCCACTGTTGTTCTTCCACATCAAAATAATCCAAACGGAACATTATTAGAACATTCTACCTTACTGTATCGTCAGGTTTTTGCTAAATTCAAAGTGTTTCCTCACGCTGTAGACATTATATTGAACCTGTCGTCTCTCAATCCAAATGGTGTTTTCCAAGAACAATATAATTGCTGTATTTCATTTTGAAACCATTTCATAATAGTATATGTTGATTTGATACGATAAACAATTAGCCTAAGACGATCATTGTGGTTGGATCGTAGGAAATCAAATCGATTCATTAATTAAGTCCATGAATCGTTACACCCCCTAATGATTTGTCATTGTCCCCTGCATCTTTATGGAAGCACTTATGTCTGTTGCTTATGTTAACATTTTCTACCAGGTTTGAGGCAAAAAAGTACGGTGGCCCTGAAGTGCAAATTCCATCAATAAAAACACATTATACATCAAAACGATATAAAACAAACGATTCAAAGAAAACTTCACATTTCAGAAACTCAAACAAAAATTCCAGAAAACAAAACACAATTCCAAAAAAGGAAACATTTTGGAAAGTATAGTGCAGCCCGGATTAGTATGGAGCAAATTCAGTATTGCCTCATGCCGAATGTTTGGTTAAAATGATGGCCAAACGTCATCACCCAGTCAGTGGTGTCCCATTTATGTGAATACTTTATGGGTTTCCTTTAAAAGAAAAAAAATAATAAAGAAAACATAAAATATTTTAGTGTTAAACTGGTAAAGGTAGCTACTATCTCAGATTGGATGATGACTTTTTCCTCATTTCAACCATTTGGCATGAAGTGACACTGGACTTTCTCCGTTCTAATCATTAAACTTTATTAGTATGCAGACAATGAAGACGCATTTGAAAAAAACTCAAACGTCACAAACACCGTGATCCAAACAGTGATGTCCCATATTACCCATCTTTTACTGGTTTCTTATTGGGTTTCCTTTGTTTACCTTTTCATTTTGATTTCCTTTTTTTTCCCTTCGTGGTTTTTCCCCTGGAATTGTGTTTTGATCTCTTAAATGTTCAGTAACTTATTACTTGTTTATTTTTTTTTCATTGTCATTGTGATCTATAATTGTACTTTGCCCCTGAGGGCCTCCATAAAGGGGAGATGCCAAGAACAATTGCAACGGGCTAACACGCTTTATTTACGTTTCTCTTCTGTCCAGGCACCTCACCAGCCAGGGCAGCCTGGCTTCAAGTTTACAGTGGCAGAGTCTTGTGATCGGATCAAAGACGAATTTCAGTTCCTGCAGGCCCAGTACCACAGGTAATGACTGCTGAGAGCAGTTCTCTGGAAACAATTGGAAGAGGAAGCTGCCATGGCTTTTTAAAATAATTCTATTGCTGCAGCTTCATGCAGCTTTTATCACACCGAACGGTAAAGTGCTTTATCACAGAGGGGTTATGAAACACCTTTGTTGTTAATCCCTGCACAAGCGGTGCACTTGTGCCGCATCCTACCTAACTTTGATGCATATTAATCCAGATGACTTCTCCTTTTGTCTCTTGTCCTCCTGAAGTCTCAAAGTGGAGTACGACAAACTGGCCAATGAGAAGACAGAGATGCAGCGTCATTATGTCATGGTGAGTGCAATAATTGTAAAGCTTTGAATGTGATTTAGTGGCGGGCCCTCCCCCTTTTTGCCTCAGGTGAACAGTCACAGGTGGTGCAGGCTCATTAGGTCTTTGACTCCAGCTTGTGATTTCACCGGATAAGAAGGTGCAAGGTGGGGGTCAACGGAAACTCTAGCAGAGGTCAGATGTGTGCTCCCCCTGACCCTCTTCCTACTGAAGTATGGTGTCAGGGGAGGGTTGGAGTTGGGGGAGGGTCTTTATTGTGAGCGTTCTCTTAAAAACACTCAACTCAACCCACTGGGACGTCTTTCGTAGGTCAAGCGGTTTCCTCTGGAGCCATATAGTTCTTTCAAATGGTCACAAAGTGAAGTCTCTGAACCATTGACTGTAAATGAGAACTGGACTGAGTTAACCCCCTCCCCTACTGGCTCCAAGAATCCCAAAGCCCAAATCTATAGAGAAATAAACAGCTAGTACTCAGTAATCATAGTACTCAATCAGATACCTTCATGAAAGTACGCGTTTCTCATTGGTCCCCATGTCAAACGTTCAAACATTTGATTGACAGATTCTCCTAAGCCCTCTTTCATTGAAAGGGGTGTGGACTTCCACTCCTAATTATTGAGTGGTTGCCATGGAAATGTTGACTCAGACCGGCTTTCACCAATCGCTTCTTACTGATGACGTCTGGATCCAACAACACGCGTCTGCATCGTGAAAAAATAGCAACGGAATTGACTTAATTTAATTGGAGCAGGAAGCAAACGGTTTCTATGGGTGATGTCACGCACACTTGGTCCAGTTTTCTTTTGAAATGAATGCCCTGAAGCCGCAACGATCATAGGTTATGGTGTGAAGTCACATTACTCAATGATGGTGCCATTTCCAACCCAGTGAATGGAATCAATTTAAAATTCTTCTTGACGTCCGATTTCTGATTCAACACAGTTCAACTAAATTTCGATGTAGTTGTCAAAGTTTCATCCTAAATTTAAACGTTAAATGAAATGAATCCATGGATATAATGTAGTTCATGAAGATCAATTCAGGTAGTATACTTTTGAAACCCAGTGTCTTCACAGATGCGTCTCTGCCTGAAGCTTTTCGGTTTCAAATTTCACCCTAAAACGACGAGAAAGGATGTTCTTTATCCGATGGGTGGTAAACTCCCCTCAAAAGTTTTTTCTTCAGACATCATCAACAGAAGGTGTTTGAGAAACAAACCCTTTACTTGTATTGGTTGGAGGTGGGTGGTGCGTGCGTGGGGGATGCTTAACTTGGTGCAAGCACTTCCTAATGGTGTGGTTTTGGTGCAAATGTGGGCAGTTGCATGCAAAAGTAAACAATCAGTATACTGTGGCAGCAAAGAGAACAGCTCTTTGCATAGGGTTTGCGGTGTTTGTTTTTTGAAGTCTGGAAAAACATCACAGCAGTGGTGCAGTACTTTTTCTGCCCCTTGCAGCACAGACGTGTCATGTTTTAGGTCGAAAGAAAGCGCTTTTTTGGGAGGTGTCCCCATTAAAAACTAATATCAGTCTTTTATAGGTCTGCTTAGCTGAACTGAAAGTCATGATTGGAATGGATGTTTATGTTTTGCCTTTTCCTCTCTTTTTACAGTACTATGAAATGTCCTACGGGCTCAACATTGAGATGCACAAACAGGTATGTAGGCATATCAGAGACGGTCTGTGTACAGCCAAAATAATCTTGTTTTCCCGCCCCCAGTCTTGGAGGACTGTAAACACAGGCACACATGCATGCATGCATACCTGACCTCAGTGTCTACCCTTTTTCCTAAATGCCTGTGGGAAGTGTACACATGCTGGCTTCCTGAAGTGAAAACGCTGACAGGCTAAACAACGCTAAGGGCACACCGCCTGATGGGGATGGTTTGATAAGATTAAAGTGAAGTATTTGGCAGACTGAGTGGGGGGTGGGGGGTGTTTTTGAGTGTTTTTTTTCCTTGTGAGCATTCACGCTTTCCTGTTCTGCATCCTTAATGCTAGTCTGTTTGAGATAAGTGGGCCCCAATGCAGGCCTGCAGTGGATTTTAGGGGGTGGACGTTCACAGGTTCCATTCACAACACAAACACAGCCGAGTCTGTAGAAGCATGAAGCGAACATGGGTAGAGAACACAATCAAAACATTTTAGCTCTAAATATAGCAGCTGGATGTCACAACAAGGAGGTTTTTATTATTGCTTTTTTTTTGGTTTTGTTTTGTTTAACCACATTTCCTGTCCCAAGAAATGCAGGCAGATTGGTCAGTAATGGAAGCCTATTCTGGAGATCAGGTTTGCTGTAATTTAAGTTTATTTGAATCAACTCCACACATTGATTCATTGATGCTTTATTTCTGCATCCCAGAACTTTCCAAACTGTCTGAGAACAGGATTTTTGTTTTCATTTTTGTTGAAGTAGGAGCTAAATGCAGGTTCTTGAACGTGCTTATAATAAGCCCCTGGTGTTCACATTGTGTCCGCCACCTCAGTTGGACTAGTCTTGGTGCAAAATGTTAAAGCGGTGCAAATCTCATGCATCTTGCTCAGGCTTTTTCCTAAAGGAGATGTCATTCAACCATCAGTACCAAGTCCCTGATTCGTCAAAGTTTGACCTGGTTCAACTTACAAAGTACATTAAAAAAAAAAAAAAGTTTTGTATGTAGAGCCTGAAAACAGTCTTAAAACTTATGCTAGAGTATTTAATGGGGAAACCCAAAACGCAGGTTTACTAAGACTTTTCATGTGAAGTGGTCACTTGTAGGTGCGTTGGCCAGGGCGGTGTGAACGTAGCCTTAGATGTCTGGATGTATTTAGCATCTTATCTGGAGTATGTGCTTGTAGACAGGATCAGCAGATAAAATATCATCATGTCGGCCATAATCTGCTTGCTGGCTTTACTTGGATTACTTTCCTGCTGATCCTACGTTGACTGCAGACTCCACAGTCCTAAACGAGAAGACGCTCCTATCAAATAATCAAATTGCACCTTTGAACACCTGAACAGATTACCTGTTGGGACGCGGCCGGGGGCCGACTCGGGAGCAGTGATTCATTCTGTTCACTCATGAAAGCTCCAAACAAAGGCGGCGTGATTTTCCAGACGCCTCTCTTATCTTCTTTTCTTCTTCATTTAAATCTCATTCACACCTGCCTCACACTTGCTTGCTTGGTTTTCCTCTTTTCCACCCCTGTGTGTTCTCCCCCTTTTCCTCCTGCCCTCCCCCACATTCACCCCAGCGGTGTGGCATGAAAGACGGCCCCGGAGTCCTTACTTGTGTGATGTTATGCATGCGAGTGGGAGTGAGTACCGTAAGAGAGGAGGACGTAACATGGTAGGGTGGAGGCTCCCCGGGTTAATGGCATCAGTGGGAGGGTGACCCTGTCGGAACAGCGCAGCGCTTTGCAATTCATCAGGTGAAAGGCGTTGTGTTTTGTGCTTATCGTGGAGGTAAACCGCCTGCCTCCTTCACGTTTAAGTGTTTTCTGTCAGACACTTAACAGGAGTAGGCGGGCAGCGGTGGGGGGGGAGGAGCCTACTGTGGCGGTACAGGAAAGGTGCAGGGAGAGGAGAGGCTCAGGAGTAAATGGGTTAATCGACTTGTCCTGTGCAACTCCTTTGTTTGTCAGAAAGCCCAGTGGAGGGCGGCCTGAATAATGCATGAGTCCTGCCATTCTCCTCCGTTCTACCCGCCTCCCGTTCCCGTCGAACCAGTGTTTGTGATGGCATCCACCCGCGGTAAACAGACCGCTGTCTTTGTTGTTGGTGTGGCAGAAGGAGGGCCGGATTACGGAAGGCTGGCGTTTTACTTTGCTCAAATGAAAGGCTTAATATACAAATATTTTGAATTGACTTTATCCCAAACAAACCGGGTTTAAAGGGGAAGCAAAGGGTTTGCACACACAGATGTATGACTACAGGAATTGTCTTCTCAAGCAAACTGCAGTTCAGAGATCCAGCAGACGCTCGGCCTCCCCATCGCTGCTGTCGCACTGAACGGCTGCTCTGAAAGGGATCTGTGTCTCTGCCGAGAGGTAATTTGTTTTGACAGTGTCTGTTTCGATGGCGGGGTGGAGGTATTCACCCTCGCTTGCTGTCAATAAGTGATTTTAATTAGCGCAGCTCATTAGGCCGCCTCAGCAACATGCCCTGCTGACTGCCGTGAGGGTGGGGTGGGGGCTGCTTTGTTTTTCACCACCCCTTGCTCTCTGTTGCGGCGGCTGTTTATCTCTTGGGCACCTGCCTGTTCTTGGATGTTAACTGTCTCCTCGGAAAATGCCGGGCAGAGTGAAGAAAAACAACAGACCCAAGAACATTGAGGAGGATTTTGAAAGCGCAGACATCTTTTGTTTCTCCTTAGTTAGCCTTTTTGTGCGTTCGGTTGTGTGTGTGTGTGTGTGTGTGTGTGTGTGTGTGTGTGTGTGTGCCCATCAACTTCCTCACTTGTTAAATAAGTGAAGGAAAGGGAGAAAATGCTTTATCAAGGAGAATCCTGTCTGTTTCCTGGAGGAAGAGGGTGAAAGGAGCACACAGAAGGGAAGGAGCAACGGAGCTCGAGCAAATGAATAATTTATACAGGATTCCTGGAATTGTTTGCCAAGGTGATGATGGTCTATCTGTCTCAAAGCCAAAACAAACTGAAAAGGAGAACACACACACTGCCTCTCAGGAGAGGAGCAGGAGGTTACTGCAGCCTGGGAGATATACGCTTTATTTTGATATGCAGGCTGGAGTAGCTGCTGAGTTTTACTGAATTATTGCCTGGGTGTGTCCTTAAAGACCCACTCAGATGAAAGTCCTGTTTTTGGTGGTTTTAACATGTTTTTGTGGCATTTTTCTAATGATGTATATAGAAAAATGAGCTTTATTTAACATTTTTGAGTATGTCTTTATTCAAATTGTGAATCAGGAGCAGACAAAAATGATTTTTGAAAAAGATCGTATTTGTGATGTAGAAAATACAGTAGGTGGGCCACAAGCCCCCTGCTCTGCTCCACTCGGATGCATCCACTCGCAGACAAATAGATCCATGTACGTCTTTGCTTTGCTCATCTGAGCTGTTATCTGACCTGGAGCTGTACGGCTGGGCAGCTCCAATATAGACACACGTTTTTAGATTTTGACTTCGTAATCATAATTAAAAGACCATTGGGAACATTTTTACAATGGACCAAAGGTGATCAGAGAGCGACTTTAAACAGTGCTTAATGTGTGCGTACAGACAAATGTGACGTGGTCTAAAAAAAGTGAAGTATGAAGATATCCACCTGATACCTCTGGCTCTGAAGAAACTATGTGCAATCTATTTGAAAATGGTGCATTGATGGATTCCTCACAGGAAAACACATCACTTACTTTGTGTCAGGTGTTTGAGCTGAAAATGGAAGGACATGCACAATACTCTTTATCCAACTGTAATGAATAAGATGCCTCTAAGTGACTCCGTCTCTTCTCCTCTGGCTGAAACACAATTCCCAAACGGACATTTCAGAGACACACCCACACACACACACATATATCACTTGTTTGCCTGGCCAATTGAATCCTCATCAGGGACCATGCTCTCAACGCCAGGGCTAATGCCTGAAGCGACGAACAGCCAAATGGCTTTCAGTGCACCATTGAGAGAGCGTTTCAGTGGAGAGAGCCTCTCCAAGCTCATGGTGCACCAAGACAATGCTGAGTACCTGTAATTGTGGAGCTGCAGTGAAAGCCGCTGCCTCAAAATGTTCTTTTCTCAGTAGCTTTAAGTGATTTAAGTCTTTCTCATTTAGACGGTCAATGCACTGTCTAAAGGGGTGATCACTCCGAGTGGGCCGATTTTAAAGGAAGATTGAAGCTACCTTCACACTGGGCGTGTGACGTGGATTCAAGAACGCAGTTTTGAACAGGCGTTAAGCCCATGGTCCTGTTCAACAGCTGAGCAGACAGATGAGAGCTGAAAGCCTCTTGTGTTGGACATAGTTTACTGTTACAATAGGGGGTTATGAAACATTTGACACACTAGGTGTGTATTCAAATAAACCCCTTATGTAATTTAGGCTAGACTCTATTTATCTTACTCATATCTGTAGCAGTCCTTTGTTGGACCAGATGGAAAAGAAAAGAATAGAAGAAGAGAGAGGGATGTTTGGGGGGTAGGAGGGTGATTAAACAGGAGGGGGGGTAGAACTGTGATGCGGCATAAGGCAACAAGTTGCTGGATGTTTACAATCATTAGTCAGGTTTAAAAGTAATACAAATCCAAAAGGGGGGTGGGGACTTCTTCGTGATCAATTTTCAAACGGTTGGCACTTCCGTGACTGAAAAGAAATGCCGTCCGTTCAGTACCAAATCTGAGTCCCTGATTGGTCAAAGCTTATCTTGGTTTAACTTAACATGCGTTCAATGTCCATGCGTTTTGTATATAGAGCCTGGAAACCTGCTTCCTATTTGCAAGGGTTTTGAAGTTGGACGGCCAAAACGCACTTCATTGGAAGAGCTCACTTGAACGGACATTACGGAGGGCGGTGTGAACGTAGATGTATTTAGCATCTTATCTGGACTATGTGCTCTTAGACATAATCAGCAGATAAAATATCATCATGTCTGCTATAATCTGCTTGCTGACTTTACTTGGATTACTCTCCTGTTGATCCCACATTGACTGCAGACTCCACAGTCGTAAACAAGATGCCACTCCTATCAAAAATTCAAATTGCACCTTTGAACACCTCAACAGATTACCTGTTGGGATGTGATTTAGGACCGACTCAGACACGTCGAGCCCAAAAATGGTCTTGTGACTGTGCGTATCAACTTTTGAAGGCAGAGTGTTGATCCCGGAAGCCCGAAACACGCATGATAGACGCTAAAAGGCACGTCGCTGAGGGCGATGTGTGCGTAGCTTGAGTTATCTTACGACGCCTAAGTCACAACCACACTCTGTTTAATGTTGCTGAATGTTCATGTTTGTGTAGATGGACAATGTTGTGTATGAAACAGTGGTATTTCATCTCCAAATATGTTAACTTGGGGCTCACGTCTACATGAAGTGCACAATTCGGTACCATTTGACCCCTTTTCCTCACGGAATGCATCAGAATTATATGAATGTTGAAATTGTGACTCCAAAGTAGTGATTTTCTTTGAGGAAATGAGTGCCTCTCTGAGCGATGGAGGGCTTGTAATTTTGTGTCTGAAATAGTAGAGTGGATCGACAAACTGCTGCTTCCACAATTTCTGAGCCTCTGTCTTTTCCAGTCATTTCCATGGAGGCGGTGAAACGCCGAGAAATGCTTACCCCTTACCATGCGTCATTGTATACACCCCCCCCCCCCCCTCCTATTGATGATGCTTTATGAGTCCCCACAGACTCCTCACCCCTTCTCTTGTTCGGCCCCCTCCCCCCCCACCCCTCCTCTCTGTTATCCCTCATTAATTTTCGGTGCCGATCAGATCGACAAGCTGAAAATTCAATTTAATGACCTGCTTCTGTGCGGCGTCTAATGTGATTTTACAGGCTGTTCTGGTCAGAGCCTGAACCCAATTTACATAACGATAAGCCATGCCAGATACCGTTGCCCCAGCAACAGAAGAGGACTAAGATGAGAAGGGGAGAGAAGGGAGGGAAGAGAGGGGTGGGGATTAGCATTGTAGGGGTGCGAAGACGCTTTTGGAGGATGGGGAGAGCGAAGCCACAGTGGGCTCCGAGGTCAGGCGGGGGTTGTGAGATAATGCCTGACAGGCCAGCAAAGGTCTGCCCCCACCTTGGCTTTTCTCCTTTTCCTGTTTCCCGCCTCTCCCATTCAAGTAGGGGTTGTGCAGAGATTTGCTGGCACCTCCTGACACCCCCCCCCCCCCGTCCATCCCACCCTCCTTCTGTTCACAGTGAAACAGGGTTACGGGAATAAGGCTGGAGTGCAGCAGCGCATAAAATGGCGGGAAGGATGTCTTTAACCCTCACACACCTACCGGGCCTCCACCCCTAATCTCTCAGAATCAATTAGTTCACCTCTCTGGGTTCAGTCAAACCACATTACTTTGGCATCCCATCAGATGGTTTCACTTTCCTGTCCAACCCCACAAACCTAATTCCTCCTCTTTTATTCTGTTTTATCACTTTTGTGCTCACCTCCTCCTGCTGCTCGTCTTCATCAACTTCTTGGAGGGTGTAGACTTTAAAAAAACAAGGAAAGAAAGGCTTGTGCACAATGTCTGGGGAGCAGCAATTGCAGGAGATGGGTATCCATTTGTCCAAATGCAGAGATCCAAAGTGCTCCATGTGCATCCAGCTCAGCAGGATCGTCTTACTCTGCCAGTTAATATTTTGTGGTCAATAGAGAAGCATCTGATAGACCGGGCCCCGAGTTAACCTATCTGCTTCAACTTGCCCCACCTCACTTTTTTTTGAATCGCCGTTATAAAGAGACCAGATGGTCCTCGCATATTTCAGCCTTTTAATGAAATAAGGCCTAATGGAACCAGTGGAGAAAGGGTTTGTTCCAAGGTGGCCTCAGTTTAGTCAGGCATCTGTTTTCTACTCGAATGGCCTCTGCAAACAGGATGCTTTGATATTTAATAAAGCACTTAATTACTGTGTTGGTTTAATATTTATTCATATGTTCTCTCCCACAGACTGAGATTGCCAAACGCCTGAATGCAATTCTGGCACAGATAATGCCATTCTTGTCACAAGAGGTGAGTATCGACAACCAGACTGCATCATATGACCAGCCTTGCATTGTTCTTTTTTTTTTTTTGCCAAGAAAGTTCAGCAGATGTCTCTTTAATAATCCAAAGTCATTAGTCATCTTTTCCGCTAAACCTATAATCAGCTTATAAGTTTTTATTTGTTTCCTATTGTAAGATTAGCATCCAAACATTTATTGTCCTCTTAAAGTTGTGTTCATGTATTTCTAATGTCTGTAGTGCATATTAACAGCTCTGCAGTCGTGCTGAAAGTTGTAGAGCACACCCATACCCACACAGAGGAAAGAGACCTCATGTTTGATTGAATCCTTTGATTGTGTCCTGCAGCATCAACAGCAGGTGGCTCAAGCTGTTGAGCGGGCCAAGCAGGTGACCATGACTGAGCTGAATGCTATCATCGGGGTACGTGGACTTCCCAATCTGCCTCTGACTGTGTGTATACCCCCTTTCTTCTTTTATTTGACCTGTGGACGGGGGCAAAGCTGCATGCAGTGAGGAGGACCGGCACTCTGCTGCATATAGTCTTTATACTCAATATAGTCTCACCATCTTAATACTGTTGGTTAAAGACCCACTCCGATAAATATTATGTGTATGGTGTTTTTAACATGTACTTATGCCATTTTATTTTGATGATGGAGGACATGTATAAAGAAAATTGAGATCAAATTAGCTTTTCCAATCATTTCTTTATTATTATTTATGTGAATCAGGAGCAGTTAAAAAAAATGCCATTTGAAGTAGAGCGTATTTGGTATGTAGAAAATAGACCTGGCAGGCGTAAGCTCCATTCAACTAGATCCATGTACGTCTTTGTTTTCCTGAGCTGGCATCTGGCTCAGTGCTGTACGCCTGGACAGCTCTGATATTGCTCGCCATTTTTGTTGCACAGCTAAGTTGGGGGTGTGAGGGCCGAGCAGGCGAGCATGTAAATAGAGAGCTCTCAGCAATGGGGAGAGGAAGAGGGGAGGCGGGGTTGCTCCATTCTGACAGGCCCGCCCCCATCCACACCATAGGAAACGATCAGGTTTTTCAAAACGCCTTTAGAATAAATAATCGGAGTGGGTTTTTAAGAAATAATTCTAAAATGAGATTTAAAGACGTCCTAGTGTGCTGTCGTGTAAGCCGTCTTTCACTTCATTTGTAGCATTTAAACAGAACACATGCTAGTATGGTCTCATGGCCTCCTCACTTGTGCAGACTTGTCCCCGTCTGCAGTTATTTATGACGTTTTGAGTTAACAATGTTTGCAATGCTGTGTCAACATGGTGTTCACAATTCTGAAGCCTGTAATTGTTGGTTAGCCCTGACCTGTCAACACAGAGAAGTGTTCCCAACTGCAGTTCTGCTCGGATTTTTCCTCCTTTTGTGCAACCGTCAAAGAACATCTAATGTACAGCAGCACAGTCCAGACTGAGATCAAATCACAGGCTTGGTCAGGTTTCACTCTGGCTAGCCTTTAATTATATTAAAGGTTCCGGCCAAGAGGCGTACCTCTGCCTCTGACCCACTAGCAGTAGGCATTAAAGCAGTCGAGTCACGACAAGTGTTGACTGCAGCACAGATAAGAGCAACATTGAGGAACTTTGCCGGTACCGAACAAGAACGCTGTAAAAGATGAAATATTTAGGCACAGGTTCACGCAGTGTCAGCACAGCATGCAAAGCAGAAAAAGCTCTTGTTTTTGCTTGGAGTGTTCGCTCGTTATTCCCCCGAGGGAACAATACCTGCTCATGTCAAGTCATGTCAATCATCAAAGGCTTTGTTTGTGAGTTTTTATTGCTTTGTTGCTAAAGAACAAGTTGTTCATTTAAAAAAAGCTTTATATTCGTTTATATCTACCAGATTTAATCTTTTGTCTTTAAAAAAAATGTTACCAGCGTTCAAAGACCCATTTCGTCTCCATTACGTTGTTTGTAGGTCTTTGAAATAAAGATTTTTCACATCTCATAGCTTTATTCTTCTTTTTGATCTGTCCACTAAAAACTCTTCTGGATAGTTCAGCCATGTCTCTCATACTGCATTATCTTTCAGTTGAATGACAGATTTTCATCAATCCAGACTTTCAAAATAATTAGCTTTTATTTTCCCAGCTGTAATTCAGTTCAGTTCAAATTTATTTATATAGCCCAAATTCACAACAACGGTCGTCTGGATCAGCTGAATAGGTGTCCAACTAGTTTACCTATTTTATTTAAGCAGCCCAAACCTGGCTGCCTCTACAACTCTGGAGTATCGGTAATGTTAGATTGGGGTTGTGAAGGCCTGTTGGCTTTCGGGAGAAAGTGTAAACAAAGGCATGATGGGAAATGAGCAGAGGCTTACTTCCGTGCCAACAGTCCCAGCCACAATTTTGAGGCAAATTTCAAATGAACTACTGCCTCTCCGTAGAAATTGTCCTAGAAAATGACAAACCTTTGGATTTTTGGCTAAAAACGGCACAAACATAAGTAAAAGACATAAAGATGATCAGAGTTTGGCTTTAAAGTCTACCATCTTGTTTTGTGTTTTTTGTATTTGTGTACCACCACTAGGGATGGGCCCATATCCATTTTTTGGCTGATACCGGTAACCAATATTTTCCTTGCAACTGTGGCTGAAAGCCAATATTTGAGTGTCTACAATAAAACAAAGTTTAGATTTCTGTTTTGTGTCTTTATTAGAAAAGCCCCACTTTTCTTTTAGTGGACAATCACACTGTACTTAACCTTTTTAACATACAGCAAAGGATCTCATAGGAACAAGTATCACTTTAAAACGTATCTGAAAATATGTCTGTAAGCATTCAGACCATTTATTGAATATTATATATAACTGTAAACCATAAGCTCCCCATTGCCAACGATCTATTAGGAACAACATGTATCCCTATCCAAAATAACATTTACCTGAAAACAGTCAATTACTGACTGACTGTAAACATAACCCTCCAAATCTATTAGGAACAAGTATACATTTCAAAAAGAAAAAAGTCAGAAAAGTATCAATAGATTTTTAAAATATCGGACCAATACCGAAAATCTCCATTTATGCGTATATCAGGCGATACCGACGCTGGCACCAATATATCGCTCATCCCTAACCACAACAACCTCTTCGTGATCTATGTGGATATGCACACCTGCTCTGTGAAGTTAGCTTTTTCTGCAGCGCTAGCAAAGACTATCAAGTAATTCCTGGATCGTATAGTCAGATGAGTTTGTCTTAAGAGTGGGTCTCTTGGCTGAATAGTTAGTTGTTTCAGTGGATCAATGATCAGATGTGACTTTGGTGTTCTTCCTCAACCAGCAGCTGCCAGCTGATCAGGCCTCTTTGTGCTCATAGAGACTGTTCTATATCTGTAAAGAAATATGTCTTTTTTTAAGACAAAGCACAAGCACGTGTTTTGGTTTCAATGGCAGCTTGGGATGTTGTCCGTCTGAGTGAAGTAACAGATTTGTCTGAACCCTGCCTTTACTTTTCCTGGAAATAAAACAGGACGGCAGAAGGAAACATGATAAACCGCAGAAGATGTTGCGAGGCACCGCGGGTAACGTGGAGTTTATTGCCAGACTTATTAAGCCAGTCTGCCAGCTAGTTTATGCTGGTTCTGTTGATGCTTGTTCCACCTGACAGTAGCGTTCTGCAGGGAGTCAGCTTCGCCTAGTTAACTTTAATTGCCTGTTTCCTGTGGAAGTTGTCTGAGCTGCTGCGGCTTTTACACATAATGAAAAAGATAAGTGTGAAAGAAAGCTAGCTCTTTATCCATGAATATTGAATTGGAAGCAATTTATATTCTTTTTTTTTTCTTTTCCCCTCCCTCCTCCTCCTCCCCTCGCCGCTCCTTTCTCTGGTCTGTCCGCTCCTCAGCCATCGCTCGCTAATGAGGCTCCTTGATAATGATCCCTGCACGCTTTTCCTCATTAGGCACCCTCAATAGGGACGTCCCTGCCTCGGTCCTTTGCCCACTCTCTGCCTTTCCCCTGTTGTTTTTTTTTTTTTGTACTCGTGCTTCTCTCCCTCCTCATCTTGTTTTGCCTGCCTCCTCCATTTTTTTCTTTTTTCTTTTTTTGCTCGCATTTCCTTTTTTCCACAACAAATGGGCTGCTCAGTGCGCCAGCGCAATATCGATTAACAATGCTGACCCTCAGTTGCTTCTATCCATCAGATAACTCCAGGTCCAGCCTGACATAATGAGCTGCCTGAATAATGACCAGCTGCTTAATAAGCTTTTAAATGTGGTTAGCCGCTAGATATACCCGCATCTAGTGTCTCCATTTTCTGTAATGACTGTATGGATGAGCATATTGGAGTTCTATCCAGGAGCCTGAATAGCAGTCAGTTTTTTTCCTTTTTTTCTTTTTGGAGAGGCAGTTGATGGATGTGCTAAGTGTTATTTAACCTTGTTTTAAAGCACTTGCTTCCCTCTTTCCTGAGTGGCTATTTAACTCCTGTCTATCTGCTCTCCCGGCCCTGGCTGCCTCACAGACGTATGGGAGGGTTATGTGTGTTTCCATCGTCTGGACTGAGCTGTGTTTAGCACGCACGCTTGGGTTTCTATGGTGTTGAGATGATTGGAGGTTTTCAAGTGTAAACATCGATTTATTTGTTTTAGTTTGAAATGTTTTCATTTGGATTTTCGCACTGGTTTGGTGTGTTGATTGTAGATCGAAGTGTCCTGTACGTGAAGACCGAAACGATGAGAAACTGACTTCTTTCAGGAAGTGAAAGTTGTAGAAGAAATTGGAGCGTTACTGTTGGGGCTGGGTTGAAAAAAATCTGTTACAAATACACTGGGCATGTGATGCGCGTTCAAGAACACACTCCTTCATGATCAACGGTTGACAACTTTCATGACTTCAAAAGGAAAGCATCCATACGTCACTAGCAAATCCAAGTCCCTGGTTGGTCAGTGCTTGAACTTCCATCATGGGTTCAATGGTTGTGCTTTTTAAAAAGAAAAAAGGGCCCAAAAATGGACTTAAAAAGTTACAGTTTTGAACAAGGATGCCGAAAATGCGCGTTTACACAGACCTCTCCTTGGAAGTGGACGCCTGAATGCCTGCCGGTGTAAACGTAACTTTAAGTAAAATTAAATCTATCTTCATGAGAAAATACAGCATTGATTGATTTAATCCACGAGTCTTGGCTGTAATTTATTAGACAAAAGGAAGGTTTTCTGTTTTCAATAATTGCATTAATTAGAGTTCTGTTTTTTGTTTTAACCCTCATCAAACCGCTTCTGCTCCAAACGTATCTAAACTTAGTATATAATATACAGTACAGACCAAAAGTTTAGGACAAACCTTCTCATTCAAATGAATGGGAAGGTGAGTTGGTTGATAGTTAATAAGTTAGATAAATTCAGGCGTTAAGAGATCAAACCTCTGCTTGTGTAAAACTTTTTTCATAACCCAACAAATTAGTTGTAAGAACAGAAATGTGAGAAAAGGACGGATCCCAAATACAGTAGTTTGCACAATACTGAATCCATTCTGTAGTTTGGTTTTTAAACAATGAGCTTGCTGACTAGCTGCTGTACAGAACCCCGTCCCTGAGTCGAGACTTTTTTTTTTTTAGTTCTGTATTTGTTTGGGGTTTTTTTTGTTTGTTTTTTTTGCTTTGAATCAATCACAAATTCTTAAGATTTTAAGGAAATACATGGACCAACAGTGAGGTTTTCCCATGCTGAAGTGTGGCAGTATTCCTTCTAACCTCAGATTTTTCTCATTTAAACCTCTTTGATAAGAGGTGTCTGCTAAATGATGAAATGTGACTGAGATGTCTGCATCACTTAATTCTAGTGATATGGGGTGGAGATATGACTGAAGCACAGTAGTCTTGGATTTGTATCCTATAGTTTTGAAGCTTCAGTGAGGATTTCTCTACTGGATGTAGACATGATCTCCTCCACATGCTTTGCCTTTGTGTGGCCTGTCATAGAATATTTTCCCAGCCGACCCACTTGTTGTCTGTTTTGTCTCCAGCAGCAACAGCTTCAGGCTCAGCACCTGTCCCACGCTGCCCACGGCCCCCCCGTCCAGCTGCCTCCTCATCCCTCAGGCCTGCAGCCGCCTGGCCTCCCCCCGGTGACAGGCGCCGGCTCGGGCCTGCTTGCTCTGGGGGCTCTCGGCAGCCAGGCTCACTTGCCTGTTAAAGATGAGAAGAACCACCACGACCTGGAGCACAGAGGTGAGGAGCCCTGCAAGTCACTCAACCTATTGACTTTCAATCAGACTTCCATAACTGCGTTCAGGGTAACTCTGGAGCTTGTTTGTAACACGCTAGCCACGTTAGAAGCCTTAGCATATTCACGATACCTAGAACTCCTAACCTTGTTTGCAACATGGAAAAAAACCTGTCTGAAAACGCTAAAACAAACGTTACTGTGACTACGCTAAATCCCAACCTGGTTAGTAACGCGTAAAAAAACCACAGTCCAACGCCACTACACGTTAACCGCGTTAGCATATTTACAATAACACCATGGCGCTCTGTCACATTTTGACCTCTCCAGACTGCTTCAGCGCTCCGGATTATAAGGCGAACTGTTGTATTTTGAAAAACAGAAGGCTTTGTAGTGCGCCATATAGTGCAAAAATACAGAATAAATAGCATAGATGATCCAACAACGTAGATTTGTGTGATAGATGGCAGCCATCTCCAGATGAATAGACATTTGCTGTAATGCTGTACAGTCTTTGTTACTCCCATACTAACTTGTGTTTTACTTTCCTCTCTCCTGGTCCCTCATCCTTTCACTCGCCTCTGGTTATCCCTCTAAAAGAACGCGAGACCAGCACGGTATGTTGACTCTGCAACCCTCCATCTTCTCTGCCTTTCTTGACTTTGCCCATTTTGGGCTGACTGTTTGCTGATTAGGTGTACTTTACATAAGCTTAAGCCCGCTGTTCAATAGAGATCCATGCTCTCTGTGTAAGAACACATAGGTTTTTGTACTCACGGGGGTATAAGATGACTGAAAGCAAATGAGTTCTGGCCAAATAAGTCAGCAGCATCTAATCCTGGTGGAAAATGACTCCAGCCGCTGGACAAGGATCATTAGTCTGATAGCTCGTCTAGTTCAAAGACAATTAGAAATGACTTTGAGTCTCCTTCACTGTAAATGTAAATGTCATCTCACTTTTTTAACCTTCTTCTTTCCTTATAGGGCTTGTTATTTACAGCTCTGCCTCCTTGTATTTGCTGTTTACCCATTTCCTTTGTCTCCTCCTCTGCCTTGTGCTGTCCTCATGCGTTCACTGCTCCTCATGTTAAAGTCCCTGTTTATTGGACTGGCTTAAAGCTCTCCGTTAGCTAGAGCGTAACGCTCTGTTGAATCTGCTCCACCAGATTAAGTTCCCACTGAGTGACCATCCTGAATGGGCTCACTCAGGTCAGAAAGGAATCTAGATTCTCCGCCCTTCTCATGTGGTGACGAGCGTCTGCCAGCACTACCTCACCTGATCTCCTCGCCACCCTCCTTCCACTGTTGTTCAGCGCACACACCGTCCTCCTTTTCAGTCCGGTGGAGAGGAGGTGCAGGGTTACCGAGACTAAACAGTCCTTGAAAGGTCTCGGGCTCAGATACAAACAGAGTGTGGAAGATTTTTGTCTTTCTGACAACGTCTTCACACTAAGCCAAAGCAAAACTCTTGGAAGCTTTCTTTTCTGCAACAGTAGCTGAACAAATCTGTGTTTTGGCCTGATGCAGAGCTACAAAGCTGTTGGTTAACCTCAGTGAGGGAAAGGCTGACTCTTTACTTGGTGGCCGAGGAAGGGGCTCTTTCTACAGGAGGCTATAATGTTTTGCCAACAGCCACAGTTGAACAGCCGCTTTCCACTCGTCTTGGCTTCAATCCTCCATTTTTTTTCCCCCCCCGAGCACTTTCCGTTTATTTTCAGCTCATCTTTCGCTTCCTGTCATTTTCAGCTCAGGTGTCGGCCTTCTTTCTGCTTTCTCTCACCACTCATCTCCTCTCCTAATAAAATCAGGGATTTGTCGAGCTGCTTGGAATGTGGGCTGGCCTCGAGCCGTGCTCACCTTGGCTGCCAACCGTTTGGATGGCAGTCTGATTGACAGCGCCACTTCGCCTCGTCAGGCGGCCGAATCTGTGTTTGTAGGCCGTTCCCAGCATGGATTAAAGTAGTCATCCCCTCTCGCCTCTGCTCGATCTCATTGGGCCAAGTTTCTTTCCTGTTTTGCCCCCCCCCAAAACTTTGCCACACTCTTTCGTTACTCAGCTGACTAAACCTCTTTCTGTTCCCCTGACGTTGCTCTTGTATCAGTTTCTGCTTTTTTCTGTCCTGTTGATCATTTTTAAATCCGTTTTCTTCGCCTTGAAACCACACAAAGTTCTGGGCTTCACACTAATCAAGTGGCTTTTCAGTGTTTTTCTTGACCCAGTCAAGAGTGTTCATACTTAAGTTTAGTTTTTATTTAATGGCCTATTTAGCCTGGAGTTGATTCGCCTCGACAGTCTTCAAGTGTGCAAACATTTCAGGTTTCCTTTGCTTCCACTGTTCAGCAAATCTCCACAGCAGTTTATGCCTTGTCCTCCAGTGTTTCTGTGGGTTTGTGGTTTTGCTCTGCTGCCTCATGTGCTTCCTCTGCTGTGTTGCTGCTTTGGCAGCAGCCGCAGGGCTCAATGTCCAAAACTTCCTCCTCTGTTGTGCAGAATCTGTCCACCAGGATTTCCGAATGTTTTACATTTGGCAGTTATTATTTCTGTTCTGACTACAGAAAATATCACAGAACCATCTCCGAAAGCCCTGCTTGGGTTTTATATTATTATTTGTTTTTCTCTGTCCCCATGTATTTACTCTCCCCTCGTAGGCTTACTTATGAGCTTTTTGACATCTTCAGTCGACTCTGCAGCTTGCAGTTCAGAAAACAGATGGATTTATTTGCACAAATTTCAGTGTGTTACCCGCTGAAGTCCACTTCCCAAAGCTGACAGAAGCAGCAGTTTTTCTTGTTCACCAGCAGAGTGGAGTTAGGATGATGCTAAGCTAGCCGTGTGTGCTGTTCCCGGCAGAATAACTCGGTGTCGCCGTCAGACAGCCTGCGGGCAGCGAGCGAGAAGCACCGCAGCTCTTCAGACTACGGCCTGGACTCCAAGAAACGCAAAGTGGACGATAAGGACAGCATGAGCAGATATGTGAGTCTTTTTGCTTTGTCTTAGGCGTGTTTGGACGCTTGAAAAATATCAGCTTTCCATTTCTTTCCCCCCAATGTGTAGAAAGTTTTTAAGCAAAATGACCATAACCCTGAAAAAAAAAGGTCAAGTTTAGTTCTGTCATCGTGGGGGTTACCGTTCTAAAGATATTTTGGGATAGATGAAATCTGTGAAGTAGGATTACTAGAGTTTTAAGACTGTGAAAACCACTCACTACTCTACACTTCTCTCAGGAACATTTTCACACTTTTTTCTCTTGTCAGACCTTCATAGAAAATACGTCCTGTATTAGAATTAAAAAGCAAAGATCTGATCGCAATGAAGATTTATGAAACTCTGGCAAACTGAACCCATTCTGTACAGGAGAGAGGGCGTAGAGGGGGTTGATTGACAAGGTCTACAGCCAATCAGGACGCAGAACACAGTATGCTGTTAAAAAAAAGCATGTAAAATTGCACTGAAAAAATCAGCGAAACAATGAGACTGCAAAATGTCAACTGCAATAAAGCGAGGGAAAAAACGATCGAACCATTGGTGTTTCTATTTCAATTTCCTCATAAAGTAGCTGGAGATAATATTAAACTGTAGGAAAAAAGTTCCCAATAAGTCCCTCTGAATAAACACCAGAGCTTTGGCTCCAATGGTTTTTCCTTCTACTACCAGAACTCTTCAACTGTTTACGCAGCAGATTGTGAAGCTGACAAAAGCAGCCGTGTGCCGATACGCAAAAGTTTATAGTAGTGAAGTGTTTCTGCCATGGATGTCAATCAGCTGGTTCTGTTGTGGAGCAAAGCGGCTTTCCGTGGTTCTGCAACACGCGGCAGAATCCGCTGAGTCACATTGTTCATATGAACGGTTGAGGAATTACGGAGTGTCAAAGAGCGTGTTGTATTTAGGCAACATTTTTGGTGTTAAAGTGATAAACAGTCAAAGATTGTAATAATCTGGTTTAAACATATCCATGTGTCTGTACATGGAGGAAGTAACTGCTTCAGCTGTCTGTTTATCTCTTGATTTGATCTGGTTTCTGGACGGCTCAGAAACCGACCCGTCCCTTTTACTGTTTCAAATTGGACCCTCTGTTGCAGGACAGCGACGGAGACAAGAGCGATGACTTGGTGGTGGATGTTTCTAACGAGGTAAGGCGCCGTTTGAAGGAGCACTTCCACATCCTTCAGTATGATGGCAGCACAGGAAACCAGACAGGGTTTTTGCTTTGTGTGTGGAGGCTTTGACACCTCTCAGTGTTGACAAAAAGTCTGTCATAATATTGGTTGTGTGCTTTCAGTGTGTTTTTACTCTTTTGCCATTCATGTAGAATGCAAGACAAAGAACACAAAGAGAAAAGGGTGTGACAGGTGAATGGAAAAGTGTGTGTGTGTGTGTGTGTGTGTGTGTGTGTGTGTGTGCGTGCATGCATGCATGTGTTTGAGGGGAGGAGGGGGGTATGAGCATACAGCAGGATATTTATCTGTGTTTGCACATGAGGCCCTGGCTTGTTTGACCTACACATACATGCCAGTGGCTTTCCTCCAGTCTGTTTGCTCAGTCTTGCTCCCTGTCTGTCTTGCTTAACTCTGCAGGATCCAGCAACCCCTCGGGTGAGCCCCGCTCACTCGCCCCCAGAAAACGGCCTGGATAAGTCACGAGTGCTGAAGAAGGACGCTGCCCCCAACAGCCCCGCCTCTGTCGCCTCCTCTGGCAGCACACCGTCCTCCAAGGCTAAAGACCACGCCCATGTGAGCGACCGGGGGAGGTTTGATTCAGTGCAAGACTAGTGAGAGGATGCAGTCAGGAGGTCACAGTATAGGGGATGAAGCCTGAACAGAAAGACTAGAGGGCATTTCTCAAGTGCAGTGGGTGTCTGTGTAAAAGAATAATACCCTGGTTTAGCATTTGGCTGCTACTCGGGGCTTAAGGGGGCAGGGGGTGGATGCACTCTTAGGAAATCAAACCCTGAGGCTCAGTCCTCTCAATCTTCTTTATGGCTTTCTCAATAAACGGTCATTTCTGCGTCCTCCTGCGGCTGTAAATAACTGCAGAGGGAGAACGGCTGTCTCTTTTCCTTCATCTCATCTGCTCTACCTTCATCCCGCATCTCCTGTCAGCCCTAACTAACCAGGCTAAACCTGAGTTTTACATAAACACAGCGGATCAAGAGGATCCACATTCCTTAACCCAGAATGACACCAGCCTTCTTTCATTAGTGCATCATTGAGCTCGCTCTGTGAAAAGATCAAAACATCCATGAGTTTGAGGCGTCTCTTTTCTCACTGTTTCGTCTCTAAATCCACCACTGACAAGTCTGACTGCAAAGGTTTATGCCCCCACCCACCAACGCTCACTATTTCTGTAATGAAGGGAAATAACTTGAGTTTTGACTGAAGATGAGGTTTTGAACTCTGGTATTGACGTGGTTTGTTGGTGTCTGAGTACATTAGAGAGAAGTGTGGATTACAAGTCAACATGTAACTTTGAGTAAGACCCCCTGAAGCTAAACGCAGCCTCTGTTGCAGAATGAGAAATCGTCCACACCGAGCCTGAAATCTAACACGCCTACACCGAGGAACGAGGTTCCCACACCAGGGACCAGCACCACTCCAGGACTGCGCCCCCTAACCATGGGAAAACCCCCTGGCATGGAAGCATTAAGTAAGACTCCTACTTTTCTTTGAATACAAAGCATTAACACACTTTATTTTTTTTTATTTTTAACATTTGCTTTGAGAAGTGTCATTTCTTATTTAAAAGATGTTTCTTATGCATTAAAAACAAAACATGAAGTTTTTTTGTTGTTGTTGCTTTTAGCTGCCCCTGCATTGCGCACACCTCTGTCTTACGCCAGTCCCTTTGCCATGATGGGTCCTCATGAGATGAACGGCTCCCTGACCAGCCCCGGAGTCTACCCGGGTCTCATTTCTCCTCAGATGAGCGCTGCTGCCGCCGCTGCATACGGACGCTCTCCAATTGTAACTACCCTAACATTTCTCCATGGCTCAGCTCGGTGCAAAGCATATTGTCATGTTTGGAAAACTCTTAGCCATCAGCGTTAGCATTAGCCTGAGTTCTATTCGCAGGAAATGACATCTCCCACTTGTCCAGGGATTTGCCTGATTGGATACATAGATGGATGGATGGATGGATGGATGGATTTTAGTACCTGATCTTTCATGAACAGTCAAACATTCTAAACAGTTCCCTTTTATTTTTCCCCAGGCGGGATTTGACCCCCATCCCCACATGAGAGCCCCCGGCCTGCCCGCAGGCCTCACCTCTATTTCTGGTGGAAAACCGTGAGTGTTTGCTTTTAAATGTATCTTCAGGTCAGTTTTCTTCCGGGCACCTTGGCTCACACAGACCCTCTGTCATCCGCAGAGCTTATTCCTTTCACGTCAGCGCGGATGGTCAGATGCAGCCCGTGCCCTTCCCCCCAGACGCCCTAATAGGGCCAGGCATACCGCGCCACGCTCGCCAGATCAACACTCTGAGCCACGGGGAAGTAGTGTGTGCCGTCACCATCAGTAATCCCACCCGTCATGTCTACACCGGCGGCAAAGGTTGTGTCAAGATTTGGGACATCAGCCAACCAGGCAGCAAGAGTCCGGTGTCCCAGCTTGACTGCTTGGTAATCATTCTCCATTTGTTGTTGTTTTCAAGCCGCAAGAGAGGCTAACCGTATCTAGTGAGTTTAGATTTAGCATAATTCCAAAAGCGTGGAAGTGTTTTCTAGAGGGTCAAAAGCATCCAGACTCCCGTTGTTGTAGTAGAAGTTCCAGATGTGTGGATGTTTCAGGAAAGCGTCTCACTGCTGCGCTGTTTAATCCTTGGTGGGAAAGAATCCTGCTGAGTCACCAAATTCAGATTGGCCAACCCGTCCGCCATTCCCCACTTTATTTCTACTTCCCAACCATCTACCCTTTGATAAATGCGGTTTGTCTTATGTGGCCACTCCCATCTCAAAGGTGCGTCCAGAGAACAATTCCTTTTTATAAAGCCATCAGGGCGCCGTTTTCATTCCACCGGCAGCTTCCACAGTGCTGTCCATCCGTATTTTTCTGCAGTTCTTACATCTCTCATTCAGGCTGACAGTCATTAATGTGGAAAGTCGAAATAAAAGCTTCTCCTGTCAAAAAAAAAAGAAGGAAACTAATAAACACATATAGCCGGACTATCTTCTTTCTAGCATTTATTTTTGAAGATGCTTCAATCCCTTTTTTTTTATGAAGTTGCTTTAAATAAAAAACACAAACAAGTGATGTTTTTTTTTTTTGCCTTTGCAGAATCGAGACAATTACATCCGCTCCTGCAAGCTGTTGCCTGATGGCCGCACCCTGATTGTCGGTGGCGAGGCCAGCACTCTGACCATCTGGGACCTGGCCTCGCAGACGCCACGCATAAAGGCCGAGCTCACGTCCTCTGCTCCTGCCTGCTACGCGCTGGCCATCAGCCCTGACGCCAAGGTCTGCTTCTCCTGCTGCTCTGATGGAAACATCGCCGTGTGGGACCTCCATAACCAGACACTTGTTAGGTCAGTGTTTCTTTTAAAGGAGGTATTTTTAACAATGTGGCCATTAATCAGGCCAAATGACCATTCTGATTTATTATTATTATTGTTTTTATTAATATGTGTGTATTTGTTCGTTCCTGCCCCAATTGTGTTTTTCATATTTAGACAGTTTCAGGGCCACACAGATGGAGCCAGCTGCATCGACATTTCTCATGACGGGACCAAGCTGTGGACCGGAGGGCTGGACAATACGGTCCGGTCCTGGGATCTGAGGGAGGGCCGGCAGCTCCAGCAACACGACTTTACCTCACAGGTAGAGCAAGGCTGCAGCTCTGAGATGCACAGGTCTCACATGAAAGCCAGGCGAACCTAGAAAGACGGGCATCCATTCAACCTGTCCCGCTCTTGTTGCAGATCTTCTCACTAGGCTACTGTCCCACTGGGGAGTGGCTGGCCGTGGGCATGGAGAGCAGCAATGTGGAGGTGCTTCACCACACCAAGCCTGACAAATATCAGCTGCATCTGCATGAAAGCTGCGTCCTCTCACTCAAGTTTGCCTACTGTGGTAAGGAACGGCACAGGGTCCTAATGCTGCTACCTCTGTTTCCAGAAGAATGATGCTGTCAGGTGGAACTACAGGACATCCCACAGTCAACAGAGATTTAAGATAAAACATTTAAGACAAACTATTTAAAAATATAGTTTTTAGGAGAAGTTTACGAGAACTAAAAAGCCTTTAAAGCAACATAAATAACAATCCCACAATTAATGTAAGGCGCAGAATACCACAGTAAATAAAGTAAGATTTTTTTGACTCGCAAAGCTTTTAAGGCTGTTATTGACTGAACTGGTTTGATACCGTTGACTTTTTTTCAACAAAAACTCTTTACATATTATTTTAGGAATCATAACTTTTAACATTTTAAAGATTGACTTGCCACACGGGTTTATAAGGCGCACCGTCAATGAATTTTGTACGCATGTTCAGGGCGCATTAAGCGAGACAAAAGAGTCAGAGATGAGTCAGTCCATTTATTAACTGCATTCACAGTAAATCTAGATCTTGTCAGTAACACGCTACACGTCCGACAAAACAGTTCGACACAGCTACACATGAACCGCGTTAGGTTATTTACAAAACATCCAACCTTCTTTACAACAGTAAAAAAATGAGGCTCTTCAGTGCGCCTTACAGTGTAGAAAATATGATAAACTGATTTCAACCTGCCTGCATAGTGAAAGCTGGGAGTGGGAACAAAAGCAGGTCAGTGCGTCTGATGGAAGCTGGCTCGTCTGTATCATTGCTTCTCTTTTTGCAGCAATGCTCCGATTCAGATGTTTGCTTTAGTCGACGTTCATCTTTCCACTACAGAACGACTTCATTCAGATGACACTCTGCCTCAGGCCTGATGCTGTGACTAATTAAGCATGAGCAGAATAGTCAGCTGGATAATTAATCCGAGGGAACTCTTGATTTCCTCCATGGTTTATGGTTGTTGATCTAGTGGGTGTTTTATGAGCAGTAGACTGAGATGTGTGCTTTCGCTTCTGCAGGTAAATGGTTTGTGAGCACAGGGAAGGACAACCTGCTGAACGCTTGGAGGACTCCTTATGGCGCCAGCATATTTCAGGTAACTAACTAGAAAAACAGCTTTTAAAGTCCAAATGTTGGGCTAAAACTGTCAGTGGTTTGGAGTTGGCTCAGGTGTAGTCCCATGACTGGCCGTACTGGAGTGGAAACAAGAATTATCATCAAACATTTTCTTCCTGTAAAATATCTTTGAATGCAGTTTTAAAAGAAGTGTTCACAGAAATCTTTTCAGACACACAAATGTTTTCCCTGCTAATGACACGACTGTTGCAGAAAGCCTGTCTTCATGCCAGTGTGCAGAAGTGATCAACATAAGTTCAACAGAATCTGTTATTCAGCTAAACACAAAATAATAATAAAAAGTTTCAGGGTGGAAAAAAACTCATGCTCATGTTGTGGAATTACTAATAATATAGTGTAGAGCAACCCAAATTCCCACAAAGTTAAGAAAATTCAGAAAATGTGAAGACATGCTGTCTTTAAAGGACAGTGTAAACTCATTTGATTTCATCACATTTATGTGATCAGTTAGAATGGGGTATAAATACCTTAAAGGGATTGAATCTGACATTAGAATACTCTGTATAATATGAGCAGGTAATTGTATCTGTTGAGACGGGACAGTTGGGTCATTTTATATGGGGTGGAAGGGGGGCTGAATACTTTGGAAGGGGGCCAATTGAGAACAGCAGAATTTAAGGCCATTACAAATAAAAGGATCACAAAACGTTTTTGAAATTGTTATATTGTTGTCATTGTCATTGATATAAAAACGGCAGTTCTTTTAGCTGAGGTGCTTTCACTAATACTATTTTTAACATTGGTGTTTTGTAATTTTTGTTTTGCCTAAAGAAGCTTGTATTGATAATTTCTTAGTCTTTGTCAATAAGGATACTAATATTAACTTAAAGATTTTAGGGGCACCTTCCACCCCTAGTCCCCCGTAGCTCCGCCCCTGGTGAATAGAGAAAAAAAGGGATTTTTTTAAATGGGCAAGAATGTGAATCTTGAACTTTTTCTTCCACAGTCAAAGGAGTCATCCTCTGTCCTGAGCTGCGACATCTCAGCAGACGACAAATACATCGTAACAGGATCTGGGGACAAGAAGGCCACCGTCTACGAGGTCATCTACTAGCCCCACGAGGTCATCGCTCTGCTTTGGCACTTCTACTGAGGCGATTTTTACTTTTCTTACTGACCAAACCAGGAAGTCAATGGATTGAGAGAAACTGCTTAAATCATTTCTTGGTGGAATTTATGGGTGTCGCTGACCCGAAGAAGCTTTTACTGGAACAAAGTCAATTTTTTTCTATTCCCTTTTTTTCTTGGGTTGCACTTTTTTTCAAAGATCTTCAATGCCTTTTTTTTTTTTTTTTTTTGTCCTTCCTCTTTGAGATTATCTGGTAAAGCAGAGCTTCATCGGAAAAAATTCATTCCTCAGACGTTCTTTGCAAAAATGTACATACGGGATTACAGAAAAGACATTTTATACATATTATATAAAATATATATATATATTTTCATGTCCTGGCTGTACTTGTGATGCTAGTTTTGGTCCACTCTCTTCCATGACCATGGTATTGTAGTGCAAGACCAAAACGTAGACTAGAACTTTCAACTCTTTTACCTAAACCATCTTCTTGAAGCACATTCTGCAGGCTGAGGAGCAGGAATCTTGTACATTTGAAGGCGGTTTGAAAATGGTCTTTTGTCACACTGCTCTTACCGGACTATGAAAATGTGGTTTAGCTTGTAACATGGAGCTCTCCGGCTCTGGCGATGCCTCAGATGGACTGGAGCCCCGTGGAATCAAATAAAAACAGAGCGATTCAGAAAAAGAGATGGGTGTAAATTTACTTATTGAGTATATATATATAAATATATATGAATCTTACAAGTTTAACAAGTTTTTTGGACTAGCTGTGCTTTCCCTCTCCCTGTTTGATTGACTGTGTTTGATTGTGGGAGATGGGAGGGGGGTCAAAGCTTCGTCGAAACGTTGGACCTCAGCCGGCGGCAGAAGCATCGGTGACCGATCGCTGCTAACATGACGCAACACGGATGTGGCTCTTATTGATTTCTAGCTGGACTGCACGGCAAGCCCTGTGCCCTCCGTGTCTCGTCAACATTCCTGGAATATGTTTGGCCGTGACGCAGACGAAAGGGCACACACACACATCCATGTGCTCTTTAGCAGAAATGCTCGCTGCCCGTGAACGCTGGTGAGGACAGAGGCCGGCACGTGCGCTCAAATGTAAACAGAACGATTCTGGATTGTACACTGTGCTCCTGATCCTGTAGGCATTTACCACACAGAGATGTAAAAAGAAAAAAGGGCAAAACGCACCTCTGAATCACACCAAAGTATGTAGCAAATGCTGTAAGCACTGAAAAATGTACAGTTGTTAATAAATCAATAAAACGTTTTTCTAGAGTGGCCTACGTCCTTAAAGCTGATTTCACACATGAGGGAAACTATTGAATCTAATCAGGATTTCTGTCGAATGATCAATGTAATTGCTTCATGTTACCAATGAATGTGGAAACTAAGGAAGGCTGTTGCTGCCAAAATACCAACATTCATTCTGGCCCACAGTACTCACTGACTGCAAGGACCAAATTGTTTTCACAGTTGGAAAAATGTCTGCGCCTTTTGATAGGTATGAGGCAAAAATCGAATCCAAATTCTTTTTTGTTTTTTGTTTTTTAAATACACGAACATAGCTAACACATGCCAGGAATATAAAATAAAAAAGTTTAGAAATGATTATGGGATGGCCACAGGACCTACGGCTAGGCGGCCATTTAGTAGCAAAGTTTGAGGTTTGGAAATATTCCTGCTTTTCCACAATATAGGAAAAGTATGTTTGAGCGATCTTCGCGAAATTTCACACACATGACGCCTGCTCGAGTTTACAACCACAATGGACGCTTCTTTGACCTCAAGATAAGGCCGCAATCTTGAATAGTTTCTTTAAAAATTCACCTTAAGTACCGGCTGCAAATTAAAACTTGTCCTAAGGTTTATCATCTTCTAACTTGTCGACCATCATTGGGCAGTTACTGGATTAAAAATGCTGGATTATAAAGTTGTAGAATTTGAACGGCCTGCACATGGCGAGTTTGCTAATATTACGTTCATTGCTAGTTCGACAGTTTTATCGATGTAGCATTTGAAAATTCCATATCAGGAATCTGGGCGTAGGACTCAAAACTGAATTGTTGATCCATTTATGAATTGTAATTTTTTCTTTTTCCTAAAATTGTATTAAAGAATTACTTTGAGTTGATTCTGCATCTTTAAGGTGAAGATAAATCCAAATTGTAATGATCCCCCCCCCAATTCCGCACTACACGTGTTCTTCTTGGATGATCGTACAGACTAAACCGATCTTTTTCACTGGGATGTAAAGCCTCCACAGGTCATAGCTTTCAATGAAAAATAGTTTTTGCATCATTTTCTAACCATCTTTGTGCCACTCCGTATATGTTTAATCACACTATAGTGCTGTGTCAGAGATATTTAGCTGTAGAATGTACAGCCACATTGTTCTGGATAACTCAAGATATCCAGTTACCATATAATAATCAGAAATGCTTTCATGAGGGTTATAAGTGACATTTACAGGGATTGTTTTGGAAAATTTCAAATGAATCTAATAAAAGTCAGCCTTGGGTTTATGCTTCTATACACTAGTCCAAAGGAGTCTTTTAAAAAAAAAGTTTTTTAAAGCTTAGAAAACTTTAGATCATATATCTTCCATCTTCTTAAGGTAGTTTCATATTTAAACCAATGGGGTTTAGTATTTCAATGAACTGATGGCTTAAAGCTGCAGCTCACATATTTAACAGTTTAACTCTGTAATTGGCATCTTACTAATGCTTTTCTTTGGTATTTAGGTTTTCCTGCAGACAAAATGTGAAAATGTGATGGAAAGCAGAAAGAGAAGAACTGGGGTTTGCATGTGGTGTCTTAAACGGCATTGGTCTAGTTTTGTGTTTTAGAGTGACCATGGGTCTACAGTGAGTCTTAAACCAGTTGTTTGTACAAGTTTTGTTTAGAACAAAAGGCTTTAACCCCTAATGCTGGACAAAAACTTAACAAGAAACAAAGTAAATACCTGGAAATAATAATTTGATTCCTTCTGCTTTCATAGAAACATGCGTAAGTGATTTGTTCATTGAGATTTATTGCTCCTAACCTGCTTATGTTTTACATTATTCTGTTTGATGATATAGCATCACACATTTTGTTTCGGATTCAAACTTAAAACATTGTACTCCCACCTGGGTAGCACTCACCAAAATCTTGACATTTTCAAGTAGCTTAGATATGGATGAGTCAAATTCTGCAAATGTGTGGTTCTTCCTTCACTTACTCTTTTCTCACCTGTTGAGTTTTCCTGATGCTACGTTCACACTGGCTTGGGAAATGCGCGTTCAAGCAACCACTTCCAATGAAGAGTCTATGTAAATGCACAAACATGTGTGCTTCGGGCTTCTGCGTTCAAAACTCTCCACTTATGTACTTATGGGCTCTACGTACAAAACGTGGCTATTGAACACGCGTTGAAAGTCAAACCAGTTGAACTTTGACCAATCAGGGACACCGTTTTAGTAGTGGCGCATGGATGGCGTCACTGGTAAATCATGGAGGTACTGGCTGCTTGAAAATTGATCATGAAGGAAAAATTAATTGCGGTTTGTGCCTGGGAGGTAAGAAATGACACCAAGTCTTTCACATATTGGAATAGAGCAGGGAAGAAAAAAAAGCCTGATTCACACAATTTTTCAAGATTTGCACCACTTTGATTTGATTTCACATTGAGCCTGTTCCAGTTGTAGGTACATGCTCTAGTTATCGGGTAGCGACAGTCCAGTGTGAACACCATATGCTAAAAGCGCATTCAAGAACCGGCGCATTTTTGGACATGCAACACATGCCCAGTGGGAACGTAGCTTCAAAGTTCGAAGAAAAGTGCAACAGGTATAAAGAAAAAATGACATCTTCAATCTAAAATGTAGATTTTTTTTAAAAAACATTTTTATTTGGCTCTGCTTGACGTTCCAATGATGTTGAATTTTTGAATCTTTTTGCTTTTGGACTTTATCTTTATTGGATAAAAAGAAAATTCATATGAGTTTTAAAGCAGCAAACAAAGACCGTACTCTCTGAAGGCTTTGCTCCAACATCCTGCTGGCCAAGCTGTCTCAAATAACGCTAGATTAAGGGTCTGATTGATCAGAAAGAGCTGGTTTTACCCCCAAATCCTGAACCATTCTGCATCGTGAGGACTGGTTTACTGTCAGGACTGTAGATGAAAGAGGTATTTCCATTGTCTCGCAAGTCATTGGTGGTTATGTTATTTTTTTAAAAATAGGAGCAGCTGATTCTTTGTCTTAGTGGACACACACAGACATGAGTCAACGCTGAAGCAGAGAGCCCAGAAGACACAGACGTGGTTGTTGTAATTTTCTGGCTTTGTTTCCAGAAGGAATGGTTTGTGGCTTTAGGCCTGCTGACAGGAGTCCTGGTGGGAGGGGTGAGACACAGCTCTGTATTGGTGTGGCCAGCCAAACCACGCACACATACACACATATACACACTCACATGGATAGAAAGTGACTATTCTGTTGCTTTTCTTGAATCACACAACCAGCAGAAACACGTTCAGTCGCACTCCCATTTCACACACGCCCACATGTCCCAGAAAAAGACACACCACCTCTCAGAGATGATTATAAAACATGACTTTCAGACAAAAAATACCATCCAGAACTTGACTACGAGGCCGGAAGTTTCCCCGAGATTCATTAGGAACTCATGATATTTTCTAGGTGTGTGAATCTTGTCATCTCGCATCTTTTCTCTCCCCTTTCCGCTTCTGCCTCTCTCCTCTATCATCCACCACCACAGGAGGTGAGTACATTCATTTTCACTTTTGTGGGGGTGCTAGCTGTAAGGCTGTGATTTCTAACTGTGTCTGTGAGAGGGGGGTGGATCTGTGGTTAGGATGCAATATGTGGTGATTTCATCTGAGCGTGTGGGCTTCAGGCTCGGTGCATATGGCTGTGCTATTCAATAACCTTTCTTAGCCTGAGGACGAGCTGATCTGTTGACAGGAAATGTTTAAATCTGAAAAGTTTAAAACGCCTCTGAAGCTTTTTTTCCTATGAATAGTACGGCCAAGTGACTCCAGGAAGATGTGAAACAGTACACCATTTAATGAGTTATTATTAAATAAACAGGAAATTACATCAAAGTAAAAATTGTGTGTCTTAATTACATTTTTTCTGTCACATAAAGTATACAACAGCTTCTATAAGCTTTAAGCTTTCTAAAGTTTGGTGTCAAATGCCAGAATTGTAGTGAAACTTTAAGGCTATTTCATTAATAAAAATCAATCTCACTTCCGGGTTCTGGGTTCTTGCACCACTCATCAATTAAGCTTTCACTCTAAAGCAGTAGCTGAATTCCTTTTTTCTCTCAGCCAATCACAATCATGTTTCTGCTTTTGAATTCATGGACGTCTGTCTCTCTATATTCTAGACGGTTTTGCTGGCCCTTCTTTTTCCCGTTCTCCAGCTGGACCATGATTATTATGTCATTTACTGGCCTCAACCACCATCAGCGTCTAGACTGTGGGGTTTATGCATCTACGGTCCAAGCTTATCCCACCAGGATAAATACATCACCCGCTAAAAGACTATAGACCATTTTGTGCACATTATTATATCACAGATAAATTCACATTCCGGAGATCTCTCCTTATTGAATTATTTTTCGTCCTGTGACAGATTTCTTCCTTGAGATTTACTGCAAGTGGGTCAAGGGGTGTTACTATACTTCTGTCGCAAATCTTCAATAGAAGAATGAAAGACTTGTAGCAGCACAGTGTGCCGATGATGCCACACCACACAGCTAACAAGATGTTGCGCATGAATCTAAACCTCCTCAGCACATCAGGTGGTGATGTTGAAGAACCAGCAGCTCTCGTCTGCAGAAAACCTACAGCTGCAGATAGAACGGCATGTCATTAGCGTGGGATAAGAGACTGGGTACGTGCTAAGGTATCACAGAGCGCATTGTGTAAATAAAACATGTTATCAGCATATTGCAGGGGCAAAGAGAGATGAAATGACTGATTATCAAATGCAGGAAGTATGATGTGGGGGCATGCAAACTTCTGTGATACCACCATCTGACTGCAACAATGGCCCTTTTTGAAGCCTGGAAAGGGAATAGTTTAGTTTTCTGTGACAACAAATGGTGCAAAAACATTTTTTTTTTCCAAAACAGTGACAGTAAGCTGGATGGTTTCTGGGCTGTTTTTGGTACACTCTTCCAGAAAAGAAAGAGTGAAAATACAGTTTTTCATTGTTCTTGTTCTTCACCCTTTGAAGAGCTCCAAGTGGTTTTCTTCTGCCCAATTGGAAAACCAGTCATGATAGTTACTCTGCATTGGCTTTGCCAATGAAGCAGCCAGACTTTATTATCCACCTTATTTCTTCCAGGGAATGTGAGAACTCTTCCTAATGTAATCAGGTTGCTTGATCTTTGAGACGTTTTACAGATCTTAATGGACATCAAGATTTTTTTGTTTGCATGTTTGCATTCTGTTGCATCACACCAAAAAGAAAAAAAAAGAAAAAAGCCCTTTGCTCCATTCTTCTAAACACGGAGTTCCAGTAAAGGCTTCTTGTCACTCTGCAAGGCTCTGCCTGTAAAGCAACTACTTTTTGTTCTCCTGACAGCTGAAAGCTTCTCTGAAGGAGAGCAGATGCAGGTCGCTGTTCCTCTTTCCTCTCATTCTCTCCTCACTCCAATGCAGCAGGAGGCCAAGGTTTTACTCCCTTTTAGCTGACAGCCCTCTGATTTCACCTCTTTTATAGCACCGTGAGATGAAATGGAGAGCAAAATGATGAGCCTTTTCTCTCTTTTCTCTCCAAGGCATCACTTTTATCTTTTCATCATCCACCACCTCTCCTCTCATATGCCATCTTTTCGAGCAGTTACAGCCTCCACCGTATTCTCCCCTGCCACTTTAAATCTGTGCTTCTGTGATGGCAGCTCCACTGAGCACACGGAATGGTCTGAACTGACAGGCCTGAGGAGAAACTCAGTGTAAGAGCACAACAGGTAGAAAACAAGAGGCTCCCTCCACCTCAGTCGCTGGATAACCAAGTGCTTGTGGAGAGCACAGGGAGATTAAAGGGAGGGCGTGTAGAGGCTGAAAGCACCGGTGCTTCAGTTGGCAGAGGTCATCTGGGTCCCTTTGAAAGCAGTCAGACCTCGCTCCATCTGACCTGTTCTTCAGATGAGAAGCTTTCATCAGTCTCTGCAGGACACAAGAGCCCACTTGGGAGCAGCGTCTTAAATCGGAGGAAGCTTTTGTGTGTGTGTGTGTGTGTGTGTAGTGTGTGCGTGCTAAAATGTAATGTAAAATACAATGCTTTCACTGTTATACAGGCCTTTCCCTTGATCTCTGAACACACACACACACACACACACACACACACTATAAAAGTAAGAGTTAAAGTCAATTTTTAAAATCTTTGTGGAGGAAGGAGTGGAAAGTCTTAAAGATTTTGGAGCCAAAACAAACCCAGGGAAGAAGCTGTGCTGCAGGAAGCCAACAATATGATATTTCTGACTTGAGCCAACATGGAGTGGTGATGGTTTGCACTGCTGGCTAACAAACAGAAGAGTCTTGGGATGAATCTCTGCATGTTCTGACTCCAGTCCAAACAACATTGCATCCAACAAAATGACATAGGAACAAGATAACCTTGCAGCAAAATGATGGTTGACAATAAAAAAAAGGCCTATTTGCTCTGTTCATCTTCCAGATGTGCCAGTGTCACCCTAATGCTACAATCACACCGGGCATGTGATGCCCCACTGAATGTGGGTTCAAGATACAGTGTTCACACTGAAATGTTGCTACCTGATACTAGCGTATGCACCTACAGTTGGAAGAGGTTTGGGGTGAAATGTCAAATGAGAGCATATCTTGCTCCAGGCTTTTTCTTTCAAAGCTCTACTCCAAACTTGGTGTCATAGAATTCCAGCTGTGCACAAACAGGATTTGTTTTTGTCATCATTAAATTTCAAGTGGTTGTTTTGAAAAGGACGCTATCCATATATCACTACTAAATCCAAATGATTGGTCAAAGTTCAACTGGTTTTACTTTCGACGCATTCAAAACCAGCATTCAATTTCCTACCCAGATCCGAAAAATGGACAAAAAAACTTGCGTAGTGATGAATGAAAGCTAGAGTTTTCAATGCGAAAGCCTTAAACATGCATTTACGTTTGTTTTTGAGCCTGCTGCGAATGTAGCATGACAGCGTCGCTCCAACAAACAGCTGTTTTTTAAATAGCACAGGTTCAATTCAATTTATTTAGCCCAATATTACAAGGGTAGTCGTCTCAATGGGCTTCACACCGGTAATTGTATAAGAACATGAGATCAGTCAAAAAATTCAAACAGCTGATTGCTGAACTAAACAGACCAGGCCAAACAGGGCATCCCTGCGCTTAAATCATCCTTCTCGGTAAGGAAAAACTCCCAACAACAAAAAAAAACTGATTCCAGGAAGAAAAAAATGAAACCTCAGGGATGTCCACATTAAGGAAGGGTCACCCAGGATGGACAGGCAATGTACTAGAAACTGTTAAAGATGAATTAGGTTATCTAAGTCTACAACTACCATGTTTGAGTAGTGTAGCAGATGGGTTTAATCCAGATGGAACTGGGGGACAGCTGGGGGTGTGAGACCAGCCAGAGATGAGGTCCAAGGCCAAGGACAGGAGCACAGACCAGCCAGAAGTGAGGTCCATGGTTCCAAACCACTTGCCACGACTTTCTTAACCCTTGTGCTATCTTAGATGACCCCACCCTTACATTGACGTGTTCTCCCTACCATGACAAAGGTGGATAAAGGTGGAAGGATTTCATGTAATCCATGGACACCAGTGGAGATCACAAATAATTGAAGAAAAAAGGTTCTAGTGGGTCTAGATGACCCAACTCCCAATGGTAAAGTGCCTATGATAGCACAAGGGTTTATATCCTACGAAGAAGGTTGGTTCCAAAATGTTGTTGTGGAATCTTATTCTCATTATTGTCTCCATGCTACCACAACTCAGTGAATGACAACATCCAAGTATACACAGCTAGAGATCTATAACTATACAAATGAAATAGACATGAATTCATAAGAAGGCTTCATCAATGGTTACATGTCTTCCTCCATCTGTTTGCTTGTTTATCCATCTATTCATCTTTCCATCTGTCCATTAAAACCACAAAAAAATAAAAAAAAAACAAGAGCAGTACCTGCAATTGTTCAGAGGGGTAAAGATGAAACATAGCTTAGTAACTACTTTGCTGCAGATGCATGCATAAATAACACTGTGCTGTGGCTTGACAGTGAAGCAGTGATTTGATGGGTATGACTTGTTGACATAACATACAAGAGAAGAGGAGCTCTACAAATCATTTTCTAGCTACTTTGACAATTAAGATTCGTCACAGATACTTCTGCCTTTTTGCCCACCAGGAAAATTTACAAAGTTTTATTGATGTCAGCTGGATTAATGGATACACTACAGTTTATTCTGACTCCACTGATTCCTTTTCATCCTTCTTTAATTTCCTTTTACTGTGCCGACAGTTGGGCCGCATCGTTGGCAGGAGAAGGTCAGAATTATAGAAGCACGTACACTAAAACAAAATAAACTCAGACCATTTCTGAAATATGCATCATGTGTAGAATGAATGTGGCTGTGCAGAATCAACCTCGGTGGCTTAGAGTATAGACAACATATTTGTTGTTTTATCCTTTCAAACTAAGGTTTCAAATCCCGGCTGGGATCTTTCTATGTGAAGTCTGCATGTTCTCCTCGTGGATATATGGGTTTTTCCGGGCACTCTGGCTTCCTCCAACGGTCCAAAAAGATGCTTCATAGATTACCTGGTGACTCTAAATTGCCCCTAGGTTGTGCATGTGAGTGTGCCCTGCCTTTGCCCAACAGTAGCTGGATTGGCTCCAGCAACTCCATGACCCTGAAAGGGATTCGGCAGGTTATGAAAATGGATGTACAAATGGATGAATCAGATAGAGGGCTGCATGGTGGTGGTTAGTTCTCTCACCTTCCAGCGAGAAAGTCCTGGTTTGAATCTCAGCTGGGTCTTTACCGTGTGGAGTTTGCCTCTCCACTTCATGCATGAGTGGGTTGTTTTCCTCCCACAGTCTAAAAAACAACAACATTGTAAGTCAGTTGGTCCCTCTGATTTGTCTTTAGGTGTGTGAATGGTTTAATGGATTGGTGACCGCCTCCAGGATGTACTCTGCTTTCACCCAACTGTGGCGGAAATAGGAACCCCATGACTAAAAACGGGATTAAAAAGGTTAAAGTCCCACTCCAACCACCTTTTGATCTATTGTAAAGTGTTAAAAAATCCTTTAATTTGTGCATTTCTGAATATTTCACGTTTTAAAAAAGACGCTCGGTTTAAAGTAAAAGGCTGTTGTGATGTCACAACGGCTTAGTAGCGCATGCACTTTGCACAAGCTCCTGGATCTGCCCCGTCCACCGTGTACAAGCTTGGGGGGGGGGATGCAGATAAACATATAATATGGCTTTTTAAGACATTTAGATTGTAGGATTTTAGTTAAAAATGTCATAATCATAATTAACACAACACTGTGAACGTTTTTATTTAAAAAAAATGTCATGGGGGAGTTTGAAGCGTTTCCAGTGGTCTTTTAGTTGCAATTATGTTGTTTTTAGCCCCCAAAAAAGTGTCGTTTTCCAGGACATAGTTACTGCAGAGCAGCACGAGTTCATTAGAAATTCACCTCCAAGTTGTGGGCAGGACTGTTGGCACAGAATAAGCCCACCGTCACTTCTCATCATCCATCTTTTTACATGCTCTCCTACTAGTTTATAACCCCTCACACCTCCAACCAAACGCTATCAATGAAACATAAGTCTAGCAATATTGGAGCTATCCAGCCATACAGTTTTGAGCCAGATGTCAGCTCAGACGAGTAAAACCAAGCTGTACATGAATCTAGTTGTGGATGCATCAGAAGTGAGTAGAGCAGGAAGCTTGTGGCCTGCTGCAGTAACTTGTACGTCACACTTATAAGCTTTTTTATGTCTGCTTCTGATTCATTGTGAGTTGAATAAATAAACACTCATAAATACAAATGTTATGTTAATTTTCTTCATACATGTCCCCTATCATTAGAAAAATGCCACAAGAACATGTCAAAAACACCAAAAAACAGGGTTTCATCTGAGTTGATCTTTAAGAATGTGGATGGATGGATCTACATAGACAGTTTGAACCATGATGCAAAAATCCTCTTCTACAAATATATCATTGGACAGATCTAATATTAGGTATATGGATATGGTTTCTTTTGTAATTTTAATTGGAAAATTGGTTATTTCAAACATCAAATGTATTTACAAAAGTGTTAATAATTATGTCATGTCTGACAATGTGGAGGTTTATGGACACAATAGTCATGCAGTGATTTTGTCACACATTTGTATTTTGATGCCTTTGGGGGTTGTATTTTTAGGATGAAAAAAGCTGAGAAATGGGGGCAGATTGGGTACAGCTCGAAAAACTGCCGCATTGAAACCGTACCGGCAGAACTCGGGCCCGGGTTACATTGCACATCTAAAGGAGAAGCATCAATCGCTTTAGCTGTTGAGGTGAACACAAGGTTAACAAGCTGAGCAAAGCAAATAATTGGTACAAATAAGTCATTAGCACAGTGGAAGGACTCAGATAAAAAGTGAAGGAGCAGTAATCTAACATGATTATAGCACGATTTAACATTTAAACTTCCTTCCTTCCTCCTCCATCAAGCGCAGCTGTAATGAGACAGAGACAATTAGGATCACAGGGCAACAGAAAAGAAACTCCAGGAGAAGAGTTGGTGCGGAAAAACACATGGCAGACATTTATTATCGAATATAACAATCTCCACAGCCCAGTAATAGGCAGCATTTTTCTTGTTAACCTTTGATCGTACTACAAAGGGCTTCAGTGAAATCCACAGATAATTAACCTGCATATTTAAAACTTTATGATGCTTATCAGCAGGACTGAGTCATGAAGGGCCTTGAAAATAACAACTCAGGTGAATAATCTGACTTCTACTCAATGTATTTTCTTTGTAACCTGGCTAAATTAATAAGCAGCACACTACTTCACCTAAAGCTTTGTCAAAGATTCTATGGGTCTATTCAACTAGCAGCCCAGAAATCTGTGATTGTGCTTTATTTGTATTTTATGTTGAATGGCAGATTATAGAAGTATGTTGGTGTTAATATAGATGGAGAATTTTCATTAAAAGGATCTGCTATAAGAAAATTTGGACCTTGGAAGGTCAGAGAGGCCAGAATCTTACCACAGAAATAAACCATCACAGTTTTTGAAGTACAAGAACACACAGAGGGAAAAACAGACACAAAGTCTCCTGATCATCTTTTCAATCCGATAGTTTGGAGGTCACACTGAAGCCACACAACCAGTTGTTACACAGACACATCTTTAGTAAAAATCTTTTACATTTGGCATTTTAATTAATTTAGTTCCTTTAATTTAGCATGTTTTTACGCCAGGGTTTTAAGCCAAGTCCTTTTTCTGTCTCTGCAGATATTGTGCTTGGAGCAGGTGTGAAATCTGACCTGAAACCAGGTGCAAACTGATTGGAAATGTCTTGGTCATTTAACAAGTCAGGTTGCCCAAATTTCTTTCTTCATGATAAATTTGTTTTGGCCAAAACCACCCCAAACAAGCAGCTGAAATTGCATGACATTATGGATGGACTGCTGCATCTCTAGTTCAGTATAAAGCCATATTCACACCACCCTCTGCAACGTGTGGTCAAGTGACCACTTCCAATAAAAAGTCTATGTAATCCCATGTCAGGCTTTGGCGTTCCAAACTCTTGCATTCACACACGTTTTCACAACAGTTTTTGAGCACTAGACACAAAATGTTCAGCATAATCCAATCAGAGACTTGGATTTGGCAGTGACCTATTTTGATGGCGTCTCTTTTAATTCACGAAAGTGCCAACTGTTTGAAAATTGATCATGGAGGAATAAATTAATAACTGCAGATTGTGCCCGAGTGGAATTCTATGACACCAAGTGTCATGTCTCGTCATTCTTATCTTTTGTCCTGAGTTGTGCACTTTTGGTCTAGGTCTGTCACCTGTGTTGTCTCATGTTGCACTTCCTGTTTTATTTTGAAACACTAACACTAAACCTCTCGTTTCAGGCCTGTTTCTTCCTGCCCTTGTCTGGTCCCCTACAGGTGTGACAATGTAATCTTCCCTGACTTTTTCCACCTGTGTTTCCCTTCCTCATGTCTTAAGTAGTCCGAGTCTCCCTTTGTCCTATGACAGTTTGTTTGGTTATATTCATGAGCCATAGGAAAAGCTTTTTTCAGAGATTAAACCGTCTTAGAAATCTGCATCTGAGTCCAGCCCTTATATATATAGAGTATATATATATATATATATATATATAGTTGAAGAACCTAGAGAGGAGTATTTCATATCAGATTGGGTTGTTAATATTTGGTTATGTGCGGCTTTAAGTTTACATTTAGGCACCCCTGCAATTGTCACACTTTTTCTGTTTCAAACTAACCCTGGACCCCGATCAGAGAATGGAAAAGCCAAGCGCCCTTGCTGGAAAAAGTCCGGGGACCCCTGGTCTAGAGTAAAATTCACTAGATTAGCACCACTGCACCAAGCCTCTTCCAATTGTAAGTGGTGGACATGAGATAGAAAGCAATAAAAATAAGAAAAGGAAGAAGAAAAAAACCCTCCCTGCTTCCTTTCCAGTGTGAACACTGGAAACACGGGCTAGATGTGCTCAAGAACTTGGTTTTAGCATGTTTTTGAACACGCATCATCTGCCCGGTTTTTCCGTAGCTTAACCCTTGTGCTATCCTATGACCCCACCCTTACATTGATGTGTTCTCCCTACCACGACAAAGGTGTGTAACCCTCGTGCTATCCTACGCACTTTAAAGTTGGGAGTTGGGTCATCTAGACCCACTAGACAGTGCTCTGAACCTTTTTTCTTCAATGATTTGTGAACCTCACTGGTGTCCATGGATTACATGAAATCTTTCCACCTTTATCCACCTTTGTCATGTCAAAGGTGGATAAAGGATATATAAAGGTGGATAAATTGAAGAAAAAAGGTTCAGAGCACTGACTAGTGGGTCTAGATGACCCAACTCCCAACGTAAAAGTGCCTAGGATAGCACAAGGTTTAAACGGTGAGCCAATTTATAGACAGCCAGCATTAAGTGAAATGTTTGTATGTGATCATTACAACAACTAGAAGAGACCTTGTTTGAAAGCAGGAAGGGCGTCACCATGAACTGCTCATATCAGCGGGGGTTGTGGGAAAACCATGAAGGATCACTTTACAAATTATATTTTTAGTCAATGCAAATTTGCATGTTTTTCTAAAAGTATAATTAGATAGCATGGTGTGGTTTCTTAAATAACAGGTTTTCTAAGCATAAAAAATCTATTCAACAAACCAGCTCTTAAACAAGAGCAATACAACTTACACCTCAGAAAAACATTGCTGAATATTTGCATAAAAATAAGATGAGTAAGAAAAAAGGAAACTAATCAAACAGATGTTTTTTTTTTTAGCTTTTTTGTGACCACAGTTTCATTTGAATGTGACAAGTCATTTATAACTCAATAACTAAGTTACTTAATTATTTGTTAACTAGCTATAACGGATAGTTATTATAAAGTGTTACCATTAATATGAGCTCCTATTGGAAATACATCCAAATCTTTAGAGTGTGAATTAAGGAAGTGTTTTTCAAGAAAACAAAGGCAAGGGAGGTGGAAACAAAGGACAGGAGGGGTTGGGAGAGGTTAAATGAGGCAGGAAGGCTGATGGGGAAAGCAAAGCGCTCCATGAACAGCTCTTTGTTTGAGTCGGTCACAGAGCTTAATGGGTCAGGGACCAGTGAGGTGCCAACTTAATGTGACAGGCAAATAAGTGGCAGCTTTTTCTAGGGCCTTTATGCAAAGTGAGAGGTAAAAAGAACCTGCTCATTCACTCTACAAGTCACAGAGCAAAAAGGGGAGATTTTCAGGAACAGGAAGTGAAGTCAGTCGACATGAGAACAAACTAAACTTGATATTACTATATTTTAATCAAATGCTTTTCCTAAGTAAGCTTTAGGTGAGTTTTTAGGGTGGAATGATGGAAAGAGTTTGAAGTAGAAATCTGGCCAGAAAGACTCATATTCTTTATTTGTCTGTGTGGAATCAAGCAGCTGGAATAACAAAAGTCTGTTATCTTTACTTCTGGTTGGACAGTTTTGCATTTGTTTGTTCCGTGCTGAAAAACTGCATAACGGTCAAACAAATATTACATAATAAACTTCTTGTTTCCTTCATAAAAATAGAAGCAGATCCAAATCTGCACAGTATTTCTGTGAGTATACCTATCTTTTAGCTCTAAAAATGGTCTCTCAGATGTGGTCAAGTCCTTCAAGAAATCTGTTCCGTCCTGTCTGAGCTTGGCTCTTATCATATGAAACAACGCTGACCACTCCACATTTTTCAGATTAGCTCTTTAGGCTTTGTCCACAGTAATCATGAGATTTTACCACTATAACTCATGTGAGAGTAACACTAACACAATGGGCTTATCAGTACTCAAACAGCTCACAGCTTCTTCAGGACATGAAGTCACATCATCACTGTCATCAATCTCATGGTCACAGTTTGTAGGAAGATCAACAAGTGTGCTTTTAAGCAGGGGCTTTGGAAGTTTTACATGCATCACTAAGTGCATTGAGCAGCTGATGCTTTGTATGTTGATGACACAAAATAAGTGGCATTTCTTTTATTAAAGTCCCACTCTGATCATCTTCTGATCTATTGTAAACGTGTTTCCAGAGGTCTTTTAATTACGATTTTGCAATTTTTAGCAAAAAAATAAATAACCTGTGTTGTTTTCTATGACGTAGGTTAAGTCCAAATTCCTTCACTGTTACTACAAAGCGTACTAAATAGTGTGTCTGCCATTTTGTAGTGCTGTCCGAATCCACAATTCAGAAACTGAGTGCCCTTGAAATTTCCCAGAAGTCTCCAGTGAATCTAGTGAACATCGATGCTCATTAGATTGGCTGATATAAACCACAATGCTTTGCTTTTGATCAATTATTGTGAAAACCATACAAGTTTTCATCATTAGAACACAGTGGATTCATAGTCTCCGTAAATGCTCGTATTTGTTAGGTTTTTACTTTTTACTACCACTGCAGTAATTCATCAGAAATTTGCCTCTTAGTTGTGGACGAAACCGTTGGTACAGAGCAACCCCGACCCCCCTTCCAGTCACCTTTAACATCTGTTTACACTCTTTCTTGTTAGCTTACGGCCCCTCACAACAACAGTTTAACATTACCCCTAGAACAAAAATGGCAAGCAATATTGGAGCTATTCAGCTGTACAGTTTTGAGCCAGATTCCAGCTCGAGGACGAAGTAAATGAAGATGATCATTGATCTATTTGTGTACTACATGAGAATGGAGTGGAGAAGGGAGCTTGTGATTTGCTGTTGCAGGTTCTCCTTACCACCTTTTTTCAACTACCGGTACATTTTTGCATCTGCTCCGGATTCACAATGATTTGAATAAATAGAAATTGTGAAATGCAAATGAAGCTTCTTTTTTCATATACTGCATGTCCTCCAAATGTGGCCTTAAGACAGACTGGCAACATGTCCCAAGTGTCCCCTGCTGTAGCCCAACAGTGGCCGGGTTAGGCTCCGGCAGCCCCGTGACCCCGAAAGGGAGAAATCGGGTTTCGAAAATAGATGGATGGATGGATATGTTCTCCATCATGAGAAAAATCTCACAAGAACATGTAAAAAAAACACTAAAAATATGTATGGGACATCATTGATTGGATGATGACGCTTGTCCATCATTTCAAACAAAAGTTATTTGGAATGAAGTGATGCTGGATTTGAGCCTTACTGATTATAGAACCTTCATTAGTAAATAAAAACGTTTAATTTTTATTTCATTTATTTATTTTTTGGGGGGGACATTTACTGTAGTTTCTGGAATTCTGTTTTGATTTCTAAAATATATTTTTTAAATTATTTGTTGTTGTTTTTTTTGTCATGATCTTTTATATGTTTTTGCATCGAAATATTGTATATTTTATCCCTTAGATTGTACTCTACGTAATCCAAATTAATATAATAGATCAATAAAAAAGAAATAAATGTGTAATACTTTTAAAGAGCCACAGGAAAAGTACATTGTGTATATCATCACTTCTGTTAAAAATTCTTTGTCATGAGTAAATATCCCCCCATATATTTATATTGAAACATTCCATGAGTCATGTGACCGGATGAGGTGTAAGTTGCGCGTTACCTTTACAAGTATGGTCCACTAGTTGATTTTTAGAAAGATTTGTTTTGTAATTTTGACTTAAAATTATTGCTTGATAAAACTTTGATGGTATTTGTTTTTAGGATAACAAATAAAATGCTTCAGTAAGAAAAATCACCACTAAGAAATGACCAGTAATTGGGATTGGTACTTGGTATGGAATATTTTATGCACAAAGTAATTGGTATCACATCAAATCTTAAGTGTGGTATCACCCATCACTAGACCTGAATGGATTTGTAAGCATGCCTGTAAAAACTAATATATTCCATACTTAGCTCCACTTGTGAGAAATGTTGCCTCAGGAAACAGGCAAACTGGCAATTTGAAGAACCGCAGCAGCAAAAGCACTTCCCTTTTCTGTCCGCCTTGTTTCTCAGCTGGAGTTTCCCTCTGTCACACACACACACACACACACACACTTGGAGCATACTCCCCCCCCCCTCCCTCGACCTGTCTCACACACCATTACCCCTGTGAAGCGAGGAGACAACCCAAGCCAGCGGGAGGAGGACGGGGGGCAGCATCACGGGTAATGTCAGTAGACACATGTCAAAAGTACAGCCTGTGTTCTGAAAAAGCTGTGTGTGGTGTGACAGCGGTCCGCCCGCCGCTGGCCCTGCACCCCAACCCACCACCTCTGAGTCCATCCAGCCGACACAAAAGCGTCCTGTGTAAGCCCAGAGGGAGAGCCAGAGCAAGAGGGGAGCCAGGTCATCAGCGCTGCTCTGCGAGGATAAATGCTTTTCCTCCTGCGGTCCCACTTCACTGCACAGCTATTGTCCTGTGGTGGAGGGAAAAAAGGCTCTTGTCTGTCTTTGTCACAGAAAAGCCTGAGAGCGCTTGTGTGTGTGTCTGATTTAGGGGACAGTGATGTCATGCAAGTGTTTGTGTGGCAGGACTATCCACACATCACGCACACACAGTCACTTGACAAGCCTCTCTTCCCCCGAACCTTTCTCCATGAGCTCCACAGCCATGAATCAAATAATTGGCTCTTTAGTAGGATAGCCATGCTCTGCCCACATGCTTTCCTGACCAGCTGTGATAATACACATCAGTTCAGAGTGTGACTGTATGTTGAGTGCAGAGACATTAAAACAAAGGCTGTGCTTCTGCAGCAGCCTCTGCTTCTCTGCCTCCAGTACCTTGTTGCTGAAATCTACTCCTACTCAGCCACAACAGAAGTCAGTGAAAGCTATTATCACCAACCTGTAGGGGTGTAGTGATTCATTGTAACAACAATACGATTCATTTCATCACTTGGAGTTGACGAGGCGATTCATAGTTGATATCGGTTCATCTAACTTGATTCGATTCACTTAAACAGGATAAAACAGGAAGATTTAGAAGATAAACTGCTTGTTACTTCCTGATTAATTTTATACCCTTTTGCCAAAATCTTGTTCATATCTGAGGTTTTCAACTGGTCTTACTGTTACTCGTAGTGCTTGATAATTTTTTTTATACATATTTATTGTATTTTAAATCCCTAATACTAAACAATGATTAAAGAAATGTTAAAATGTTGACAAGCCAGCTTAAATTTGCATTTAGATACAAAATGGAGGCTAAATTAGAGAAACACATTTATTTAGAAACTATTTTTTTAACAGATCATCCCTTCCTTTAATTATAGAATTTCTTGTTGATATATATTATATATATCTATATATATTAATAACAAATTCCAATCAAGAAACAGCTGAACAAAAAAGCTCCTTAGTGTTATGCTTGTTCTCTTTTGTTTGTTTGGTCTACAGAAATACAGAAACACTGACACAAGAAATGGAAATGGTGTATATCTTGACCCTCAAATCTAATCTAAAATGACCTGGAGCTGATGTCCTGCATTAGCCAGCAGGTAATGAATTGTCTAGTTGCAGTTATTCCAGCGTGACATGATCTGACTGGATAATAGTACACTGCCCCAGTATGTCTTTTCTGTTTATCATGTGTGAAGAAGATCAACAACTAAGCTTTACGGTTTTAACATCAGGCTTTACGCATGTACTCATGAAAATGTACCTTAATCATAAAACAGTTGGATACCCTTCACATTAATAAGAATTGTTTTCAATTTACTGAAGAGTGAATGAAAATAAATATTTTTCTGTGTTTAGTAAAATAGGACATTTCCAGCTGTGATATTACATTTATTATGTCTTTTATCCAGATTATGCATGTTGTCACTTATAGATGTACATATGTTCTAACTTTATTTTCCTTGTTTCTTGTTCAGAGGACAGTCTCTAGGGGGCGCTCTAAAAGAAAACGCTGAAAGTAATCATGTGCCTGAGGTATGTTGTTCAAAGTTCGAAAAAAAAAAGTTTTCCCCTATAATAAAAATTGTAAGCTTTTTTCAAAAGAAAAGTTCTTCATAAATATTTTTTCTAAAACCACCTTTCAACCATTGACTAAACTAAACTGAGCAAGTGTGATGTCACGCATGGAAAATGGCTTATGTCTGGTTCCAATGAAATAAAGTCAATTTAGACACCCTTTTTTTCGCGATATATCGCCACTTTGGAGCCTGACAATGTCACTTAGAGATTGGTCTGAGTCAACCCTTCTATGGCAGCCACTCTCGTCAATTAGGAGTGAACTTGTTGGAGGGCCACACCCCTAGCACTTAAAAAGCAAACTCGGGAGAATCTCTCAATCAAACGTTTTAAAGGTTTGTCTTGAGATCACCTACTATTAATGAGGCGTCTGATTGGTCACAGCTGAGTACCAGCTGTTTATTTCCCTATAGAAGTCTATGGAATTGTGGCTTTTTGGGACCAGCAGGTACTTTCTGTTTGGAACGCCAGGGGGAGGAGTCACTGAGTCCAGTTCTCTTATACAGTCGATTCTACTTATGTTTTTGAAAGACAAATTTAAACTGCAGTAATAAAAACACATCTTCATGCTAAGCCAATCAGCTTACTGACTTGGGTGGAGTCTAGCTTTAAGTAAGGATGCATTCAAGTAATATTTTTTAAGTATATATTATTTTAATCACCCTTGCTACACTAACACCTTTCTAACAATAGGTAAAACTCTTCAGTAAATCGTAATTAAGCACACTTTGCTTGGCGCCACACCATGCATCATTGATGGAACACCATCTGGTTTTGCTTCCACACAAAAAGGGCTCGTCAAACATGTGTGAATAAACTCCACAGCAACAAAAAAACACTGAAAGACTTCAGAATCAAACAGAAGAGTAGTTCAAATATTTCCCCATTACTCATCCTCTGATCCCAAATGTGATGTCCATTATGGAAGCACACCAGCCACTGGGGTGGAACCAATCCTGACCCAGATCTCATTTGCATATGAAAGCATTTGCCTCAGAATATAGCATCAAGAGAGATGGTTCTGGCTCCGATATCACAGGATATTTAGGCCCCCTTTCAGCCATCAACAAAGGAAGACCATTTAGTTGTGGAGGGAGGCAGAGCCTGCTGAGCCGTCACAGAGCTCATTTGTTCTCTTCTGTTTACTTTAGCCCCCGCCCCCCTATTTTTCATCCCTCCAGAGGCTGCCAGGATGGATGTCTGGGTGACTGACTAAGAACCCTCTTTCCATCGCTCCATCCCAGGGGGACAGATAAACAACGATTTGAATTGTTGTTGGGGAAAAAAGAGGTTTGCATGCATGTATCAGTTAATCAGTTCCGCTGACAATCATCATCAAAGTACAGCAGTGCTGTTCAATTGACTTGTCAACTTTGCCCGTCTACCTTCTAATTGTTTATCTTTAAAAAAACTAATTTTTTAGGCCTATTTCTATTCCTGATAGGATAGGTGTCAATATTACCTCCAGCCTCTTGTATCTGCTATGATACTGTCTGGGAAAAATATGTGTATTTGTAATTATACAAAGGACTAAGAGGTAGACTAAAGGTCAAACACATTAGTTTGGTTTATATATGGTATATACGGGATATATGGGAAATCAAGTTGTACTGTGCTGTCCCCTGATATTAAAAGTGGGGTTCTTGGATGACGCAGTACAGAAGAGGAAGAAGGGGCCTCAGGTTAGATGGGTGTTGTGTTGCATAGATGAAAAAGTGACGAAAGAGACACAGCCATGCTGTTCCTTTGAGACAAAAGTCTCATTCTGCAAGGTGTACCTCTGATAGTTAGAAAGGTCAGTCTGAAGAGAAATGTCATACACAAAAAAATCTTTGAGTGTCTATAGTTTTTCTTAATTTGACTGAAAGCGTTCTCATTTTTAATAAACAAATAATGCATGATGAAAAATTCTAAGCCATTAACCTTTTGCTGAGTTTTTTCATGCGTATGTTTGTTTTTTAACCTTTATTGAGGTATGAAGCTGGGACCTGTCTTTTTTTTTTATCATACTGTTGTTTACAGTAGTTTAGAAATAAGAATTTGTCATTTGGCCAGTTGGAGTTTGGGTGTGCATTCATGCTCTTGCTGAACACTGGAGAGTTGATCTCATGGTACGTTCACACAGGTCATGTGACGTAGGTTCAAAAATGCACACTCTTGAACAAGCGTTTAGCATATGTGGTTCACATTGGACTGTTGTTACCTGATACTAGCACATGTTTGCCACCTACAGTTGGAAGAGGCGTGGTGTGAAATGTCAAAGTGGTGCAAATCTTGCTCCGAGTTTTTTTTTCACAGCTTTATTCTGATATATGAAAGATTTGGTGTCATAAAATTAGGCCCAGGCACAAACTATAATGACTAATTTCTCCGCCATGATCAGTTTTCATACGGTTGGCACTGCTGTGTTTTGAAAAGGACGCCATCCATACATCACTACCACATCAGAGTTCCTGACTGGTCAAAGTTTGACCTTGTTTAACTTTCAACGCACACTAAATAGCCATGTGTTTTGTACGTTGAGTCTTAAAATGGACTTTAAGAAACTTGCATGGAGACGTGTAAATACATGAATTTTGAACGTGCAAGCCCAAAATGCACATTTAAGCACATTTACATAAACCTTCAATTGAAAGTGCCCGCTTCGACTCGCATTGGGTGGCCGGTGTGAACATAGCTCTAGGGTTGGTTTGACACTGGAACAGTCCCCTGGACTCCAATAGAATGAGTGGAAAATGCTACCAATTGTCACACCTTCATCTGGTTTGGTTTGCCTTTCACACAGGCAGCGGCCATGGTGCAGAGATAAAGCTGCCGTTACTATAAACCAGGATCTTATAGTAAAAAATGATAGTATCCTAGACCAATTTAGTGAAGTAAATTTCAATACATACTGATAAAATAAATAATAAAAAAACTTTAAATTTCTCTTCAGATGAGTTCAGTTGACTGAATACAATCGCAGTGTGGGTAATATAAATTATGATGGACTAAATACGCCAGGGGTTCAGGGTGTTTTTAATTTAAAATGGATGGATGGTTGGGTAGGTAAACACTTAGACTTCTTAACTGTCTGTTCAATATAACAGAAATTTGTTTTTTCTACATCCGTATCTAGCCATGCAATTATTTCTTTTGTCGGATTAAATAATCAGCACATAGACTGTAAAAACAATGGACAAATTTAAGTGTGACATCACTCATAGAAAATGTTTTACCTTCCAGCTCTCGCGGAACATCCCTGGTCCGACTCATCGTATCTATGGTAATGGCGACAGAAGTTGCCATGGACACAATGACTCAGAGCCACTCGGACCAATCCCTGTCGACTGGTTTCAACATGGCGGCGCCTGTATCAGGAAGCAATGGTACTTTTCTATTTGAGAAGACAAGAAGGGAGGGGTGGAGCTGCTCGTTGTTTTTACAGTCAATGGAAAAGTCTCATTCTGAGGTATTTTTATTTAAATGTGGTTGCATGGTAAAAGATCAGAATCCTCTAAATACCACTAAATAAGTGGATTTATGAAGTTTTCCTATATAAAAACAGACTTTCAACTTTTACTTTTACACCACCAAGGGGAATTTTTACCATTACAAAAGTTAAGGAAAAAAGGTTTATAATAGATCAAATGATCATAATTTTCTTTAAACTGAAGAGGCCATTATGTTTTTTTTTTAAACATAGCTTGAATGATGTCCAAACAACAATCAGCGGCCATAAAGTAAGTGTTTGTTGTTTACCTGCTTTACTCAACAGTAGACCTGCTTTTCTTCATTTGTTGTAATAACACCAGCTGTTTTAAACCAGGATGAACTCTGGATTCCCCTATTTAAATCAAAATCAAACAAGAGAAAATATTGTAGCAAAGCATAGAAGGTTTGTAGTCAAGCCTCTTGTCTGCCTCAATCTCTTTATCCCTGGACAGTGCTGGCCCTGGCCCCGGGCCTGTTCCCAGACTGTGTGTGTGTATCTTTATCCTCACAGCAGGGAGTAATCTGGGGGTAAAAGGCTCACTACTGTTTTTACATAAACAAAGACTTTGGGATGAAACAGAGAGTGTGCCAGGGCCAAATCCCTGTCCCTGGCTGTTGGCCACTGCTCCATGCTGCTTTCACCTTGTAGACACCACGCTGGTGCTGGTAATTACGCCGCACAGACGGCAACCGTGATTAAACTATATGACACACTATGAGTCAGGGTCAGTGTACTGGATGAAGCACTGGTTTCATTTTTCAACTGGATCATTTCCTGTATTAAAATCCAAAACTAAACACAAACTGAGGCCTGACCCCCTGCAGGTTACAAAAGGGAAACCAGATTGATATGAAAGCTGATACGTAACATAACACTCTGATTTTCATCTTTATTGTTTAAACACTAAAAAGCAGCAAATCTCTTATACAGTAAGAAAATGGGGAGTCTCAGTGATCTAGGATCTGAAGTTTAAAAAAATACAATTTCCAATCTTTCTAAAATTCCTTTAACCCTTGTGCTATAGATGACCCCACCCTTACATTGACGTGTTATCCCTGTCATGATAAAGGTGGAAAGATTTCATGTAATCCATGGACACCAGTGAAGATCACAAATCATTGAAGAAAAAAGGTTCAGAGCACTGTCTAGTGGGTCTAGATGACCCAGCTCCCAATGTTAAAGTGCCTGGGATGGCACAAGGGTTACATGGTAAAAGTATTTAGCAAACACCCAGGACCCCTAATGTAAAACAGACAGGCTTTGCATACCGTCTGACCCTCCCAACTCTATTTAAGATATTTTATATTAATATTTTTACTGAATACATTAGTTTAGATCTGAATCTATTTTATTTTTAATTTTTTTAGGATTGTTTTTGTAAGTTTTAAAATATTTGTTCTTGAATGACAGCTGTCTTAAAATGAACTATGCACTGGTTTGAAATGTTGTCTCACTTGTCCAGCATTATGTGATGCATTAAAGCATCAATGCATACAGTTAAAAAAGCGAGGTGTTTGAGATTTATTTTTTAATATCTTCAAACTTTTAAAGATATTTTAGCTATGGATTTGGGTATGCCCTACGACAGACTGGCGACCGGTCTAGGGTGTACCCCGCCTTCGCTTAACAGTTGCTAGGTTAGGCTCTGGCTGTCCTGTGACTGCCAGGACAGTCAACACAGTGAACCCAAAAGTGACATAGCGGGTTAGGAAAATGGATAGATGAATGGATGGATATATTCTCTGGATTTAACTGGTTCCAGTTCCAGTTGGCACTAAAGGAAACACTGTACTTTCACTCAAAGGAAAACAACTCTTTTTGCCAGACATTTTGAAGTTGTATGGTTCTACATTGGGGTTCTCAAACAGACAAACAACTTGGAGATCAAATTAAAATGAGTGATTGATTACATCTGTTTTCCAAAGAGCTGGAACATCAGAATCACTTCCACAGTCCAGTCAAAAAAAGAAAACAAGTCCACTTTAGCCATGTTCATCAAAACCATTGTTTGGCCTCAGCCTGCAGGACACGATGTTTGGTGTTCCATTTTCCACCTCTTCTAATTGCTGCTACAGACTTGAGCTTTAAGTTGGACTTATTGATCGAGGAATTATGAGGTCCGACACCAGCTTTGCTAATGTGCCAATAGAAATGCATAAAAATGACATGTTTACATCCAAGCTTGAAAAAAAGAAAAAAAGCTTTGTTCTCCCCCCAGTTTTTCACGGTACTGCATGTGTGTGTGTGTGTGTGAACTTGTAGCTGTGAGATGTTTATTTGTACAAGTCCCCGTCTGTTCCTGAAACAGTGTCAGCTAGATCCTGCTGTATTTAGTAGCTGTTTATGTGAAAATCTACTAGCAGCCATCTGTCATCTGCTATCTATGCAAATGAGGTAGTAGCACCTTTATGAATTTGCATTCTGAGTACTTTATTTGCATTTGGCCTATCAGTGATGAAAGAAACTTGACGTCATAACTGAAACTCCTAAACCAAGAATGTCTGACTACCAAACTGCCCAAGCAAACACATGGAAGGAGATAAGCATATTGGAGTTCCCCTTCGAGAATTAGGTGTAGTAAAATGATTATACAAACTGGAGGTCTAGTCATGGAGAAGAGACGGAGACTCTGCAGCTCATTGACTGTTAAGCTCGTTACAACTGATGAGGTAAAGATAAGGATGCAAATGGTGGTGCTAACTCTGCAGAACATGTGTCCTGCAGCTGTTTCCAAGGGATGGTTTGCTATTAATAAAGATGTTGACTTTATGAGGAACGGCATTCCTCAGTGGTGGCATTTGTCTCCACTAAAAAAATGTTCGCATTGAAAAGGATGGAAAAGGGGGTCATCAATAGTTTGGTTTGTTGGAACAACAGCAACGACTTTTAATGGAGAACTGGAACACTGTGCTGGCAAGGGAAACCGAAGAAACTGTTTCTTTATCATTCATATTCTTTCCAACCACAGGAAAACTTTCAAAATAGGTAAAGCGTTGGATCACAAAGAAAATATATATATGTAATTATTTTTTAATCTTTGTTTTGTCAGTCCTGTATGGCATATTTAAAGATATGTATATATACTTTCCAAGGCAAATTGCAGATTAACACTTATTTACTCAAATACATTTGAACTCAAAATACAATTCCACTGGGTGCCGGGATCTCTTTTGTTCTGTTCTCTGGTACAGATCCCTGGACCTGCTTGCAGAGGGGCACCATGGCAGCATCACCATGGCACCATGTGAGCCTGAAACCTGACATTAGGACCTCAACTGTACTCTACTAACATACATTCTAAGGAACAAATGGTTAAATTGAATTTTGAGTTTATGATGGGGTGCAATCAACATTTTTGGCACTATTAGGCATAGATGTGTGGTGATCAAACCCTAAATGTTTGCCCAAGACTTCAACTGTCAGGTCCGGGGTTTGATTCCCCATCCAACTGAAAGATAGATGAATACTCAACCCACCGAGCTACAGCCACCCCTATAGGGTCAGGATAGAGTGAATGAAAAACCAGATGATAAATTTTAAATTGAATAAAAAAAAACTATAAACCTAAAACTGTTACCAAATGAAAAACAATGTGTATTTGCAACAGTGTGTGTTTTGTATTTGCATCTGTTATTGTTTCAATCCTCAATTTACAGTTTCAATTTAGACTGAATGAACCTTTTTTTTTTTTTTACAAATGTTTATTGTTTTTCTTTATTCAAGTTTCAAATGGAGCTTTTTTTCATATTCTCAAAATGTTTTTCAAGTTTGCAACTTGTACTTTCAAATTTAATCTTGGTTTAGTTGTTCTTTTTTTCTTTCAAATTTACAATCTTTTTTTCACCTTTGTGCTATCTTACGGACTTTAACATTGGGAGTTGGGTCATCTAGACCCACTAGACAGTGCGCTGAACCTTTTTTCTTCAATGATTTGTGATCTTCACTGGTGTCCATGGAGGTACCCATGGATTACATGAAATCTTTTCACCTATATCCATCTTTGTCATGGTAGGGAGAACACGTCAATGTAAGGGTGGGGTCATCGAAGATAGCACAAGGGTTAACTCTTCATAGCACTGTCAAGTGGGTCTAGATGACCCAACTCCCAATGTTAAAGTACCTTCGGACAGCACAAGGGTTACGCTGATCAAGCCGTAACTTTGCTTTGTAAGCAAAATTAATTTTGCCAGGTTTTTGAAGTTTGGTTAAGAAATTTCTATCCATTTGAATTGCATCTCTCAAAATCACACAATCTCAAAAGCAATGCCTTGTATCTCATACTTAAGATGTACCAAACTGGTGAGTGAAATTTTTCAAGGGTTTTTGTTTGTGGTTTAAGTTACAGCCTAAGCTGTTTGCCCCAGTACCCTTTTGGAACCTTTCAAATTCCTCTTGACTTGTTTTTTTCCTTTTAATCTTGTTGATCTAACTTTGCCGCCTCAAGAAGTCAAGAAACAGGGAATTGAACTGTCACTCATTTCTTACTCCTTTGCAAGAAGCAAGTTCCGTGTGTCTCGACAACCATGTGAGTCTGAACGTGTGGATGAGAACATGTAGCTGCACGGGTCAATAATGAAAAGCAAATGAGCAGAAGTAACCAGAGCGATGAGCTGACCTGACATCCTGCAAACAAAGGAACAAAGGCCAGATTTGGGACAAAGCAGAGCACACCGCGCAGCTCAAGGAAATCCTCTCAGCAGCTAATCGCTCTCAGGCAGGCTGCATGTTTGCAGGCACGCTCATCCAAACTGCGATGCCACTGACAAGGTGGTGACTGGAAACAAAGAGGACAGGCTCCGGCTCTGTGTGGCACATTCACACGCCGAACAGAAAAAAGGTTGTGGGGGAAAAAAAAGCTGTCAACATCTGCCTACATTCATTTAGTTCATTGTTATTTTTTGTAACCTCTCAGTGATTTTTAATCTGACAACTCTCCTTGTCTTCTGGGTTTGAGACAGAGTGAATCATCCAGTGGATTACTCCTTCTCTCCACAGAGAGCCAAAAATACCATTTCTGGCTGGCAGATTCTGTCAGTCTTTTGTACGCTGCATCATGTGTTTAGTTACTTTATCATGCTGTCAGGGGAAATAACTGACATCTCCACAGACTTCAGAGGCGGAAAAAAGCTGCTCAATTTTGAGATTAACACAAAGGATTCTTTGGTTTACACAGAAGGAAATTATACGGTTTCTGCAGAAAGAAAATTACAATTTCCTTAGCCCAATCAATGATTGGCCATGGGAGGTTTTCATCAACCTTAATTAAAAATGCGAAAGCTTCAGGGAAATGATACGAAGCTGCTTTTATAGAAAAAGAAAACAAAAATGTGCAATTTATAAAAAAAATATTGCTTGTGAAATGTTCTTTTTTTAACACATGTCAAGACTTGATATCATCAATAAAGGTGCAATAAAATCTAAGAATTAAAAAAAAAAAAGATAAAGGAAGTTCCCTTCTGACTTACATTTGCAAAATTCCACAAATGCAGGCACTTCTGCAAAAGCGGAAATCAGTCTGAAAGCAGAAGGAGTAGGGCAAGAGGTGGTTTACTGCAGCCTTATTAAATAAATGATGTTATCTTGGTCATATTATTTGAAGAAAAAAACTCCTGGAGTCCGGATATTGCAGTGTTCCCCTCAGGGAGATTCCATATTCCCAGACAAGACACGGGGAAACAAAAATGTGGTGGGTATGCTTGTTTTTGACATTTCTACAGGTCAGATCTAGTGCATTGGTGAGTTTTTTCTGTGTATAGAGGGCTGGGGTGATGGCAGGGTCAGACGCAGAGATGACATTTGATTAATTTATCTTGGAAAAATCTGCCAACTGAAGCGAAAACCAACTACATATTACTATCAATATTCCAGACCTGCATTTACAGGAGGTTGGGTGCAGGTGATGAATACAACAAGCTATGGTACATGAACCAATCATAAATCCTTATTACATTAGCTCTTTTATGCTAAATAATGCAAAAAGCTTGAAGTCAATAAAGTTAATATTGAATGAGTTAAAGACTCATAACAATTAAAATTGTGTTTTTTGGGTCCTTTTAACATGTTCTTGTAGCATTTTCCTGATGATGGAGAACATATTTTAAAGAAAATGTGAGATCACAATCGCATGTCTGACTATTTTCTTTATTCAAATCACTGTGTATCAGGAGCAGATGAAAAAAATACTATTTGAAAAGGAGTTTTCTGTGATAGCATGACCTACAATCCCTTTCAATCCATCCACTTGTAGGCAGACTACTGCTGCTCTGCAGAAACTATGTCCTAGAGAACCACACAGGTTTTTTGATTTTGGCTTAAAACAGTATAATCATACGTAAAAGACCCCTGGGAACGCTTTCAAAAGAAATCCAAAGATGATTGAAGTGGAATTTTAAGGAGTGTAACACTAACTAAACAAAATACATTTTCTAAAAAATTGTTGCCCTTTAGAAAAAAAACTCTTTTTAGAAAACATATTTAACACACCAAGTCATTTGAAAATGGTTGGGTTTAAAATACCATCCATCCTTCCATCCATGCATCCATGCATCCATGCATCCATCCATCCATCCATCCATGCATCCATCCATGCATCCATCCATGCATCCATGCATCCATCCATCCTTCCTTCCATCCATGCATCCATGCATCCATCCATCCATCCATCCATCCATCCATCCATCCATCCATCCATCCATCCTTCCTTCCATCCATCCATCCTTCCTTCCATCCATGCATCCATCCATCCATCCATCCATCCATCCATCCATCCATCCATCCATCCATCCATCCATCCATCAATACATCCATCCATCCATCCATCCATCCATCCATCCATCCATCCATCCATCCATCCATCCATCCAACCTTCCATCCATCCATCCATCCATCCATCCATCCATCCATCCATCCATCCAGCCATCCATCCATCCATCCATCCATCCATCCATTCATCCATTCATTTCATTCATTCATTCATTCATTCATTCATTCATTCATTCATTCATTCATTCATCCATCCATCCATCCATCCATCCATCCATCCATCCATCCATCCATCCATCCATCCATCCATCCATCCATCATCATCTGCTTCTTATCTGGAGCTAGGTCATGGGGGCATCAGTCCAAGCAGAGTTGTCCAAACCTCCTTCTTCCCAAAAACTTCTTCCAGGTTGAGTCTTGGTGGTTCTGATTTGCAGGTGTTAGTGGTAGATTTGGGCTGCTGCCGTCAAAAGTAAACTCAGAGAAGTGGAAGATGGTTTCTGTAGGAAATTAAGGTTACATGAGATACTAGAACATACAGTAGATATATATGTCAGCTGATTTTACCTCTGTTATGGTGTAAATGTAATTTTGGTTCAAGTCCCACTCCAAATATATTTTTATCTGTTGTAAAAGTTTCCCCAGCTGTCTTTTGACAATGTTTATGCTGTTTTTAGCAAAAATAAAAAAGCTTCTGTCTGTTTTTAAAAACATGTCTCTGCAGTGAAGCAGGAGCTCATCAGAAATTTGCCCCTAGGTTGTGGGCGGGACTGTTGGCATAGAGGTAATCCTGTATAGATATCTCAGCACGCTAGCATCATGCTCTCTACTTGCAACACAGCTCCCTCACAACCCAACCTAACATTACAGTGCAACAAAAATGTCGAGCAATAATGGAGCTGTGCAGCCAGTACAGTTTTCAGCCAGATGTCAGCTCAGACAAAGGAAAACAAAGACTGTAATGCGGATTTATTTGACTTTCAAACGGAGGATTTAGAGATGGAGGCAGAGAGAGAGTGCGCCCGCAAAAACACCATTCACTAGAATGAGTCTTTCAGACATAATAGTGGGTCAGCAGAGAAGTTTAGCAAGAAGGAACCTATAAACTCCTAATGACATGAAAAAACCAGAACACATGTGTCAAACTCTCAGGAGCCGCGGGCCAAATGTGGCCGCCATGTCATTTTATGTGGCCCCGAGAGCATAAAAGTTTTTAATTTCTTGAAATAAAAATTGATGTGTATTTATTCATATCCAGGGGGAATCAGACTTGAAATATTGGATTGGGCAAGTATACATTAGGACTTAAACACTGTCCATATAACCTGACTGAAGTTTAAAAGGATTTATGCTAGAGTAACAAGCAAACATGTTTTCTATGAATATCATTTTTCTCTGTAATTATTACTTTAAAAGTTTAGAATAAACAAATAATGAGGTATTTAACATTGGGATTAGTTACATTTATTTTTTTGTTACATTTAGTTACATGTATACAAGTTATATCTGGCCTTTAGAGACAACCATAGCGCTGATGTGGCCCTCAGTGAAAATGAGTTTAACACCGCTGCCCTAAAACATTGTGGTGATTGATTTTTTTTTTTTATTTGGCGCTCATATTTCTGGATTTTTAATGTTACATTCATATTTCAATGGATTAAAGGAAACGTTATCCATTTGTCACTGCAAATCAGGCCAATTGTGGTCAAGTTCAACCTGGTTTAACTTTCATCACATGGTTAAGGGACGCTCATTTTGTAAATAGAACCTAAAAACTAAACCCGAGACTTTTGAATGCCCAAAGCGTGCATTTAGGCATGTCTCCCATAGACTTCATGTTTGGACCCTACTGCTCAACCTTTTCTTGAGAAAGCGTATTGAAACAAGCGTCAAATAACAAGTCTCCTTGGTGATGTCTCCCTTTACTTTCACATCACTTTCGAGATGCTGACCTCTAATGCAGAAAAAACCTTCTGACATGCCGTGTTCACGTGCGCCTGCTATTTACCTTACGTACTGCTCATGAGCGGGATTTGTCTGACATCAACGCCTAGTCCGGGAGTGAAATAATCTGTCTCAGAATGTAATAATTCACATAGAATGTCTTTTGATTTGGATTAGTGGTCTCCAATCCTCTTATTCCAATAGCTCAGCAGAACTTCTCAGTGACAATTTAACAAGTCCACGTAGCTCGCATACACTTCCTCTTTTGGCCATTAACTCTCACAGCTTACATTTAATCATCTTATGCCTGCCTCTGACAGTTCAGCATACATCTTGGAGTAATACTGTAAACACGCTTGCGATGGTGTTTGTACACGGGATAAAAAAAGTCAGTGTTGTGCTGTTTCAGGTCATTACTGGGAAGGATCTGCAGGAAATTTTAAAGCACCATGCATCTTAGTGAAATCATGTCCCCCCATTTTCACATGGATAAATGAAACACAAGAATAAAAACATGTAGGAACGCACATTTCACTTCAATACTCTGCAACTTAATGCAAGTTTCCACTGGAAAAAGAGGTTTGTCACAGCTCCAATATTTAACATCATCCAGCGTTATCAAATAACACTCACGAATAAAGGACAGGGAAAAAATAGCCCTGCATCATCTAAATCCATGCCTCAATATTCTTTATCTTTATCCTTTAAGGTTCTTTATAATTTAATAAACAGGATTAAAGTCGTTGGGTAGAACAGAGCTGAGCGAGACACGTTCCACATTTTCTGTTTAGCCTCAACTCCACATTTTGAGTCTTATTAAGCCCTCGCAAGATTACAGGGCCTTAATCTATGGGAACACATGTTGTGGAGAATAAAAGCAATTTTATTTGCGAAACCAGAGTCCAAGTTTAGCAGGAAATGAGCTTTCTCCATAATCTCATCCATTTTTTTTTTTTTTTTCACATAGTAACTGAAAAGTCCCCGGTTGCAGAGCTGAGCCGCTTCCTCCTTGCAGGGTGTTGAGGAATTAACCGTGTATTGTGTGCAGTATGAATCATTATTTTGTCTTTCTGGCAAACACGCACACGCGCACACACAAAATATGCTCACCATCTCATAAATACCGCAGCAGCAGGCCAGGTTTTTTTTCCCACCGTGAAGGCTTTGATTTCAGAGGAGTGTAAATCCACCTGTTTCCACACTGCTTTATTTTTTTTTTAGGTGCCCCCCACCCCCCACATCCCTAATAAATTCCATGCAGATTGATGCACCCTGCTTACTGCACTTTGCAGAGAGAGCTTCATAAAGATGACGATAAGCTAAAGCTCTAAATCCCAGACTTAGCTTTCTTATCAAGAGCTGCAGAAGCACTTTAATAGAAGACATGCACACTTACAGGATACGTGTGTGTGTGCGTGCGTGTGTGTATGCATGGTGTGTGTGTGTAAAGAAAGAGTTATCTGGCATGTAAATTCAAAGGCATTAAAACTCTTGCCTGTACACTAGCACAGTTTCATGAACGTGGCAGAAGCCTTTTTAGGCCTAAACCATTAAAAATCTGACACTAAGCTTTAATGGATGATAAACTGCAGCACCTTCTTTCTGTCCTGTCTGTCTTTTTAAAGGATGGACAGATAGATTTCAGCCATTATATCTGACTTTCTGGGCTCCTAATGTATTTACCAAATTATCATTCTTTCATCATAGCTGCTAACAAGCTGCACCTTCCAAAATATTGGCTCTAACATCTAAAAATGTCATGAAATGTTACTTAAAGCCCATTCAAGCTGTGCTTATCAGCCTTATCTTTAAGATTCGTTTACACCAAACACAATTTGCATGGCAGGGGCGTCCAGTTTCAATGTTAAGTCAATGTACCGATGCGATCAGATGTCCTGCGGCGCGTTTGAGCGTTGGGCGCAGTAGAGGTGCAATGTGGGCAGCACGGCAAAACTCAAAAATATTCCCATCAGCCAATCAGGATCTCAGCTTTAGCCCAAGACGTAATCAGTGGGTGGAGTCCCAAAACCAGCATGGAGGAGAATCTGATCATTCTCATGCTGAACTCTGACATATTTTATTTTCTTGCATCGAGGCAATAATAACAAGATTGTCTAATTTAATTCTTGTTTTCATATTTCCCTGCTCGGACTAATGCAGGACAGTCATTTGTCAAACTGGGTAACAGAGAGTTGGAAGTATTGCTGAAAGCATCCGTCATTCAAATGCAGCTACTGCAGTAAATGGTGAACCTGAGTGATTTCATGAACCCAGACATGGAGACGTGATTACCGATACTTTTGAAAGATAACCTCATCCCTGTCTTCAACTATGTAGATGATGCAACTTTTGGCGGTAGCTCCTCCCACACGCGGCTGTATTGGGTGTGAAGCCGCATCATTTTAGCTCTAAATCATTTTTTTCACTTTTAGTGGTCTTAGGTGTCATAAGGTTTTGTGTCTTCAATTTGATTACTAGACCAAACTGTCTCACTTTGTGTTAATGTTTCACTCTCCCTGCTTTCATTTTGCTATGATTGTTTTTTAGGCACCATTTTTTCTGCATTATAAGGTGCATTCAAAAGCCTTGATTTTTTTCATAAAGCAACAGTTTGCTTTGTGTACGTCACTACCAAATCCGAGTCCCTGATTGGTCAAAGTTCAACCTGGTTCAACCTTCAATAGCCATTCAATAGCTGTGTGTTTTTTATGTAGAGCCCAAAAATTGACTTAAAAACATGCATAGTGACACGTGAACACGGAAGCCGGAAAACGCATTTCAGTCAGACAACTTGCAGTAAGAAATATTTATTTCACATACTTAATTTTTACATTCTTAAGTTGGCATTCACATCTTTTTCGTTTGGCATAAGGCTCCGTTTAGTTCCATGAGATAATTTTCCATAAAACTTTCGGGTAACAAAAACCCCCTTAACGGAGCCCACAGGTGGAAGCCGGGGAGGAGGGAGGGGCGAAGAATGAGCGCTGAAGGTAAGACAGAATGAACTCTGCGCACCTGGGCTTAAATAGGACACTGAGCAGGTTAATTGAATGAACCGCCCTAGGGGAATAACCTGTAAAACACTGCCGAGTGTGTCTGCCCGAAACTACGACAAGTCGCCATTTACATCCGTTTACATCGACTTTTTTTTTGGGAGGTGGACACTGAAAGGAGTCTGAAAGGAGCATTATAGGTGTGATCCCATGATGCACTGACCACCTTTTCTCTCTCTGCTGTCTCTGTGTTTGTCATCAAGTTATTTCTCTGATTACTTGAGCCCTTTTCATTTTCTGTTTTTCTCCAAAGTTTATTAAATCTTAAAAGACTTTCATTTTGTTTCCAAACCAACCGGCCAGTTCAGCAGACAGCCATGACTGACGTTTGTGTTCCTTGCTCTGAGTTGTGCGTCTCCGTCCTGCTCTGCCCACGTTGTTCCCTGTTCCCTGTCCCGTGCACTCAGGTGCACAAACAAACATCAACATAATAAACCTCGAGGTAGGCTTTACCACTTCACTGGCTCCTCACAAGACAAAATGCCAAAACAAATCTTGTCATAATTAGGCATAATCCAGCTCATTACCATCTGCTTAATTATCCTATTAATAACACTTCTAGGAGAGCTTGTTTGCTGCAGCAGCGGCAGCGCTCAGGCAAATGTTTGCTCCTAAATGAGCAAACACAGAGAAGACAACAGGCCTGTTCAAACATGGCAGCTCTGACAATAGAGGAAAAAAAGGGCCAGGAATAATTACATGCGCATGGTGTCGTTTCCCTGCACAACCTTCATCACGGCACTGTTATCCACGTTAAAGACACAGATGTCAAAACATACAGTTAGATTTTCCTTTTTTTTACAAACAGCATATTTCCAGCTTTTGTTTTTGCATCTAAACTTTCCAGAGGAAGTTTGCTCAGAAAATAAAAATGATGATACTGTGTTATATTTTCATTATTTCCTTTGTGGGAAGAACATTTTAATCTCATGATGGAGAGGATGTGTGTACACACTAGAGAGACTTCAGGCCATTAAACTCATGGTTTCTCTGGGGCACTGAGACAGAACTTATGCAGTTATTTTCTCTGATGAAATGCTTTTATTTCTTCACCCTCAATTTTTCCCTTTCAGCTTAGATAAACAATTGTGAAACAAATAAGAACTTTAATGATATCATTAGGAAGGCTTTTATGCTTGGTTTGCTCAGTGTCTCTGTGTGACTCCACACTCAGCGTTTGTCTCTTGCAGTCCACATTTGGATTCTAAGTCGTAGAATTTTTAAAGTCTTTTGCTAAAATTACATATTTGAACTTTTGTGTGATTTTATAACTGAATCCATCTTTAAAAGCTGTTTAAACTTCCAGTGCAACACATTTGAGCTTTAACAAGATACGTTGTCTTTAGCATAAAGACTCCCCTTATGGAGGGAAACAAGAATGTGTTGTTAACTTGAATGTGTGTAACTTTTAATGTAAATCCGCCTAAACATGCATTTCGGGCTTTCGCAATCAAAACTCTTGCATTCAAACATTGCTACGCAGGTTTTTAGGTCTGTGTTTGGGCTTAACTAACAAAACATGCGGCCTTTGAACATGCAATGAAAGCTAAAGCAGGTTGAACTTCGACCAGTCAAGGACTCGGATTTGGTAGTAACTTATCAATGGTGTCTCTGCATTCACTGAAGTTCCAACCGTTTGAAAATTGATCATGGAGGAGAAATTATTAATTGTGGTCTGTGTGGAATTATATGACACTAAGTTCATATATCGGAATGGAGCAGTGAAAGAAAAAGCCTGGAGAAAGATATGTGAGATTTACACCACTTTGACATTTTGCACCAACCCTCTTCCAACTGTTGGTGGAAGAGGGTGGTTAGAAAAAGACCATATCATACAGCCAATACATTCGTTTTCTGCATACTTAACATATGAAATATCAGTGTTTCGTGATCAATGTGTGATATATGTAATTCATTAGTGTGTATCTTGCGTTCGTCATTGGTCGATGTCCGCAGATGTCCATCGAGGGTGTAGACTGACGGATTTTTACAAGATATCAGTGTTGAGGTGTTTAAAACTTTTGGTCGGTTGAGAATTATGTTTACACATATTTTGCGTACTTTATTTGCAATTTTTATGTAAAGCTTATGGAATTGTGCATGATTTTTGTGAGATGCAAACGCAAACTTGTGGCTTTCTGCAACCGTTCCACGTCCTGTACGTCTAACAGACTTGTCATATATGTACCATCAATGTATAACTTTTATATCACATACAAGGCACACATATCACATGTTAATTTACAAAATTGACGCACATATCACTTATGTATTACACAAAAATAGCGCAATAATCACGTATGGTTAATATTCTACATTGATTTATTTGTTATTTATGTGGTTTTGATGTGGTTCAATTTGTGATACATCTGTGAAATTTCATAAAGACCACAACTTTTTCACTTTTTCAATATTTATTCACATATGACCAATTACCATCTGTGCAATATGTGCAAATTGTACCTAGTGGCTGTACGACACAGCCTTAAACAACAGAAAAAAACAGGAAGGAGAGCTCCTCCCTGCTTGTCTAATGGGAACATCATATGTTGAACGCACATTCCAGAACAGAGGGGGTCTACAAAACTAAAACTTTTTAAAATATGTATTAGGCTGTAGTAAGACACATCTTTTTAGATAAATCTATTTAACCCTTGTGCTATCTTAGATGACCCCACCCTTACATTGCCGTGTTCTCCCTACCATGACAAAGGTGGAAAGATTTCATGTAATTCATGTAATCCGGTGAAGATCAAAAATCATTGAAGAAAAAAGGTTCAGCGCACTGTTTACTGGGTCTAGATGACCCAAATCCCAATGTTAAAGTGCCTAGGATAGCACAAAGGTTAAAGAAAGCAATATTATTTACATATATACACGTTTCTTTTCCGACTGCCAAAATAAATTTTGTTATTAGAGGGCAGGTGAGGTCATCTACGGTTTCCAAGTAAACCCTTCCTCTTTTGCTCTATCTTTTATAAATCATTTTGGTATTTAATTTTTTTGGTGCTTGTATTTAATAATTGTATGTATCTATTTGTTCATTTGCATTTATTGAAGTCGTTTATTTTTGCTCCCAATTACAAACACACGACAAGTTCTGGCATCTGTCGGATGCTAGAACAGCCCAGAAATCTCTGTCTCTCACACTTTGCTAAATGATTTCCTCTTTCAGCTGTGCAAACTACACATGAGTCATGTCAACAGGACAAAGCAAGCACAGGCTTGCAAAAGTAAATCCAGCAACATGGAGTTTGGCTGGTATGATGGGCTGGTGTCATCCTTGAAAGACCTTTTTGTGGAAAAAAATATGGTGAAAGCAGGTTGTTGAAAAACTCTCAATAAGATCTCCATACTGCCTCCTCTGACTGTCCTCAGTCACATCCTCTCTTTTTTTTATTGCTGCCCTTCAAATTTAGTTAAGACTTCTCAAGGTAAAGATAAACAATTGTAGGTTCACACAAATAGTCAAGGCAACAGACGGAATGTTTTATTGTACGACAAATGTCTTACTGTATAATCAGATGGCAGCAGCTCAGTAGGTGAAAATGAACTTTTTTCAAAATAACAGGCAAACATGTAGTGTGAAGCTTGTTTTCTTGTTTTATTCTTTACAAAAAAAACTGAGAGTTTGCATAGTCACAAAATGTTTTAGCGATACCTGGTTGATTATGTGCTGCAAACAAGGTTTGGAGTTACAGGTAGTGTGAATATGCTAGCTTTGCTAAAAGCTTCCAATGTGGCTAACGTGTAGTGAGTCACAAACAAGTTCTAGAGATACTGTGCAAACGGGGTAACCCTTGTGCTATCCTAGGCACTTTAACATTGGGAGTTGGGTCATCTAGACCCACTAGACAGTTCTCTGAACCTTTTTTCTTCAATGATTTGTGAACCTCACTGGTGTCCATGGATCACATGAAATCTTTCCACCTTTATCCACCTTTGTCATGGTAGGGAGAACACATCAATGTAAGGGTGGGGTCATCTAAGATAGCACAAGGGATAATAAAGTCTGACTGACATGAATAAGCTGATCTACATAAACTGCGTAAAAACGTAACTACTGCACAGTGTTGCACAACAGGGTGAGGCTTCTTTTCTCTGCTTTACGAATCCTCTGGAATCATGGTCTTTGGAAAAACGGTTGAAGATTTATGGTAGTTGAAAGAATGTTGGGTAAATATGGGTTCATAGTCTTTGAGCACACCTCACTGTTTCTCTTGAAATGGCTGCTATGATGTCATTGTGGACCCAAAACTGAATATTATTAAATCTATTGCATGATGAGAAATGAAACTTCTGAAGGCAAAAATGAGTCCCACCCTATTTCAACCAAGAATGATCTACCCTTAGCAAAAAGTAGTGCATGTGACGTTTATTTGAGTATCAGTACAACTATAGGAAATATGCTATTGACCATGTACGTGTAGTGTAGTAAGCACAGGAATTGAATATTTCTTCAAATTAATTTGGAACATTTCACGTTTACAATATATAAGATAGAAAAAGTAAACCTCAAGTATAGTGCCTCACTTTTAGTTCAAACTAAAGATACTTGTAATACACCAAAATAAAATATTTATATAAGTATATGTTTACCATGTGTGGAGCAGGGTTAGCTCGTGCTGGTCTGCGGCGCCTTCAGTCCGTGAGACCAGGGTCCGAATCCGTACCCGGTCCCAAGCCCGGATAAAATTGAAAGGGTTGCGTCAGGAAGGGCATCCGGCGTAAAACATTGCCAAGTTAACCATGCGACTCATCCTCAACTGAGAGGTTGTTTCGCTGTGGCGACCCCTGATGGGAGAAGCTGAAAGTGAAAGAAGATGTATACCATGTGTCTTTTTCTAATTCGTAGCTATATTTACCAGCTTTTCATGTAATGTCAAACCTGTGTTTGCATTTGAAAGTCCCTGTGGGGTAAGATCGAAAGAAACGCAACAATAGGATCATTTATTGCATTATTTTTCATAACGTTTGCATGACGACCTTTTGAAGGCAAAAAAGCATTCCTGAGATCATAAAAACAAAACAAAACAAAAAAAACATAGCACGTCTGGGTGTTTCAGAAGTTAAATGATTGGGAACGGTTGACAGGATGCTGTGTTCCAGTTGCCAGTTTTATATCTTTTCCCTCTAATCTTTGGATGAAGAGAATATTGAGACAGGCGGATAAACGTGGAGAAGAAAGGAGGCAGTGCCAGTGAGCACCAAAATGAGAGACTGAAGGAAAAGAACCCAGTGTTATATCGAAAGAAGAAAGAGAATGTTTTATCAAGGAAAAGTGAATCAATAAATTCCCTTCACACAAAAAAGAAAAGAAAGTGAAAAGCATGTGTAATAAAATCCTATTACGACCAGAAAAGTGAATAATTTATGGTTTCGTTCCTTTTATACCCTACGTTTGTTCAGTTTTTTTTTATCCCAGTATCAGATGGAATTGAAGATCTTTTAAAGGTGTATTAAAAATGTAGATGTGAATTTGAAAGTTTGATAACAAAAGACTATACAGATTGTCTGTGCTGAGCAGCAGGAATGCTCAGAAAGATAAAACAGAAATCCAGATGCCGAGTTGGATGCAGTGGTGTTGAAGACCGCGTCTACTTAACTTAGTGCAGTAGCTTTATATTCTCTCCATCTGGTTATCCACAGCAATGGTCTCCAACCCCCTGGCCGAGGACCAGTACCGGTTTGTGGGGACGTTTGGTACCAGGCCGCAGAGGAAAAACACAACTTACAATTTCTCCATTCTATTTCGAATCTGAAGGAACTTTTATTTTGGAAAGCTGCTTGATTGTCCCCTCTACATCCGATTCATTCATTTCTTGACATGTCAAGTCGCTCGGTCAAACATCAAAAACACATCTGCTACTTTCTTAAAGTAGTGCTAAATTGAAACCCCTCCAATGCAGCAAAAGTAACAATAAAAAAGGTATTAAAAAAATGATATTAAAAAAAAAATGAAGCTAACTGTAGTCTCAGACATGCTGGTCCAAGAAAACAGTGTCTGACATCAAAATGGTCCATGGCCTAGGGGGACCACTGGTCCAATGGATGGATCTGGGTCTTGTACTTTGTATGAGGTGCTTTATGTTGGCCTCATACATTACTCTTGGACTTAATTGTCTCTTTTTCTTTTTAAAGAAAAGTGTAGTGAAGTAATAAGGTTTGTGTTTCTTTGATCTTCCTGCGTTTTTGTCCACTTTTGTCAAGGTTGATTTTAAAGTTCTCTCACTGGTTTACAAATGTTTTTATGATCTTCTAATTTATCCTCTCTGCTTTTAAAATATGAACCCTCGTGGACCCTGCGCTGACTTCTTCCTAAAGTGAGGACCAAAACACACGGTGAAGCCTTGTTCCACCATTATGGTTCCCGCCTGGGGAACAGCCTGCCGGAGAACCTCTGGGCCACAGAGAGGCTCAAGATCCACCTTTTTTAATCTGACTTTTGCATGACTTTTGTAATTGCTTAATTCTTTTAGTCTTTTTTTCTTTATCTATTTATTAGTTTATTTTCCTTATTTAATACTGTTTTTTTTACTTATATGAGTACTATTACTTTACTATACTACTCTTTCTATTATTAATATTATAATTTTATATAAAGGTTTGAACAGATAATAATATTATCTGTTCAAACCTATGCTGTTTTCTTTAAAACTCCAATATGAAGAAAATGGCAATGTGCTGCACACAAACCTTAAGGTTTTTTTCCAGAAACAATTTAGCACAGCAGGGGAAGGGGCCTTTGGGTATGAAAAGTTCACAGTATAAAGAAAATAAGAAAACATTTTGAGTGTCAGAGAATCCCGGCATCGATAAAAGCAAAGGAAAAAGCTTTTTCTGCTCTTCAAACACCTTCAGGTACCTCAAACCTCTGAGGTAAAAATAATTCAGGTCCCTGCAATTAGTCATCATAACAATTCAGCTCACTGGATGACAATAAAAGCATTAATGGAGAGATCACTAGAGTGAAGCTAACAGCGTGCTAGCGGTAATAAAACGTGCTCAGACTAACAAAATATCTCTTTTTTTCAATTAGACACATGATGTGATTGAGAGAAAATCTAAACATGAGCCATAGCCATATGTGGTCCCTTCCATCTCCTTATAAAAATAAATAAAATCTGCAAAATCAATACAAAGAAATAGATTTTCCATCTCTAAGTTGTTGATATATTGAAATATACATTTTTAATACATAACATATTTTCCAGTATACTGCAATGTATTTTACTTTCGTAAGGGTGCCACAGCAAATCATCTGCTTTCATCCAAATCTTTCCTCCACATCCTCATCGTTCTCAACGATTACCATCACGTCTGCCTTCACTTCATCCATGATCTCCCTCTTTGACTTTCTTCTGAGCCTCTGTACTGATAGCTTCAACTTAAATATCCATTCACTAACATAATCCTTGTCCCTTCTTTGAATGTATCCAAATATCAATCTGCTTCCTGCCTTCATCTCCAAAACAACCAACATGAAATGTTCCTCTGTTTTTGTTCCTGATCCTATCCATCCTTGTCACTCCCAAGGAGAACCTCAGCATCTTCCACTCTGCTACCTCCTGCTACCTTTCTCAGTTCCACTGTTTCTAAACCAACAACATGGCTGCTCTCACCACAGTCTTCTACACCTTTCCTTTTATTCTTCCTGACACTCTTTTGTCACATATCACATCTGACACCTCACTCCATTTGGTCGAAGGCTGATTAAAGCCAATTCCCCGCTTTCCCACCCTCTCATAGTTCTGGACTGTTGACCCTGAGCACTTAAGATCCCACTCCAATCTTCTTTTGATGTGTTGTAAAAAATGTTCCAAGTGGTCTTTCAGTCATGATTAGTGTATCGTTTTAAAAACAAAAATACTGTGTCTTTTTCCAGGACATGGTTTCCGCAGAGCGGCAGGAGTCCATAAATAATTCGCCTCTGAATTGTGGGATGTTGACCCAGAGTAAGCCTACCCTCACTTCCTTACATCCATCTATTTACACATTCTCCTGACAGCTTACGTTACCTCATAACCTCATCTTATCCTTTCCAGTTCAACATAAATGCTCAGACGAGGAAAACAAAGACATACATGGATCTATTTGTCTATAAGCAAATGCATCAAAATGGAGCGGAGCAGGGAGCTTGTAGCCTGCCGACTGTTGCTTCTATGTCATAACTACGAGCTTTTCAAATGGCAGTTTTCCCTCTGCTCCTGATTCACCATAATTTGAATAAAGATATACGCAGAAATTGAATTTTAAGCTTATATTTTTTTTAATATATGTCCTCCATCATCAAAAAAATATCTCAAGAACACCCAAAACACAATTTTTATTGAAGGGGTCTTTAAAGTCCAAATTCTTTACCTTTGCTACTTGAAATCACATCGTTCCACTTTAGGTCCTCTCATTTACACACTGTGTGTCTTCTTGCAGTTGATTTTCATTTGTATCCTTTCCAGAGTAAACCTCCACCTCCCAAGATGTTCCTCCATTTGCTTCCTGCTGCCACTACAGATCATAATGTCATCTGCAAACATCATAATCTACAGAGATTCCAGTTTAATCTCATCTGTCAGTCTGTCCTTCACCACAGCAAACAAGAAGAAGCTTACAGCTGATCCTTAGTGCAGTCCCACCTCCACCTTGATCTCAAAGTTCAGACCAACATCTCGTACTGTCTAAGCTCTCATACATGTCCTGAAGACCTCCAATGTACCTCTCTGCCGCTCCAGACTACCTCATACTGGACTTTCTCTAGAGATCTACAAAGACTCAATGGGTTTAATGTGAGCTAAAATTGATGTAATAATTTACTAGCCATTACCACACCAGTAACTGTTTCATTTTCTTATAAAGACACAGCGTTTGGCCATTCAACACACAACTATTGCAGATGCCAAAATGTCTAAAAATATACCCATAATGAACTGATCTCTGCAGGTGGGTAGCAGATGGCTGGCTGCCCCTGCACGGATGGCACGGGCCCGATAGCAGCTTTAGTTGTTGACTAGATGAACTATGCACATAAAGAACCAGAACATCTGGCCTGACCATGTGGCTCCTCCGTTTGTCCAAGGTCCCTGGAAGCATCCACTTACTGTGATAAACACACACAGACATGCACACTTTTCACCGCAAGCTGCAGCCACATCCATGGGAGCTAATTTCAAGAATGATGCTACTTATCATAGGGAGGTGTGGAACAGGGTGTGTGGGGTGGGAGGGATCTTAAAAGGAGATGGAGAGTTGGATCAAATTTCTACTTACCAGACATTCTTTTTCTATTACCTTGATTGGAATCATTGTTGCCTTTCTAAAAACAAAAACAAAAAAGAAATTATTAATATACACAAGTGGTAATAAACCTTGGCACAAAACAAGCGATTTGTCGATTGTCTGTATTTCATCAAGATGGAGTAACACCTCAAGGGTGTTATGATCAAAAGCTGTGAAAAGAAGAGGGAGGAAAGAGCCTGCTCGCTATTAGATTGTAGCGTTATCTCAATCATTAGGCACTTCGGCGGTGTAATTAACGACCTGACAAGAGCTGAGTAGAGGATTTGGAGTTGATTGGTTGTCTGAGGTGTTGAGCGAGTCCACAGAATGCTAAGTCAGGAGAGGAAATCTAGGGAGAAAAGAGCCGCTGATTCGCTTTCAAAATTCCGCTCAGCAGCAGCCATTACACTGTTTTAATTAAGCGTAATTAGAGATGCGATTACCATGATGGAGTTTGATAACCAGTATTAAATCATTCATCCATAAATGTTGTTAAAATAGAGGAGGGGGCATGAAGGAGGCAAGGGAGGAGGGGGCAGAGTGTGAGTAAGATGCACTGAATAAATATGTGTGAGAGGGGAGTGTCAAAGGAAGAAAGGATGGAGAGTGGAAAAAAGGGAAAAAAGAGGGGGTTGCTGGCGGGCTGCCACCACTTGGTTGGATGTGCTCAATTGCAGGAATTCTCTGGTGTCTTGATTCATGTCGACAGGTGTTCAGGGTGAATTATTTGCACTGGACACACACACACACACACATGCATGCACACACCCCGCTCATCCCCCGACCCATCACTGATATACATCCAGCATGTTTATTGCTCTTGTCAGCAGAAGAAAATGAGATTGGACACACTTCCTCTTTCTCATTCTCTCCTCCTCTCTTCCCCTCCGCCGACGGGCTGACTGGGTCATTTTTAAATGCCTTGTAAATTTGCAGGCATATTAAGTGCCCATTAAAGGGCACCAAGCTGGAAGAGAGCGCAGGAGAGACCGAGGCTCTGACTGGCATTGCTCCCACATCCATCCAACTTAATGGTGCCTATTCACTGTGGTACTGGGGAGTCATAACTGTGATCTATTGTGGTATGGACGGATACAGGCTGGAGAAGGCAGATTAGCTGCTGCACGCCAGAATGTTTGGAGGTAACTTGGCTTGGTCTGACTCCCTGGAGGCTTTCATTATGTTTTCACATTATGCTGTGTGGTTTTGGGGTAGAGAGCTAACTGCATCAACACTAGGTTTGCAAAAAGGACTTTTAACAGTTGAACACTTGAGAAATATTCATTTGTGGTCACACCAAGAACCAGAATAGACTTGTATTTTCAAACCAGTAAAGCCTTAGTCACATGTGAGTTTTTGGGTTGTCCGGGCCCGTAGAGGAATAGTTGTGGCTGCGTCGTAAAGGGAGTGCAGGTTTGTCTTGAAGTTCCCTTGAGGCTTGTGCAGTCACTTGAAGGAGCATTTTTGTGCATGTGGTAAATGCATCGCGAAATATTTGTAAGGATAATGAAAGTTGCAGACACTTTTTACATACTGGTGATGCTGTTGTGCAATGTCCTTACATCACACTCCAGTCGTTAGTGGAGTGCGTGCACTGGCTCTTTACTGGCCGTGCGCAAATGCTTCAAGCACATATAACTTACGTTTCCCTTTACAGGTAATACGTTAATTAATGATTATTGTTTAGCAAACTTAGAAAAGCCTCCGTCATCTACGCAGAAGCTTTCACTACATAACACTTACCCTTAAGTGTTCACTACAACTGGTCACCACCAGCATACTTGTAGAAAAAAATGTGGAAGAACATTTTCGCCTTACAGGCTCACCAGATTTGCTGATCTTAACATTTCCTGCGGGCCACCTACATGCCCCGCACAGATTTGCCCACTTTTCACCTGCATATCTACCCTTGAAGGCAGTTGTGGCTAAGGATTAGAGCATAGAGACAGAGGATGCTTGAACAGGGTCTTTTTGAGTGGCATGCAACAGGCCATCCCTTAAACTGCGTTCACATCACCCTTTGCAACTTGCGTTAAAGCTACTACCAATGAAAAATCTATGTGAATACACATTAATTGCTGTTTTGGGCTTCCATGTTCAAAATTCATTCATGCAAGACTACATGATGATTTTCAGGCACTGTGTACAAAATATGTGGTCATTAAATGCATGTCCAGGTCAAACTTTGACCAATCAACCGACTGGTGGTGATGAATGGATGGCGTCCCATTTAATTCAAGGAAATACCATTTGGAAATTGATCATGGAGAAGAAATGAATAATTGTGGTTTGTGCCCAGCTGGAATTCTATTACACCAAGTCCTTCATATATCAGAATAGAGCTGTGAAAGAAAAACCTTGGAGTTTTCATTCATGAGATTTGCGCCACTTTGACATTTAGCACCAAGCCTCATCCAACTGTAGGTGATGGACATGAATTAACAAACAGTAGAAAAAGAGGAAGAAGTCCCTTGCTGCTTGTCTATTGTGAACACCAAGGGTTCAAGAACACAATCCTATGGCTAGTGTGAACATAGCATCATACCTACAGAGTCTGTTTAGTTTTTAAATAAAGTATGTCTGGGCTGAGATTGTGTACATGTATTTTTTAGGAAAGAGCTAAAAATGGGCATCAAGTGATGGAGAAGGCAATGGAAACAATGCATTTATTTTGGCCTCATAAATTGTGCCAACTGTGCAGTGATGGTGCTTGTGTGGCTAAGAATGACGATATTAGAAATGTGTAAGAATGTAGAAAGGAGGAGTTTCACTGGTGCTGGTTGCTGGTGGGTGTTATTTGGCACTTTTTTGGGTAAAAGCTAAAACCTTTCAGCAAAGTAACTAAGTTGGCATAATTAAGATGCTGTGAAGGAGAAAGTTTTTCACACAAACATGCAGGCCTGAATAATAGGTGGAAAGAAGAGTTACAAGCATTGGCACAGTTTTGCAAAGATAATATGACTAATTTAATTAAAGCTAACTATATTTATGAAGTTAAAAACACATATAAATTGGTATTTTTTTGTGTTCATAAGAGGTTCATGCCTGTAGTGGAGGAGGACACGAGGGTGGTTGGAGTGAGTATAGAACAGGGCTGCCCATCTCTGGCCTTCGAGATCTACCGCCCTGCCTGTTCTCCAGCCCTCCCTGCACTATGCTGCTGATTACCTGGATCAGGTAAATTGAGTCAGTCAGAATAAAGAGACACTTGAGTCAGTTAATCAGCTGAAAGCAGAGCAGAGAGAACTGGAAAACAGGCAGGGTGGTAGTTGCTGAAGACTAGAATTGAGGTTACATGGAAGCAGAGGACTCTCTATGGCGACCTCTAAAGGAAGCAGCTGAAAGACAAAGAAAACGAATCATTTGCATGCTAATATTGATCATTATGTTTTCAGTAAGTTTTTGAACAAAAACAATTAATTGTGTTTTCATACTTACTCATTTACTGCAGACATACAAAGGTGGTTAGGAGAAACAAAAACAGATTTCCTTTCTAGTATTTGTTTTTAACTTGCATGTCATGTCAATGCTACTTTCCTCCTAGCTTTTGTTAAATTATAAAAGTAAAAATAGTTTGAATAAAGCCCTGCTAAGCTCTGTCCAACAAATCAGCATGTCATCTAAAATAATGTAGTCTGTTTCCAAAGGACCGGATGAAAAGCCACCGAGTTCAACCGATGAGGAATCCAGAGACAGAAAAGCATTGATGCCAGGGAAGAAAGCCTGGTGACGCTCACAGTGAACCAACGAAAGTTCAGCCTTTTCTTTGCTGGCATTAGTCAGTTTTAAATATCACAATCAGAATTAAAATGTAAATAATAATCTGACTTCAGGAAAAGTTGCAGGTGAGGTGTTTTGGAAAAGCTTCATTGTAAATGTGAATATGAGGGGCAGAGAAGTGAAATTGTTTGAACATTAGTAAATTACATTATGCATAAAGGCTTAAAATAATAATAATAATGATAATAATAATGTCAATGTCATTCAGATTTTTCTTGTTTTTTAACTTTGTCATGTTGCCTCTGTCAGTTCTCCTCCCCCTCCCCTCTCTGCTTGGCCTCTGATTCATCCCAGCTGCGTCCACTCATCTCATCACACTTCCAGACCTTCTTACGGAGCTCCAGGACCAGTATTCATCGCCAGTTCGTTGCCCCAGATGGTGCTTAGTCTGGTCTTCTTAGTCTTCAAGTTCCATGTTTGTACTCTCGCCTAATCAACCTTTGCCTTGTCTTCAGGATTACCAAAACCGCGAGTGGACTCCTGAGTTTCCAGACAATCCAAGCAGTACTATATCACAGAAGCTTATTACCTCGCCACGAAGCTTCGCCGAACCTCCAACCTCGCCGCCTTCCTGCTACGCCTCAAACCAAATCACATCGGAGAAAATAAAACTCCGTACTTACCACTTCACTCACCAGTTGTCTTCCTTCCGGGTTCCAGCGTCTGGGTCTGTCTAGCCTAGCAAGTCATGACAAACGTTATGTAAGATTCTAACCTAATGAGGATTTTGGTGTTCCAAAGCAACATGATTGTAGTCCGATATGGGGGAAGAAGACGGAACAAACATCCTGAGTTTAAACCGCTCTCCATTTGAGATGCAGCCAGACAGCCAGCCAGCCAGCCAGCCAGCCAGCCAGCCATTTTCTTAACCCGCTATGTCTGGTTTTCAGTTCTACATTGTCAGGTCATCTGCTTTAGTTGTTTTTTGTTTCACAGTTTTTTTCCTGTTTAAGTTAACCTCCAGTCAGTTCCTGACAGTCGTATCCAATGTGACTCTAGTTCTATGTTGGGATTCACAGCTAAATACTCCTTTGCATCTGATCCTCCAAACACAGGCTTTTGTCGTGATTGAAATGATTGGAAAGACAAAAAGATTGGGAAACTGATACAGCGTTTAAAGAATCAAATTCTAATCAGAAAATATTACATTAAAAAGATACATTTAGTTTCAGATCTGTTGTGAGGAACCTACAAACTCACCATAAATAGGGTTAATTTATTTTGGAATTTCTGTGGGAGGAAGCCGGAGTGCCTGGAAATAAACCCATGCATGCACAAGGAGAACTCTACACAGAAAGGTTGCACCTGGGATTTGAACCAGGCTTTGAGATGAGAGCACTAACCACTGTGCCACCGTGCAGCAGAGCTTTTGAGACCTTTCCTGTGCACAGCTTTTCAGAGGTGACAGTTCCCGTGAATTGCTTTTTAATTTGGCTAAATCAAGCTTGTCCTCGTTACACTCCCTATCCTGGTATTACCCCACTCTAATGACATCAAGACATTTGACAGACATAGTTATTAAGAAATGTTGGAACAGAATTGTCTAATACTCTTGTTTATTACTTATTGAAATGTGGTTAATTGACTATAATGCTTTAGTACAATATACTTTTTCAGCTGATTCAAATGTTATTCTGACAATTACGATTGCTTCTAAAACTCTCTCTAAAAGCGTGTGTGAGTCTTTGGAAATTTGTCAAAAGAAAGCAATCTTTAAACCTAAATGAAAATGTTCGATCATTCTCCGCTCCCTCATACCTGCAGCTGCTTTAATTAAGTTGTGTGAAGAGGCATTCGTCCTTCTCTCAGAGTGGATTCGAAAAAGAGCCTTTGGAGCCGTGGCGGCGTAGGACTATCTTCCTCCCACTAATGAGCTGAGCTTTCAATGCACCCACTAATTAGTTCATCTATAACTCTAAGCAGTCAATTACTCTCCATCAGCACAGAAAGTCCATAGAGGCGATGAGACTGATAAATGCCTCAGCAGTGTGTTCAAGAGCTCACTGCTGCACACACACTTTGGGTGTGAGAAGTTTGTCTGATGTTCCTTGAAATATGCTGTTCAGTCAAAGTGAATCTTCACGACACTTTTGTTGTTGTTCCAGTTTTCTGCCTCATATTCTTGGAAAAACTGGACAGTTTGAATGTTAACTGGGGCCTTAGTATTAGTATAAGTGGAGAAAAGTGGATGTAGTGAGGAGTTTCACAGCCTTAAACTCCATTTGACCTATTGTAGGTTATTTGAGGAACATAACTTCTATAAGAAATGGGGGATAAAATGTATCAAGATTTTTCTGGCTTACAAGACATTTTTAAACAGTAAAAGCGTAAACAAACTCAAATCTTAGACATCTGCACAACTATTTAAAAAAATAACAAAATCACTTTGTCAAAAATCCAAGCAACAAATGCTATCACAGTTGTTGTTCCTCATGCGTTGCTTGTTTCCTGAGATTAAGCATCAGATCCACCAACAACAAAAAATTGAACTTGTAGCAGAAAGTATTGAGCTTTCTGCTACAAATTCAATTTATGTCAATCAAACCAAGGCTGCTAAAGGAAGCAGCTCCTGGTTTGTTGTTAAAGTCTTGGCTGGAATTAGTTTGTGGTCTAAGGTCACTCTTATTAAAGAGGATGTATGATTATGGTTTAAACTACTAATTACTCCATCTGTCTGCTTGAGGTCTGTCAGCCTTAAAGCCACATTTGGAGTTTGTTTTTGTGTGCTGAACAGCAGTTTTGTGCTTGCCATGGTGATGTCACACAGCCACTACGTACATTTTGCACATACTGCACGGATGAAAATTGGTCACACGTGAATATACGTGATAAAGAAGTAGAAATAAACCACGCAAAGAACACATAAGTCAACGTAGAACATGAACCATGTGCGGTTATTGCAATGTTTATATGAAATTCTTTAGTGATTCGTGTGTCTACTATGTAATTTGAACGTGATATGTGCGGAATATGCGATACAAAAGTTAGACATCGGTGGTACATGCATATAAAATCTGTTAGACATACATTTAATGGTCGTGGTAAGGCACAAATTTGCGTATGCATCTCCCAAAAAATTATGCACAATTGAGTAAGAATAACGTAATAATTGTGCAGAAACGACGTGAAATGCACATTAACTGAATAATTCACAACCCACAAAAAAAGTTGGACACCTCAAAACCGGATTCACGTAAAGGCAGGTCAGCCAAAACCCTCCATGGACATCTGCGCACATCGACGAATGCAAGGTAGACTTATGAATTACGTATATCATGTATTTGTAACGAAAGTCCTAAATTTCATGCGTTGAAAATGTGCAAAATGTACGTGTAAACTTCAATGGCAGTTTTTATTGTAAAAAACACACACATAAAAAACGGGAGAACCGATTGAGAAGTAAGCCAATACTTGTAATATTTACAGAGATTGTGTTATTTTTAGATGGGTCCATTTGTGTTACATGATGAAGTTAGCAAATACATGTCAGAAACAATATGATTTATGGGGATGAAAATGCTTTCATTAATATAAATACTATCAGAACATTCTTTTCTGAAAATATCTGTAAATACAATGGTTCATTTTTGTTCCATTTCTCACCTGGCAATATTTTTTCACATTGTCAAATAAACACTTTCACTTCTGATTCTCACGTGTTGTGCTTTAGAGGAAGCATCGATTTCAGTTTGGCTCCTCAAGAAGAAAAGTTACTGGAACAACAAATGTAAATGATTTACTTTCTAACACCTGTTTATCCTAAAAGTAACTTTTGTGCATGCTTCCCTAAATACATGCAAATGTACCGCAAGTGGATAACCACTTTATTTGACTGCAGTTGTTCGTCTGCTGCACAGACAGACAAACTGCTGCACAGATGAACAACAAGTGATCTTTTCTACCACAGCTTCTGTATGTAATGTCACGGGACTCCAGTCATCAACCAACACAAAACCATTCATCCGTCTATCTTCTATCCCTTCTTCGTCTGCTGCAGGATCACGCGGCGACTGGAGCCTTGCTATTTATAAATATGAACTACTCTGATAAATGCACAAAGAACAGTGTTGTGTCAATACAGGAAGCAGAAGTTGTCATGCTGTCCCCTGCTTGGTGACAATGTTTTGACAGTTATGAAAGGTAAATCCAGGTGTGATGGAAATATGACAATCAAAGTCCGTATTCAAACCTTATTCAAACAAAGGCAAATGTCTGCATGGGAGCTGATCAGGGCATCACTTTTGTTTGTCTTTTAACTCAACTCCTCTGACAGATTAAGTATGTGTTGTATTAACACAAGCGACATTTTTTACACTTGATTATCAGTGCTTTTATTGTTATATGTGAATTCAACTAGCTTCTTTTTGTAATAATTGGGGATGTCCAGATCAGAATTTTTTCGCCCTGATCGGATTCCAAGACATTAGATTTTGATACTGATACCGAGTCCCGATCCGATACTTTTGTAAACATTTTTAAACATTTTAAAAAATATTATAAACAGATCCAGGTTGGTCCATATTTTTTATTTTATCAACCTTCTTTTAGCATTGAACACTTAAGCAGAGCACTTGTGTGAGGTAGCTTGAACAATCAAGTAAAACTAGTACAACTAAATTAAACTGTTAACTAGTAAGTACAGGTGATAATTCGTCATGTGAGAAAGTTTGAAAACAGTAGCATTAGATCCTTTACAACTATAGATCTTCTGATTAATTATGATCCATCTTTACATGAAAAACTCGCATGAAACATAGAAGTGATTTCCTCCAAAAATATATGTTGGAGTTGGACATTAAAGGTGATAGTTAGTGATGTGAGAATATTTGACGACTGTTGCTTTAGTATGAACATTTTTGATCAGATGTAATCATATCAAAGCCCAAAAATCGTCATTGTAGCATGAAAATGATGATGAGTTTAGAGAGTTCATGACGAGCTCATATCAATATAACAATTTATTAGTTCTGGCTGTTTTTAAGAGATTATAGATTTATTTATTTTATTTTTTTTCAATCACCTTTTCCCGGAGCCTGCTTTGCAGCATCTCATTGCAGCATGAGAGCACCATTTTTATTCAAAAGAAACACAAACTCTATCTTTTTTTCTGTTGAAATGTCTTTGTAGGTCGCTGTTTGCATTCAAACAAATGGATAGAAACACTTGCGGTCAGTTTTACACATTTATTAAAAGAGATTTTGAGTCCCGTAGTCTGAATCTGTTATTATCTTGCTAACCTTCCCAAATTGTTTTAGTGCTCTTTCTGCTCAAACTGCTGCCGTATTGCGCTGTGCTTCACGACAGTTACATGTCGTGATCTGAAAATGAAATGCAGGCATTTATCTGAAATAACAAGCTTGAAATATGCAGCTGATCAAAAAACTTTTTTTAAATATCTGATCCTGAACAGGAGATAACATTCAATTCCGATCAAGTCATCAACCACGTGATTGGAAATCAGGCCCCGTCACATGGTTGATTGAATCGGGACATCCCTAGTAATAATGTTAGCTTTATCGGATTTTATGTCAGTATCAGATAGTTTTAAACAGGTGTTTTCTGTTTTCCTTTCCTCTCAGTTGATAATAAAAAAAGGAAAAATGTCAGCAACCTTCCACGTTTTGAACCCTCAGCATGAATGTTGGTGCTACGTATAAGCTTGCAGTGGTGAGTGAAAATAGTAAAAGACGTGGTGATGTGGGGTGCAAACAGACAGGTATAGTGACAGGTTGTCATAACACAGCTGACATGATGAAGTTTGTTGCAGATGCTCTGATGCTTTCACTGTCACTGTGGCCATTTTGGTCTAAGTTTGACAACTATGGGGAGATTTTATGGGAGAATTTTTCATTTCAGTGGATATAGATAAGTGCCGTTGCCCATGCATTGTTATACATAATAGATACATAACTGATATTCTTGTATCAGTTATGCATCAGTTACTTGTGCTATCCCAGGCACTTTAACATTGGGAGTTGGGTCATCTAGAACCCACAAGACAGTGCGCTGAACCTTTTATTTCAATGATTTGTGATTCTCACTGGTGTCCATGGATTACATGAAATCTTTCCACCTTTATCCACCTTTGTCATGGTAGGGAGAACACGTCAAAGTAAGGGTGGGGTCATAGGATAGCACAAGGGTTAAGCAGGCACATGTTACTGAAGTGATGTGTTTGTGATACATACATGTTATGGCTGAAATCCATTAATGATAAATTGAGAACTAATAAGTTAACAAAACATAAAAATGAAAGAGCAGTTTAAATGTTGTGCTAAAGATTTAGAGACAACAGCCAAAATAAAAAAGGGATGTGAAATAAAACCAGGCTTCAGGAATACATAGATTCCTGTGTATAATACTTGATTTCAGAAGTTGACATACTTGGACTCTTTTGATTTAGCATAAATACGTTTTTCAGCAACATCCTTGTCAACAAACAACAAGCTGCAGTGAAAGAAAAAAAGGCTTTCATGCATTCAGGTATTAAAGGTTTGAGAGTTTAAAGTGAGTTGGGAGTGTTTGACACTGAGCTATGAACCCTTTAAGCATAGCATCTGCAATAGCGGAGTCATTTGATAGTGGGTTTTGTGCTGCATCCCAAAGGCCCTTTTCTTCACAGTTGTGCTTTTATTGAGTTAAATGATCCACAGAAATCATATGTGTGTTTGAGATCAGTGTTACAGTACGATCATGGTGGTTTCTAAGCGTTTCTGTACAAACACACACACCACGGTGTGTAATAGGCTGTTGGGGTGGTGTGCATAGTCTGAGGGAGGATGGATGAAAAATCCTCTTTACACAACACATTCCCATTCCAGAATAGAGAACCATCAAGCCCTCGCACTAAGCATCTGTACATAAACCTCAATTATGCTAATGCTAATCCCTGGGACATTGAGGTGAGTGGGAAAGGATGCTAACAGCTGAAGGCTTTGATGTGTGCTGCCATTTGGCAAGGCCTTCTGAAAGGCTAGCATTGGACCTCAAACTCAACCAGAGATTAAGAAGGAAGAACCAGCTCTGTCTTGTCTGTTTCTCCACTGATTACAAGGGCTTAGAGAGCTGCTTTTATTTGCCTCTTTGGTATGGACCCAATCATGGGTGTCAGTTCTCTTTACTGCAGCTTGGCAGTCCTCCTGCAGTCATTTTCTTCCTACAAACCCCTCCACTGAGCCAGATTTCTGCTTTTCTTTGTTATTTCACTTCCACGTCCCTGTCGGGTAGTGTTTTTATGTTTCTATGGGACATGTGTTGTCCCTTAATAACAGAGACACCACCAACTACATCGTGTAAGACATGCTTTTGAGGATTCATACTTGTTTAAATTAATCCTGAATTAATTGTGCAAGCATTGCTATCTAAACAATTAAAGTCAGAGCTAAGTCATTTTGATGAATTTTGCACAAAAATAGTGGTCCTCTTTGGTTGTAAACGTAGGCAGGACTGATCAAAAGTTTACTTTTGGATTGTGAGCAGCCAGCTCTAATCTTTTCTCAGAAACAGGGGAACAGACGTGTTTTGATAAGCCTCATCAGGGGTGCTTTAGTTCCACTAATAGAAAGTGTGTCTTGGGTACTTTTCCTGTGATCCAGTTTCTCTGAGGACAAAATATTTGCCACAATTGGCGGATTATAGCTTATTTTTGGTTAAAAGGACAACACGTGAAGGTGGGAAAAGCATTGCGGTTTATGCAACAAGAAAAGATTATGAACAATTAAGATGGGTTTAAGGAAATAATCAGGGTTTGTTGTAGTTTTAGTGGGAAGGGCTTTTGTGGCACAACCTGTAAGAAAACCAGAAAGAATCAAAGACGTGGAGCTTGTTGGTTCATTGTTTAAAATTTTAATTAATTCTTTCATAAAAATACTGCTTATTTGAATGTTTTTTTCCCCCTCATTTCGTCCTTTTGGGTGTCTGTGGAGACTGGCTGTGACTCCACACATTCACTGGATCTACAAAACAGCAAACAACATACCTTTATGCCTCTGTTCATAGCTTTAGGGAGTGGGACCATACCTCATTTCATTTTGGGGATGCACTCCTGCACCAGTAGTTGCTATATAATTTTTAGTGTTATTCTATAGATTGTCTATGATGCTGGCTCCATCTACTTCCAACTGGTAATTGGTCAGGGCATCACTTTTGCTTGTAACTGGTAGTTATTCTTTGAAGAAACCGCGGATGAGAGTAGCAACAATAGGAAGACAAAGGCGGAAGGTGGGTTGATGTGAAATAGTTATGGTGGATCAGCTTTACCGCATTCATTTCCTATCTGAAATAGATATTTGCTATCATTGGCCTTGGCACCCCACAACAAGCTGAGTATTCTCTCTTAAAGATCCATTCTGATTAAAATTGTATTTTTAAATGGTAAATGGCGTATACTTATATGGTGCTTTTATACCTACAAGGCCCAAAGTGCTTTACAGTCACAGACCCATTCACCCAGTCACGCACGCATTTTTCCCAGGATGGAGGACATTTAAAGAAAATTAAGATCAAATTTAAATTTCTGAGTATTTCTTTATTCAAGTCATTGGGAATCAGGGGCAGATTAAAAAATGCAGTTTTAAAAGTTTATAGTTGTAGCTCTCAGAAAAGGGTGATGGAAAGGGGGGTGAGGGGTTGCCCTCAACTCAAAGGTGAATTTCTAATGAACTCCTGCTGCTCTGCAGAAACTATGTCCAAGAAAACTACATTTTGTTAATTATTTATTTTGGGCCTTAAAATGGTATCACTATAATTAGAAGACCAGTGGGAACGATTTTACAATTGATCAAAAATGGTTGAAGCTGGTCTTTACGAAAAGAACTTTCTGGAAGCCAGGTATCGCATTTTCAATGTGAAAGCTATAGGCCATTCTTTTTATATGAGTAGAATCATATCAAGACAGTGTTGTGCTCAAGAATGTAACCTTACACAAGTGTGTTGGTGAATACAAAGCTGCAGTGATGTGTTGTGAGCGTGTTTACTAATGGATCAGAGAGCTGAGGAGGATGTTTTGAGAGAGACATTTCTGACAGATCCATTAAAAGATGTGAGCTCATCTCTGTTCAGCAGCAGAGCGTGAACTGAATGACGATCCCTCCGATTCCCTGACGAACTGACTGATTGGCTTATTCCCGGCTTCCTGATGTGGCGACAAACAATTATCCTCAATGACAGTATCACATTTGTCTAATTAATTAGATGTGTTTTCTGCAACAGCAGGTAGTTAGCACTGACAAGCCTGAGACTTTCAGGCTCTGCATGCAACTGAGATAAAGACCTCTGTAATTGTTCTTCGCAACGAAACAATATACTCTTGTTTGTGGAACTTTTTTTAACGCAGGGGTTTTAAAGACAGATACGCTTCAAAGGAAATGCTTCATCCTGGGTAAAAAAGATGCTCCATCAGGCAGCTATTGCTGGATGAGTGCAGCAATGAATCTGTACCGTTAGAAAGGCAGACATGACTAGCTGGAGTCTCTATCCCTGTCAGTTGCCCTCTTCTGACACTTATCTGTCCTTACAACAGCGAAATCAGGTAAGTTCACAGAATCCCTTGCTTCTTCACTCTCTTGATGTTATCTATGAACATCATATCCACTACAGCTATCATTTGGTGTCTGTTCCAAGAACCGGTAAGATTTTCATTGGTTAACTGGACTTTAAATGTGATCTACAAATCCAAGGTGCAATATTTGGCAAAGTTGACGATGTAACACTTGTGCTATCCTAGGCACTTTAACATTGGGAGTTGGGTCATCTAGACCCACTAGACAGTGCTCTGAACCTTTTTTCTTCAATGATTTGTTATCGTCACTGGTGTCCATGGATTACATGAAATCTTTCCACTTTTGTCCACCTTTGTCATGGTAGGGAGAACACGTCAAAGTAAGGGTTGGGTCACCTAAGATGGCACAAGGGTTAAAGAGCCATGGTTTGTGTAGCCAGTATTTCGAAATCAAGAAAATGAAGTGGCTGTCCCATGCAGAAAAAATCCTAAAATGACAATTTCCTCAGCTTGACTTGCAAGGATAATATGGCCCACAGCTTGGAACTGTGTAGACAATTATCTCACACAGATCAGGCAGCCAATCTCTGGTCTCTGAAGATGCCAGATACTTCTCATTACTGTCCTTTACCAACAAGCCAGTTCCTGCTTTTGTGGGAAACAGATTCACTGAAGGTTGACCATGTGGAGGATTATCATGTTCATGGACCAGTCCAGGTTCTGCCTATAGCAGATAGACCATAGGGTCAGAGCGTAGTAACAGTTTTGCAGAAGAAGAAAAATCCTTTCTTGGAGGCAATGAGAAGGAGGTGTCAGGCTGGTGTGGCTGTAGGTTCTCCCAAATGCTGTAGAGGATCCTATTTATTACTCCATACAAAGAAATGTGTCCAACTTTATTCGTTCAGTCCACCAAACAACATAAACCTAAATATGGAAATAAAACAATAAAAATTTGAAAAAGTGTGCAAAACCCAAATCCTGCTACTGAATCGAAAACATGACACAATTTAAATGGCAACAAAGACAATGAGATAAAGAATGCGCTAAAAATTTTATATTTGTGTGTTTGTGTGCATCAAAGGCTCCCAGTGCTGCAGTCCCAGCAGCAACAAGCTGCCATTTGAGTGGGCAGGAAAGAGCCCTTGTGGCTTGGTTCCATCAAACTGTAATCCCCAGCACATTATTACCGTGGTGGGGTCACCTCTCCACTACTGCCCTAGGGCAAGAACAGGTGAAGAACACACATACATACACACATGGTACGCACACACTCACTGTGCTGTTTTTTTTGTGGCAACCACTGCTTTGATAGTGTTTTCTTTGACAGTCCTTATATTACCTTGCCAACCTCCATAATGAATCCATCTGAAACGGGAAGGCTGAGGCAGCTGTCATGAATAATTTATCATCCAAACCCAACAAGTGCAAAATATACACACAGACACACGCACACACAACTTCCTCTAGACTCCGCATACCTCACTCCTGTCATTCTTTCTGCCTTTAGCGGGACTTCTGCATTGCCAACTTGATGGACTCTCTTTGCAGCTTTGAAGATTACAATGCTGTGGAGGATTATCTGTATACTGGGTATACAGGTTTGGTCTGCCTGTGCCACAGCTCCATGTGCTTCTACCTAACAGGTTTCTCTTCGTGTAGTTTCTAGGGAAACCATCATTAGGGCATTGGACTGTGTGTGGGTGGAGAAAAGTCTTGTTCAGTCTTACAGAGCTCTTCTAATGTTCTACAGATTAAAGCTTTACTCCAGTATTACTGAAATACACCCTCTAACTGCCTGCTCAATAGAGGGAGGAGGGTTTGCAGGTTTAAGGAAAATCTGAGTTTACTTTTGTGCCACCGCAAATGTAAAAGTGTTTTTTTCAAACAACATTGGAGCCGTTTTATGATGAGTCAGTTCGCCTTTCAGTTGTACTCAGTTTACAGCAAAAAGGCGTTTATTTTAAGAAATGAAGATTATGCAAAAAGACCAAGAACTGCCTTCAGTAGGAAAACATCTTTCCTAATTGCGTTGTTGCAACAGCAGTTTATCCCTGACAAATCAGCCTCAGATTACTTCACATTTCCTTCCCAACGACTCCATTTGGGCAAAGACACGAAAAAACATCTTATGACATAGTAAAACTATGTTATTATTCATTGTTGGGAAGTAATTTATTTAACATTAACTGATGGTTAACATATTTGGACAGACTGAAACACTAGAGAAAAAAAGAGGCATCACTTCGCCGCTCATTTGCGCAACCATTTAGTCTGTAAACATTAGGGAACTGCTGTAAATGATTCATGGAGGGTGGGGGGCATGCTGAGACAGCAGGGTGCATTTCATCATGCCATTAACAGTCCAGCATGCAGAAATGACTTTTTCTGCTCCTACGAGAATGGCTGTTTCAGATCAATGCTTGTGGCAGTTCTTAAATCAATGAGTGGTGTTGTAACCGTGGGATGCATCAGTGAAACAGACCCCCGGGAGACGGGGGGCGAGCCACAGACGGTTTGTCAAAAAAATAAAAACCGGAAAGAAAAATGATTGAGAAATGCAAGAAAAATACAAACTGGATAAGAGAAGGAAACAGGAAAGAATTACAGAGGGAAGGAGAATCATTGGAGTATGGCTTCATGTCAGCATCTAAATATAGTATTTTTCCGAGTATAAGTCAGTGTTTGCACAGTTTGGCCAGTGGTGCGACTTATGCTCTATGTGATTTAAAAAAAAACATAAATAGGCTCATAAATTCATTATTTTCCCCTCTTACAAGTTTCGTGGTTTTTCCTAATAACATTTACTACAGAGAGCAATGCAGAAGAAGAAGCGCCGTACAAAATAAACATGGAGGAAAATCCAATCGTTCTCATCAACTTTATGATTTTCTTTTAATAGCATTGAGACATATTATTTTTGTTTTTATTTTCCTCTCCTCAGATTAATGCGGGACAGCTGTCATGATGTGTATGATGTGGCAGACCCAGAAGAAAACTCAGGCGAAGTAGTTGGTAAACATAATTATTTTTACAGGACGTAAAGGTGATGTTCGTAGAACGAATTAAGGAAGTCAGCAGTCTTGCCAATGCTTCAATGACGTCGGAGCTGGACAAGAAGCGTGGCGGGAGGATTTCTTGGCTGACGTGATTCTTGGCTGGAGTCGCGGCATGGCAGGAGCGAGCAAGGCAGGAACGTGGCGTGGCTTGAGTAGCGTGGCTGGAGCAAGACAGATCGAGCAGCTCATGGAGAGGAGGAGACCAGGTGGACACTCGTGGTGAAGAACCTGAGAGGGAAGCGACAAGGCGAGGGATGAGCACCATTAGGGGCAATGAACTGGCGATGAATGCTGGGACCGGATCTCCATTAAGAAGGCTGGTAGCAGATGAGGTGAGTGTCCACAGCTGGTTCCAATCAGAGAGCAGAGCACAGAGGGTAGGGGTAGGGTAGACTGCCAGAGGCACCATGACAACAGCAAGTCACTAAACTGGGTCACAGTTTGATGATGACTGTCCTCTTATCAGGGGAAGTATAGGTGAAAGCGCCGTCATTCAGACGCAGCTCCTGCAGTAGATGGTTAACCTCATTAAAGACAAAATACAGAATGATGTCATGAACCCAGACATGGGGAAGTGATTATCGATGTTTTTGTAGAACTTTCAAAAATAATTAAACCTGATCTCTAAACATCATCTGTCTTCGTTTCATAGTAAATGAGATATACAGTCAACACGTACAACAACATCAACATGTAGCGATAAGGCAAAAGATTTGATGGTAGCTTCTTCTTCTCACGACGAAAGCGTCTATTTTATTAACACAGTTTTGGAAGAGCATCGAGCATTGAATTTGATGTCAAATAAGAGGCAGCAGGCATGCATTTGACGTGTGAATTGCATTTGGTGTGACCGCAGCATTACACCGGTTTTGGCAGATTTGTTCTGAAGTGTTACACTTTTCTCCCGATAGTGCGACTTATACTTCTTCTTTATTACACATATTTTGGCTCCTGTGACATATAGTCTGGAAAATACAAGAGATAAAATGAGGTGAACATCTAAAAGCCCTGACCTCTTCAAGCACTGTTTGCTGCAGCACAGTTCAAATATGGCCATGCTAAAATAATTGCCTATTTAATGAGGCAAGTGAATCTCTGCAGCATGACTGACCTCCATCTTGCTCCATTCAATGTGTGTGTTTTCAAAAGGAGGGGTGGGGTGGAGTAATGGTCACAAGGTGGAGCGTGAAAAAGGTTAGAGAAAAAAAAAATCACATCAGAGGAAGAGACGACAAGTGTGTCTGGCTCCTTTGGCCAAGTGTATTTACCTAGGTAATGATAGTCATCTGGACTGACGGGGCCTGTGTGTGTGTGTGTTTGGGTGGGGGTGGGGGGGTTGTGCTGGCTTAGCTACTGTCTGCCTCGCTGTCTTGCTTTGGGGCTAGCTTGGTACATTTTATATCACAAACAAACAGTCTATTTTTTCTCATCTCATTTGATTTCCAGCTCTCTTTTATTCCTCCCGTATTCTCTCCTACACCTGCAGTCTTGAAACATCGCTCATTTAACTAAATAACAGTATTTAGAGACAGATGTTTGCACATTAACCCTTGTGCTATCCTAGGCACTTAAACGTTGGGAGTTGGGTCATCTAGACCCCAGAAGACAGTGCTCTGAACCTTTTTTCTTCAATGATTTGTGATCTTCACTGGGGTCCATGGATAACATGAAATCTTTCCACCTTTATCCACCTTTGTCATGGTAGGGAGAACACGTCAATGTAAGGGTGGGGTCATCTAAGATAGCACAAGGGTTACAGCCAAATCATTTGTTTCTTGTGTGGAAAAACAAAAGCTCCCATTAACCCCTCAGTTCAGAGTTGAAACAGAACAAAAAGGCTCTTTAAAAAAAAAAAAAGAAATATATATATATATATATATAGGTTTGTGTATATTTACTGTATATATTAATGTGATTAAATTAAACTTTTTTTCACCTTAAGGCTGTAAATCAAAAAATGTTAAAAATCCATTACTAATGGAATGACAGTGGTGCAGAGAAAGATGGTAAGAGGAAGTGGGGGGTGATGGGATATCACATTGATGGCTGTGGGTTAATGGCTACACAGATGATGCATTTGTTTGTGTGTGTGTTACAAAAATGGGTTGAAACAAATGGAGCAGAGCCAGAAAGCCTCCATTGAAACATCATTACAGCTTCAGAAAAATTCCGCCTTTGGCCTAATAAGCACCGTGGGGTGAAGATCATTTTTAACGTGCACATGAGTCGTGCAGCCATTTAAACACTTGAATTTGAGCGCAGCAGTTGCACAAAAATCAGATATGCTCAATGAGCTTGTACCTATAGGATAGAATAAAGTACAAAAAAAACACGCAAAGAAAAAGTAAATCAATGTAGAACGTGAACCGTGCGTGATTATTGCACTGTTTATATGCAATCTATTAGTGGTTTAAACGCAATATGTGCGCAGTATACATGATTATACAGTTATTATTATACAGTATACATGAAATAAAAGTTATACATTAGTGGTGCAAGCAGGAAAAGTCCGTTAGACAAACGTGGAGTGTCGTGGTAAGACAAAAATTTGCAGATGCCTCTGGCAAAAATCACAAACAATTGCGTTATAATTATGTAATAATTGTTCATAAACTATGTATAATATGCATAAACAGCTTAATTCTCAACAGAAAAAAAAGTTTGAACAGCTTTAAACCGAATTCTTGTGAAAAAGCGTCAACCAAAATCGTCGACTGACATCTGGGCACATCAGCGAATGACGAACACAAGACACAGATAAATTACGTATTTATCTAGAAAGACCAAAATTTAATCAGTGAAAATGTATGCAGTGGCTGTGCGACACAGGCTTTGGTTATTCACTTCTGAGTTGTGGGTGGGACTGTTGTTGCGGAATAAGCCCACCTCTTACCCATCATCCATCTGCCAAGACTGGAAAGTTCATTTTTAACATAAAGCCCAGGGGGCAGATTAAAGAAAATGCATAATTCTTTTTATTTCTTATTTGTTGGAGATCCATCCTGGTTAAAGGTGAATGCATATGGAGCCAGGCAGCTCAGCCCCCTCATTTCTTCATGTAATGAACTGAAGCATCTCACATGAGCAGGCATGGGCTGCTCATGCACAATCTGGCTGATGGGAACAAATTAATGAGGGAATGTTATCTTTAAGGAGCAGAGCAGGGTGTCTTTCCAGCTTTTTCTTAGTACTTTGCCCTTTTTTTTTTCAAAAAAGCAGCAAAAATTGGGCCTAAATGCATTTAGACATGGATATTTGGAGACTTTTAGACCTTCAGTGTTTACCATAGGCATAGTTTGTGGATTTGCATTTATGTAGGGTTTGTCCTCTTACATTGTGGCTCTACTTAGGTTTTGCTTTCTTCCACCACATGTGGCTTCACAATGAAAACACGATTCTCCTCATCATAAAGAGGCAGGCAGGAAGATAATGTAAAATGAGCTGAAGCTGAATGACTCATTGGGGGCCAGCGTGCCTCACTCATCTTTTTCTCTCAATTTTGGAATCGTGAAGCCTCCGAGACGGCAATCAGCTGGAGATATGTCTTGAGGATAAAAGCGCGGCAAGAGAAGCAGAAGAAGAGCGAAGGAGAGGACGGCCTCTTCAGGCACTTCCATCAGCTTGTCGTTAGGAGGGTAATGAACCCAGCACCGCTGCTGCCAAGCAACCAATAAATCGGTAACACACACTGCATGCACACAAGACAAAAACACACAATGAAAGTCTTTCAAGTACCTGAAATCTGTCTCTGTTACTCAGCCGCCATCAGACAGCCTTTATAATTACTGCATGTTTATGCGCAAAGGATGTGATCCAAGAAGTCCAACACAAAAGTCCATTGTTCTGCCGGGGCTTTCCAAATTACTTACATTTTACTGCATGTTCTTGTTCATCAGGTATGCTGATTTGGAAGAACCTGAACAATCTACAGTCTGCTCTTTCAAAAACACTTTGGTTTTGTCAAACGGGGTCACATTTAATCCCAGAGAGCCACACATACAGAATGAGCTATACAATGTAATTGTCGTCTCATCAGACAACTATATATGTGTAAGAAAAATTCCTACTTTAAACAGAGTACACAAACATGAAAACTGAAACCTGTAAAGTGATTACTCTGTAGTTTCTAAACAGTTTAAAATGTCTTCTTTTCCCATGATTCTCTTTGAAGATATTTAGAGACTATATAAAGACTGGATCCATTATTTTACTTAAACACCTGCTCTAATTATCGTTTGATCTATAGTAAAAACGGTGCTTGCAGTGTTTTTACAATTCTGATTATGCCATTTTTTGGCAAAATTTTTAAAAAAGGGAGTCGTCTTCTTGGACATAGTCTCTTTAGAGCAGCAGTAGTTCAGCAGATGGTTAAAAAAGCCCTTCCCCACTTCCCGTCAACAACCATCTGTTTACACTCTCTCCTGTTAACTTACAGTCTCTCATAACCCCAGCCGAACTTTACAGATGCAATATAAATGGCGAGATATATTGGAGCTATCCAGTAGTATAGTTTTGATCCAGATACCAGCACAGACGAGGAAAACAAAGATGGATCTATTTGTCTGCAAGTGGATTCATCAGAATGCAGCGGAGCAGAGAGATTGTGGCGTGCCTAGTGTATTTTCTACGTCACAAAATTTCAAACGCACTTTTCCGTCTGCTCCTGATTTACAACTATTTGAGTAAATAAATACTCAGAAACGTAGTTTTGATCTTAATTTCCTTAATAGAAATCTTAAATCACCCGAAAAATGCCACAGGGAGATGCTAAAACGCAAAAACATGATTTTTATCAGAGTGGGTCTTCAACAGGAGATAATTAGAACATTCAAAACTGTAAAATATAAATCTATTGCACACACAAAAGCAAGGATTTTTGGTTTATGATAAGTTATATTGGCAAATCAGGCAGACTCCCAAATCTTGGCAACCTCAGTTTTTTTATCCTTAGTGAGAGGAGAAAGACTTCAGTATGATGAAGATATACAAGTCTCAAAACTAAAGGCACCCAATCAAACTCCAGCAATCGGATTAAATCAGAGTTTGGGAATTGGATGCACAGTAGAAGTTAAAGCAAACTTAAAAAAACATAGAACAGGTTTTTAAGGTTGCAAATATTTTTGTTAAAGAAGTGATGGATAAGTGAAAACAGATGGAAAGCTGCCAGCTGTCTGTTCACCTGGCAGCAGTCGTCACCAACAAACTGTCTAAAAGTGCGGCTCTTATCCTGAAAAAGACGTTTCTCACACACAGGTTTGTGATCAACTGTGCATAGTCTTTCTTCAAAAAGCAGAAACCTCTTCAATCAGAAGTGAGAACTCATTTGTCTCCAGACTTGCTCCCTCAAAGTTCAGTTTCTTTTAGAATGACTGAATAATGTACTCAATAAATTCTTCTTCTTAATTTTTACTCATTGAAATTGTTATTCATCAAATATGGAATAAGTTGCATTTACAGAGATCATCTTTGTATTTTGGTTTTACTAAGAAAAAAACTGTACTTCAGAAGGACGGTTAAAGTATTGAAAAACACTGACATGCTAATAGCCGTTTGACACAAAGTTGATTTATTAGAGAGAAAGTTTGTTTATGGCCATTTACAATTTATACATCTTATTGGAGTTTTTTTTCTGCAAAGTTCGATTCAAAAAGAAATCCAAGATTAATTATTTTGTTCAAATTATTTAAACAGCAGTATTTCACTGTGTTTTCTTACTTGTCTTTTATGATCACTGTTGATTATTTTCTCTTAGAGCAGAAATGTACTGTTATCATCTTAACAGAGTGGAAACGCCTCCTCTCTAATTTGATCTAGAAACATGTTAGTTAATCCCTTACAGTGCCAAAGTACAGCCATTGCATTAGACATGTTGCATAAGATCATTCTGGGAGCATTAGAACATGTCTAAGCTTAATGAGCGAACATGAATCTCTTGGATGGCGAGGTATTCTCAGCGGTTCTCTGCTCTCGTGTCCACACTGGTCAGACTCACAGAGCGGCTCGGTGGCCAGACTGTGCTGTTGATTGTAGGTGACAGGGACACTGCTGGCCAGAGGGAGCGGGGAATGTTGGCATGACAATGTTGAAAGGTCATTACCACAGCACTGTCAGCATCATCAGTGTGACACGGTGCTGAAACACCCGCAGAGAACATGACTGGAGACTGGAGTCCGTCCCTCCTTTTTTTTCAGTCCTTAAAGCCAGAAACAAATAAATATAACTTTCTCAAAGTAAGTGCAAAACTATTATTATTACGTCAATAAAACATATCGATGTGTATTGTTGTTGTTGCTTTTTTTGGAGGTGGGGGTTGCATATTATCAGGTGTTAAAAGAATAATAATCAAATAAGTGGATTACATAATCTACTTACAAAGTTTTGCTCTTAGCTGAATCTAAATCTCTTCAAAAACACTAGTTTTGATACCAGAAGCAACAAGGATACTTGTTTATGGAATAAAGTTATGCAGCTGGGGATTTTTTCCACTCTCAGAGTATCTTTCTGACCCAGAGGTTTGCACTGTGAGGCTCTGGAGTCGCCGCATATGACTCTTTTACCTACCCCCCACCCCCCTGTGGTTCCTTGGCTAAAAATAATAATAAAATAATGGTAAATAAAGTGTTACTTATTTACCACCGATTGTATTTTAGTTAATCAGGAATATGATTTTATGACCGAGTTGCATCTAAAATAAACAGCAAAACATCACATTGCTGGCATTAAACTAAATCAACAGGTTTTATGTAAACAACCAGTGAATGCACAGGTTTTAGATCCTTTGGGAAAATGTTCATCCTTCTGTAGGCTTTGTACATGATTGGAAAAAGTTTAAGCACGTAATACTGACCATAATGCAGAGGTTGAACGGTCGATCTCTCATCAGAAGATTGCAGGTTTGGTTCCTGCCCTGCTCGTCCATGTGTCAAAGTGTCCTGAGCAAGAACCATACGTTGCTCCTGGTGGTTATAGGGTGACGCCAGTGTTCAACAGTGGAGCGCCATCAGTGTGTGAATGTGTGTCAGAATCAGAATCAGAAGCCTTTATTGTCATTGTACATAATAATACAACAAAACTGTTGCAGCCTCGATCAATAAAAATACAAGTAAAATGCTAAAATATACAAGTGTGTGTGGGTGAATCGGACTGTGACTGTAAAACCCCTACTAAGAAGGTAGTAAAGCGCTGTATATAAGTATAAACCATTCACACCATATTCAGAATAACAGGAGGATAAAGACACATCAAGGCACACTTAAGGTAAAACATTTGCTGCAGCATGATGATGCAAACTTAAAAAATATTTTGTAGGACTCTTTTTCAAAAGGAAACAATTTCATGTTTAGAAAATTGTGATTTAGCTGTATTGATAAATGACAAAAACAACAATCGTTAATTTTTAGTTTTTATTTTGTATTCTTTTCTTTAAAATTTTTACTATGAAAAAAAAAAAAAACTTTAGAGGTTTTCACCAGGGACTCTGGTAACCCCCACACTTTTTAAATTCTTCATTTTTCCTTTTAATATAAATATCTTTAGAACTTTTACTTTTAAACAACTATTCCAAGTGTGTTGATGATTTTAAGTCGCATGCTGGTTGGACTACAGGTTTTGCTTTGCCTTCCATGTTCAGTCAACAAAGCAAAAGGCACTGGTAGATGGTACTCTGGCTTCAGCTGGACGGGGTTCAACTCCCTGCAATGTCCTTAAAAAATTTTTTGACTTTCACATGAAACATTAAAATATATAGTCTTCAAAAAAGGATTACTCTAAAGTCTTAAAGATTATTCTAAAAATGTTAAAAATTATTCAAAAGTTTTAAATATTATTCTGTCAATAAAGAATTGTTTAGGAATTAATTATTACATGTATATCATGTAAATGTATTCTTTTTTTACTCAATAGCTTGCATTGGTTTGTATTATGATAGTTCCAACCAGTGTTGCCAGATAGTGTCACAGTTTTCCATCAAAAAAGTCATCTGAAAAACCACTTTCTTCTTCTATGACCTCCTAGACTAATTTAGATCCGGTATTTTTAGAAAGATAGATAAATCAGACTAAAAGATAGATCTGGCTCATAATAAATAAAATGAGTACACATTGCTCGATGATGGCACCATGAAACTCCTTACAGTGGTAAGACACCATGCTATATGTTTCTTTGTTTCTGTGTGGTCCTTGAGTTCTTTTAGTGGGACCGGATGTCTGTGTTATAAGAACGCAATAGCCTTACTCTCATCATTGATGGCGCTATCCACAACTGAAGGTCCTCATTTTGGTTCTTCATCTCGTCCCCATTCTCTTCCTCTTTAGTAGCAGGTCCCTCCAGCTCTGTCACCTCTTCTTCATCAATATACTGTAACTTCCAGTCTCAACTTCATCCCTGACTTCTGTAATACTGTAAAAGCAAAATGACAGTTAAAGAGCCACTCCAATTAAATGGTCTTTTAACATGTTCTTGTTCATTTTTCTGATGATGGGGGACATTGTGTTTCGGAGAATTACTTTATTTAAATGATTGTAAATCAAGAACAGGCAAAATAAATGCTGTTCAAAAAAGCTTGTAGTTGATATGTAGAAGCTATCAGCAGGGCACAAGCTCCGCTCCATTCTGATACATCCACTTGCAGACACATAGATCCATGAAAGCCTTTGTTTGCAGCGACGCAATTTAATATGTTGATCTAACTGAAAAAAAATTTTGTTTTGTTTACACAACTTAAATTGACACATTTTTCTAAAGTTTCAACCAGTGGGACTTGTAATTTCCATATCAAAGACATGAATGACCCAGCAACGTCTTGCATAACAAGGCAGGAGCTCATGTGTCGTGAATTCTGTCTTTAACCCTTGTGCTATTTTCGATGACCCCACGCTTGCATTGACGTGTTATCCACCATGACAAAGGTGGATACATGTGGAAAGATTTCATGTAATCCATGGACACCAGTAAAGATCACAAATCATTGAAGAAAAAAGGTTCAGCGCACTGTCTAGTGCAGGGGTGTCAAACATACGGCCCGCGGGCCTTAGCCGGCCCTCCAGGTGGTTTACTCCGGCCCACACATGAAGAGTAAAAATCATAAGGATTATTAAAAAAGAAAGCAAGTTTCTAGTCCATTCCTGTGGCGAGTTATGATTTTTTAAAGAAATAACCGAAATGCGCAATTCCGCCACTAGGGGGAGCAAAGGAAAGGAAAAACAGTTGAAACAGCATATATCTGCATGTGCCAAAAGTGAAACCTAACAGCTCTGCGTCTGGGTACGATATACATTGGTTCCCTATGAGCCTTACCTATGTTATCTTGCTATAAGGATGATCATTAGCGACACCCTAATGACCAAAATATTGTCAAATGTGGAGTGAAGAGCCTTCCAGGAAAAATGGACAGAGTTTTTTCTTTCTTTCACGAAGCTGAATGCAAAACCCAAATGCTTTGTATGTCAACAACATCGTAGTGCTCAAACAATATGACATTCAGCACCACTAAGAGACTTACCATAAAGAAAAGTTTCTGGATTGCTTCAGTGTCAGATGTAAAATATTCAGTCTGTATTAATTTGAATAGACCAACTTTCTTTAATTGAAATTAATTTTATTTGAGATCCATTGGCCCCAAGTGATTAGGCTATGTTGATTGAGGCACTTTTTCCAGCCGAGTAAAAAACTAAAACTAAGCTGTTATTTTGCTTTTATTTTATTTTATTTTACTTGAGATCAGACGGGTTAAATGTGGCCCCCGAACCAAAATGAGTTTGACACCCCTGGTCTAGTGGGTCTAGATGACCCAACTCCCAATGTTAAATTGCCTAGGATAGCACAAGGGTTAATACTGGAACACACAGTGTTTTTCCTCACAAGGGGGCTGGTAATTATCTTCCCCCATGTTGATCATGATCAATGGGTCAGACTGAGCACCTGAAACCTCAGAGGTAAAGGACTGCTAGAACCAACCAAAATAAACAGGAAAGGGTTAACAGTTGATTTATTTAGGAAAAAGTAATTTCAGATAAGTCACTGGTTTTATAAATGCCAAAGAAGAGAGACTTTTCCATCCATGTTGGCTGCTACTCATAATGATCAGCAAACTTAAACTGCTGCATGTAAAACAGATCACAGACATTACAATGTGCTGCTGCCGTCACTTCAGAAAAGGTCAACACAGCTCCATTAGTACCTGACGTAAAACCTGGATTCTTCATGGTTTGCTACTTTTCCAGCAGTAAAATTTCTCCTTCAAAATGGCACTTTTTTCATGATTTACTCAATTATTATTTTTTTAAATTCTGTTCTCTGTCAAAAAGGTCAGGTTAAAATTTTAGATTGAACAAGAATAAAGTGGTATCAAAGAAAAAAAGAGTCTCAAAATATTCAACACACATGAAAATCATGAAGCAAAGATGTGTTAAAGCACCTTTAGTGTCATCTCTTTTACATAAGCATCATTTATGTCTCCATTCAGATCCATTCAGGACTGCAAGGAACTTTCATGGTCTCTGTAATAGCAGCACATTTTTCTTGACGCTTGCTTTTTGTGTCCTTTCAACAGAAATGGAGGCTGCAGGGTTGTGCTTCAGCTGTGACATGCCCTGCTCTCTTTGTCTCGTCGTTCTGCATTCTTCCTCTTGTAGCTTCTCCAGGTTGAGAGGGAGCAGAGGGCAGGAGGAGGGAGTGATTGGAATTCATTATGGTCAAATGATTGCAAACTCTGCAAGCCAAGAGGCTTTTCTAATCACAGCTGAATGGGCTGGAGAGTTAATGTGGGCAGGTTGTGGAGTGGAGAGTAGAGGAGGAGCGAGGACTCCATCCACAGCGTAGCGCTTTTGAGGGCTCTTCACGCAGCTCTAATGGTGGAATTGTTCTGACACTGAATGGATACCTGAGATGCCGTGTTTATGCTCACGACTCACTCTCAAAGAGGAGTTCAGTTCACCGCTCTGCAGAGATTCTGACACACAGCTGCTTTTCTTTCACAGAACATGTGCCCCAGGAGAGTAGGTTAGTTACCAAACGATGCAAGATATTTTGAAAATGTTCAGGATTTTTAGAATTCAAGGCTCTCCGGAGAACAGGCCAGACTTGAATGCCAGTGAAGATTTATCATTTCGCTGATCTTGTTGCAGAATTTGCAGTCGGGAGCAAAATAACGACCAAGAATTTTCTAGGAATGATTACTCATTCAGTTACTTTCCATCATGAGGAAAGGAAAATTACGTACGTAACTACAGTTCTATACATCCCAGATGATTGCCAGAGGCGATACTTCAAGAACTGAATGATCCTTCCAGTGCTTGAAGATCCACCTTTGGCGGTCAGATGGGATAAAATAGAAAAACTGTAACTATGTTCACCTGACACCTGACATGTGACATGTCAGGTGTCATGTGACAGGTGACATTCTTGAAGATGCATTTAGCCCATGGCATTCACACCGGACAAGCAGGAAGGGGCTTCTTCTTCTTTGACTACTCTACTCTTTACTAGCACATGTCCACCACCAACAGTTGGAAGAGGGTTGGTGCAAAATGTCAAAGTGGTGCACATCTCGCAAATCGTGCTCCAGGCTTTTTCTGTCACACCTCTATTCCTTTTTTTGTTTGTTTTTTTGAGAGATGAACATTTTATTTGCATTTTGTCATCATTTTGACTATCAAATGAATATACAAGCTATGTATGGGTCTCACGAGACTTTCAAAAGTAGTTCATGGTTATTGTTCCCTTTTTTAAATGCTAATCGTAAATGTTATAAACCAAGCCAAAAGAACATCAGCATTTTTTTTTCCTCTAGGGGCCCAACAGCATAGCAAAGCTTGCGACTCGACGTACCTGTTGTAATCATTAATGGTGTTGTCACCTAGCATTTTTAATTTTTTTAAACTTTTTTCTTGGTTTCCAGAAGTTTCTCCAAGCTGTTTTTGAGCAGGATCCTGACTTTGTCAGAGTCTTTGCATCTCCTTCTTTCCCAGCATACTTGTCAAAAACACCCCTGAGAGCCTGCAATTTGCCTTAAACATTATAGTCATGGTGTCAAAAGTTGTCAGACTTACTAGACCCAAAGAGATGGTGTCACAGCTCTCATCCGATATATGCAATACTTGGTGTCATGTAATTGATTCCAGCCGCGCACAAACCACAAATATTTAATTCTCCTTCATGATCTATATTTAAACATTTGGCACTTCCATTAATAAAAACAGATGCCATCCTTACATCATTACCAAATCGAAGTCATCAACGCGTGATCAATGGATGTCAAAGGACCGTGCGTATGGTCCAAAAACGGATTTAAAACTTGCATAGCTACGAGTGAATGTGGACGTTTTGAATGCAGAAGCATGAAACGTACATATACAGACATTTAAATACTTTTCATTTCCAGTGGTTTCTTGAACGCTGGTTGCAGAGGCTGGTGTGAACGTGGCTCTGAGGCACAGTAATCCTGCTGTCCGTACAATTCAATCTGACGGTGCTGAAGAGACTGTACTCCCTCCCTCTTATACTGTTTCCAGCAGAAGACGACTCCTGATTTTGGGTCTCTCTGCTCCTCCTCTAGCCGTCTGGGCATCTTGGCTCCTTCTACAAAGGAACTGAACAGTTGGCACAGAACGGGCATCGGAGGGCTGTGGATCAGAGGAGAGGAGATCACTCATCCTGCCACATACTTGGCTCCGGTTTTTGGGACAGGCTCACTACAGATTAGCCTGCAGTGCTAACCTGTATGATGCAGAACACTGGTGGAGCAGATCAATGGCAACGAGACTCCCCGCAGACTTTAAAGACATATGTGCACATGGCAGATCAAATTAAAATGCTGACACTAAGGTGGTTTCATCTCTTGGCAGCGGGTTCTAAAGGGCCACCTGGCCGGCGCTCGGCGCCTCAGCTCGTGACAGTCCTCATTGCTGATAACCGCTGGTGTTATCTTGGAAATTTTGGAGTTCTTGGATTCAAAGCCATATGTCTCTGTTAGCCTGTGCATAATGTGGAATATATTACCACTTAATGCTGGGCTTCTGTTTTTGAGATCCACAAAGATGTGAAAGAGCTAGAAGCTAGAGAGTACGCACTTTATCCAAGAAATAAACAAAAGGCTGACTTAATTAGACATATTTTGAATGGATGCAGAGCTGCTACTATAAATGTCGTTCATTTTATTATTTATCATGAATAAAATGCTCTGTTTGTTTACAAAAAGCATTTTATACACCAACAAGCTTTTTCCTGGTGTAGAGCATTCAGTGGAATACTCATAAATACAAACGTCTGGGCATATTTCTGAACTTTTGTCAAACTTGTCAAAGGCTTTGTAGTTGCTATGTAAATTATAGTCCACGAACTACATCCACACACTAAGGGGGTCAACTCACTAAAATAAAAATTCTTCATCGAAATATTATTTTAGTTTAGTAATAGTTCACACTGAAATACACCTGAAACACCTCAAGGACTGACGAGAAAGAAAGGACTCCTGCAGCATCTACATGAGGTTTAAACAAAACTAAAAAAAAGTAAGACATTTGAAAAAAAGGCATTTGTTATTGACCATATTATAAAAAATCATTTGGAAGCAATAAAACACCAGTCAATCCCAGCAGGGCAGCAGCTGTGCTCTTCTGTGGAAATCTGTCTGTGATGATCTGCAGCAGGGGGGCTGAGCGGTCAGAGCCTAAAAAAAGTGAGAAATCTAACTTTTGTTTGTTGTTGCCTGACGGCAGCATCATCAGAGCTTTGAGAACCTAAAGCTAGTGGCCCAACCCACCCGTCACTCACAGTTTGCAGGTTCTGCGTGTGAGTTTGTACAATAGCAAAAAGATGTCACTGGGTCAGCCTCAGTTGTTTTCTAAAAAACACTGGCAGGTTGCATCTTGGCTCCCCAGGGCCTCAGAGAGTCTTCAGCTTCACTCTAACCTATATACAAGCACTTACACTATAGGGTGAGCCAAACAGCCGCAGAAGCATAAATCTTCATGGAATTTTAGGTCTAAAGCTACGTATACACTGGCCTGGTCAATTGACTTTCTAGCAACCGTGTTCAATAAAAAGTCAACGCCTGAACGCCTGTAAACCTGTGTGTTTCACATCCACACATCGCTACCAATTTTTAAAGTCCATTCCTGGGCTCTACATACAAACCAGGCATTTATTGAACGTACGCTAAAAAAGTTCAACCAGTTCAACTTTTGACTGCCTGAACGCCAAAAAGTGAAACTTTGACCAATTAGGGAGTGGGATTCGGTAGTGGGATAGGTAGTGTCCTTTTCAAAAGACTGAGTTGGCGACTGGTTTGAAATCTATCATGGAGGAGAAACGAATAATTACAGTTTGTGCCCAGCCGGGATTATTTGAATCCAAGTCTTTCATATGTTGGAATAGAGCTCTGGAAAAAAAAAATCCTGGATAGATTTGCACCGCTTTGACATTTTGCACAAAGACTCTTCCAACTGTAAGTAGCAGACATGAAAAAGAAAAAGAAGGAGAAGAAGAAGCCCCTCCCTGTTCGTCCAGTGTGAACACCTAATGGTGAAAGCACGTTCAATATTTGTTTTTAGTGCATTCTTGAACATGCATGTCACATGACCAATGTGAATGTAGCCTTATATGCTCAGCAACAGAAGAAATCATGTGCTTTTATACTAAAATCTAGATGTAAATCTACTGTGTGGCTCCATCTACTGCTAACATGCAGACGAAAAATAGAAAATAATTATGTTTATTAAAATTGTGTTCTTGCCTGAGTAACATTTGGAATGAATAGTGCTTGTTAGCCAAAAGAATTAAACAAAAGTTTATACAAATTTAAAATGAAAGACCCTGATGTGTCTGGGACAACTAATCTTTAAAGTGTGAATCTAAATGGTGTTAAACTAAATATGAGATCCCCCTGCTGCTAATGAGACAGTTAAGCCAGAGGAGGCCGCACATTGCTAGAAAGCCTGACTGATCACTTTGCTAAGAGGCATTTATTGAAGCCGGCAGATCTCATTTTCACACTCCGAGTAAACCTGACTCCCGGTGTTAGTGCACAGGAGGTGTGACATGTGTGCCAGATCCAGTTCACCGCTAACAGGGGTGGGATGGTGCAGACTCAAACTCGGGTTAACCAGCACTCCATGTTCCCCTGTTTATGTCCAAGCAAAGGTTGAGTCTCTCGACAGGTTAAATATATCCAAAATGAAGGGGGCAGAGTGTGCTTCATCCTGTAGATTCATTCGAGGGCTTGAAATTTCGGATTATTAATAACCAAAGCACAAACAGCCTGACAGTACTTGATCTCCACGGCTTCATGCTCTGTTGGCACTGTTAAAAAGGAAAAGGCTGCAATGTGGAAGATACAGTCTGCCACTTTTGCAGCTGCTTTAGATAGCTTTCAGAGTGGATGAAATGAAGTGAATCTGTCTGCAAGCTGAGCTGGAGCCTGGATGACCCCTATATATGGAGGTGTCAATACCTTACACCACACCACTCGAAAATATCTGACAATGCAGATCTAATCCCAGCAAACATGTGACAGTTACGTCACTCAACATTTCAGGATTTCAGCGGTGGCCTTTAACGCGCAGCTCAGCCACCCGGCCTCTGCTGTTCTCTGAGGGAGAGGCTGGAAGGGGGCTTAAGAGGAAACGACAGGTGGAAGCTGGGTGATGAAACCTGGATCGCCCAAGGGGCCTGCTGGTTGCTTTCAGCATGATTGTGTTGTCACATCCCCCGGTGGTTTGACTGCCAACCTCCCAGCCCCCAGTTTCTTGCTTTATCTGCACCAGTCTCCCCCCTTGAGCACCAGCGTTCCTGTCTGCGCCCATTACCCATGCGACAGCAGAGACCCCCCAGCAGAAGGAGCCGCTGATACTTGTCAGCAGGGAGATAGTGTGTCTGTCTGCAGTCTCTCAGTGTGACTCATGGACGCACATTTACAAGCTTCAAACGTGAACTGTTGACACACTCTTTCACAAACATCTATGTCACCTGATCATGCAGCACACAGACACATGTGAGATTACTGAACATGAGCATGATATCTGAGACATGGTTCCAGCCACTTCCATTATCTCTAACCTTCACACGCTTTGTATTTTATTGTGGGCAGTTAATTTACATCCTAAATTTAGACCTTTAAGTGGCTGAATATTTTGGAAAATGTTATTAATTATAGTCAATGAGTATTACATTGTAGTGTGCAATAATGATTACTGAAATGTTTAAATTACAATCAATAAGCTATTGATTTTCTTTACTTGATCTGTAATGTGTAGCAATAATTACTGGTTTCTTGTGATAATATGTTCTCTTATACCATGGTCCAGGTGAATACTCGATTCTGATTGGCTGCTGGGTGTGCATTAAAACCTGAGAACTGCACGGTGAAAAAAGAAGTTCCGGTCACCTAGCTTAAATGTTTTGTATCACTGCGCCGGCTTCTTTAAAACAACCTTTTGCTTCATCATTTGGACATAAACAAGCGGTAAGAGGTGAACTTTCTCTCTGAACTGGTGCTTTATTCCACCCATCGGGACGACCAGCATATATATATCACAGAATCTTGACTGCAGCGGTGGTGCGGTGCGATTCGGACTATTTGTTACGTGACACCGCATCATTTAACAAATAGTCCGCTTTTTGTGAGAAAGGCAATCCAAATCGGAAAAAAAAACAAGAATTAAAGACTAAAAACTGGTTTATATGTATTGCTTCTGTAAGTGACCCTAGTATAAGCGGGTTAATGGCCTTCGAATTGTGCGTTATTACTTTTTAACGCACTTCGCGGAAACAACCGTCCGACCCAAGCTTCCACGGCGTGCGTTAAAAAGTAATAACGCACACTTCATCGGCCATTAACACTAAGAATAATAAAAATCAATGATTATTACATATTGGTTACCTATACTGTTTACTGAAATCATGAATGAATGTTTCCGAAGATAATCAATCATTTTGTCACTTGAAAAGAATCTAGCCGATCAGAACCGGATTACAAAAACTGTAAAACTCTAAAATGTATTAACTCAGTAAGGGTGGAATTAGATAAGCTCACTTCTTCTCACTCCTTTTCAAGCAATAAATCAAGCTCTACTTGACTTTAGTTAATGATCACTGTATTTAATTAAGCAAAATGTGATTAAAGTGACTTTTTGCTTTGTTTTATTTTCTGTCTTTTTAAACTATGCATTTCAACATTTCCGTATTGAGTTGGATAAAAATGTGTAAATTCTTTATTGCTTTGACTACAATGCTTGAAATAAATCAATTAATCAAATCAAATCAAATGTTGAATAAATGTGGAATATTTGCACACAAAAAAGTGTTTTCTTCTCATCAAACCACATGAGGTGATGGGGTGTTTTTGGAATGTCTTTATGCTATAATTTTTTTTTAAATATTTGAACACTTTTAAATGTTTATGTTATAGATGATACAAATTTAACCCTTATGCTATCTTAGATGACCCCACCCTTACATTGACGTGTTCTCCCTACCATGACAAAGGTGGATAAAGGTGGAAAGATTTCATGTAATCATGGACACCAGTGAAGATCACAAATCATTGAAGAAAAAAGGTTCAGAGCACTGTCTAGTGGGTCTAGATGACCCAACTCCCAATGTTAAAGTGCGTAGGATAGCACAAAGGTTTCAACTGCAGAAAATGTACTCAGACTTGGTCCAAAGATGGCTGAGATAAACCGGTAGCCTGACTTATGTGGAGTGAACACTCCATTTAACACTCACTGCTTTGAGCGTTAAACTGTAAAAAATTTGGTTGCTCAGAAAGTTATTTTGCACTTGAAACAGAACAATGCAGTTGAAAAATATGTGCAAACAAGACAATTTGTTTTTTTATACTTGTTTATGTAATTTCTATTTGTGTTATTTTTATTTAAAAATATTTGTGTTTTTATGTTATGTTTCATTGATTCTGATCTCCTGTTCTTAAAGGTATAAAAGATGCATATTATTTTAAAGCTCATACATTCCATAAAAAAGACAAACATATAGCCATCATTTCAGTCTAATATATTGAACAGTGAGAAATGTGGTTTGATCTGTGAATTGTATGTCTTGAGAGGTGAATGGAGTCAGATTGTCACCACAGCCCTCATGACTAGTGCTCTGTTTTTATTAGCTCTAAGGAGTCAGCTCAACAAAACTCTACTTGTCTCGTTTAGTTTGAAAAGGAGCACAGGGAGAACTTTGGACAATGATTTAATTGTCCAGTACTCTGTGGTAACAGCACATCAATGAATAATTCAGACCAGTGTTAAACTTTTAACAGTCTAGTTATCCAAGATCTGAGTTCCAAGTAAAGAAAATGGTGGTTCAAACTGATTAAGTTTCAAGTTTCTCAGTTGACAAAAGTCCATTAAGTTCAGGTGCTCCAAGAACAAACACTCTGCAGAGCAACTGTCATCAAGAACTTGTTGGTTAGGTTGTAATTTTATTCTTCATGCAAAACTGTATTTATTGCTATGTAAGTCATCCAACTCTTTGAACAAACATACATCTCAAGTGTCACAGGATCTATCATAGATGTTTTATCTGCATGTTTTTTGCATTTACAAGAAATTTACAAAACCCGTATTAATGCCATAAGCCAGGCATGTCCAAAGTCCGTCCGTGGGCTGTGTTATCAAATTTCCACAGCCTCACATGCACCTGTCATTAAATTGATAATATGGAGAAGTGGAAATTGCAATAATTTTTTAGTGAAATAGAAAACAGTACGCTAAAGGACTGGCTGTATTTGCTGGCTGTAGTCATTTTGGTAAAACTGTATTTAGCTTTTTTTTCTGCTGTAGAACTGAAATTTATGTCATTGCAGCAAAATGTCCATTATAGCTCATTTGTATTTTATGTTAACGTAAGGGTTCACAGAGTGTCAGAAAGAACGGTTGGCCTTCACACATTTCCACTGCACCAAATCTGGCCCTCTTTGGACAAAACTTGGACACTCCTGCCAAAAGTAGTTTTCATGAAACTAGCTGTATATGCTGTATGTTGATGCCATGCATGGAGGTTCACTGCCCTTCCAGTGCAATGTCAAAATGGTCATTGAGTGACTGGAAATCATCCCTGGCAGGCGAATATGTTGACATGGCTTTAATTCAGGTTGCCATATGATACTATGCCTGGATCTGCTGTCAGGGAGAAGATATGAATTTAGGCTGTCTGGCTGACACAGCTTGCTGAAATTCCCAATGTAGCTTTGTTGGAAAAAAAGTCTCAAGAAATGTTCACATGAATAGAAATGACAGTACATTTTGTGGTAATGACGTTCATGGAGAAGCTCAGAAGATCCTAAAGGTCAGTGATGAGAAACTGTCCTAGAAGAAGCCGCTTATAAATCTGGATGAAGTCCTCAGAAGAAAGAAGAAAAAAGCTCTATTCCTTCAAGCCTCAGTTTTTTGACGAGCTTACTCCACTTGTCAGACCGAGTTGAATTATATTTTGTTTTACAACGGACAGCACTATCATTTGAGCCACAAATATCTCTTTCTAAGGAGATGATTGAAGATGTCAGGAAGGCGTCAGTGACAGTTGCTGCAGGGTTTTCTCCGTGGTTAAACAAAACCGGAGGATTGTCGTCTGTGCATGCGCTCGTCTCCGCACTATACTGCACTTTGATCGCTCCTTGTTTTATGTTTGTTGAGCATTTTTATGTGCTGTGTTTTCACACTTTAAGAGCACGCTTTTTCCCCCCTCTGACATCCTGTTATGAGCTGCACCCACATAAAGGAAGGATTTTTAGTCACAGCTTCTTGCCAAACTTGTCTTCCGCAGCCTCCTCATAAATCAAAAAGGCAGAAACACCCTTCCAAAGAAAACAAACAACTTCCTCTTAGACATTTAAAAAGGAGAGGTCCCTATTACAAGCATAAAGAAACATGACACACAAAATTCCATTTGTTCCCTTCCTGCACACTTACTACACCTCTCAGCTTGTTAGATAGGCAGAGGTGGTGGCGTGAAGGTGACATCTATCACTGAGCGAGCTGGCATGCCATAAATACCATCAGCGGGCTGCTGGTGGCCGCTCATAGCTCAGAAACAGCTGATGTGAGCGCTGAGGAATGATGAGACAAGAATGAGAAAAGTCCCTGCTGAAATGCATTTGCTTTGTTTAGAAAACAGCCAGACGTGAGCTGAACTAAAGAGAGTTTTTCACACAAAGACTGATAAAAGAGCCGCTCTGTCCAGCTCCTGCTTCATTTCAGGGTTTGGCCAGTTTACCCGAAGATCAACGTTATGTGTTCAACAGGTGTGACCCTGCTAAACCATTGAGTATTTCCAAAACTATCAACAAAGAGGCAAACCTTAAAACCTGCCTTTTATAATGCGCTTAAACATGTATCACAGCTTTGAATGAACTGTTAACTCTTTTCTGTTTGTTTTTAACCGTGTCCTTTTGTGTGCTTTAGGTATAACATACATCTGTCATCAGACTAAGAGTCTTAAACCACCCTGATTGGAAAGGAGCCACGGGCGTTTTTCATCGTGTCAGAGAAAGATTTGTGGCTTTTGTCAACCTGATGATGCATGACATTCTTTAATAATGACCCTGAAAGATATTGACTATTTTCATCACGTCTGATCTGGTTTTTTATTCTATTATTTTGCTTTTCTGAGTGTACACAAGTGCTTGTACAGATCTGTTCATAAAACACTTAAAAACCAATGTCTTTAGGTCCAAATTCTGGATGTCAGAATTCTCTGATTTTCCAGCATTATCCACTGAGATCAGTTCAATTTACATTATATAATCCTCCTACAAAGCCCCCCCTATATATCTGTTGTTGTACATCATCACGAGAATTTGGCTTAGAACATTAGCTTTTAAACACATCTGACTGTGGCCTCCCTTCCTTATAACCCCCCCTGCCGACTTAAAGTCCAACCAACAAATCAGCTCATGATCAACAAGCTCCTCAGTGATGAATAAAACATGTATCAAATGTTATATGTTTTAATCCTTTTAGTATCCATTAAAGTGACCAAACTGTGTTTTTGGACAGGTCTGTCTGCAACCTGGTTGTAAAAAACCGTTTAAACGTTCTTGTTAAAACTCAGGTAAATTAGTTATTTCCAACAGCAGCACTTTTCATTGGGATCAAGCTGTCATTCATTGACTCTTTGTTCTAATAGATGTGGAATGTCTTTGTGAAGCTAAGACTTAAAGGAAAATAACCAAATAGTGAGTAACTGCTCTGTGTTTAAAAAGGCCTTTTTTAGTTGTTTTTTTTTTGTTTCTTTCTACAAATATAGCGTTATTGACAAGGCCCTCCTCAAAACTTAACAGGATATATCTTAACTGTAACATCTTGAGGAAAAAAACTGTAAAAATTATAAGGAATGTCACTGCAAAAGTACATTTTGAGGTTTTTTTTTTGTAAGTGTCTGGAAAACAGGAAAAAAAATCCCATTTTGAGCTTGTCTAAAGGAAAACAAGTCTGGATGCGACACAGCACAGCAGACTGTTTGATCTCCATTTGCTGTTCTTCCCTTCTCCCCTGCCCTCTGCCCTCTCCTGACCTGTCATTCTTTGAAATGGAGCTGTAGAAAATAGCTTACAAGTTTGGAATTATTGCTGGGGCCAGTACCAATCTTCTAATGCTTGTTACAGCCTGTTAGTTGTAGTTTCTGTCTGTCATTTTGGTATGATGGATGCTATGATTGGACCTTGGAAAGCCTATGAGAAAATCAGCTTAAATACATCCATAGTGAAAAACAGGCTACTATGTAGGAAATAAACATTTGAAAAGTTTTACAAATGGATTTTTTTTTACTATCAAATAATTTTGTAGAAAATAACAACTGTTGCTTTTTTTCTTTCTTTTTTTTTAGATTATTACATATTTTTTGGGAAAACTAGTGTTTTCACACCAGAAATAAAGCCTTTTCCAGAGAGCGCCCCTGTTTAATTCAAGAAGGGCCCAAGTCCAGAGACTTTAGTTTGCTAGTCCTCTGAAATTATAAAAGTGAGGTGCTTCATATTATAGCATTTGTAAGCTTTGAACTGGTGCTAAATCTGGGTAAAGTATTAATCCTTTGGTGTAGCCTTCCTTCAAGCTATGCAATTAAAATCATTTCCTGGTGTGCGGTTGAAAAGATGGTTGTCACAGGGTCACTTGCAAGTTTTTAAACAGAAAACTTGTTCCTGTTTTGCGCTGTTAGGAACCATTTTAAAATGCGTTGTTACCCCATATTAATAACAACAAAATATTTTAAACTGTATTTACTGATCCTTTGTTGATCCCAAAGATTCTTCCTCTTTGCTCTCTTGTCATGCCACCTTGTCAAGACCTTTAGTTTTCCAATCTTCTCATATTGTACTCCACCCAATCAGGGCATCCTCAATCATTGGGCTACCCACTGTCAACCTCAACCCCAGCAGCAGAGCCATTCTGCACAGAGACTCCTGAAATCTCCAACACTGTCCCTTCCTCCACCTTTGAATCCAAACTATTACTATTACTCTTATTGTGTTCCTTTTGTGTGTCTTTGTTTGTTTTATTGCCATTTTGTTTAAACTCCTAACTGGTCAACGGTCAAATTCCAAGGTTGGGATCAATAAAGTATGTTTATCTTATCCAGTGAGCACTTATAAGGCACATGTTAACAAATCACTTTACAATTATTATTTTTGTAATGATAAAAAAATACAATTTCATTAGTATGAGGAAAAACTGGCAATAGTTCCATACTAAGGAATGCAGAAATACTAATTGTAGAAGTTCTCATTTGATGTTCATAAACATTTCTTGGGTTGGGTATGAAGAAACACTGGGCATGAGGAAATGTCAGTGCAATTACAGAGAAGAACATAATGGGGTCCTCTTGCTTAAAAAATCAAATTAAGCCGGATCCTTTGCTGACCTACTGTGTGTGGACTCCAGAATGAAGCAGCTCAGGTTGATGTGCTGCGGTACATCTGGTGGAATATACATATTCAGTGTGTAAATAAACAGTTCTCCCAATGCCCCATGAGGTCAGTAATGTTTGGTGTCTGTGTTTTTGCTCTGGTTCTCTGCAGACTGCTGTAGTCCGTCCCAGTTTGGTTCCACCATCTGTCCTTGTGGGGGAGCACACAGCAGTTTACATTTGTGCTAATGATTCTGTCAGTATATACGGACCTTTCAGTGTCTTTTCTATATCTGCACGTATTATGACTTTGTAGATTATTAGTCCAAGTCCAAGTTCTGTTCTCTAATTGCTAGATTAAATCTTCTCACAAACTCTTCATACTGCCTCTGAGTCCTTGGAGACTTTGTCCTCAACTGAAAAACTTAACACAAAGTTTCATCTACAGATGGCTCATTATACCAATTTTAAAGTTTCTAAATTGGCTACTGGTCTCTTTGATGTAGATTTTAATGTCTCCTCATTTGTTTTGAAGCCTTTTGATGGTATTTTTTTTCCCTTTTTCATCTGCTCCACTCTAATTCTGTGAGTTGCTTCATACCTTTAGGTCTGTTGATGGAGGGTTTTTTAATCATTCTCACAACTAGAGCGTGTATTCTGAAGCCTCCCTTTCTATTATAGTCCACATCTGTTGAATTGCCTCCAGACCAGGGAACAGCAGAGTAGATACATTTGAAATAAAATCTAAGTATTTTAGGTAAGGAAAACTGAATCAAATTATTCACACCATACCATGACAAAAACAAGTCAAATGGTGGAATAACACTTGTAATGGAACGAAGAATTATAAAACCATACAAAAAGCTGTTTATTTAATTAAAAGCAGCAGCACTAATGCCCAGGATTTTATAGTAAACAGCCACAATTCAGAAGTAGACAGTGCAGTCTCTTACTTAGATTTAAAAAAAAAAAAGAAAACGTTGAAAGCATCCTTCAAAGTCCAACCCTGCAGCTCTTGGAGCTTTTTTTTTAAGTGACTATTAGTAAAGTTAAGTCGGGTGTCAATGAAACAGATGTTTGGCAAAAAACAAAGATTTCCCTTCAATATGAAGTCATCAAACCCCCTGTTGAGCCCAGTTTTTTTTTACTTGTTCTGCATTCACACGCAAATGGTAATCACTGATTTTACATGATTTCTTGTTAAATGAAATGTTATGATGTTTTTAATGACCCTTTCCATGAGCTGACGGAAACTTTTCTTTCCAAATCACATTCATAAATTCAGATCTTTATTCCAAACTTTTCTTGTTTTCGTGTCTGGACATATATGGTTCGTTGTAAGTAACTGTGCCATTTTGAGTGTGCGTTGAAAACTGGATTGTAGAATAGCAAAAGATGAGATGAAAAACACAGAAAGCAAGGTAGTTGTCATTTCTCAAGATTTGCAAGACTCATGACTAAAAAAAATGGTATCATGTTGAATAGAAGATGCTAAAAAAAACATGCAAATGTGTCTGTGGGTGCAACACATATAAACTCAATATTAAAACATAATACCTGATCTTTCAGCCATTGATCATATTCAGTCTTAGTTCAGAATATGATGTCCATGTAAATGTAGAGAATCACATTTCTGCCTTTATTGTAGCACAAAGTTTTATAACCACTCTTGAAAAATGTAAAATGCCAAAAAACTAGGGGTGTAATGATTAATCACACTATACTATTCTAAAATGATTCTAAAATTGATTTTAGAAAACACCTTACGGATCGAGGCACGGTAGGTTTATTTTACTATAATTGTGACAAAGTAGTTGTATCTACTTGTCACCTGTCTGTTATAGCTCATCACTTTTAGACACATCATGCACAACCACCAAATGTTTAAGACTGGTTTGATTTTTGTAATGTTTCTTACCTTCTCTTCCTGGTGCGCAAGGAGCAAAATGGTGGCAAAGGCCTTCACTTCGCGTTTAGAATTTGGGCACAGGAAGTGGAAAGAATTTTGATTTTGTTTGTATGTTCCTTTTGTTATGATTTGAGTTGTTTATTTATGTTTGTCTTTATTTGCAGGACTTTAACTGTATAATTTACAAAACGTGTCAACCTTTTGTTGTAATTATTTGAAATGTTTGTTTAAAATGGCTTCTTTCCTGGGCGTGGCAAGCCAATTAAGTGGAGCCTATAAAAGAGAAGGAGCTCAGTGTAAAAAGAGACAGAGCATTGAACTAATGTTCAATTTGGATTATTTGGAATCTGGAAAAACAACAGTGGGCTGAACTTTAGGGAGCTAATATATGAATGGATTTGTCATTCATTCTTGTTTACTTGTTTGTTTGTACACATAATTAATTTGCACTTGATACAAGGAATCTGGAAAACTTCAGCTGCACTGTTCAGTACCAGATATTTATCTTTGAGTCACACTGGTTGAAGTTTTGGCTAAAGATGTCCTGGATCCATTTTAAGTCAGTGAATCAGATTGTTCAAAATGAACAAATATTGAATATGAATTGTATTATCAACCACAAATTATGATTTGAATTAAATCATTGTTAAAATGAATTGTTACACTCCTACAAAAAACCTAGTGTATCTTTCTACTTATTCAAGCTGATTAAAACAAAGTAATGAAAACATGATAGTTTGGTCCTGCAACCTGTGTTTTTGTCTTTATTTTTCTTAAAATTATATTAGAAGTATTTAATTTTTTTATTAGTACGAGTTGATAAGCATGTGAATTGAGGTTGTACTTCAAGAAACCTTTCAAAAAGAGTATCAGACAACTTTTATCACTATTGGAAGATCGCAGAAATGCTCTCTCATTGGGACACTAGTGGGATTTCCACACCCATTTTACTGGACTGCTAACAATGCTACCCATCAAGAACTCCAGAGATGTGTTTTGGTCCAGCTCAGTACCTCAGTTGTGTGCTGAGCTCAGCATGCCACCTCTGCTGCTGCAGGCCTTTTTGGCTCGCTTAGCAGAGCTGGTTAGCAGAGCTGCCTTCCGCCATTAGTGTGGCTCTGATCAGATTAGCTGCCAGGACCTTTGCCAGCACGGTCACAGAGGAGAGAGCACGGTGCCTGGCAAGGTTTGGATTTAGAATGGAATATTAGGCAGGATGGAGTGACCAACACATTTAGCAGCACAGCCATGATTAAGGCATAAGTGTGCTAATTTTGTTGTTGGTGAGTCCAAGCAGAGTTAGTGGCTAAATAGGTTGCATTACACTGCGCTGTCTCCTGGCTTCTTCATTACATAAAGAACTGTGCTAACAGTGCTGGTTTTTTTTTATCATTTGTTTCCCACTGCATGAGGATGATTAAACAGGGTTTGACAACTGCTAAAGACTGAGAGGTCTGAGCAGTAATTTTAAAGGATTAACAGAAAGGAGATCAAGTAGTGAGTGGTAGAGCGGCAGTAACAAAAGTGTGTAGCGTAAGTGCCATGTCAGTCCCCTCCCACAGCTCTTCCTGCAGTGGAACAGATTGGACCCGCCGCAGAGCGTTCTGATTGCTGTGTCGACCAAAAGTCAGCTGACAGATGGCTGCCTCCGAGCGTGGTGCACCAGGCTTTGCTCTGCTCACATTGATGGAGGTCCATGCACACAAAACACAACATTAACATGCAAAGAATCATGTCCCAAGAAAATGGAAAGAGCAACAAGGATGCAGTTGTTTTGATCTTGGCTATGTCAGGGATGGGAATAATGTTCTTCTGAAGGCTAAATGACCAGCTCCACATTAGACATGTTCAACTTCAAACACATGTGGCCAGTAAGACCACAGAAAGCACATGTTTTCCATGAGCATATATGTTTGCTGCACCTCTAAGTTGCTTTGCGTGGGAGCGCTAAAACAAAAACATCAACTTCAAATTCAAACCAAACTCTGTTTGATGACAAAAATGGATTTATGCTGTGTGCAAAAAGAGAAGAAAAAATAAAAACTCCATCTGCCCTTACAAGTTTGGGTAAACCTAAACCCTCATAGTGCAGTAGATTAGACAATAGCATTTGTTTGTCATGGTTGAATATTATAACAGCAAGGAAATACTTATCTGGATAAAATCTGGATTTGAGAAAAAGCACTTAAGAAAGTGTATGTAACTGCAGGTCTTTTGGCCCACAGCCCATAGTTCAGCAGTAGAGATGTGAGTCATTCTAATCAGGTAATAAAGGTTTAATATCATGTCTACTTTGCTGCACTGTTAAGGTTGAACTGCCTTAATTTCCATTAAAAGATCAGAAGAGTGGAAGTCATTCACGTGAAAGTAATGAGAAACTGATCAAATTTCAAAATAAAGTACCACTTCTGGCCTTCAGGCATTGCTTAGGCAGCAACGCGTGATCCCACGAGTCCTGCGAAATTGACAGCACTTGAACTCACTTTGCTTATGAAATGTGTGAGGCAGTGAGGCTTAAAGTTAAGCTGCAGAGACCAAGAACACTCCACTTATGAGGCACCCAGTGTGTCAGGATTCAAGAAGCGAGAAAAAGGTCTGCTGGTTTTTAATCTAAAAAAGCCAAAATTGCACATCTAAAGATCTACATCATCTTATTTAAATTGCTTGTGCTTTATGTCTTCCAAATAAATATAAAACCAGCTTTATTTTACACTTTTATAAAATGCAAAAATTAATCAAATCTATGTTATATTTCACTCAGTTGCAAGTTTAATCATCAAAATATTACATACAAATTAAAAGTATTCGTAATTTGGTCAAACATGTTGTATTTCAGACTTCAAAGACTCACTCTGATGTAACTCGTGTTTTTGGTGTTTTTAATCTGTTCTTGTGACATTTTTCTCATAACAGAGGACTTATATAAAGACAGTTAAGCTCAAAATTGCATTTCTGAGTATCTCTGTATTCAAAGTGTTGTGAATCAGGAGCAGACGGAAAAAATGCTGTTAAAAAAAGGTGTATTTGTGACAATAAATCTACACTGCAAGCTCCCTGCTCCGCTCCAACCTGATGCATCTTCATGTAGACAAATAGATCCATGTACTTCTTTGTTTTCCTCGTCTGAGCTGGAATCTGGATCCAAACTGTACGACTGGACATTTCTCACCATTTTTGTTGCACCGGCATGTGAGCTTGCAGTTCTAAGGGGCTGTGAGTTAACAGGAGAGCATACAAACAGATGGATGATGGGATGTGGGAAGTGGCAAATTTCTTATGAATGACTGCTGCTCTGCAGAAACTATGTCCTTGAAAACGACACAGATTTTTTGGTTTTGGCAAAAACAGCCTAATAATAAACAAAACACCACTGGGAAGGCTTTTGCAATCAATCAATAGATGATCAGAGTGGGCTTTTAAGGTCTAAACCACAATTGGGCTACCTATAGTTTGATTTGGGCATTGATGAAACTATCCATCACTTATGTCTATGAAGACTCTCATTCATCCAGATTGGTTCCATTGTAGTAGGTTTAGGGACTGTCATCTGGACTTGGTTTTAAAGTTGGAAGACAGGAAGTTGGAAACCTAAACAAACCAAACCAGTTCCACCTGGGTCGTTCACAGCTGAAAGAGATGACCAGTTGGGGAGGGAGTCACTGGCTCGGTTTCAGGTTTCAGGTCTGGTTTCAGGTCTGACTCCTCCCCCATTAGCGGCTTATATACCAGCTCTTCGACCAGCTAATTCAGAATTGACAAAGCCTCTTGGATAAGAGGTGAAACGTCTTCCAACTTTAAAACCAAGTCCAGATGACAACCCCTAAACCTTTTGCAATATCCATCACTTATCGATAAGATATTATTTTATGTAGCTTTCCTATTTATTCTTGTATTTTAGCGTGATTTGACTTTAAAATCTAGTCACATATTTCATCTTAGACATTTCTGGTTTATTCCGCCTTCATATAATCTAGTCAGCAAACTCATACAACTGTGAAATAGACAATATTATAGCATATCGCAGCAGCCATTCCCCAAAACAATTCACTTTTTTCTGCACCATTTACCCGCGCCCTCTGCCACATACACAGTCTTTGGATCTCCGAAGCAAATGGGTTGCATGTGTCTTATGCTTCTCCTACAACTCCTGTTGCCATAAATATCTTGTTCTAAAAGGCAGGTAATGAAAAACGCTGCCTTGGTAATCCATGACGGAAGGCAGTTTCATGCTAGTTTAGCTTCCATCACCCCCTTTTTCCCTCCACCGCTCACTGGCACGAGCTCCCATCCCCCTTTCTCACGCTCACCTGTCTTCTCTCATCTTCTCCTCTTTGTCCCTTCTGCAGAGAAAATGCACAAATCAGTGGTCTGCAACAGCATTTATGAATATTTCATCTGTGTTCTTTCCTTGCTTTATTTACCAATCAAGGCACCTATCAAGCTAGACGTGGAGCGTAAGATTGCAACTTTTTCCATTAACCGATTCACTAGCATTGAACTCTGGATATTCCATATGTTGTTTTATAGGTTTTAGGAAAAACTTTACAGTAAACAAAAATACAAAAAAAAACACGTTTTGGTTGAATTTGTGGAAAGTGTAGTGACTCACTGGACTTTGAGTGCTTAACCCATGTGCTATCCTACGACCCCACCCTTACATTGACGTGTTCTCCCTACCATGACAAAGGTGGATAAAGGTGAAGAGGATTTCATGTAATCCATGGACAACAGTGAAGATCACAAATAATTGAAGAAAAAAGGACCCAACTCCCAATGTTAAAGTGCCTAAGATAGCACAAGGGTTACACAAAACCTTATTAAACTCCCTAACATATTGGTTTATCAGAATCGCAGACCCTTAACATCATTAAGCTGTCAATGAAAAGTCTATGTAAACGTGAGTTATGGGCCTCCGTGTTCAAAACTTTTGCGTTAATGGTACTTTTGCAGGTTTTTCAATTGTTTTTGGTCTCTACATACAAAACGGGCAGCCATTGAACACGTGTTAAAAGTTAAACCGGGTCGGATTTTGACCAATCAGGGACTTGGATTTGGTAGTGATGTATGGATGGCGTCTCTTTCCATTAATGGAAGTGCTGTTTGAAGATTGGTCATGGAAGAAAAATTAATAATTGTGGTTTTAAATGGCCGGAACTCTATGAAACCAAATGTTTCATATATCAGAATAGAGCTGTAAAAGAAAAAGCCTGGAGCAAGATTCCCCAGATTTACATCGCTTTGACTTTTTTCACCAAACCTCTTCCAATTATAGGTGATAGAGGTGCGCTTGTAAACAAATGAGGGTAAATAGTCTTAATTTTTTATCTGAGGACATAAGTGCCTCACCAGCCAGGATCCACACTTGCATCAGTGTAGTATCAAAATGGTATGGCAAGAAAGAGCCCCTCTCCACAGTTTTCTTTGCCCTACAGTCATGGAGGGAACTAGCTCTTCACAGCAAGCCATTGATCAGAGTGGATTGCAGGAGACAGCAGCTCAGAGCTGAAGCCCTCAGAGGAAGACCCTCTTACACATCCTGGCAGCCCTTCCAACAGAATAGATAACTCCGGAGCAGCGGCTTCTGCTTCAGTTGGTGCCAGCAAATTTGAAATTCAAACACTGAGCAAGGTGTTCTTGAAGAGTGGTCAAAACACTTAGTTTTAAGGTTGAAATGAGATAAAACATTGTAAAGGAAAAACAAAGACTTTAAATTATTCCATGTGGTTTATTTTATTTAGTTTACTTTTGTCAACGTGAAAAATTGATAAATACTGAATTCAAGTCACAGCTAACAGTTTATCATTATTTTTTTAATGTGGTCAAATTTATTGAGTTTGAGTATTTTTCCAATAAATAAAGGATTTTCTTTAGTAAAAAGAGTCCAACAGATAGAACTGGAGTTTAAGTTCATGCAGGTTTTTCTTAGTTTGACTTCACTTGACTATTCCGTCAGTTTATTTGGACTTTTATCTAGTTTTGTAATGTGTTGTGGTTAGTTTTTGACCCTTTCAAGTACGTTCAAACAAAAGGAACCATACAGAACATCTACCTTATTCAGAGAGAGTATGTTATAAAATGGTGTCTATAACAATTGAATCAGTTAGTTCAAAAGGGGCCCAAGTCAACAATTTTTCAAAATAGAGATATTATACGTTCTATGGTCTTCAAGGGAAAAGCTATCTGAATATGTGCAAAAAAAAGTCCCAAGTCCGTTGTAATGTATTGACTATGCTTGACATTTTAAATGCATTAAGTGCTAAATTCCTGGACTTGGGCCTCTCTTGGATGGGTTTTGCTTTATCCTATAGATGGCAGCACTAGTTATCCAATATGGCAGCACCCCTGTTTAATTCAGGAAGGGCCCGAAAGGCGGAGCCTCAGAGATCGAGTTGTCTTACTTCTAGGGAAATGAAAATATGTCGTAAAAAATACTAATAGGTCATAAAAAAACACTCTTTAGTGTGTCAAAAGTAATATATTATCCCATACAGTGTATATGAAATAGTTTACTCTGAAAGGCTTTAGAAAAGGATGATATAGTGACTTTAATTTAGTTTCAAAATCCTTGTAGTTTAATCAGAGCAATATTGTAAAAATGAGAGTTAAGTCAATAAATTATTTTTCATAGAGCTTACTCTGGTACATCAGACAATATGCAAGAAACGAGAAGTTTAATGATATGATTATCAGGGCGTATGTAAAAGAGATGAAGATTAAACAGATTTGTGAATGCAAGTAAAACCAAGTGATATGCATAAAATTTAAAGATTTTTTAAATCAAAGTATAACTAAATCTAAAACAAAAAACTTCAGAAGTTGATTAATAGGTATTTTTTTTACTTAATGAGAGTGGTTGTGCAGCACTATGAACATTTCTAGTTGTAAACAACAGTGTATAAATAAAAATACCCATGATGCTTTTTTGGTTCACATTTTGTTCAATATTAGTATTTAATCACATTTAAGAATGCTGAACAACACTTTTAATAAAACAAGACAGGGTTCTTACACGCACAGGGAGAACAGAAAGGTCACCCATTGATTTTCTGGTTCAGGTCCCCCAGCCAGGACTTGAACTGGGGGCTTTCTTGCTGTGAGGCAAGACCGCTAACCACTGGACCACTGTACAGCCCACCTGAAAAGGAAGTTAATAACGTCAGGAATAGAGTCTGCACCTTTCGTTGTCTATAGCAATATATTTCTTCAAAATGCAGAACAAGGAGAATCATGAGCCCAAGGGCCCTCATAGACCTGAAAACTTAGTATGATAAAAAAAGAAACATATTTAATAATATAAATGATGATGAGATGTGAAGCATTAAGACTCCTAGATATGAAGGTCACATAACTTCTTTAATTAAGAATCTATTTAATTTGTTTGTTAAGATACACCCATCTAATTAAAAATAAAGAGCAGACACAGCCGATAATGTTCAGATACTTGAAAGAAGCCGTCCTTAAAACACCAGGTTGTCTATAAATTCTAATGTACCTTCACTGGGGAGGTTTTAAGCTTTCACAAGTTTAATATTCATCCTTTTGCTCACACGGTTACATCTGCAGCATATTTGACCGTTCAAAAACATTAATTTACAGACTTCTTCTTTATTCAGCAGTGAAAGGGTTGGAAGACAAAATGATCTGCAGTTCTACCCCTCTGCTCTATTTCTTACCATACATCACTAAAATGAAAGACCGTAGGGCAAAGCCAAAAAATGTGAGGTACAAGGCTGAAGTGGGCATCTGAGAAACTGATTTTAACGTCCAGTTTCTCTTACCTTTTGAGGGTAAAGTTTATCTCCATCCTCTGTAAAATATCTGCATCTGGTTTACACTTGAACCATTAAAATATGATATAGATTTTTCCTTAATCCATAACTTTTAAAGTGGAAGCTAAAAAAATTGAACATAGACTTCAGCCTTGTCCAGCTTTTAAGGTGCAACAGTTAGCTGGTATTTTCTAAATTTAATCATAAATGTAAATCCACTGTTTGAGCAATTTTATGAGCAGCATCCTTGTTTTCAAAAATGAAATGATGACACTATGTAGATAAAATTGCATTTTCAAACACACCACCATACATGCAATCTAGAGCCATCAAGCTACTCATGTGGGTGCTCCGATTGTGAAACAAAGCCAAAGTGTTTGCAGAAAGCAAACATTCAAATTCCACACAGAAATGACCTGACCAAAGTTTTGATTCCCTGAATTTATATTTAGCTATGAAAAGGAAAATCCATTTCTGTTTTTTCTTTTAAGCAGAAGTGGTTTGATGCGAATTTGCATCAATAGATATCTAGGGGTTAAACCAGGAATCTTTATGCAATATCTTTCTTCCTATCTTGTTGTAAAGAAACTGTGCTTTAATCTAGAAATAATTACCAAAAACGACATGTAAAAAATGTTCCAACTTATTCAGGGAGTCTATGAATAAACAGACACTGTAAAAGATGAGGTAGTTACATGCTGAGCTGGAATAAATACATATTTAAAATCATTCTTTCAGCCATACTTAAAAACTATAAAAAATACAGGAATATTTTATGTATCTTTATTTCCCTTGTTTTTTTAGGTTTCAACATGGTGCCAGTTCATGAGATACTAATTGCTTGTCTGCTTAAGCTGTTTTCCAGTGACACGGTTGCCTTTTATGTGAACCTTAAATGTTGTCTGACTTCACAGTTTCATCCTTTAAAACTCAGGCGGTGCACAACTGTGACAGACCAGTGTTTACAGGAATTTCAAACAAAAGCCTCACATTCTTTTACTGGATGATGTGATAAGTCCTGCTCAAATAAAAACAGATTTTTGTTTCTCTTTGCCTTTAAAAAAAAAAGTCATGGAATTAGCAGGTCACTTACATTGAACAGACTAGTCATCAGGCTAAAAGAAAATCTTTTTTTTCCTTTGCAGCAAAGCATGATCATGTTCTTCAGCGTCGCGCAGAATATTTGTGCGTTTATCTTCTGGTTACGGCTGCATGGAAGAGATACTGATCTGCTTCTATCAGGGTCAAAGGATCAGCCATCAAATACCGACAGCCTCTATTTTGGTTTGGTCCACATACAAGTGGCAAAGCTAGTCTTTATTCATAGAATCTAAATATGCGGGAGGGAGTGACTCCTGATGATCTAAAGCATTCATCTATAACCAACCCTAAGATTTGGCAACAATAACACATATTTTAGGTCAGGAGTTTGTTCAAGGAACAAAAAAAAAAGCAAGAACAATAAGCTCAACTGAACTGAAACCTGGTCTTTGTTCACACTCAGGTGGGTGAAACTTTGCCGTTTAGGACATGATTTAGTAAATACTTTATTTCAAGGGAAGCCATGAAATACTTGAGTGTGAGGACAGCACAGCTGACTTGTCTTGTCTTAAGCTCCATACTGACAAAATTCTTCTGCAAACTCCTGTAACACATATTCTCAACAAGCTCTAACTTAATTGATGAATGCCATCCATCCATCTTCCAAACCCCTATCATAGTCAGTAGCCGCGGTTACATGGGCAAAATATCTTGATCGGATCAATGGTCGGGTTACAATCCAACCGTGCACATGGGCACAGAAAACTTTTTTCCCGATTGGAACAAACATTCACATGGTCACACTTTCGGTCGGAATAAATCATTTGAGCATGCGCAGTAGTGTTGAAAATACCGGAGAAAGGAAATGAGTCCCACAGTAAACAAACCTTGCTGTCATGTATGCATGAACCAGTAAACCAGAGCAGTAGTGACACACGATCGGAATGAACCGTTTACATGCACAACGATCAGATAAACAATTGGTATAACCCAGCTATCTCGATCGGAAAGAAATTTTGATCCGAATGAGTCTGATCGGGGCAGACTTTTCCGAACGGTGTGTTTACATGACGCATTTTCCTTCCGATCAGGCTTTCCTTCCGATTACTTTTGCCCATGTAAACGCAGCTACTGTTTGATGAAGGTGAGGCACACCCTTCACAGGTCACCAGCAGTTGCAGGGCCACACAACAACACATGCACACCTACAGGACAATTTAGTCACCAGTTAACCTATGAAGCATGCTTTTGGACTGCAGGAGGAAGCAGGAGTGACCAGTGAAAACCCACACTTGCATGAGAAGGGGGCATCCGGACGTGACACAGAAAGGACCCCACTGGGATCTGAACCACGACCCTCTCCCTTTAAGGCGAGAGAGAGTATGAACAACAACACCACTGTGCAGCCCATTGAGGAATGCAAAAAGGTTTAAGTTTTGGTTTTTTGAAGGTTCAGAATGGGGTTTAGGGCATCAACCAACTAATAGGGGCCAATGTGGCTAGACGGTCATTTTATTTGTGTAATTTTTAAATATCTATGGTTAAAAGAAAGGAAAGTCTGTGTAATTTTTAGAAGAATTGGCAAAAGGAAATTGCATGGAATTCCATGGCAACAGACGTCTTTGTTAACCACGCCCACATTACTAATATCTTCATACCGTATCTTATTTCATTTCATTCGGCTTGAGCCAACGATTCATGTAATGAATTTCCACATAATTCTGGTAAAAAAAAATGAGAGCAACAGAGAAAAGCCACTTTTGCAAGCTCGCCAGAGGGTACTAGGGGTAAATATTCAAGATGGCTGCCTTTTCTCGACGTCAAAGGTCAACAAAACTTTGGTTGCGATTATGGACTTAAGCTTGCAACATGTGTGTAAAAGTTTGTGGACAAAAGTTTCCTTTTGTATATTGTGTGAAAATGTGATAATTGAATGGCCACCAAGCTGTAGGTCCTGTGGCCATCCCATAATAATTGTAAAACTTCCTTTGTAAGTTCCCCAACACATGTATTTTGGATTCATTAGTGGACGTTATCAATATTTTTTTACATTTTCTGCTCAAAGGCACAGTAAGAAAGGATTGTAAAGGACCATGCAGTCAGGACCATAGTTAATATTCATCAACTGTCTATAAATGTAATTTTCAGCTTCAGTCTCAGTCTTTGAGGTTCATTTTTAATTATAACATTTTTGAGTGTACATATTTTCTCATATTCTCCTGTACCTACATGTTATTCGGAAATACAAGGTCTCTAATTGATTTCTGTGAATTTAGACTGCAGAAAGCTTCACACTCAATCCTAACATTTCTTACTTATTTAAATTAAATGTTTATATTTGAATTTTAATTTAACTTCGATGCAAACTTCATTCCAAAAATGTTATCCTTCCTGTTGTAAAAACAATCTTCTTTCTTGGTATCTAAAATTGAATACATAGACTTCATTTTTTTTACTATATTATTTCTGCTATTAATTTGTAAAATATCTTGTTTTTGTTTTTCTCTTTTTTGCAGTAAATGCGCAAAAGATTTTGTAAAAATGTCAACTTTGCAACTTTTTATTTAAGCTTTTTGTTCAAATTTAAACTTTCGTTTCTGAATTTATCCTTGATGCTCTGCATAGATTTTTGTTCCTCCTTGTGAACTCAAAATTCAGCTGCATCCAGCTTCAATCTCATGCGATGTTTTAAATTAAAGATAAAAATGGCTCTACAGCCTCCACTTTGATCACACGGTCCTTTTTTCTTCATCTCCTACCTGGAGCCCACTTTGTTTGCAAGGAGATTATGTTAATTTGAAGCGGTTGTGCCTCAGCTGCCTGAGCGCGTAAACTGGCAATAGTCCTAGTTTCTCCTCAGAGAACGCCACTCCTCAGCCCTGTTTGATGGACAGCTCGGTGGCTGGCACCAGCAGATGAAAAAGAAGCTCTGGGGCCATCCATTTCTCAGAACAGCAATTTTCTCTCAGCCTCAGCACCACATCATTGGTCTGCATGAGAATGAGCCCAGGGCCAGCTTCCAGGTCTATCGCTGGTTGTCTGAAGATACAAACCAAGCACACACTCACTACACTGCTCAGTACACCTATGTGAGGGAGGCATGAATATAGAACCCCCAGACTGGTTCTGGTGCTTTCCAACATGGCATATTTTCCACACCATGAGACGCACTTAAAAGCCTTAAAAGTTTTCAAAAAAATGACAGTGCACCGAAAATCTGGAGCGCCTTATATAGGGATTTAATCTGGTTGTTCTTACTGATGTCAAAGCGAGTTCAAGAGGTGCAGAGTCAAAATGTTTGGTTAGGTGTTTTTAGGCAAACACAGATGTGTTACAATCAAATAGCGCAGTTGCAGTTTGTTTTATTGGTATGTGTCTGTCTTTTATGTCCGGAAAACAAAATATGCTTAAGGCGGTTCACATGTAGCAGTGTTGTACTGTGCTTTTTTAATGCTTTACTAACAAGGCTGGGTGTTAGTGTAGTTAAAGTAAAGTTTGTTTTATCGGTATCGGTCTGTTTTTTACAAGTTGCAAATAAGGTTTGGAGTTACAGGTCTTGTGAATATAGTTACATGACTAACATGCGTGTTACAAACAAATTCTAGGGTTGTTGTGAACGCAGAACATACATTTTGACTGACTGACAGACTTGTCTCTGACTCTTTTGTCTCACTGAATGCACCTTACAGTTCAGTGCGCCCTATAGTGCAGAAAACACAGCAATCTACAGCAAACTGTTTAATGGTCAAAGAATAAAAACATAAAAGTCAGCAGGTTTATAGCTCTGAGCAAGAAATAAAGAAATTGACAGGCTTAAGAGGTTTTACAGCTGATAAAAAGCCCACATTTCTGCAGAATCCTGTGTTATGCTAAAATGCTTTATCATGTAATGATTGATATCCGAACCGAAAGTAGGAAAGTATTTTTAACAAAGCACATGACTGAAAAATAAAAGGAAAATGTGTGAAAAAGAGGCAGGTGAAAGTTATTGGGGATGAATGACTTGTTTGACCTGAACAGCAGGCACATATGGCCCATAAACAAACATTATACTACTGTCAATATTAGCTTGTTTATTTGCTTACCCAGGCAATCACTTACACTGGTGTTTTGTGTCTGCAGAACAAACCGTGTTGCACATGAGTGCTTCTCTGCCAGCTGAGGATGCTTGTAAGGCCCGCCCTCTTCCCTGATGGGAAAAAAAGTATGGCAAACATTTTGCAGCTGCTCCTTCTTTCTTCTAACTTCAACAAACAACGGTGTTCCTTTTAAAGGTGCAATAAGAGCCTGTTTAAATTTGTTTAACACTTCTTAAACATTTGATTTGCCTACGCCCATTGTTCAATTTCCTGTACTTTGACGTCAGCGGCTAGTCCGAAACGTTTCATGGCTAATACATTGAGTTTTGACAGCTTTCATTAATTCTTGTCCACACAAAAAGTCCCACTCTGATCATCTTTTGATGTATTGCAAAAGCGTTCACAGTGGTCTTTTTAACTGTCATTTTCCAGGACGTAGTTCATTAGAGATTTGCCTCTGAGTTGTGGAGGGGACCGTTGGTGCAGAGTAAGCCTGCCCCCACTTCCTGTCATCGATCTGTTGGCACGCTCTACTGCTAACCAACAACCTAACATTACATTGCAAACATTACAACAAAAATGGCGAGCAATATTAGAGCTATCCATCGTTACAGTTTTGACCCAGAAACCAGCTCAGACGAGGAAAACAAAGACGTACATGGATCTATTTGTCTATAAGTGAGTGCATCAGAATGGAGCAGAGCAAGGAGCTTGTGGTCCACCAATTGTAGTTTGTATTGTTACAGCTACAAATTTTTTCCAACTGCATTTTTTTTGCCAGCTCCTGATTCACAACAATTTGAACAAAGAAATACCCAGACATGCAATTTTTAGCTCAATTTTCTTTACTTATGTCTTTTATTATCAGAAAAATGCCACCAGAACATGTTAAAAACACCAAAAACTTTAAAGCGGTTCTTTAACCCTTGTGCTATAGATGACCCCACCCTCACATTGACGTGTTCTCCCTACCATGACAAAGGTGGATAAGGGTGGAAAGATTTCATGTAATCCATGGACACCAGTGAAGATCAAAAATCATTGAAGAAAAAAGGTTCAGAGCACTGTCTAGTGGGTCTAGATGACCCAACTCCCAATGTTAAAGTGCCTAGGATAGCACAAGGGTTACAAACCCTTAACTTGGACGATTACCAGACAGATCTATGCATGCAAAGCTGTCAGAAAAATGAACACGGAACAGGAGCAAAAGCAACTGTCTTAATGTATCATTTGACACACACCTGGACATGTTAACCTCAAACTCTGAGGTATCGTGGCTTCTAACATGTGAGTCTTCTCTTAGGGATACTAGGTTAAGTTTAGGTTGAACATCAAACTTTTTACCACAAACAAAGCAGAGTCAAATAAACATAACCATGTAGAAATGGTGATCAAAGTCCTTCACTGATATAAACTTTTTACACAGAACTTTTACAAAAGTACAAATGGCTGGCTCCTCTTTTTTTCTAAAGGTTTTTAAGGAAACTTCCTGGAACCCAATGTTGGCAAATAAATTCACATATCTTATCAAAGCAGTGATGGGTTGCATCAGGGCTGCACTGATCTGACACAGTGACACCAAGAGACGAAATAAAACCTGTTCATAAAAGAAGAAGTGTGGCGTTTTGTCATTCAGTGGGGCCTCTGGCTGTTGCGTCTGTCTTCCTTTTTCTCACTTTACTTTTGTCCCCAGGAACGTTTATTGTTGCTTGTGTGTACTGTATTGACAGAGCTGACAGAGGACATTAAGCGTGCAGCAACACACATAGCAACTCCAGCTTGTCTGTGTGCTCTGCTAATATTTACATTGCCAGTCTGAACACTACCGCTATTGAGTTTGGCCATTAAACATAATGTTTGACTAGTATAAGAAAAAAACAGTGAAAAAAAAAACACTATCTGGGCAATAAGGCCAGTATGCCGGAGGCTGATGCCCAGATGGTGAAGGGTCAAACTCCACAATCTGACCTGTGCACTTTCATCCACTGAGCATTTGAATGGAATCAAATTAATCGGTTCTGTGACGTTTTTCCCATTTTAATGCGAATGTGAAAACCTGACGAGAACATTTGATCATTTTTTATTGTGGAAACCGCTCAAGTGCACGACCTGATCTGACCTAGTCACCCTGTTCAAACAGTTACTCACTGTTTGTTTTAATTATTAGTAACTGGGAGTCTTACATATTACCTATTTTGAATAGTTGAATTACAAATGTAAATAGTTCCCTAAAGTAAACTGAGAATAAAAACGTGAATGTGTTATTTAGTTCAGCCTCCATCACACTCAAAGCAGTGGAACAAAATGATCTCCTGGAAATTGATTGACCTGTAAAATATTAGCCTGCGTTTGTTCTAGTTCAGGATGAATGTTTGCAGAGTTCAATGTACTTTGGCCTAACATCCCTGAAATGCTCATAAAAACGTCATTTATATCTGAGATGGATATTAAAGGAGACAGAGGGAGTGGGAGCAGGGTTTTAAGCTTTGGAAATTAATGGGACGCATAATGCTGCATATATTTTAGAGTTCCACCATGGTTTTGATCTATGTTGCATAACTTGGATTTTTACTAAATGTTCCTAAATATAAACTGATTTATGGCAAGTCATATTAACCCTTACATTTTGTTAAGGGTCGATTTAACCCATTGTTGTGATAACCAAAGTACTGGTTAATATGTGTTTGTCTCTATGAAATTTTGTGACATTTTCTCATTTGGGGTCCTCAGCTAGTGTGTAAAAACTTGACATTTTGACGTTTGGTGGACTGTCTGTGCAGAGTTTGCACACAAAGGTGGTGTTGCGGGTAAATTTGACACATTTATGTGGGTAGCTCTACTAATCCAAAATAAATATGCCTCTTTTGTGTCCTTTCGATCAACATCAAAGAGTACTGTGCCTTGAACGACCCACCAAAAGGTTTACAGCTGAAGAAGTTTTGTTACAGGTTTGAACTTGAATACTGACGAAGAGGAAGAAAGTTTAGAGATAGTCTACTAGAGTGTGAGGACAACATAATTAATGATACACATCCATAAAAACCAGAGCTAGTCAAAGGGAACGAGACAAACTAGCAGCAATTAGAGATGTATGAGACAAATGGGTCAACATTTTTTGTAGATTATAGTCTTGTTACATTTGGTGGGCGTTGTTCGTTCAGACAGTACATACATAATCAATAAACCACTTTTCTACATGTTTATATAATCCAAAATAAAGTTCTTGTTGACTTAAAAATTTTTTTGACTGTTTTGAATGGATTCTTACAGTACGGGACAAAATGACCCTCGACATAATCAATCTTGTTTTTTTAATATGATACAAGAGCTAAAAGGATATAAGGTAAAACAATGTAAATGTAGATTACTTTTTTTTAAAGTTAAACATATTGTTATAATATACACAAATATAAAAACACAGAACTGTTTAGTGTTTTAAAGCCATTTCTAATCTTTATTTGAGTGTTATCCTTAAAACTGTTGTAGGTGGGGAAACTCCTAATCAAAGTTTTCACCACGGATGAAATACATTTATACTCTCCTTTGAGGTTAAGATTTCAATTTATTAAGGTATACTTGTGCAAAGTTCACTCTACCCACATGTGTAGCTGTGATATTCTCCTGAACTGTTTATCATGTAACCTTGTTTGATCAGGCTGGCAATAGACTGAACAGCTTCAGTGAACAGAAAATATTTCAACAGGATCTGTTCTTTTTTTTTTTTTTTTTTTTTGGAGTGATTGGATTTCTGGTATTTGGAGAATATTTGATCTCCAAACAAACAATTCCTCGAAACTTCATTCAAAAGAAAAAAGTTGGGGAAGCAACACGACAGACCAAAACAATGAATTGTGTGAAACATAAAGGCAGGAATGGTCAAATATGTGAGCTAGAATATGAACCTGTTTTGGTAGTTGGTGGCATTAAAAGGAAACATACTATAGTTTCCAAGTTATCAATGAAAATTTTTGCCAGGACTCCCATGGAAAAGAGGTTTTAAATCTCAATGGGACTTTCCTGGTTAAGTAAAGGTAAAAAAAAAAGAAAAGTTCTAAAGGAAACTGTTGGCGTGGTCTCTTTATGAGCATGCCCAGTAACTGAGGTCAGTGAGCATGTGAAACCAAAAGCAAAATAGATCCCAGCAGGAGTCAGTGTTCATATGAGAGCAGTGTTGGAGCAGAAACAAGAAGAGTGAGGAACTGTATGTAAAGCAATCAATGTATTGTACATGCTGCACACCATGAATTCTGCTGCTTTTTAAAATTCAAGTTCAGTGTCATGTCCTCGCTTCACTCTGCACTGAAAAGCAAAGGAGGTCAACAGCTCTCCCTGTCTGTGGCTTTCAGTCTGGAGGCTAAAACAGAAAATATTGGCCTTGATATGATGTATATTTAAAACAGCTGTTATCCACACGCTTTGGTTACCAATGTGGTAAACGTGCAACAGCTTTTCAAAGCTTCTCAACAGAATTTTGAAACCTATGAAAGCAGTCAGCCTTGCTGGATTATTTAGGAAAAAACGATTTTTCTTTACACTACAGAAAAAAAACACAATAATGTAAAGTCAACTGCAAATGATGCATTCAAAAATGTTGTGCAAATTATTATTTTATTGCTGGAAGGGTGAGAACTGCAATGATCCAACAGTTCTTTCAGCTGTTTGGCAACTATTATTGCACTATTTGAACAAAGGGCTTATATTTGTTTATGCTTTAATGAAAAAAAACATGACAAATAACCAATTAATAACAAAGCAAATAACCTAACTTAATGTAGCTTGATAATAAAAGTGAAATGTTGGCGGTGCAACAAAAATTGAAGAATTATTGGAGATGTCTAGCCGTACAGTTTTGATCCAGATTCCAGCTCAGATGAGGAAAACAAAGACGTCCATGAATCTCGTGGTCAACAAGTGGATGCATCAGAATAGAGCTTTACGTGGTTTTACCAGAGGAAGAGTGGAAGAACTAAGACAGCACACTGCAGAGACAAAATCCCAAACAGTGATTTATATCCGCGGGTTTGTAATACTTCATATAACTATGTAGCCACAAGGTGGCCTAAGTCTGGGTCTCCCTGTGCCGGCCCCCGGCCTGGATAAAATACAGGGTTGTGTCAGGAAGGGCATCTGGCGTAAAACTCTCTGCTAAACCCCCTGTGTTGATAAGTGAAAGCTGATTCACTGTGGCAACTCCTGAAGGGATATTCCAAAATGTCGACAATGTCACATAGTAAAAGAAACTCAAATTCTAGTTTGGTTTTGTGTATAACAATTATGGCTGCAGCTTTTCTATAAGGCAGCGCTTTGACTAGAAATCGCTGGTCATATATTTGTTTTGTTCACACATCACCATCGGAGAGGATGTGCATGTATGTCATGGGACCATGTTAAAGGCTTTAAAGTTCCTGCTACTAAATAGAAAATGTTTTAGAGACAAACAGGAAGAAAGAGGAGGTGATGATGGCGTGGAGCAATAATCACTGATGGATGTGTTAAGGGTTTCAGCAAACAACTGTAATGAAAGCCCAACAATATAACCTCAATAAAACAGTCCAGCAGAAATGATTCAAGGCTACTTAGACTAGTTCATGTTACTATGTGGGTTTTTCCAGCTCTTGTACTCAGTAATTCTTCTGATCCCGGTTAGAAAATGACCACAAAGATATTTTTGGTGCACTAAGTTTTTATTTTAAATAAAGGAAACACATATTTGATACCGTTAGTTGGAGCCTTGAAGTTCAACATGTATGCAGAGAAATGTCAAAGGTTTCAATAAAGGTAAACAATCGCTTGCAAAAACCCAGATTGGAAAGAAGTTTTCAGCAGTTCCTTTTAGTGTCAAGACTCAGGAAGGTGCTCCTCCACCTCTCCCAGAACATTTTACTGTTGCAAACATGCATTAACCTACCAAAATAAAAGCAGCAAATCCTTCCTGTTTTATCACTAATATTACCTTAATCTGACTCAGTAACAGTGACGTGCGGTCAGGTGAGGCAAGTGTGGCACAGCCTCACCTGTCATAATCGGGATAAAATAGAAAAAAGGTAAATTAAGTAAATACTATTTTCCACTGATCTTTGTTAAATATATTTTTCAGTCAACTCAACATGTTTCCACAGTTTCTGAGGTTAAAATCGCAGAATTTGAGTGTTGCTCGTTCACAGATGGAGCAGAAACTCTGGGCGAGGCTCTGAACCGCTGTGCCTCATGTCTGATGGCAGGGCTCAATGTTAACAGAGACGTGCGGATGAAGCCTTGCTATAGGCTTTGAGTGAAACAAGCCTCACCAGCAGGGGGCAGACACGAGCTGACAGCTGCTTTGTAGCTATCCCAGGCACTTTAACATTGGGAGTTGGGTCATCTAGACCAGTGTTTTTCAACCAGTGTGCCGCAGCACACTAGTGTGCCGTGGGAGATGGTCAAGTGTGCCGTGAGAAATTGCCCTCATTAACTGATCTAAAAGCAATTACCATCTCCAGGAAATCAGCTCTTTGTTCATCCAAACAGGCCCTGGTAAAAAACTGAGAAGAATATGAAATATCATATAATTATTTTTTCTTTGTGTTTATTTGATTCTTTTAAAGACATTTTAAAGACATTTTGATAAGAATAACAGGACACCGCGATTTAGCTGCAGCTATAACTGTGTAAGGAAAAGTCCCGCCCCTTTAACTGTCTCCACCAATCATTCTTGAAGGCTTAATCACATGCCATCAGTCTGACCAATCAGAAGTGGTTAAAGTATTAATTTCCTTGTTTCGATTTAGCGCAAAAAAGTCTCTCTGTTCTAAGAAAAATACCAGCTAAAGCTCGTCTTTTGCCGTGTAGCTTCCCACAGAATCTGGTATCAGACCGTGGAACAAGTGAACAAAACCATGAAGCTCAAAGACGCTAGTCTTTCTGCGGTCGGCGGATTATCGGCACTACATCTCCCATGATGCAGTATAGTGACTGTCTTAGCGCACAATGAGTCTCTCCTCTTAACGTCTTAAAACAACGAACACACATCAAACAGTTTTTGAATCTTTTGAATGAATTTTTAATACATCCTTTAGAAAAAAATAGCTGCAGCTTCCAGCTTTTTCTGCAACAATTATCACAAAAATGCATGTGAGATTGCAGAGGGACTGTGGATCAATACAGACTGAGCTTTTTCTTTTTTTTTATTAATCTATTTTTTTGGATGCTGGTGTGCCGCGGGATTTTTGTCAAGGTTAAAGTGTGCCGTGGCTCAAAAAAGTTGAAAAACACTGATCTAGACCAGTGTTCCCGCGGCACACCGGCATTCAAAAAAAAAAAAAGGAGAAACTCGGTCTGTATTGATCCACAGTCCCTCCATGATCTCACGTGCATTTTTGTGATAATTGTGGCAGAAAAAGCTGCAGCTGTTTTTTTAAGATGTGATAAAAGTTACGTTAAAAGATTTAAAAACTGTTTGATTTGTGGTCCTTGTGGTTTCACAATGTTAAGAGGAGAGAGTCGCGCGCCCAGACGCTCACACACGCTTTAACCAAATGCATCATGGGTGATGTAGTTCAATAATCCGCCGAACGCAGAGAGACTAGCGTCTCTGAGCTTCATTGTTTAGCTACCCCGCTAAAGACGAGCTTTAGCTGGTATTTTTCTTAGAACTGAGCGACTTTTCCAGCAGAATTCAGAACAAGGAAGTGAAGACTTTAACCACTTCTGATTGGTCAGACTGATGACATGTGATTAAGATCCCAAGACTGATTGGTGGAGACAGTTAAAGGGGCGGAAATTTTCCTAACAGCTGAAGCTGCGGCTAAATCGCGGTACTGTCATCCTTATCAAAATGTATTTTATAGAATGAAATAAACACAAAGAAAAAAGTATTTACTATTATTTTACTAGTATTTTACTTTCATATTCCCAATTTCTTAGTGTTTTATCAGGACCTGTAGGGATGAACAAAGAACTGAAATCCTGGAGATGGAAAATGTTGTTAAATCAGTTAATGAGGGCAATTTTCCACGGCACACTTGACCATCTCCCACGGCACACTAGTGTGCCGCGGCACACTGGTTGAAAAACACTGATCTAGACCCACTAGACAGTGCGCTGAACCTTTTTTCTTCAATGATTTGTGATCTTCACTGGTGTCCATGGATTACATGAAATCCTCTCCACCTTTATCCACCTTCGTCATGATAGGGAGGGCATGTCAATGTAATGGCACAAGGGTTAACTAAAATTATAAATGGACACAAATCTTAACACGGAAGCATACCTGTGACATGTGAGGAATTCATGTAAAGACTGTGAGATTTAACTATGCCCAACACAGCCTGCAACATGTTTTATAAAAAAGTAAAAATGGAGTGTTTGATCTCCAACCTGACAGTTTTGTGGAAAAAGCTTAAAAAAGAGATGATTAAAGTCGGTGCTAAAGGATCAAAGCGCCTGTCTTAGACACAACACATTGTTTCATGTCTGAAAAAGAAGAGCCAGTGAAGTTTTTTCGGCTTTTATTTTGCAAGTGTTTACATTTGCTGTCTTTAAAGTTGCATCTACACATAGGAAACTGGGGAAAATGGAGCAATAACCCTTGTGCTATCGTATGGGGTCCAGATGACCCCACCCTTGCATTGATGTGTTTTCCCTACCACGACAATGGTGGATAAAGGTGAAGAGGATTTCATGTAATCCATGGATACCAGTGAAGATCACAAATCATTGAAGAAAAAAGGTTTAGCACACTGTCTTGTGTGGTCTGGATGACCCAACTCCCAATGTTTATGTTCCTAAGATAGCACAAGGGTTATGGCGTGCATACACACTGCAGGTGTTGTGTCATGTGGCATCATTAAAGCAACAGCGACATTAATTTAGAGCTGAACTTCGTAAACGGGTGAGCCATTTGGTCGAACTTGTATAGTTTCAAGTAAACTGCGATAAAGTCAATATTTAGAACAAATAAACCAGCTCATTAGACATTAGCTCTGAAGTGTTGAAAAGAAAATGGATGGAGTCTCCAATAACTCCATAAAATGTTTTTAGTTGTATCTCCAGTCGCCTCTCAGAAATAATCACTAGATGGGTCGGAAAACTCCTTACAAACAGCAACAAAATGGCTCAGTTTGAAACATTTCCAATGTCGTTCATCATCTCCATTTGTGGGTTTTGTACTGAATCAAAGTGAAAGGTATGAGAGTCCCTCTATCTCTGATCAGGAGAAGCTGTCAGCTTTATTTCATGGCCTTCATCAGAGTGCCACTGCCGCTAACAGTGATGCAGCTCATCCACCCGCTCGGTGACACCAGAGAAACCACCAGCATGAACATTAAAGTTAATGTTGCTGTGTGAGATGTCAAACGCTCGCCCGCTGGATTTACATCCAGTATGTCTCAGATGAAACAAAGCAAAATAATCTTTTATGTGGCGTTAGCACTCGAGGAGGGCTGGCTTGCTGAATTGTTTTCTCCAAAGGCCAAATCAAAAGGAGGTCTCATTCCAAAGAGATTGATAATGATTTCCCCTCTGTCCAACACACTTGTCTCAATAGAAATACGCAGACGTTCAGAAGGTCCCTGCACCTGTTTGTACACATGGTCAGAGAGTACATCCTTCTCTGAAGAGAGCTTCCTCTGAAGTCTCAGTCATAGCAGCTATAACACCACCATTCAAACCATCGAAAAGTTAAACATCTGACAGGTTTATCCTTCTTTCCCTTTACAATGCAACCTTCTCCAGATGTTCATAATCTACTTGGTGGGTTTCTGGAGATTAGTCCACTGAAGCGCTCAAAACGCTGTTTCAAACACAGTGAAATCTTTTTTGCACGTTTATTTGTTACCTTCTGTTTGCGATTCAAGTGACACAGAACAAATGTTATTGAACATTTGAGCTAGTAATTTTTACTGTACTCTGAGGTAAGTGTCTGTACCATTGACTGTACATGAGAACTGGACTGAGTGACTTCATGAAGTTCCAAGAACTCAAAATCCCTTAAACATATATTTCACAGAAATAGAACCACTACTAATCAGTAATTGTATTTGTCAGAATACCTATTCTTGCTCTGATACTTATATTTAAACAGGTTATTTCTAATCTTATTTTTTTCCATAGTTTTTCTGTAGTTAATGTTATTCAAGTCATAAACTGACCAATCAGATGCCTCAATAGAAGTATGCGGTTGAATATTCAAAATATTTAATTGACAGATTCTTCTGAGCCTGCTTTCAAGTGGTAGGGGTGTGGCCCTCCAATAAGCTCACTCCTTATTGAAGAGAGTGGTTCCCATAGAAATGATGACTCAAGTCAGTTCGGACCAATCACTGCTTACTGATGTCGTCTGGCTCCAACATGGCGACGTCCGTATCGCAAAAAAATGGCAACTAAATTGACTTGATTTCACTGGAACCAGAAGTAAATCTTTTTCTATGGGTGATGTCCAGTCTCACATACAGTCAATGGTCTTTAGAGAAGTGGGCTTATACCTGTATAGGCATAAAGTTTTTAATAGGTCTGACAGAGCGTGTCTTTAATTTACATTAACAGTTGGGAGTCTTGTTTACAGGAGTGAGGCAACAAGACTGGGCATCTATCCCTTTCAGATCTATCTCTGTGTGTTCTGGGACTTAAACCCGATAGATGAGGATCTCTGACCGTTTGGTCAAAGTTGTCCATTCTATATTAGAAAGTCAAACATTTACAATGCTTTGAGGCGGCCTTGGTTGTGAATCGGTTCTTCATAAATAAACGGAGTAAAGCTGAATTTTACAATTTCAAACTGATTGCATTACATAAAAGTGTATAATGAAAAGTCTGGAGCCTAACTACCTAGGGCTTTATGTCAAACTATTCAGGTTTATATTATGTTAGTACGATGCAAATGTCAGTAGTTGCATGAACATTTTGAGTTTTTAAAAGTTTCCTTTAGCAACAAAGAAAACCCGAGTTTGACATAAAACCACACAATGACTTCAGTCTGGTGAACCGAGATCAGTCTCAAATTTGTCTTAAGCCACAGTCACTGAACAGCTAGGCTTTGGTTTAGAGTGCCTCAGAAAAGCTTAACCACTGACAGCTGCAGAACCTACAGGCTGCGCCAGAAGCGTGAGGAAAGCATCCAGCCCACTTTGGCGAGAGATTTTATCCGCCAACAATTACCTCAAATATTTGTGAGGATACAAGACCCAGAATTTTCATTATTCTTGGCAGGGACTCTCATGTCCTGGTTGGTGTTGATGAGGAAGCAGCTTAACGACAATCGCTTGCAAATGTAGTCATCTTTTATAGCTCACGATTGCCAACTGTTTTCTACCAAGGCTAAAACCAGGGCTTTTGACAGATCTCTTGAGTCTTGGAAGACAGTTTTACTTCCGTCTTACATGACTTTTGGTCTAACGTGTTTGGAAACGAGTAGCAAGCCAGATGACCCGATGCATTACAATGAGCCTTTAACAGTTGGTGTGGTTTAAAGCCAAGGAGACATCACCCAGAGACTGAGCAATAGGCTGACAAATGAGGCCTCCAAGTGAAACAAAGCCAGCTTAGCCCATTTCTCTCCCCTGAATAAATGCAGGGAGCATCTTTTTGTGTGGCTAAAGGATAAAGCTTCTGCAATCCATTTATAGTATTTGTTTGTCTTCTGATTTTGCTGTGGCAGGTGGCATGGCCCTTCTAAGCAACGGCAGCAGAGAATGAGATTAGCGACAGATAAATTGAAAGTTATGGATATGGCATCATGGGAGAAATCGAGGTAAATGCATTTAGAGTCTTCTACAGGATGCTTTTGACCCGATCTGAACCTCAAACACAATACCTGAATCCATGCGAAGAAGTACTTTTCAGCGACAAATATTTACTGTTTCCTGTATTTTCAATTAAACTCCAAGAGACTTTTTCTAAAGCCACTTCCAAACTGAAGACATCTGTCAAATCCATCCACCCAGTTACAGTACAGTCAGCATGCAGTGAGAAGTTTGTGAAGTAACCATTAGGAGGAGACCTGTCAGAAATGGGCCAGGCGTTACCAGCCAGTCTCCTCAAGTTTGAAAAAAAGGAGGGTGGAGCAAAAACTGTTTTTCTGCAGTAATCATATTTTCAAACATAAAGCAAAATGCTTGATGGTATCAGACTGACTCTAACTGCGCTTACAATAACTCCAATTTTCTCAACTAGGAGTTTTTAACACACACATGATGTGAGTTTTGCACTAACAATTTTAACGTTTAGAAATTAGTTAGATGAAGTGAATTAGGCGCAATACTGGGTGTGCAGAACAATTTTGACTGGCACAGTATTTTTTGCTATGGGGCATCCCATGCTATAAGGCCAACTGTCAGTGAATGGTCAATTATCAAACGTATGCGCACGAAGTGTAATGCTCATTAAGCAAGACCAAAGTTTCAGAGATCAGTCTGTCTATCAGACTGACTCTAACTGCGCTTACAATAACTCCAGAACTTGTTTCTATCATGTTAGTCACATTAGAAGCATTACAGGTAATACAGGTAACTCCCAACATGTTAGTAACACGTTAAAAAAACACACTAACATCATCGAAAAAATGTAAGTGACCATATGCTAACTCCCCAACATGTGTTAGTAAAAGCGTACAAAACACACAGACTGTGCTAAAACAAAGGTTACTGTGACTATGCAAACTCCCAACCTTGTTAGTAAAAAGACACAATCAGAACCACTACACATTCACTGTGGCTGTGTCCGAATTACTGCCTAACCCTATATAGTGCACTATATGAGTGGGTCACTCCATTTTGTAGTGCTGTCGAATCTACAGTTCAAAAATCGTAGTGCACTAGAAATTTCCCAGAAGTCTCTACGAAAAACCAGTGTGGATCGATGCTCCTCGATCGGTGAACTCTGCCCAGAATGCCTGCGTTCATGCCAGAATACCCTATTACACTGCGTTTGAATTTATTCGAAGATGATAATGAAGACAGTTGCGCTAGAAGAGGACTTAAAATGTAAGTATATTTAAAATTATCTTTGTATATGTTGTAAAATATGTTTGTAAATACATTAAGATGACTTGTTTAATATGTTATATTCCTCAATCGACTATCTACATTGTTTTGAAGCTCATCAATTTACGGTAATGCTAAAAGATAGCAGCTAGCGAATTAGCATTGAGGCTAAAACAAGCGCTGTTGATAGTACATCAAAAGCAATGACAGTGAGTTCTAACCCCGTGAGTCATAAGTTATTAACACATTTTTTAAATGTTTATATATGTAAGGACAGAGCGAGGATGAGGAAAATCTGATCCATCTGTGGATGGAGAAAGATAACCTGTTTGTTATCAGAACAAGCTAGTGCGGATGGGGTGAGAACACTTGGTGATCAGATTTGTATTTTATTTATCATTAAGCTATGTCGTTGTCATGTTGGGTAAAGGTTGTTGTTGTTGAAGAGGAGAGGAGGAAGGCAGAAGGGACAAAAGAGTGACAGGAGAGTCTGTTAAACACCTGAGTTTAAAAATATTGTTCACAAATGTAGCGTCGATAGTTGTTTTTGCAATTTGTTTAATAAATGCATGAACAAAAATGAATTATTTTACATGTATTATTTAAATCTGAGCCATTTTAACAATCTCAAAGGATTTTCATATAAATATCAAATGTACATATTTACATTTTAGATTTTATATATTAACATTTATTTTATACATGTTAACAATAATCCTGGTCTTCTAAGTCATGTGTGTCACAGTTGGAGCTAAAGGAAAGCAGATCTGTCTCGCAGACAGACGCCACTTACCAAATCCTACTGGTTCCTGCTGTGGCTCCAACATCTGTGGCTCCCCAGCAGTCCCCTTTGCTGATGCAGATGGGTGCCAGAACTGAACTGCAGGCAATGATTTTCATTGCAAGGTTGGTTTTACTTCCAGTGCCCCCAGAAATATTGCTCTCCTCCTCATTTGCCAAATGCTCTCTCTCCACCACAGAGCATGCCTTGGCGTGTGGTGCTGATTTATGTGGGCCTCAACCATATTCCTCATGGGTCCCCCTGTAGGGTGTCAGCAGCGTGATGGGATAGGCAATGCAGGGATCCCCCACTAGAGGGCTGCATTGGGATCGGGTCCCGCCGGGTCCCGCGGGACCAACCCAAATCTCGGGATTGGGCGGTTTGGATTGTGCTGCGGGGCGGGGAAATGGGGCGGCAAAAATAAACGCAGGATCAGTGCTGCGGAATATCTCATGAATATATATTAGGACTACGTTAGACTGTGCAGCTGTTGGTTTCTTATGTACTGAAGCTCCGTGAAGGCACCAGTGGCCTCTGTCATCTAACCTGTTGTTGGGGGTGCGCCCCGCCCCGCCTCTTACTAAGAGCGCGCTTCAGGCCGTCTGTCTGCGCGCGCACACACGCACACTTTTAACCGAACAGGATTTGTGAAAATATATTTAATATTTAAGTTGCACATTACACAAAGAGGAATGCATCAAAAGATGATGCTGGAGGAGGTCATGAATCTCTTTAATAATATCAATACAAATACGTGTTTTTTTTCCTGCGGGACGGGGGACGATACAAAATCAATGCATCTCTATTACTGTGCGGGACTAAATTCTCTGAGTTTTGGGTGCGGGTAGGGAGTGGACATATATTCTTGAGGCAGGCGAGATGCTTGCTTATCTCGTTAACGAGGCAGGCGGGATTAGTCAAAATTTCAGCCTTGAGGCGGGGAAGGATGAAGAAAATAAGTCGCGCGGACTCTAATCCCCACCATCACCCCAAAAAGGATCCTTCAGGTGGGAATGTTGATTTATAAATTGGGCTTTTCATTAGAACCTGTGAACTGTGGACTGATCCTTGATTCCCAACAAAAATATCTCCTAAATTTGGCTTAGAGTCATACAGCCTGCAGTTGAATGGAATAAAAAAGCTTCCTGTTAAAATAACAAAACTTTACATTTTCTTTTAGGGCCTTTATTCTCATGTGGCAGCCATCAATGCTCCCCACGACCTTTTGGAAGGTGGAAGACCAAGCAAGCTGCTAAAAAACCAGGGGTGACTAATGGTTCATTCCACTGGATTAACTGGATGACCCTGCTCATCAGCTGGAGGATGTGGTCTCTGCCATCCTGTGGACAATGTCACTCCCAAGTGGACACGTGGCATGTCAAAGGCCTGGCTACCACACTGTATGATGTGCCACCATGTAGAAAAAACACACCAGGACCTCAGTCTCCTGTGCCCCCCTAGAGTGTAGGGGCAGCTGCTCACAGATGCTCAATGGTCCCTCTTGGTCCTTGATCTACGGAATCTGCCAGTCTGGTTTTGTGTCAGGACTGAGCGTCAACGTGAAGGGCCCACGACAAGACACCTTTATGTTTGCAAAAGCAGTATTAGAGAGCGTGGAAAGACCCTGTAAAAATAGAAAATAATAATAATTTCATTGAGAAAATTAAATCTGATTTTTGAATGTTTTCCATTTATTCTGATGTCTTACATTTTTTAGTTTATGGCCCGTGTTATAAATGCTGGAAAAATCTAAGTGTTTTTTTTTTTGGCTGGAGTTTTGGATTTTTATATAAATATTTAAAAATTAAAAGTATTTTTATTTAAAACAAGTGATATGGTTTGACTCTGAATAAAAAATACTAAACTTTGAACTCAAAAGTGTTTCATGTAGTTAGACTATACAGTTCATAGTCCACTGTTGAGAAAAATTTAAACTCTTGCAACCGAACTGTTGTCTTGAGCACAATTAGTGACAAATGCTTAAAGATTGAACTAATAAAAAAAACTTTAAGTTTGCTTTCACAGATGGTTTATGTCTGGTCGAGGGCATCCAAATAAATCTTCTGAGGCGTCTGCTTCTCCTTGCCGTCACATGATGCTGCATATCTGCTTTCGTTTTTGGTTTGATCACATAAAGCAGTTGAATTATTACCAGGTGCGGACAGATTCATATAAAGCTATTTTCAGTAAGGTAGAAGAAGAAAACTACGAAAAAAATGCCTCCTACGCAAGAGCCGTAAATGCGTTCAGCGGCACAAATAAATATTGCCCATGGAGTAACATAGGGGTTTATTTATCAACAAATACATAAAATCACCACCAATGTGTTTTGTAATTTTATTATTGCTCGTCAACCACGTTTTCCATGATCAGAACACAACAGATTCATCAATAGTCTTCATAAAATGTTCATATTTATTATATTTTTTAATTTGACAAATGGGTGTCATTCTCCGCGTTAAATAGATAGTTCCTCTCCAGACCAGGTGGTGGCTGATGTCGCCACTTTGTTTTTCCGTGCCAGCGCCATTTGAAAAACACCGAAGAAAGAAACTAAATGAGCAGGTGTCCGGTACTTTAATTCAGAGAACTATATAGAGAACTTATAGTGCACGCACTATATAGGGTTTTAGTAGTTAGGGGTTAGAGGCGTGGTCGGACACAGGGTGTGTTATATTTACAATAAAAAGCCAACCTTGTTGCAACTAGTAAAAAAAAAACAGATGACATCTTGACGGGCTAGCCGCAATAATGCCTCTCAAAGTCACCCTCGACATCAGTGAACAACCAATTAGGCGCCCAGGGATGTTTTATTTTAATTTTTATAACCCTTTTGCTATCCTATGCATAAACATTGGAGAGTTTTTTTCTGCACAACTGTTGTACGTTGTTCCAAAAATAGTGACAAATGGTAAATCTTATTTAAAATGCAGTACTGTAAATACATTTCAAAGGCTAAATTACACATTTTGAAGATCCAAATCAGAGAGTTTATATGAGCCAAAAAGGTTTGAGACCCTGCTTCATCTCTCTTAAAGACAACCTTAAAAGTCTTGTGAAGACACAGCAGACATCTCTGGTTTGTCGGATAAAAGCAGCAATTATCATCCAGCATAACAATGGAAATGTATGCTGTTCTGTCTAAAAAAACAGTACCTAAGGGAAACATGTACACAGTAAATAAGATTGAACCATTGCAGAGCCCTGTGGTACATTATATTTACTCTGCTTGGTGAGGGAGTTACATTTTAGATGAATAAAATGGAAGTTGAACCAGTTTAAAAAACAGTTCATGTAATATCAATGTGAAATTCTAATTTGAGCAAGAAAATGTTCTGATCAATCCAGGCATTGAGTCATGATGAAAGAGATATATAAAGAAATAAATTGCGATGTTTCTTTATTCAAATTGCTGTAAACCAAGGAGCAGACTGACAAATACTGCATATGAAAAAGCAGCGTATAAATTTACAACATTCATTTCCTTTCTTATTCCTTTCTGTAGATGAATAGATTCATGTAAAGGCCCGTACACACCGGGACGAATTTCGCGTACGATTTTTAGCCCGGCGTTTAACATACAAATGACTAAACAAAGGGCACCAATGAGAATTATTGCACGCAATGGCAACGCCCCGCGTTAAGCGTCAAAGCATACTCGGATTCGTTTTGTTTTTTCGGCAATCGTCGAAATCTAATCGACCAATGAGAATGGCGCTTTTACTGCGATATCTGGGCTTCTGAAGTTACAGTAAACTGGCAAGGCGCTCAAACGCAAAACTGTCTTGCTGAGCACACATACCAGTGAAGAAGATAGGCGCGGTAGCGTCTACACTCCCCCTTGAAAGAAATAATAGCCGGACATTCTAAAAATATCCCGAACCGAAAGCACCAGTTGGGCAACTGGTGCTTAAGTAATCGCGTTTTCTTTGCTGATTCTGACAATCAGCGTAATACTTGCTCTCTTCTTTGGGTGCTTGACTTTAAGAAGCGTAAAGTTGCGCCAGTACCACCTTGTGTACAGGGTATTTCTGTTTTATTAAGCGCCATCTAACGTCAGGAATGAAATTGCATGTTAAGCTCGGCTCGCGTAAGCCGAAAATACGCCTGGAGTGTAATTTACAAAAGCGTGGCCCAGCAGCTGGCAAATGCGCCTGGCGAATATTAGATCCCGGTGTGTCACAGACCTGATCTTTGTTTTTCTCGTTAAAGCTGGCATCTTGCTTTCAAAACTGTCTGGCTGAAGCTCCAATTTTTCCACTATTGCCCATATTTTGTTGCGCACCGCTAATGTTAAAACCCATTACGCACAGGGGCCAATTTACGCGGCGATTTTACGCGTGAGAAGTCGAGAGAATGTAAACAAATGGAAGGGAGAGTGTAAACAAATGGATTATGGGAAAAAAATGGGTGTGCCTGCCAACAATTGCGCAGAACTCAGGGCAAATTTTTTTTTTTTCAATAGATCCCAAAAAATATTTGGCTCTTTAAATAGATCATGTCTTTTCAAATATTGTGATCTGCAACAGTTTTCTCAAGAACCACAAAATATAAAAGTGAGATTAGATATAATCTGTTGCAGGGATCTGAAAAAACTGTGGAAAGTCTGAAAAACTTTTTAGGTTAAGAAGGATTTATAACAACTTCAAATCGAAGAGCAAACCTGTTAACCAACAACAAATTGATCGGACTGGTACTGAAAAAATGTTCATATTGACATGCAAGGCAATGTATACATGTTGAACAAAATCCACCTTTATTCCTGGGTCAGTTTATTCCCCTCATTTCAGTAGCCCCGAGATGGTTTTAGGCCTGACATCTGATCAGCAGAGCAAAGACTGAGCTCTGGGAAGCAGACGATATGCAGCTAATGCACTTTCCTAATGTATTATTTAGTGAGTGGCCTCGCTAATTGAGTTTTAATGTCAGTGGCTGCTGTAAGACACACATTCGGCTGAGCACAGGGGAAAGTTCAGATCTTGATAGATTGCAGTGGGGCATCGATGGCAGCTCCAAAGGTCACGGGCGGCACCAGAGCAACCTACAACAACCTCCATAGCTGCTTAAAGAGAAACCTGAGCATAATACCTTAAATGCATTGCTGAACAAAGCCGTCACTTGATAAAATTCACAGTTGTTGTCCGGTACTTTAACACTTTAAAGCGGTGCTCAAATTACGTATGTACACAAAAATAACAAAAAAGGAACAATTACCAGAGTTAAAAGTACTAAAACAAGAAATGAGAATGAAGGCTAAAAGAAACACTTGTCATGTCTCTGTAGAGCAGAATTGAAACCACAAAACTAAAATGTATCCAATTTAAAAAACAAAAATGATAAGGGTTTAAGGTTGGCAACTTAAATTTGCTACCCGAATAAGCAATTTACATTTTAAACAGGAAGACATTATACGCTGCAGCATCGTGGAAGTCATTAGTTACACACTTCCTTGCAATTAGTTTGCAACTTAACCCCACACATTGCATATATGACGAGGGAGGCACAGAAGGCTTCTAGAGAATCACTCACTCAGAGCAAGATAAAAAGCAATAACTTATTTTAAAAATCCAGCTGGCTAATTAGCATTTAGATTCAAGCGAAAGTCAGTATTCCTTTGACGAGTTCAATTTTATTGATGCTAGAGACAGAATTTACCAGCTCACGCAGAAAACTGCTTGTGCTCTAATAAATGACAATGTTTCCTCGCCTCATAGATAGGACTTCCAATGTGTATCTATGCATGTGTGTGTGGCATAATCAAGTTAAGCTTTACCTGAGCTCATTTAGTCATTAAAGTCTGAAATGAGTTTCCCCTAGGGTTAGTGCCAACAGTGAATTGAATTTGTCACCGTGCCGACTGCTTATTTATGTAAAAAAAAAAAAAGGCCTTCAGTTCTGCACAGACGTAACACGATTAAAGCGACTAGCAGCTAAATCGTCTTATGCGCTCAAAGTCTGTTCATGAGTTTGAGAAATCTGAAATCTCAGCCTAACAATAGAGTCTGACTGAAATACAGCAACAGCCTCACCACCTACATTCTTAGTCTTTGTTCCAGACTGAGGATTTAAGCTACAATCACACACAGTGTGTAGAGTTAAAGCAAGCATCACTTTGACTTACAAAACTCTTCTTTTTAAAAATGATGAAAATTGTGTTTTTGGTGTTTTTAACATGTTCTTCGTGTATCGTCCTTATGTAAAGAAATGTAAAGAAAATGCATTTCTGCTTGTTACGTTATTCAAATGCATTATGCCAATCAGGAGCAAATGAAAAAATGTTGTTTAAATAAACTTCTGTATGTTACGTACAATCTACTATCGGCGGGTCACAAGCTCCCTACTCTGCTTCATTTCGACGCATTCACCTGTAAACTACTAAATCAAACCGAATAGAAGAGCACTTTATTTATCCCACAAAGGGAAAAACACCTTGTTACCAGAGCTCTGGTGAAAAAAGCAGATAAATAATAAATAACACTAAGATATACTCAGAAAATGAATTACATCAATACTTCTATTCCAGTGTCTATGAGGTGTTGTAGAGTCTAATATCTGACAGGAAAAAAGATCTGTCAAAGCTGCAGTGAGTTGTTTAAGTCTCTACGACTGAAGGGGCTCTCCTCAGTGTACTCATGGTCTCATGCAGAAGATGATGATGAAGAGGATCGTTCATGATGGATTCCAGTTTCCATAACATCTTCCTCTCACCCACCACAGTCACAGACTATAGGAGACATCCCAGAGAACGGAGCCAGATCTCACTTACCAGTTTGTCGATCCTCTTCCTGTTCCTGTCCAGTGCATCTGGCCCCACAGCTCACACCGTAGAAGAGGGGGGATGCAACAACAGCATCATACGAATCATCAAAACGTTGTTTTTTTTAAAGAGTCCTACAAACTCTGAAGCACCCCCGTCTCCTCAGCCTCCTCTGAGATCTAGTGCATTTCTTCCTGCGTCATGTTGTTGTTGCCAAAAAGCGACAACAACTGATCGTCTAAACAATACACCTGCGAACTGCCTCAGACCCAGAAGGTGGTGAAAAACAGTTTGAACAGGAGTGGCAGGCCCGCCACTGCACTCACCACATGTAAAAAAAAACAGGTTATTAATGAAGACAATAAACAAAACAAGTAAGCCCCTAACACAGGCGCTAACTGCCAGCCTACTGTGGCGCCGATCGGAAGATTGTAGTTTTTTTGTTTTATCTTGCAGTTTTGCAATCCCTCCAGTTCTGTAAATCAATGTTCAAAAGAGCCACTATGCAGAATAAGTGATTATACAATGAACTCACCATGAAGAGCACTTCATACACTGTTCAGACAAATGAGTATGACCAATGCTTGACCTTCATCCAGAGTACCACCCATTACATAGTTCTCCAACAACCAGCAGCTAGAGTGTGATTTTTTTCCCCCACTTTTAGTAAAGGCAGAAGACTTGGATGCGTGTCATGCTTCTGACATGTCCTAAACAGGTTTATTAGTACAAACACTGAACAGATTTCCCTGGCCTCTGTGTTTGAGGACTTTACAGAGGGCAGGTGTCATTCAGGAACCAACTGCCACGCTCACGCAGTGACAGCTCATCCAGGCTCACAGCAGGTGATCATAATCAATCTCCTTCACTCGTCTATGGAAGCCGCTCAACTGTATTGATGCTGGCTGCCTTTCCTCTGAGAAATCTGTGACACAACACATGTTGGAGGAGGACTGCAAAAATCCTGAAGACTCCCATGTATTTGTCTTTTTTGTGTGAATTAAACCTGAGTGTTAATCTAATTAACAAAAGCTCAGGGTGTTTCTCAGGTTTTTTCCCATCAGCATCTCCAGCGTGATAGAGCATGCTTACTCATCATCGTGATGGACGCTCTCACTTTCAAGTCAATCTATTGTGATTACAATAATTATGCAGAGGATTGAGCCGTCCTCCAGCTCAGCGCCGCTCCTGAAACATGCAGGTTCTCTAAATGAAACAATTAAGATAATTGATTGCACAGGCCCCATTAACAAAGCCTGCTTGAAGCTCAAAGCAGTAATTTGATTAATTCCTGTAATGGAAAAGCCCTTGTTCCTCCATTGTTCCTTATGTTGCCTCATCTTTCCAGGTAACAGGCGTACTCTGAGCTGGCCGGGGAGTCACCCTTGGCCCGGGCAGGGAACTGCCATGGTGGTGTTGAAACCAGACTAAAGACTCTCTTGGGGTGAAATGTAATGTAATTCTGTGTGTTTTTACTATAAGTTTGGGGACTTGGAGACGAACTATAAGCAGCTGGAGAGAAAAAAAAAGCTATACTCAGTCAGGTGAACAGAAGAAACCTTTATGGTTCCTGACCAAAACAAGGAGGCAGAAAATTCAAACCATTTTTGTCAGACTGAAGAAATTTTCTCAACTAGGAGTTTTTAACACACACATGAAGTGAGTTTTGCACTAACAATTTTAACGTTTAGAAATTAGTTAGATGAAATGAATTGGTACTTAATACTCATGTGCAGAACAATTTTGACTGGCACAGTATTTTTTGCTATGGGGCATCCCATGCTATAAGGCCAACTGTCAGTGAATGGTCAATTATCAAGCTATTATGCGCCGCAATTGTAATGCTCATTAAAAGCAAAGACCAAAGTGTGAAGATCAGTCTGTCTATCAGACTGACTCTAACTGCTTACAATAACTCCAGAACTTGTTTCTAACATGTTAGTCACATTAGAAGCATTACAGGTAATACAGGTAACTCCCAACATGTTAGTAACACGTTAAAAAAACACACTAGCACCGCCGAAAAAACTGTAAGTGACCATATGCTAACTCCCAGCATCTTAGTAAAACGTAAAACACACTAACACCGCCGAAAAAAATACCAAGTGACCATATACTAACTCCCAACATGTTAGTAACACGTTAAAAAAACACACAGACTGGTAACGCTAAAACAAAGGTTACTGTGATTATGCAAACTCCCAACCTTGTTAGTAAAAAAGAACCACAATCCAGAACCACTACACATTTGCTGTGTTACTGTATTTAGCCAAGGCAAACTTATTTACCTTTCGTAAAAAAAACAGACTGACATCTTGACAGAGTGCTGTGTACCTCAGCATCGGTAGACAACCAGAAATTATGCGCAGGGATGTTTATTTTAATTTTTTTTATAACCCTTGTGCTGTCCTATGCACTTTAACATTGGAAGTTGGGTCATCTAGACCCCACTAGAGGATCTCTGAACCTTTTTTCTTCAATGATTTGTGATCTTCACTGGTGTCCATGGATTACACTTAAATACTCTTCACCTTTATCCACCTTTGTCATGTTAGGGAGAACACGTCAATGGTCATTTGACCCAATAGGATAGCACAAGGGTTAATCTGGGTTTACAATTTGTCCATTATTCATTCACTCCTCATTCATACTTGGTGATAAGTTACTGATGTAGCCACAGCTTCCCTGGGACAGACTGACAGAGGCGTGGTTGCTAGTTCCACCGACAGTCCGTTTGACCATCACCAAAACATTCACACAGCTACATTGGAGGCATGGATAGGTCTCATGCCCAAGGACACAACAACATTTGACTGGGGAGAGCAGGGATCGAACTATTGACCCCTCAATCATTGGCCGACCTTCTCAACCGCCAGAGCCACTGCAACCCTTAAATGCTGATATCAGCTTAAGGGTAACATCCATTTGTACGGACAAAGAGAAACAGTTGAAATCAAAATCCGTATCCAGGCAGGGAAAGACAGCAGACTGAGCTGTGTGGGAGAGGTGCTTGTGTGGGCGTCAACAGGTCTTGTTCTCTGAAGAAGAGCTACTGTTGGAGGGTGAAGATGGTAGAGACACAGACCAAGCTACTTGCGCTCTAAGGGCTGCAGTCTGTATCCTGTACATTTAAATCTGGAAGTTGTAAAACACGATATATAAAAGATTTCCTGTGGTCAGTTGTCATTTATGTGGAAGTGAGTTTCTGTCAAAGCTACAAGGATTAACTTCTGCTGTGCCAGCGTGCCAGCGGGCTGGCAGAAAAGCCAATGCCAGGAATTTCAAAGGAACTGTCTCGACAGATCTCATACTCTGACGCTGACATCCCATCAGGCCATCACAGCTCAGGGCCGGGAAGGCCAGCTTGTAAAATCGAGGTTTCGTAGACCTTAGAAGAGGCAAGCTGGGAAACCAGATTGTGACTGATTTGAGACAAAACTGAGATTATAACAACTCTTGAGTCTCACAACAGTAGATCTAGGTGGAAGTTAATGACACCTTAAATATGTCAAATTGAATCCTATTCATTCCATTTTGTAAACACCCATTCACTAATGTGGGGTTTTCTTTAAGATATAAAGACAATCTTAAATTAAAGAAAGTTTAATGAATTACATTGGTTGTAATTGAAGTTATTCTTAATAATCTTACATTTTATAATCCTAATTTCAGAAAGCAAGATTTTTTTTACTGTATTTTGACCAAGGTGACCAACGTCATACCATGTTGGGCACACCAGATTGTAAGGCGTACCATCAATGAATGGTCAAATTTCAAATTTATGTGTTATATAAGGCGAACCAAACTAAGAGGGACATAAGTAAGACAAAAAAGTATGGAGATAAATTAGCATTATTTACAATTCTTGCCTCCCCAACTGCCAATAACAGACAGACACTGCAAAAACACATAGCTAAAACAAATGCTACCGTGAAGCCGAATTATGAGGCAAACTGTCGAATTTTGAAAAAAATGAAGACTTTTAAGTGTGCCTTGAAGTGCAGAAAATATTGTATATTAACCCTTGTGCTATCTTAGATGACCCCACCCTTACATTGACGTATTCTCCCTACCATGACAAAGGTGGATAAAGGTGGAAAGATTTCATGTAATCCATGGACACCAATAGATCTAAATAATTGAAGAAAAAGGTTTAAAACACTGTCTAGTGGGTCCTGAATGACCCAACTCCCATGCAAAGTGCCTAGGATAGCACAAGGGTTAAGAGGGTTAAATCCTTAAGCGAAAGGAACTTTGGAGGAAAAAAAACTCTAAATAGAAGAAAAACTTACCACTACATCAGTCTTGTTTTTCTTTAATAGTCTCCATGTAATGAGTAGAATAATCATTTTCTATCTAAAGGAAAACAGTTGATTCAATCTAAATTTTAAATCAATTTAAACTTTGTCGTCATCAAGGAACAGCATGGTACTGGCAAGCCCTACTACCAAAGCGTTGTCACATGGCCGCGATGTACATTTACGCATTTTCCACACATAAAATATTGGTCTTTTTCTGATACATGCGTGATATATATAATTTATAAGTGTTTCTTGCGTTTGCCATTCACTGATGTGTGCAGATGTCCGTCGAGTGTTTCAACCCGTGAGTTTGCTCGTGTTGGTTTTAACCGTTCATAATTTTTGGTCTGTTGAGAATTAAGCAGATAATGCATATTTTGTGTAATTTATATGCAATTATTACATCAATCTTACACAATTGTGCGTGTGTTACGCCCCTTTTCAGGTCAAGGGGTAATTGAAAGGGCATAACAAAACCAAATACGGCTACAGCCGTAACGGCGTGATTTTTGCAAGATGCAAATTTGTGGCTTTCAATTACAGTTCCACGCATGTCTAAAGGACGATTCACACATGTACCGCCGATGTTTAACTCTTACATCGCGCATACGGCGCACACATGACGTTCAAATTACACACGTGATGCACAAATCACCAAGGAATTGCATATAAACAGCTCAATAATGACACACGGTTCATCTTCTACGTTGTTTTGTGTTCTTTGTGGTTTATTCGCACTTCTACCGTGGTTTTAACATGGTACTATACATCTGTGAAGACTTAACGTACAGACTATAACTCTTCACACTTTTTTCATGCATTATTATATGACCAATTTTCATCCTTGCAATATGAGCAAAATGTACATAGTGGCTGTGTGACACGGCCTTTACAACCAAAACAGGTACAGAGCAAATTCATGAAACCATGTTTTAGTCAAGCATAGAAGTAGTGGGGTTACTAACCATACACAAAAAGATGCACACAAAGCATATGCACAGGGCCACCCCAGAACAGCATGGTTGTGCTGCAGGTCCGCATACGTCAGTGTCATCGCCTCTTCAGCTCTCTGAGTTTTTCTGAATGTTCGGCCGTCAAACTTTCCTTTGCCTCAGATGTTATTCTACAAAAGCACCAGGAAATTGTTCCTGTGGTCTGGATCTGTCCAATTCCCACAAGAATGCAGTCCTCACTGGCTTACAACGAGCCGCTCTCGAAAGCAAGTCCGCAGGTTGCACCGACAAAGGCAAGAATGCTCACGAGGCGCTACTCGCTGAATGTTGGTTTACTGAAAATGATTGAAAAAGAAAAGATAGCATTTTTGACATATTACTGGGCAGGGAGCCAAGTCATTTATTTTCTGTATTTGTAATAAAACAGGAGGTCTAGCTGCTCAGGTTTTGTCCTGCTTCTGGCCAGGTGCAGTGAGGGTCTCTGCATGAAGTCTGTAACAGAAGACAAACCAAATACCCTCCGGGTCAACATGACCCAGCTACATCCTTGAGTGAAAAAAATACAAATAAACGCCGGCTCGCTAGATCTGCCAGAGAATTTCATACTCCTGTATTTTATTTTCCATGAACTTTAGGAGTAGCCAGGGATATTTTGTTTTTATATGGAGAATAAAATATTAGAGTACCGCAAAAATTTTGGCAAGAGCGGTCAGCACAGGAGAGAGGGAGAAATTTGGGGCAATGTTGACATTTTTAGTTAGATTGCAAATATACTTAAGTTAGTGTTTTTGATCAGGAGGCGTAAAAGATTTGGTCTCAATAAATATGATAATACAAATCTTCTTTAATACGTTAAAAATAAAACATATCTGTGGCGGGGTCCGCCCGAAAGATACCAGAGGTCAAGGTAGGGAGGATCTGTCTTTATTCATGGATTTGAGCACGCGCGGACATCCGCAGCACACCAGCACTCTGTCCTCCCTCCTCTTACTTACCTGCAGTGCTCACCTTTAAGTGGGATGCCATACAGGCGGTGCTCCTCCATTCCGTCCAGGATTTTTCCTGAGTGGTAATCATAAATAACAATAAATAACAAAACACATTATTACACAAACAATAAAACCCGGTGTGGCCTCCCTCGGCATCTGGCGGAATTCCACCGTCTGTCAGATTCACACAGTAAATTTAAAATGAGGTATCTAAAAAATGCTTCCTTTCGAAATAAGCACACATATAAATTACTATACATTTGAAGTTATATCCTTCTTGAAGATACCAAAGTTAAAGACCCACTGATGAAAATTGTTTTACATGTTCTTGCTAAATTTTTCTCATGATGGTGGACATATTTAAAAATTAACCAAATTTTATATCTTATTCTTTCTTAATTGTTTTGAATCAAGACTGTAGTTGTGACCCAGAAGCTACAATCAGCAGACCACAAGCTCTTTGCTCCGCTCCATTCTGATGCATCCACTTGTAGACAATTTGGTCCATGTACGTCTTTGTTTTCTCCTCCGAACTGGAATCTGGATCAACACAACTATACGGCTGAATGGCTCCAATATTTCTCACCATATGTGTTGCACCGTTATGTTAGCTTGGGACTGTGAGGGGCTGTAAACTAACGAGAAAGAGTGTAAACAAAGGGATGATGGGAAATGAGGGAGGGCTTACAACAGCCAGGCTCACAACCCATAGGCAAATTTCTAATCAACTCCTGCCGCTCTGCAGAAACTATGTCCTAGAAACCAACACAGGTGTATTGATTTTAGCTAAAAATAGCTAAATCCAATTAAAAGATGACTGGAAAGCTTTTAAAACCAATCAAATAATGATGAGTGGGTCATAAAACGATACATATTTGTTCAACAGCCTCTCTCCAGTCCTTCTTTTCAAGAACGATGCCTCCTGCCAGTCAATTTTTAATTCAAGAGGATTAAAAAGAGAGAAAACCATTTAAAGGTCATAATCTCTCCTCCTAAAAACAAAAACCCAGGAGAAAAAACCTTGAAGGAGTTAACAGGCTTCTTTTTTGGTTACAGGCAGCCCGCCAGCATAAACTAATATGGATTTATATACCCCCAAAAAAGTGCTTAGTTTAACATAATTAAAATTTAATCATGCATGTGGCCCTGTAAAGCAATTTTTCTGAAATAATTGAAAGCAGACATTTTGGGTTTGGCTGTAGAAAAAACATGCACAAAAAAAATTTCTACAGCTAAACAGTTGCCCCAGAGGAGCCCAAGATTTTCACACCAAATAAAATGTCCACACTGATGGCACACTCCCTGATAAATGAGGTTTGGAGACTGTGATGGAGTCAGATCTGCACACGCTCAGCCATGCGTTTAACACACATCGGAGAGCTCTAACCCTCAGCTGTTTTCAGACTTTTTCCACCCTGTAGCCGTTTGTACACAGATCCATTTATGAGCTCTGAGCCTGAAAAGCACTTTGATAACAAATCTGTTTAGTTAAAGTAAACAGGAATCGTTTTTCTTTATCATTTTTGCCTCAAACAGCCTTGTTGCCAAGATGATTTTGACATAAGAATTTTATTTTTGGTTAAAAAAAAAGAAGGAAAAAAAAATCCAAATTATACCCTTAATTGTCGATTTTATTTGGAAAAAGAACATACCGGTACTTTTCACATGATTGGCCAGTAATTGTTAGTGCTCATGACAATATTCACAAAATGTGTGTGGCAGCAGCATCTCTCAGCCCCTCGTAGCATATAAAAGGGTGCAGTTGGACGGGCGGGGAGGGCGTAATATAAGAGGATTGGAGGGAAAGTGTTCACTTATGCAAAAATGAAACAGGTTATCAGGTCTATTTGGTGATTCCTCTGCACTCTTAATAAATCAGCTTAGGGTGCAGCCTAAAGGCTTCATTCACCACACAAATCTCTGCACTTCAATAACATGCGCCACCGAGCACAGATTAATTTAATAACTCTTTAATATTCTTCATGAAAAAAAAAAAAAGGAACAGGAGACAAATGAGTCGCAGCCAAATGGGGAGGGTGGCGAAGCCGGCTATGTGTGGAATAGGATAACACAGCAGCAACAGATTGAATATTACATAATGATGTCATTTATATTCCATTCAAAGAGTCAGATCCCCAGACCGGGGACTCACACTGAGCTGGGATAAAGCGTAATAAAGAGAAAAACTTTATGGCCTCACTTCACATGAATAAGGAAACGGGTGAGCAGCTCTTGTCAGCTTTAGAGCGTCTGTAATGCAGACATGAAGTCTATTTTATATTAGGTTTATCTTTGGATTTATTTCTCATCTGTTTGGTTTGGTCTCCACCTGAAATAAGATAATTAAAAGCTGCAGTTTTTCCTCCACACTGCAGCAAAAGTCAGAATTTTACCAAATTTCAAAAAAAAAAAAATGTATCAAAAAAACAGTTGTTTTATATACTATCCTCACAGATTGTTTGGCAAATTGTGTGGCGTTCTTTTTTATTGTGCAGCCCACACAGACAGCGATGGATGTTTCCTGTAGAGTGGTGACGATATGCTACAATAGGATGACACATCTGCAGAAGACAGAATGTTCAAGAGGTGAAAGGAGAAACATGGGAGACTTTGTAGAGCAGAGGGCTCCATCACGTGGACAACAGCGACATCATGTGACAGACACTGGAACTACAACAATTAGATCATGTAACAGCAGGAATGCTGAAAAGAATTCATTTCAGCACCAATGTCAGAGTTCATTTCGGACATTTTTACTGACTACTTATTGTTAAAGTCTAAGTAGACTGAACGATTTTTAATGTACACATTCGTCTTCACCAAGTTCCACGTGTGCCCCTCCAAAGAGATCCTTTGTGTTTGGTTTTAATTAACAAAATCAAACAGAAAATGTTAAAATTTCATATGATATATATATATATATATATATATATTATTTTTTAAACAGTTGCTTCACTAAAAGATTTTACTGTTTTTTAACGCTTTGGGTTCTGTGAACAACCTGGGAATTTCTATAAATCCAGGGAAGGAAGCAGTCTGGAGCATCCGAGAGGTCAAAGCTCTTTTTGTCCAGCATGCACTGCATGAACTGAGTGCAGTTCTGACAGTAAACATGCGGATTATGGCTGGTTTTGATCGAGATGTCGCTCACTCACCAATTAATTATTATTCTCATGCAACCAGAATCAGTAAAAAAGTCTCAGGAACAATAATACAGCACCAAACTATTCATTTATAAAAATTCCAGTCGGCTGATCCTCGAACAGAAGTTCAATCATTATAAATTCATAATGGTAAACCAAGTGAATACCTTTTCATGGAAAGGCCAACACTGTAAACCTCACCAGCTTTCATTTTAACATCTGAACAGTCTATTATAGTCTATGATATGAATCAGTGGCCTCTGGAGTCCAAAGGTTTTTCAAGGTTTTCAGACGGCTCCATTGCCTTTTCATTTTGACAAAGAATTACATGCTTTGCTTTCTCTGCCTCATTCAGAGTGGTCGAAGTCATGTTTTTTTTAATGTAATGAAGACACATCCTGAAAGTCTCTCTGCAGACCACCCTACACGATGTTCCAGAAAGTTCCAGCCTTTGGAGAATCTCAGTTATGTCGACCATCTTTCTAAATAGTTGTAAATAAAAAGTGTTACAATGAATTGATGACGGTTACTTTTTCCTCACTAAGTAGCCACAAGGGGGCCCAAGTCTGGGTCCCCCTGTGCCGGTCCCCAGCCCGGATAAAAACAGGGTTGTGTCAGGAAGGGCATCCGGTGTAAAAAATCTGCCAAACCACCTGTGTGAATCGGTGAAAACTGATTCGTTGTGGCGATCCCTGAAGGGATGTGCCGAAAGGTGAACAGCATGTTTAAAACCAAGCTAAGGCAAAAGACTTCAGAGAAAAATGTTTTCAGGAGGACTGTGTCAAATTTAATGAGTTTTTAGAAACAGTGAAGAGGGGAAAAATAGGGCAGTGTGATCCACTTCACACAGCAAAACCAGTTTTTGCTGCCCCACCTGCACGTGAGTTGAAAACAATTTTTTTAAATATTATATAAGTTCAAATTTGGAAAGAATAGAGAGAATGGGTGTGGGGAAAAAGACAATGGCAATGATTTTGGATGTTTTTTAATCTTTTTTTTCCCCCTTACTGTGAGAATTAAAGCTATGTTGTATTAATTTTTAATGGCATTGGTCACAAAACCTAGAAACGATACAACTTAAATACTTCTGGGCATAAATGCTGTCAATTAAAATGGAATTTTGTCACTCATTGTGAAACTATAAGAAAATTTACCTGGCAGGACTAATGTTCTTTTTGGGCTTAAGATTATTCTGATAATTACATTACAGCTTTTTGCTTTTATTTTGGAGGTTTGAGCCACATAAACTGCAACAAATATGAAAACACAAAGCATTGACAGTAAAAATAGAAATTAAAATTTTAAGCAAAGATGTAAAAATTAACATGGAATTAAGTAGTTACAGGTTAAAGTCGACATTGTTGACATGGAACCCCCACAGATGGCTGTCCAAACACTCAGGAAGCAGATGGGAAGAAGAAGAAGCTAATGTTTGAAAAGGCGTTGTATATTTGGAGATAATGGTGGCAGAGAGTGTAATTAGGAAACACTCAGAGGTTAAATCAACACTCGTAGCAGTGGCAGCTCTTCTGCAGGTTTAACTTTCGTATACATGAAGTAAAACGATACCAACATTAAAGAGTCTACAACTACAGATGTGGAGAATTCATATCAATAAAAAGGTCAAGAATAATCAAATGTGTAGTTATAATTATTGATAGGTTGATAATAAATTCTAAAATTAAACTTTTAAAGCATTAGAGCTATGAAACAAAAACGAAAGAAATGACGTAATAAAATTAAGGGGAGTGGGTAATATAATTTTTTTTTGTAGCATTAAGCATGAAAAGCTGTTTTACCAAGTTACAAGAAAACCATTCATTTATTTCCTTTTTTCTTTGAATGGACAACAAATTATCTAAACACTCAAAAAAACAATCACAGAAAAATGTCTTTGGAGATGCATTAGATGTCTTCTTTTTGCTAGTTTTTATTTATGCTGGGTTGCTTTTTCAGACTTCCAGGAACCATAACCAGAACCACAAAAATATCATGTTTGAATGTTTTTCAATTACGGTAATAAAGAATTTACAGGTGTAACTAAAAAGACAAATAAAATGTATGTTTCATCTCAGAGTTTATTTAACATGTAACCCCACAAACTTTACCTACACATTTGTCTTGATATGTGTCATACATGTGCGCGACCCTGAGTGTGTTTTTCTTTTCCTTTTTTGTGGCCACACAAAGATAAAAAAACAAACTTGAAAGTTGCCATCAAATAGCATATTTGAGAATCTCACACGTGTACAAAGCGGCACAGAAACAGGGCTCCAAATCAAACACAGGGAGTCGGATAAGGCGAGCTTTGTTGACACAACCATCAGCCAGTCAGAGAAGGCAGTTCCTGCAGCCCCGCTGTCCACTCTGCTTAACGTCTGCCTGGTTACACGGCCAGCAGAGAAAACAAATATTTTCATAGCAAAAAGGAGAAGAATGTGTCCATAGTCATTTTTCACATCTGTCTGTTTTAGTAACTGGCTGAGCCTAAAGAAAATAGAAACCGCCACAGGAAGAAATGTCAGGATTTCCTTAATTAAAGGAAACACTTCACTAAAATGTCAAGAGGAATATTTCTTAAACCTATCTTTGTAAATCTAAATATTGAACACAAGAGAAGTGTGTTAAAAAGGCAATTCTGTTTAAGGCTAATTTATTAAGATAAATCATATATTTAGACAGATTTAGATAGAATTCAGATTTAGATATGTTTAGACATTAATGTGAGTTTAGACATAGTGTGAACATGTGCTATTTGCCGCTCCCTTGTGTCCCCTTTTTCCACTATTTCCATTTCCACTGGACGCCTTTGGCTGCCTTCGCCTTGTTAATGTTTTTGATTCTCTTCACAGAAAAAACTGCACACTAAACTCTTGATGAAAAACAAAAACATGGTTGGTCAGCTGTTTAAAGGTTGGACCCACATCTACCCAATACTCAAAAACATGACTTTAGAGAAGCTGTGAGGCTTGGACATAGGCTGGTGATGAAACTGATGTTTGTTTGTGAACACTTGTAGGTGTTTGTGCATAAAAATGCTGAATGTCCGGACATGAAATAAAATCTGAAAGCCACTATAAAGCCCTGTTTTTTTACCGGCCTCAACAATGTACGTTCTAGCAACCGCTTCCAATAGAAAGTCACACGGAAACGTGTTTTGGGATTCAAACTCTGGTATTCATGTGTAACTACCGGTATGCACATTTCTGAGACTGTTTCAAAACGCTTGGCCGCTAAACATGTGTCGCCAGTTAAACCAGGTCAAACTTTGACCAGGGACTCTGATTTGGTAGTGATAAATGAATAACATCCCTTTTCATTCACAGAAGTCTCAACCGGTTGAGAATTGATCATGGAGGATAAATTAATAATTGCATTATAATTGAATTATATGACACTGAATTACATATTGGTTTAAAGCTGTGAAAGAGAAAGCCTGAAGTCAAATTCACGAGATTTGCTCTGCTTTGACATTTCCCACCAAGCCTCTTCCAACTGCAGGTGGTGGGCCATGAGCTAGTAAAAAGAAGAAAGTAGTAGAAAGAGACAAAGAAGAAGAAGCCCCTCCCTGCTTGTCCAGTGTGAACACTGTATGCTAAACGTGCATCACATGTGTGGTGTGAACATAGCTTTACCTGCTTCATTAACTCACAGTAAATCACAGACAAAAACAGAGAAACAGTTTTACATGAGACGCTCTCTTCACTACTGATCTAAAGCAGATGAAGAACTGTTTACCCCGATACTGTTTACTACAAACAAAAGAGAGACGAGTGACCTTACAGGACTCCAGGCTCTACAAAAAAGCTACCCGGTTTAAAGATAGTCTTTTGCAAATCTGCGAGTGGGATTTAATTGTTTGTCTGGAAACAGGAAATGACTGCTGTGAATATCAGAATCCAGTGACCCTGAAATGCAAATCACGTCAACAAATCGCTCAACGCAAAAACACATTAAATATCATAACCACAATAAAAAAGGAAAACACACAAGTCATTTATCAGAATTAAAAATGAAATGTTAAACAAATGAAACAAATCAGAAAAACCGGTAAAGGTAGTTACTATGGGACACCACTGATTGGACAATGACATCGTGGCCTGAACATCAAAGAAATATCTTCTGCTGGCCAAATAACTTCCTGATGATAAGGTGAACAATCGCCATTATCCAATAACAGATGTTCCAAACTACCCACCTTTATCGTTTCTTTAGTGTTTTTTTTAAAAGTACATTTTTTATTCTGGAAATTATTTTATTTTTTTCGAAAAATTCTTTTTATTTTGTTTCATTTTTTTGTAATTGTGTTATTTTTTCTTTTCTTTTGAGTTTTTGGAAATTTAATTTTGATTTCTAAAATGTAATCTTATTTGATTTGGCTTATTAACTGTTGTTGTGAACTTTAATATGTTTTTACATTGAGTGATTTGTTGATTGGCACTTCAGGGCCACCGAACAAATACGTCCTAATGCTTCTGAGGATCCCAGCGTGATGAGAGGTTACAAATGGTTGCAAAGATGACGTTATATCACTTAACGTCTAGCTTAAACCTTCACACAATGTTTATTTTTAGTAAACAATCGTGTGTTTTAATCAACAAACACAAGTTGAGATACGTTTCTTTAAAACATTTGAACATTTGAAACATTAAAACAGTGAACAGCAATCACTGCATTAACTATCAATAAAGTCTCTATTTTCTACATTTAATGATGCATAAAATTGTCCGTCTGAAAATGTAACAACACATAACAGTCTTGACCATTAGTGGGCTGATGCAACAATTACATTTTTGGTTGGTGGCAAACAGAAAATAATCATCTTTTCTTTGATCAGCCTGTTCGGGTTTAAAAAAATTGCCGTCCACAGTCGATTTCCTGGATGCACATGAGTCATTATTGCACCTCTTTTTCAGCTTCATTTGCTCTGACGAGGAAATGCTGCACTTTCACTCTTTGGGAGACATTAATGACAGCTCATTATCCGGGCAGTCCATCAAATCAGTGACCTCATCCCCCCCGTCTATCCATGGAAACACGCTGCATGAAGTCAGTGGCTGTGACAGACTAGGTTATCTAAAATAGCTGTTCCAGGACCACTAGATCATTTCTAGTTCAGCCTGAATCATTTCTAAATGGATATTTGATTAGACAAATGTATCCCCCCCAAAAATGAATTCCTCCCTGAGGAAGTAATGTTTAGCTCCATCCATCAATTGTCACTTCTTTTCAATCACGTTGGAGGCTGCAGCCGATCACAGCTGTCCTCAGGCAGCTGGACGGGTCACCAGTCTGCCACAGAGCCACTCAGGACCCAGCTAAGGCGTTAACTACCACGCTAACCATGACACCATTCTGCAGCGCCAGGCGTTTGAAACCCACTACTGCCATCTGCTGTGTACCCGGTCTGACCTAGAAGATTTCTGTTGAATATGTGCCGACTAAACAGAAAAACAGCAGATCAAATCATCCGTCCATTGATGCAGTTTGTATAAAAATTCATCCGTACTAAAAATAAGATTCTTGCTAGCAACACTCATCCATGCTATTCATAGCTGTAGAAACTCTCACCATTGGTCATGCAAAACTTTTTGACTTTTTTTGGAAATTAAGATGGTTTTCAAACCATCTTCAATTTAATGAGATATGGATAGTATTAATTATGATACCTTGGGTAATTTGGTATGTTTTTGCCACAGCAATGGTAGTTTAAGAAGTAAAAATATTGACATGACTATTAAGAAATAAAAGCCCCTCATTTTACCCACCGTCTCAAATTTTAAAACGGTGTAACTGTAAATAAAGAATTTATCAACAAATTGTACATTCTTCCAAAACAAGTAGTTCAAAAAATGAACAACAATAGATAAGTTATTCTAATAAGGTTTTAAAAATGAGCCAAACTTCTTCACACTTCATTCAATGAGACGCAGGTACTGAAAAAGAGCATTCTAGTAGATTTTAGGCTACTAGCGGGAAAAAAGCTCTTCTTCTGGCCAACTATTGACCAAAACGAATATTAGAAAGTTGTGACAGCGCCATCTGGAGTCAAAAAATCTGACAGGTCACAGTTGTCGGTGCAACACCGGCCAAGATAAGTGCAGACAAATGAGCATTTAGTGGACACATTTTAGTAGCATTTCATGGCCACAAATAAGCATTTTGTGGAAGCGTATTAGAAGGAATTAATATCAAAATACTCATTTGTCCACACAAGATGCCAATTTGTGCCAACAAAATGTTATTAAGATGGTAATTTGTGGCTACAAAATACTAATTTGTGGCAGAAAAAGATTAGTTTGAGGGAATAATTTGCCTTTTAAAACCTCTTTAAAAGGGGATTTCTTAAAGCAAAAAAGGACTTCTATTGAATAAACAAATACCCTAAGATTTTAAATTCACTCAGCAACATAGGCTGAAAATAAAAGCATTTATGAATTTCTTTGAATATTTTTGCGAAGTCAAACATCATCACAATTGGCGATTGAAATAATTTAATGGCACCAAAGGAAAAATAAAAAAAAATTGGTATACCACACGTCTTGGGAGTCTCTGCCAGTTCAATATTTACATTCAAAAATGTTTTTGTTCATCACAAATATATATTGCCTACAACAAAGCTTTATGATGAAACTATTCATAGACAAAAACAGTTTATTCATCCCTGAAAGGCGTGTCATTAAAAAAAATGTAAAAACTAAAACAACAAAAAAACAACATATAAACACTGTGTGTGATACAATAAAGGTAAAAAGTGAGCAGGTTTGTCATGGAGTTTTCATGTACAAACATTTATCAAGTTTTTTTTTTTTTTTTTTTTTTTACTTCCAGCATTCATAAAGCAGAAAGAAAGAGCAAAAAATACACTATAGTCTACAGCTATAAGCAGTGATTATTATATCATTGCACCATAATTACCTCTAATATGATAACATACAAGAAAAACTGTAAAGAGATGCAGCTCTGACCACTGATTGACAGACTGTTTGAAAACAGGAGTCCTCCAATCGCAGAGCTTCTAAGGTTTCCTGCGTCTGCAGATGAAGAAATTAAATATGAGAAACATTTCATTCTGCAAAAAAAGGACCAACGGCACACAAGCGGAGACTTTTCACTCACTTTTGATACGCAAGACTTGTGCTGATTGCAGGAGGCTGATGAGAAGAAAAAGAAATGTCAGGAATGTTCTGTCAACTGTTATGGTTAAAAGCATGACAAATGTTTTATTTTTATGAATAGAACATCGTCAGAGACACTGTTTACATAAATGAGTCATTATTGTTGTATGAAAAGTTACTTTGTTTTCCAGGTCCTCAATTTGAGCAGGTCCCTCAGCAGATCCAGAGCGTCTCTTGCGACTAAAAAATGACAATAGATTTTATTAATTCTTGGAATAGAAGAGAAGTCAGTTCTGTACAAAAGAGTTGTAGGGCCACCATAAAAAAATTAATTTCCAAGAACAAAGTAGTAAAATTATGAGAAAAGAGTCATAATTTTATAAGAATAAACTTGTAGAATTAAGTAAGGGAGTAACTACATTATGATAAAGTTATAATTTCATAATTCATAAATTGAGGATTTACAATATTAAAGTCATAAATTTGTGAGGCAAAAGGCAGTTTAAAAATATATAATTTACAGCTTTCCAGTCTCTCTGTTTCCTTCTGTTGCGTTTGTTTTTCTGTTTGTTTTCTCTTTAAGCGAGTCGACCAGCAGGGGTGTGGAACCGCTGATGGAAAGGCGTTCATCTGGACAGCTGATTGTCAGGAGAAGCTGACGTGGATGAAAGAGGAAGATACGCTGCGTGAAGGGAAAGCTGATGTTGGCTAGTAAAGACAAACTTGTTAACCCTAACCAGTGGTCCTTCAATGGGTTGTGGCGTCCTGGTTTCCTTCAGTAACCTCTTCACTTATGTTTGATTGGTAACAATTGGGGGCTTGTCCGGGATTTGTTTGTTGACGTTGGTAAGTGTGTGCTGGTTTTTTCTATCTGTCTTTTCTCTCCGCCTTAGGCCTATAATTGCTTCAGCTTTTTCACAGCTTCCTCGGTTAGCGTTAGGGTGCACAGCTGAGTTGTTTTGTGGATCTTCCATGGGACACCCACTTGTTATTTTTCCTTTTTTATTGTTGGGGCGAAATCTAGGTGAAAATTTTCATTTCACCGTTGGGGGGGTAGGCGTACTGCAGTTCCTTTTCATGTTTTTGACTTTCTTTCTCTCATAATGTTAGGACTTTTTTTTTAATGATGGCTTTAATACTTTGTTGTTGTTCTGACTCCAAATGAGAATATTTACTCACATTAGTACAGGAGCTCATATCTAAACAATTTCCAGATATTTAATATTATTTTCTAGCGTGCTATGACAAATTCTTTAAGGAACGTAAATTTCCATGAAAACATTTCGTGACAATAAAAGAATTTCTTGATGTTAAGCTTTAAAGTAAGTTTGCTCATATTGCCTTTGTAAAGGTTATATATATGGTAATAAATCCATAACCTTCTACTCTACTTCTCAAACTAAGCCAAACATCAGAAGATCAAAGTATATGTCCTCTGCTATTAATAAAACTGATTAATTTGATTGACTAAGTTACAACAAATAAAACCTCAATCATGGTGCTAAAGGCGCAGGGTTCCAAAAATCAAACAAAAGAAAAATCATATGGACTCAATATGAACAAATATTTTGCTCATTTTTAATATAAAAATGATTTGCATTTTCTACCTTAGTTTGCAAAAATTGTTTTCAAACCCAAAAATGTGTTTTCAACATTGATAGATAATGGAATTGTGTTTACAGGAAATGGAATGGTGAGCTGGAATCTAACTGATCCAGATGTTTGGCAGTGATGCCCGGCTTCAGAGCCGTTTTCCAGGGAAATCGACCACCATGTTGTCGAGCAGAAACGAGGCCAGTTTTTGTTTCATAACCACATATCATGGCTCAGCAAATGTTTAGCTTCAAAACCTCGTGATGCCATTTTCTGGTGGTGTACCTGGGCGCCGTTGGACACTCCTGTTTTAATGTCTCGATGTCAGTGAACTGGACTGCTTGTCCTCCACCTCTGGTTTTAAAAACGTTGCCCTGTGAGACAAAATAGACAGTTTTGTCAAATATTATACTCAAGGTAAAAAACGGTTAAAAAGGACACCCAAGCAAAATTATTAAAAGCATTTTATCGAATTTCAAAAATCCATGCAGATTTCAAATCAAATGATTAGTTTTACCTTGATGAGTTTGGTTTCAATCTCCCCGTCAGAGGCAAGCTCTTGGTGTCTAAGCACATACTTGTGGCATTTCGACAGAGCTTTCTCGTTCGGGGTGGACACCTTGATTGAATTGGGAATGATTGGCTGCATTACAGTGTCTAGGTCCAAATTTGAAGACGGTTTGTGGTCTACCCATTTCTCCCCGCCTGCAGAGTGAGATCGCCTGTGCATTGGATGAACCGGAGGAACCGTCTGGTGACCCCAAAGTGAGAACACAAACCAGGACATTATTCACACGTGGCGCCATTTCAGTTGGTCGGTGTTAGTGTGGAAGGCGTGCGGGAAAACCCACTGGGGAGGGTTAGCTTGGGGAGAAAATGAGCGCAGTGCTGGAAGTCAGAGATATGGAAATGTGTCTAAATACAAACACTTTGCTACAAATTGACGTCATATAGGAGATTTTCAAAAAGTCTCTTAAGATGGAAACTTTAGACTAGGACTGTCCAGTAATGCACTGTTATTATTGCCAAACACAGTTACTGACAACTAGCATGCAAAGGAGCACAGACACGTCAAAGAATGCAAACGACATGAAAGTTATTCCTATAAATCATAGTAGTAGGTTTAGGGGTTGTCATCTGGACTTAGTTCTTAAAGTTGGAAGACATTTCACCTCTTATCCAAAAGGCTTCATCAATTCTGAATTGACATGATTGACAATGATGGAATCAACCTGGATGAATGAGTCTTCATCTACTTATACCTATAATCAAGAAAACCTTCCTACCAGCAGCTCCCAGACATAAATGCAGGTATAACTGTCAGATAATATTGTTATTTTTACACAAAGAAAATAAACTATTTATTGAGTGAGGAATATCTATAAAGAAATATAGAATGAAGCTTCAAAATGCCTTGACGTTATTAACCAAGCAGACACTGGATATAATGGTTTTTTAAAAGTCTCTCAAAAATTTGAACTTGCTCAATCTTGAGTTTATTAAATCCCTCATTAATCATTCTGGTTAAAGCAATTATAAAGAGTTATTAATAGGGGCGTAACGATTACCGGTAATCAATTTCTATTTCTACGATCCAACCAGATCTATCCGTCTGAGGCAGAATTAAAGTGACATACTGTATGCCATTAAAAATGTTTGATGATGAATTAAAAATCTAAATTGATATTGGAAAATACCATTTGGGTTGAGACATGGTAAGTTTATTTTACTATAAGATCCAACCACATCGATCTGTCTGGTTGTGAACAGATTTGCCAGTAATTCTTGTTTACTTGTTTGTTTGTACACATATTTAAGTTACACTTGCAGAGCCCTGTTGCACAAAAGTAGGATAAGGGATTAAGCCAGGATATCTTGGTGATCCTGGCTCAATTGATCCCCTATCCGGTTGCACTAAAGCTGGATAGGGGGCAGGAGGATATGTTATGGTATAACTGCTCCAGACCAGGCTAAATTCTAGGATCTATTTAATCTCATCCCTAATGTCAGTCAGCAGTCGCCACTAATGGAAACCAATAGTTATTTCACTGCTCACTATACATTGTTATCACATATAACTAGACCCACTGTCATTATTTAAACATTTGTGATCATTAATTTTAATCATTTTGGATAAATAATGAGTTTTAGATGATGTTGCTATCATTAGATAATTTACAGTTTCCCACAGACTATAAGGCTATATGTAAAATGATAGAATATTAGGGCCACAGAGGGAAGAAAATACAAATCATATTGTAAATAGTTGTTTTAAAGGAGGACAGTTGTTAAAATGACAGATGTGGGGCATTTCGTGAAATTGTACTTCAGTATGGTTTCATAAACGCAGACATGCTGATGTGCCAGAATATGAAGTATCACATTGTCATAACTATCAAAACTGTAAAAAGAATATGTTGCTTTTCTGCAGAAAGAACCAGCCTCATAAATTTATGACTATCCTTTTTCCTCAGTGGGGCCCTAGTACTCTGTCATATAAAATAATACACATTCCATATGAATATGAAAACACAATGTGTAACATTATGTTCCTTTATTGAATAAGGATAAAACAAAGCAGGTAAACTACACTCAAAAAACGTTCACTTTGAATGAACATAAAAAAATTATGGAAATGATTTCCACATGATTAGATAGCGTTACTTGAACAAAAATGAATCATATTGGTCCTACTTAATGTACTTAGGTTCAAACTAATACATTTAAGTTGATTCAATCTAAATACTGCAGTTGGACCCAACTTTAAATTAATATTGTTGCTCACTCTCAAAAGATAAAAGTTGATCCAACTTAATTGAATCACTTCAATTGGTCACACCTCATTAAATTAAGTTTATTCAACTTAAATTTGTATGACTACCTAACACAATTTATGTTGATATGACTTAATCTTTTGCTTTAATTTTATTTCTAAATCTGACATTGGTAATGTTTTCCTAAGTTACAGCCAATGGGTCTTTTAATTTTCACATCAAAGACATGAATTACTCAGCAAAGTCCCACATCACAAGGCAGGAGCTCAAATAACGCGCTTACTGTCTTATGTATTGTATCAGTAACATTTCACCGCACAAGGGGGTTTGTCAACATCCTCTACCAAACTCTAACTAGAGGTGCAGAAAAAAAATAACATAAAACTCACACTTAGACCCCAATCTGCCCAGATAGACAAAGAAAATGGAATCCCACAATTCCTTGCGATTAATGTATCCAATTTAATGGTATCATGTTGGATCAACATGATTGAAATTAGTAACTTTTAAATGGATTATTTTTATGTACGATCGACATGATTCCTTCATGTAAGATTTACAAACATAAAAGCTTCTGGTTGAAATGACAAGTTACATTTTCATAAAATTAATTGGCTGGTTATTTAATTTAAATTATTTTTGAGTGTGCTTTATCACTGTGGCGGTGTTGCCTTTCTTCTTAATTATATCTTTTACCTCCTCGTATGCCTCCATGAGGATTTGTGCTTCCGACGGGGAAAGGTACGCGGCTCTAGTTGCCATGGTAAATCAGTGAATCTGTGATCTGTGGCGGGGTCTATTAGAGTGAGCCGTGAGCGCGCACCTATCCAGGATTGGTTTCACCTGGCTTGATGAATCCGTGTCTGCTCATCCTGGCTTGGTCTTTGTGCAACCAATTAAGCCTGGACGCACATGTTTTGGCTTCATTGAGCTCAGCTCAGTCATTTATCCCGGATGTCTTAATTCTACTTTTGTGCAACAGGCCTCAGATCTTGCCAGAAATTCAAGGAATCTTGAAAACTTTACCTGCGCTGTTTAGCACCAGGTATTTTTACCGCTGAGTCACACTGGTTGAAGCTTTGGCTAAAGATATCATGGATTGATTTTGTGTCATTGAATGGGTCGAATCAGATTGTCCAGAATGAACCAATATCGATTATGAAATGGATCACAAATGATGACTACGAATCGAATCGTTAAAATGAATCGTTACACACCTAGTAATATCCCAAATGTCACAATCCCACTACTTGACTGCTCTAAGAGGTCATCATTATTATACAGTAAAGGCCAGAAAATGGGTTAAAAAGGTTCTTTTTTTCTTCTTTTTTAAAACCTAGTTACACTTTTAATGTAAATGTTTCAGTAAGCTACATTCATCTAGAACAGGGGTCTGCAACCTGAGGCTCTGGAGTCCCATGCGGCTCCTTTATCCCTCTATTGTGAGTATTTGAAGAAAGATTTGAAAAATTGTTAAATTTGTAGTTTTGGTTAATTTGTTTTAACCAATATTGTTTGGTCATATTTTTATATACATGTCAGATAACTGAATAAAATTATGGTCAACTGTTAAAATGGTTTAGTTGGCATAGTTAATAGCATTTTCATGTAACCTAAAGATTTTTTTAAGAGTTTGAAGTAATTCTACATATATGTTTTCATTTTTTATAGCAACATGAGAGAAGAGATGACTGTGCACCATATTGATAGAAAATGCCATGTTTGACTTGGTTTTCTTGTATTTTTATTTAAGTAAATCTGGAGGATAAACAGGGTGTATTTTATTTTGAAAGGAACTTTTATGTGCTGCTGTCACAAATAATGTTATGAAAACATAACACTTTAAGAATTAAATTATTGTAAATATTTAAATAAATACAGCAATTAATAAGTGACTTAGTGGCCACAAAAACAATATAGTAATAAATATTCTAAACGGTAAAGTGGGACTTTCTGGCTCTCCCTGGGATGTGGTTTGAAGGAAAGCTCTTTTAGCGTTACAGGTAGCAGACCCGGGATCCAGAATCAGTCACCCTTAATTCAGTCGTGAACTTTAATCCAAATGTAATATGTTTATACAACAACTTCTAGGATATTTGTTAACATATGTGTCGGTATTTTTTATATATCTTCCTGAAATTACTTTAGATTAAATGTTTGCTTTGTTTTGATTAAATGTGCCGAGCTGCTGCTGCTGCTACATAAGGTGCTGGTATTTTTTTAAATTAGGTCAGCTTTTGCTGTTTAAGAAGATGCTACTCATCTGTGAAAGGACAAGAACAAGCGGCTGTAAGCACAAAGAAAGCCTTACAAAGCAGGGAGAGTGAAGGAAAGAGCACAATGAGACACAAACAAACACTGGTCTACCACAGAACTCGTCCACTAAAAACATTACTAGTACAGATCTAGAATGAAACTCATGATGCAAGTTTGAATAGAACATCTACATACTGGCGCACACACTAACCCTTGTGCCTGCCTCTATGTCTAATCCATAGACAATAGGGGTGGCAGGGGTGTCGGGGGCCCAGCGTTGGCCTCTCCTGCGACCCACACTGCTTGCGCTGTAGCATTGGGCAGGAGTCCTGCTGCTGCACTGGGGAGTCTCAGGCCTGCCTGAATCTAGGGGATACCTCTGCTCCCAGTCAGAGACACAGGAGGCAACTGAAGGAAAGGAGGAGGAGGTGGAGGGGGTGGATGCAGGGTAAGGGTCCTGAACTACTCTACATCTGGCTTGATTTTTGTGAGAAGGATTGTGGCTCGACTCCTGTGAAGTGATTGGGGAACAGGGCCAGTGATTGTTAGTTTCCAGATCGACATAAACACAAGATTAATAATCAGCAGAACACAAAAGTGCCCAGAAGATTATCATATTACATTATACCACAATTATTAGCTGCATGCAAACTTTGCACATTAAGAAAGAGGGACTGAGGGTGCACTGCTGAGATCTAAGGATCGTGGGACGCGTGGCTTACAGGGAGTGGTGACGGAGATGCAGACCGCTTCTGCGCGTGGTTGCGATCTCTTTCTCTGGAGGGTCTCTCAGGCTTCTCCTGCCGCTCTGCTGGAGCGCTGCTGCTCTCGGTCACAATGGCTTTGAGCTGCTTCAGCTTTTCATCCTTCACCCACAGCTTATTCTGCAACTCCAGCTGCTTGGCGTTCACTCGCCTCTCCTATAAAGAAACCATAAACCATATTTGCAATGGTCTCCAACCCTGTTCCTCTTGAACTACCACCCTGCTTGTTTTGCAGCTAACCCTGCTTCAGTAATTATTGGTCACCTGGATCAGGTGTGTTCAGCCAATTAGAAACTGGGCTCTAGGGCTGCATGATATGAGGAAACCATGCGATATGCGATATTGGTGATTAATATTGCGATAACGATATAATTTGCGGGACATAAATAAAGAGCAAAACCAAAAGTATCTTTCCAATTTCATTGCAACAGTTTAAAAATTATACTCCGAATGACCCTCGTTAACATAGAAGGCAAACATCTAACATTACGGGGCTCCATCTGATTGGTCAACAACGTGAAGGGGTCCATCCGACTGGTCAATTGCATAAAGGGATTTATTTGATTCGTTAAATGCTTCAAGTTGCCATAAGATTGTTTTATCACATTTAAGGTAACCATTTATTGCGATATCTTTTGCAATATTCATATTGAACAGCTCGACACTGCGATAACGATAAATTTGCGGTATATTGTGCAGGTCTACAAACAAGCAGGGCGTTAGCTCCCACAGAACAGGGTGGGAGACGTCGATTTAGATATTAAATTTCAGCTAGTTTGAAGCAGCAGGCATTTGACGCACATTTAAGAACACACATTTTGCCCACGGTGTTCACGCTGCATAAGAAGGGGTGGGCGTCATCTTTTTCTACTGTAGCGACCTGTAGCTTATTTCCCAGCTCTATTCCAATATACATAAGACTTGGTGTCACATGAACACAAAACACAATTACTAATTTCTCCTACATGATACATTCTCAAATAGTTGTCACTTCTGTAAATGAAAGAAGATACCATCCATACAACGCAACAGAACCTGATTTGTCAAAGTTTAACCTGGTTTAACTTTCATTGTGCGTTCAAAGACCGCATGTTCTGTACATAGAGCCCGAGAACAGTCGTAAAAATCAGAGTAGTGATGCACGAGATTTGAACGAGGAAGCCTGAAACGCGCTTTTACATAGACTTCTCATTGGAAGTGGTTGGTTGAACGCACGTTGCTGAGGATTTTGTGAACGTAGCTTCAGAGAAATGATTTTGGCACCTCAGAAATATTTTATTCCTCTATTACTGTCATGGCCACTGTGACTTTGTGAAAGGCTCAAACTTTACAAATGCTTTGAAATGGTGTTGCATGAGTGATCCGTTTTACGCACACACTCCTTCTCCCACTTGAGTTTGGTGTCAGTGACCACGCCTTGCATGCGCTGCTCCATGCGCCTCCTCTCTGCCAGCTCCCTCTGCAGCCTCTGCTCCCGGCTCTCCAGCTCCTGTTGAAGGGAGCGTTTATCCTGCTCGTACATCCCTGTCGTTTTCTGAAGGATATCGATCTAAAGAAGGAATCCCAAGTAAGAGAAAAGCAGAGAAATTCCAACCAAACTAGAAAAAATATTCTCGGAACTGTAAAGATTAGTTTGCATCTGTAGAGGACCTTGTATTCCAGCGTCTTAGATTTCTTTTCTAGCCGTTCGATCTCTGTCCTCTGGTTGAGAATGACTTTGTCTTTCTCGTTTAGCTTGCTTTGTTGGTCATGGAGGAAAGTCTCCTTTGCACCAAGCTGACTGTTAAACTGTTGCAGCATGGACTGCAGTGTATTGGCTGAAAAAAACAAAAGTTAAATGTTATCTATCTGTCCAGTTTATACACAAATAAAAGTGTCTTCTGGTACTTGTGGCAAAGACAAACTGGTTTGTACCGGTTTGATTGAACTGCTCCTTCATCATTTGACGGATGTGTTGCCGTCTTTCCAAGACTTCGATCAGGCGGGGAAGCATCTGATCATCGGTGGGATCCACCAGCTCACAGGGAGGCAGAGCTGGGAGGCTTTCTATGAGCTGGTTCAGCAAACCTGGGTCGTCTGTGTTTCCGAATAGTCATAGAAAAGAATACAGAAGTAAATACTGAGTCCATGTTCCTGTTACACCTCTGAACTCAACATTCACAGTACAGACCAAAAGTTTAGACTCTCCTTCCCATTTATTTGAATGAGAAGGTGTGTCCAAACTTTTGGTCTGTACTGTATGATCACAGCACAATTATTTCAGCCAAACTTCACCTAACCTAAATCCTTTGAGCTGTGCATGTGACATTGTCCTAACATTCCTGACATGAACAGTCTGAGCTCAGCAGAGCAGAACAGAGGGGGGCATACCTGGATTAACTGGACCTCCCCTCTCTGCCAGCCGTCGGGACAGCTCATCTTTAAACGCCTGGTTTTTGTGTCTGCGCCCGGCTGGAAGGCTATAGATTGCTCGATCTACTGGCCGAGCCACCTCCACTTCTTGGGTCATTTCTGCAAAGCGCATCACCAGCTGCAACACAAACAATGACACCCAACTTACAGCCAAACCAGACTAAGCATTTCTGCTACGCTGGAGAGGCTCTTTTCTGATTGGAATGTAGGCAGTTTGATTGCTGGGGTTAACGGCGTAAAGGTGTCTTTAGGAAACAGAATCAAAAAGGCTAAATAAAAACAGTGTTTACAGAATTCAAATTATGAACACAATTAAAAAGGGTAGCATATAGGTACATAAGTACAAAAAACCCAAATAATTTTGAAAAACAGTGAACTGTTTGTAACCTGCATGAAAAAACAGAAGTAAAAATCCCTCAGAAAGCATTTACAGGTAAAACTTTTCTGTTTTTTCATGAGTTCCTATGGAACAGGTTATTTCCCCTCAGTTTTTTAAGGAATCATTTAAACACCACGAAAAGGTTGAGTTTTGAAAAACATATTTAAATTACTTGAAATGAGTGGAGTTACTTTAATCGGCTGTCAACATTTATTATTTTAAATTAAACCATGTCCAGAAACATGTTTGAATGAGGCTCAAAAGAGCAATAAATAAATAAAAGAAACTACAGCTAAACGTCGCCTCTGTAATATGTTATAATCAAAGTTATACAAACAAAAGTACATGTTAGATATGGAAAAAGATTTTAGAATTTGATAACTTTAGAAGGGACTCGTACCAAACAAATCAAATGTGAATCATCAGAGAGAATCAAAAGTAATTAACCGGCAAATATAAAATAATAATAAAATAAGACCTTTTTATAATAGATGGCTGATAGATGTTTTACAAAAGTATTTTGTCTCACCGCAGATTCTTCATAGTCATCTGCATTAGGGTTGACGCACACAATCATCCTGACTTTTCCCTCTCCATCAAAGTAGTTTTTAAACAGATGTGTGACTTTAGAGTCTCTGTATGGAACCATCTGGAAAAAAAAAAAGTCTTGTTGAGATCATTTTCATGGAAAATGAAGGTGGAACATTTAATAATTAATATGAACCTTGTTAGTTCCACACATCTGGTTCTCACGCAGGACTTCCATACATGTGCGCAGCGTCATTAGTGACTGATTAATGTTACCTGTAAACGACACATAAATATATCTGCTGGAAATACCACATAATTATATAATATGTGAGGCCACGCCAAAAACAGGTGAACCAACCTGCTTCACGGAGACGGCTCCCCTCTGCTCTGGTTCTGCTGGTGCGTTCACTGCCCGCCAGGTCAACCAGACACAGCTGACTCACGTTCACTTGGTTTTTGTCCTGTTTAAACAGACAACTGTCAGGCCTTTTTACGTTTATATTTTTACAGATTAACTGATGTCATTTAGATTTAGCCAGCAAAGTATTTGTGAAATATTTTATAATGACATAAAACTTTTACCTAACCTATCCAGATGTAAATTTAAATCGACTTCTGTGCAGGTTTGGCAACCCTTTGTAATACAACAATTTCATTTAAACCGTTTTAATTCATTATATTTGAATATTGCAGCCATCTAGAGTTAAGAAATCTAATTTGAAAGCTTCACAAGACCTCGAATCAAATGGAAGATGTTATTTGCTAAAGAATTATGCTTCGTGTTTAGTTTAGAAAACATCTATAAATGCAGAAAATAACGTCAGAACTAAACAACACGAAGGTAAATTAATAAAATATTCTTAAGAATAATAGAAAATGCCTCATTACTGGTATATAAATTTATTAATAAATGAATAATCACAAAGAATTGAAGAGTTTAAGGCACATTTAGTAAACAATAATTTGTTTAGTTAGGATTTCCACTTGAGTTATTTTTCATTTTAAAGTAATTTTTTGTAAAGTTTTTGATTTTCCAACTTATTGCAATAAGCCTGTTAGCACACTGGATAAAAATAATTCTTAGCCCTTAAGACAATTAATTTTTCAATGAAAAAATAAAAATTATTTTCCCTTGATGTGGCAAACAAATGAAGACAACTTGTACAGTATTGTTTTTGTTTAAATGTATTTAAGGCATTTTAGGATGTTCTCAATCAAATCAAATCAAGCTTTATTTAAATAAATAAAAAAGCACTATTCATGCTCGGAGCTGCTTAAAGCGCTTGAATTTTTTAAGCCTGACATGTTATTAAATAAATAAACAACATTCATACTGAAGCACGCATTTCACCTGCAGTATATGATCTCCATCAGCATCAAGTGGTGCTTGAACCAACTTGACGGTGAACACGCTGTGAGAGCGGCTGGATTCCCGGTTAAGCTGAGTGTTTGCGATCCGTCTCTTCTTTTGTCCTGGTAAAACATCCCAGGAGAACAGTAGAGTTACGTTCCCATCACAACAGCTTGTTTAGGGCTTTAGGGCTTGTTTTGCTTGATTTTACAGCAGCATCTGAAAGCTCAAAGGTCTTATTTTAAAGTCTAGCAAATGTTTAGTGTTTTGAGTATTTTAGTTTGCATTTAAAAGAAAAGTAACAAAAGCTGTAAAACCGCAGCGTAAACACTTTTTAAAAGTTTTCCATTTCAAAAATAAAAAGGAGAATAAAAGACCAACCTTTCCAAAAGATTTCAAAAGCCTCTTCTGTAGATTTCACTTCAACTTCTGTGCAGCCGGCAACATACATGTTATGGTTCTGATCTTCACGGAGAACCTTGGACTGAGGTGGTCTAAAAAAAAATAAAACACAAGCTTATGAGGAAACAGCACAAATTGCAGCAAAGGTTTACTGACTTGGTGATAAAAGCACTTAAAGCTAAATGAAGCATTAGTACAGGTAAAACAAGATCTAGGGGGGGGGGGGGGGGGTCATACAGTACATGCACGCTGGGTTTGCACAGAAACACAACTCATGAGCCATTCAGGGACATCACTTTGTTTTCATCTTCATGTTACAGAGCACAGCCAACAAGATGTCACAAAGCTGGGTATGCAGCACCATTATCATTAACACGTTCAGCGTTGCTGGAATGGAACAAGACTATTGACTCATACCAAACAGCAGGGACAGCCAAGACGAGGCTGTGAATAAACACAAGGTCTAATGCTATTTCACTGGGGACATACGTGAACTCTTTGTTCCGTATTGGCGTGCCTCCATCAAGCCACCTACCAAAAGTTGACAACTCGTCAACAAAATGTAGACTTACTGTGTCACAACAACTGTAATACACAGCTTTTATCAAACTGCACACATCAACCATCACAAGCATGATATTTCCTAAAACAAATCTTGTGCAAATAACCTTTCAAACTGACACAAAAAAAAGCATGCACTTGTCCTACTTTGGTCTTATTGGATCAAAAGGAGCATCTTCAAGAAGATCATAGATGTAGTTGTTGTAGATCTCGATGTAGGACACAAATACGCTGAAACAGCAGTCTTCGTCCACACTCTCAGATTTGCATGCCTCTTCTGGGCTGATCATATCTGCAAACTCTGGGTCAGCCTTTTGCCTGAAAAAGCAAAAGTCTTATCAACTTTCTGAATCCGTTTCAACTGTTTTAAAACACAATTAGATTGTAAAAAGAGAAACGCATGGTTCATTTGTACCTGGATGATGGCGTTTTGGGCACCGACTGCTGACTATCACGCTTCTGTCGCTCAAGGAGAGCATCAACTTGACTCTGGATTTCCATTCCATTTTTGTCATCTGGCTTGAAGACCTGATGAAAATTTGAAGCAAATTGCAGAAGTCACAAATGTGCCTAAACATGTAAAAGACAGGAAGACAAAGCCCTGAGGAGGATCAACACCCGCAAGGCGACAGGTCCGGACAACATTCCTGGACGAGCCCTCAGAGCCTGTGCTAACGAGCTGACAGACGTTCTCACCTCGATATTCAACCTCTCCGTCAGCCAGAGAGTCGTCCCCTCCTGCTTCAAGACCACAACCATTGTTCCCCTCCCCAAGAAGAGCCCTCCCACCTGCCTGAATGACTACAGACCAGTAGCACTCACTCCGATCATTATGAAGTGCTTTGAGAGAGAGTGATGCTGACCCACATTCAGAGCAGCATCCCAGACACACTAGACCCCCTGCAGTACGCATACCGGCCCAACAGGTCCACCTCGGATGCCATTGCCGCAGTACTGCACACCTCCCTCTCACACCTGGAGAATAAAGACTCCTACATCAGGATGCTCTTTTTGACTACAGTTCGGCATTCAACACGGTCGTTCCCCACAAACTGTTCTCCCTTGGAATACACCCCCATCATCTGTGACTGGCTCCTTTACTTTCTGACTGGCAGGCCTCAGTCTGTCAGAATAGGGAACAGGACTTCAGCCAGCATCATCACAAACATTGGCACACCACAGGGCTGTGTTCTCAGCCCCATCCTCTACACCCTGTTCACCCACGACTGTGTGGCCTCTCATAAGGGCAACATCATCCTGAAGTTCGCTGATGACACCGCTGTGATAGGACGCATCACTGGCGGGGACGAAGCAGCCTACAGGAGGGAGGTGACCAGTCTGGTGGCATGGTGTGAGGACCCTCAACACAGACATGACAAAGGAGATGATAGTGGACATGAGGAAAGAGAGAAGGAACCCTCATCAGCCGCTTCTTAACCAGGGTCTGGAAGTGGAGAGGATGAGCAGCTTCAAATATCTGGGGGTCCACCTCAGCCAGGACCTCACCTGGACACTAAACACGTCACAGCTGGTGAAGAAAGCTCATCAGCGGCTGTACTTTCTGAGGAGGCTGAGGATGTTCGGCATGTCCCCAAAGATCCTCAGCAACTTCTAAAGCTGCATGGTTCAGTCCATTCTGACCAAATGCATCACAGTCTGGTACAGCAGCTCTTCCGCCATGGACCGCAAAGGCCTGCAGAGAGTGGTGAAGACTGCGTCCAAGATCATCAGGACTCCTCTCCCCCCTGCTGCAGAGCATCTACAAACGCAGGGTCTGCAGGAGAGCTGCCTCCATCGTCAAGGACCCCACCCACCCGCAACGAGGACTGTTCACTCTCCTCCCCTCAGGACAGAGGTACAGGAGTGTGAAGTGGAGGACCACCAGACTCAAGAACCCTTTCCCTCTGCCATCTAGGGTTGTGCCGATGGACGATATCATCGTCCATCGTGATGGGTGAGTGACATCCCGATGGAGAGACACCATCGTGATGCCACGCCCCCGCCACGTTGCGAGTCAACACCATAAGCCGCGGTTACATGTACAAAATATCTTGATGGGATCAATGGTCGGATTAGAATCCAACCGTGTACATGGGCCCAGAAAAATGTTTTCAGAATATAAAAACGTTCACTAAGGTCACACTTTCTGTCGGAATAAATCATTCGCATCATGAAACAACAAACTGCACCTTTGCACATCCTCATTGTTCGCTACTGTTATTATCACTTTTGCACTTTTAGAATTGCCACTCGACATCTTGTACTTTTGTGTGTATGTTGTGTGTGAATTGTTTCAGTTTCCTCTATACTTTTTGGCATTCGGAGCAGACAGCAAAGAAAGAATTTCATTGTGCAGGGAAACCCGTTCTTTACTGTGCATATGATGATAAACCCTTTGAATCTTGAATGATGAATTTAGAAATAAACGGATGCAGGGCTTACATATCTTTTGGCCTGAAAAGGGCCAATGCTGTTGAAGAGCATGTCCAAAGAACGCGGGAGAAGGCCGCCCTCTCCTGGAGAGCCCGTCATGGTGAAGGTTTTACCACTTCCAGTGACGCCATATGTAAACAACAAACCTGTGGATTTTGTTTAAATTTAAGTGAATCTTTCTGAAATATTTAAGTTACAGGCATCCTGTTATCTTATCTTTCTCTGGACAAAATGTTATTTATACAACACCTAAACTCTACTGACTACAACTAGTGCTGCTTTCTTTACATTAAAAAGGGCAAGTTTACCTGCCAATGGCTCAGTTTTCCAATCTGACAAACAACTAAATATTTACCATACACATCTTTTTTAAGCACCATCAAATATAATAAGCTTAAAAGTCTTAAACTCACCATTTTTACAGTGAATGAGGTCGTTTACCAACGGCTTAGCAACATCCTGAAAGAGCTCCATTTGGGTTGTATTAACCCCAAACACTTTTTTAAAAGAGTATTGTGTCTGGAAAAGAAGTACAGAAAAATACAAATAGATTTCATGTTTTTACTTTGCCTCTGCACCATATCTATAACTAATGTTGATTGTGAGCACAAGGAGGTAAGCAGTGGCTAAAATAGAGTCAGGCACTTTTAGAACTAAAATGTTCTAATAATGTTCCCTTTGGATTATTTTGATGTGGAAAAACAACAGTGGGCTGAACTTTGGGAAACTAAAATGTGAATGGATTTGTCATTACAGTAATTCTTGTTTACTGGTTTTGTTTGTACACATATTTAATTTACACTTTATTTTCCCAGAAATCTGGAAAACTTCAGCTGCTCTGTTCAGTACCAGGTATTTATCTCTGAATCACACCGGTTGAAGTTTTGGTTTAAAATGTCCGGGATCCATATTACGTTAGTGAATAATCAACCACAAATTATGATATGAATCGAATCATTAAAATAAATTGTTACATCCTCAATGAATATTTCCCAATCCACAAATTTAACTCATTCAATAAGACAGCAAACGTTTAACAATACCTTTGCAGTACTGACATTATAAATAAAAAAAGGGGGATTTGATGACAATTAGTGTCATATTTCACAAAACTTTTAAAGGTGATGCTCTTGCCTCTTTATATTCTCCATTGCGGTTGGCTTTGAGTCCATCGGGGGCGTGCAGCTGAATAGTCGTGCTGCTGATCATCTCAATACAGCATTCCTCATCTTCTGAAATGAGTGGACGAATCCGACAATAAACCTGTAGACAGCAAGGTCCAAATTAGTTTTAGGCAAATGAAAACATACTTATCGGTGTGAAACTTTCTGATTTAAAGCCCCAAGTCAATCATCTTTTGATCTGTTTTCAAATCATTCCCAGTGGTCTTTTAATTATAATTAAGCAATTTACTAGCAAAAATAAAAAACTTTAAAAAAAAAAACCTCATTTTCTAAGACAGTTTCTACTGAGCAACAAAAGCTCATCAGAAATTTGCCTCTGACTTTGTGCTAGCTAATAGCCCCTCACAACTCCAACCTAATATTAGCAATGTGACAAAAATGGTGAGCAATATTGGAGCTTCCAACCGTACAGTTTTGAGCCAGATGCCAGCTGGAACGAGGAAAACAAAGACGTATATGGATCCATTTGCCTACAAGTGAATGTAACAGAATAGAGCAGAGCAGACTGGCCCACCCATTGTAGTTTCTACGTCACAGCTACAAGCTTCTTAAAATTGCTTTTTTTTTTTCTTTGTTTGCCCCTGATTTACAATGATTTGAATAAAGAAATACTCAGAAATGCAGTTTTAAGCTTACGTTTCTTGATATATGTCCTCCATCATGAGAAAAATGCTACAAGAACATGTTAAAAACACAATTTTCATCAGAACTAGAGTTGTAATTCCTTGCAATGATCAATTAGTTTATTAAACTTGACTTTTTGTTTAGAAAGAAAATCTGACAAGTTCAAGAAAATACATACTTTTTGGGGATGCAAACACATTAAAATCCAAATAAGTGTCATTTTTAAATTTTTCAGTTGAATTTACATTTGTCAATGTCAGTGGTTCCACATCATTCAAGTGCGAGATTGAGAATGAGCAAAAGACTTACTCCAACAGGATCTCTTTCTGTGTTTGACGGCTTCTTTTGGCCGGGCCTCCGGGGAGTCCTCCCTTTGCTGCGACACACAGTGATGATACAGTCAACATTTTTAGAGGTGTATGGAAATCCACATCTTTTTACGAGTCGAAAAGTAAAGTCAGATACATTAATTCAACATTTCTTTTCTCATTCTTTATTTAACTAATATTAGGCCAGAAAGTAACTAAATACATAAATGATGTCTAGTTGTTGGCATATTTAAAGGTTTGCCCATTAAGAACGACATGTATTAGAACAAACAGGTAGGTTCAAATAAACGAGTGCTAAACCTTTAGCTAAATTGCTAATTTTGGCTAGCTCAGGTGACATTTTTCCGTCAATAAATAAACTCCAATAACATCAAATAGACGTTCAATATCACAGACAGCTTGGTTACCATTTGAGTAGCGTGTGTTTTCACATTTATTAGACAGTTTAGGAGGTGAGTTTATTGAGTTCACAAAGTTTTCAGGGCGAAAAAGTCAATTGCTAAACAAACAGCGGTAAGCTAACGTTCTTCTGTTCCCTTCCGGACTTCCAGTAATTACATATTCAATGTTTATTTTGATAAACAAATATAAAAGTCATCGTAAGAAATACACAGTTAAAATGCCAGTAACGTATTTCGTAGCTATGATAAAATGGAGTGACACTGACCTTGTTTTTTGCATTGTTTATATTACCGGTGCACTCTCAACTGCTCCACAGAGGCGCCTCTTCTCGATTTGAAAATTCCCTCTTGTGAATCGTTGCTGCGTCACAAAAGTTATTCGACCAATCACGATAGAAGGTGAGTCAGCGGAAGTCCCGCCTTCATTTCCGGTTCACCTAGTCCATTCAAACCCGTCTGCAAAACGGTTTTATGAAGGGATAAAACGGGTCTAGTCCTGTATTAAAATGTTTACAAAGTTTTCTTTTCTTACGTTTATAGAACAAGAAAAAAAGAAAGAGAAAAAAATGTTTTCAATTATTCTATAGCTATAGTGTAATTTAGGTTGACATGCAGATTGTGCAGATTGTTCTGTGGACAAATCCAATTTGTTTCTAAAACGGTTTGTCACATTCTGTTACATGTTCTGTTACTCTATATTTTTTGCAGGCCTACATCCACACAGTTTTGTTTCATACTACCAGAATGGGCTAATTCAATCATTTGTAAATTTGAATGAATTATATTAACTCAATATTGTACAAATATTATCAACCACATCAATAATGTGCATAAAAACAAAATATATGCAAGTCTAGTTCAAAACCTAACAAACCTAACAATATATTGAAATGTATTACATTTAGTTCTAATTTCACATATTTATAGAAAAGTTAAAAGGGAGGTAAAACTCAAATTTTCTGCTTAACTGGCCTTATTTTCTTTCTTGCAATAATGTAACATTTTTTAATAAAAACTTGTTTTATTGTTTTCAGAAAATAAAAATTTTGTTGGACCTTTAAAATTATTTGTCATCAGTGACTAAAACTGTCTTTATCACATTTACATTTATTTATGTTTTTTTTTTTTTGAGGGGGGTGCTAATCAACATTATTAAAAGGAAACTCAATCTACTGTCTCTATGAACACAGAGAATCAATACATGGGATTTCCTTTGTGTTTTACATGTAACCTCAGTTTTAAATGTGACCTCATTTGTTGTTACCTCTTCTAAAAGAATTCAAAAAGTTGTAATGAATGAATTTGTTTTCCAAAGGTTCATCTAAGGCAGGGGTCTCAAACTCAATTTACCTGGGGGCCACAGAAGGCAGGGTCTAGCTGAGGGAGGGCCGCAACTTCAACGCGCACACACACACACGCAACTTGTGTCTGAGAGCCAATACATTTGTATGGAACATATACTACTATACTATTAACTATACTCTATTAGGAACTGTTTTCTGTAGAAAATTTACTTATAAAACTCTCATTCAATAAAATAAATTAGTAAAAACTAGTAAATAAATCAGTAATACGTTTCTGTTTATTCAGTCTTCTATATCTGCTGTTTTCTAATGTAAAGGTCCTTATTAACACAGTTCAGTTAACACTGTCGAATTATAACTATTAAACACAAAAGAAGATTCCAATTCTACAGTTCTGTAAATCCATCAATGGTTCTTCTGAACACAGCTTCTCTTGTCTTCTTCTTACTGCTGGACACTTGGCAGCACTTCCTCCCAAACAGCTGAGACCCTCAGTGTGGCTTAATGATGATTGTCAGTAAATCTGGACTGGACTTGGACTTATTGAAATTTAAGGTGGAGGAGTCTGAGAGGATGTGCTCCCAATTTTGAGTCTGTGTTGATTTTTTTTTTAAGTTTACTCTTTAAACCACAAATCAGTAAAGGAGAAACAAAATTCAGAAAGCATTTTTGGATTTTCTTTCTTATGCTTTTTGCACATTTAAACCCCGGTCACAAGTTAGAGCAGTCGGTCAGCCACTCCAATATTTTTATACTGAATTCAAACTGTGGTTCATAAAAGAATGGGCGCTGTTCACTGGAGATCAGAACAATCGTTACTGATACTTGAGATCAGAGAAAAGCTAAAAAAAAAAGGATGGAAATTCATGTTGGTGACACCAAATATGTGCAGCCAAGATGCACAATAACCGTGTTTGAGATCACCCAGGTGGACAAAACACTGCACAGATCACCGTGGTGTGTGACGTATGTTTTTGCTCCAACATCACCTGTCAATCATCACAAAAATATCTCAAGAAAAAGGGCGGAGCAAAAGGACTCCGCACCAACAGTCCCGCCCAAAACTCAGAGGTAAATTTCTAATGAACTACTGCTGCTCTGCAGAAACCATGTCCTAGAAAATTAAGGTTTTGGATTTTGCCAAAAAACAACAATCATAATGAAAAAACAAGACACTGGGAACACTTATCAAAAAATGATCAGGGAAGGTCTTTAAATATGAATGACATTTAGTAATTAAAAAAAACTGAATGAAGCAAAAGGTATTTTTAACTGTTTATTTGAAATCTAAAAAATACAATAAATAACTTTTTCCTAAATACATTCCGTTCATGATCAGTGCAAAGAGTTATAGACATCTTCATTTGTTCATGAGGTCCAGTTTTCCCTGGTAGCTTAATCTCAGGACCGAATCATATGTCTGTGTGCAAAGACTGTACAGTCTAATCCAACAGGCTGAGGACAAGCACAAATCTTACAAATACTATAAAGTACATCTTTACAATAAAATTTTCTGATGTAAAAGAAAATAATCTTAAACAGTAGGAAAAAGGCTTTAAAAACTCTTCATACATACCACAACCGTGGAAATCAGAGAATTAAAAGGAAATATAATTAAATACAAAATGCAGCAAAAGTGCAACATCATTTCTGTGTTTCTGGATTAAACTTCCTCAGAAGCAAATTTATTGCAATGCAAAGTTCAAATGTTTGCTTTCGTTTGCATTGCAATGAGGTTTTTTGTAAAGATTTTGCTTTTCTATTCAGCTGTCTGGCAGGTTTAACGGCAGCAGCAACAGTGCATTCTGAAAAATGAGCTAGAATTGTTTTATGCACCTGTTAAAAAAAAAAAAAAAAGATCCCCAATACACTTTTATGTTTCCTGGTCTGCAGCACATGTGATGGCTTGGGTCTTACTAGGAGGACTTATGTTTTCTTCTGTTCTTTTCCATGGTTTCCCCCTGGACCAGAGAGAAGAGGTAGACTAAAGAGGGCAATAATGATGCAGTTGAGTACCAAACAGACCAGCGCCGGGCCCATCGAGTTGGCAAATGTGATGGGAAGGGAGTTTGCAGTGAGCCAGGGGCGCCGTATCGCCATGTCCTGCTCCACAGCCTGCATCTGGAAGTGGGTGCCGAGGATAGCGAACACATGGAAGAGCTGGTGGCTGTGGCCTGCAGAGGGAGTAGTTGATTCATGCAAAGAACAGAGCAAATGAGTTACTGCTGTCAAATCTTTATGCCATATACGGGACAATACTGTATACAGAGGATAGACTTGGTTTTGTTGTTTGTGCATAAACATTGTGCTTCCAAATCATTCCTGATTTTTTAGTTGTGAGCTTCAAAACAAAACTCCTAAGGATTTTTTTTTCAATTTTTGGAGGTTTTGTTGTTATTTTGTTAAACACAAATCATAAAGCAGTTGAGCCATTTATTTTATGCTACTTTAAATGGAATAATCAAACTACATTATTTTGTTTCCTGCTTTTATCCAGGTATAAAGACAACCGTCAACTTTTTTCACCCCACATCCTTTCTTTTTATGTTATTTATATTTCTGTTGCTCCTGCACTTCAGGTTTGTCTCTATTAAAGGTTTAAACTAAATCTCACAACTTCACTTTCACAGGAGTGTTTAGACAAGGATTCAGAAAATTAAAAATACTTTAACTTCTAATTCCAACAAGTTGAATTACATGAACAAGTAGAATTTAACTTCAAGACATTCATTTCTTGCTTTTAACTCCATCTGATTTTTGATTCTTTAGCTATTTGTCTTTCATTATAAAAGATAACATTACTCCTACAACAAAACCAGTTAACAGGTGTGACAAAACAGGGCTGACAGGAGTCAGAACAAACAGAAGACGTTAAGTAATGTATTAACAAAGTATAAAAAACTAAACAGAAGCTAAAGTGCTACAAAGACAAGTATCGGTGAAGCTGCTATTGAGATTAAACAAGCTGCTGATTTATTAACTGAAATTGACTCATTCTTACCGATGTAGTCAAAGCTGCCAGGAGCCAGACGCTCAGGTAAATGTGTGGCAAACAGAAAGCCTGTGAGAAAAGCCAAGGCAACATGGTTGTAGTGCAGCATGTTGGTTTCGTTATCGGTGCAGCCTTCACCTGCACACAGGAACACCTGTATACAAAAAACAGTCAAATATTTGGTGGGTCTTGTGTTTCACATTGTTTGAGTTTATGTTCTTTAGCAACTTTCATTTTATTTTTTAGATGTTTGCATGCAAATCATCAATGCTCCAATGATCTTCTGCAAATAAACATTAAGGAACCCTTTAAAAAATATTTTATTTTTCCTGTAGCAATATCAGTTTCTAATATCTTATACCTGGCTTCAGCACATGATGCAGAAGCCAGGAAAGAGGTTTTTAAAGAGCCACTCCGATGAAAAAGATGTTTTTGGTGTTTTTTTTACATGTTTGAGGGACAATTTCCTGATGATTGAGGACACACAAAGAAGATTAAGCCTAAAAGTGATTTTCTGAGTATTTCTGTGCTCAAATCGTCATGAATCATGAGCAGACGAAAAATATGCAGTCGGGGAAAAAAAGAGCTGATTTGTGGCGTTGAAAATATGCTGGGCAGGCTACAAGCTCTCTGCTCCTCTCCATTAACTTGTGGATGAATAAAGCCACGTCTTTATTTTCGTCGTCTGAGCTGATATCCTGCTCAAAACTTTACGGCTGCGCAGCTCCAATGTTTCTCCTGATTTTTGCAACGGTACCGTTTAGTGGGGGTTGTGAGGGGCTGTAAGCTAGCAGGAGAGCGTGCAAATACAGGGATGATGGGAAATGAAGGCAGACTTACTCCCTGCCAATACACCCACCCATAAATCAAGGGTGAATTTCTGATGAATTACAACCGCTCTGCAGAAACTGTGCCCCTTGAAAACGACACAGGTTTTTTCAGCTTTTGGTTTAAAATGGCAAAATCATCACTGGGAATGCTTTAACTATAGATCAAGAGATGATCGGAATGGGACTTTAACAGACCATCCAAGAAGTACCAGAAAAAGAACAAGCCGCATGTCAGCTGCCTTACCCTGTAGAACAGAGGGATGTTGTCGAACAGGTATGGGTAAGCAAATGCTATAACACGGAGAAATTTGCTGAACTTTGGACTCTGACACTCAGGAAACCTGAAAAAAAAAAGCAATGTTTTCATTGATGACAGATCCTCACTGCTACCAATTTATTTGTGGTTTAAAAATTTGGATTTCCTTTCCTGTTGAGTCCACCTGGCTAGGAAAATACATTTTGCTTTACGGCACAATCCAGCACAGCGCCTTTCAACCAGGAATCAGTGCTGATTGTGGTGCAGCTGGACTAGATGATTGTTTCCTTTCCCCAAAGTTTCTGAGTCAAATCTAGTTCAGACCGTGTGAAAAGATGTTTTGTGCTTTCTCGTGCACATTTTCACGCTGAAATCCTGATGACTTCTGTTTACTCATCCTGGAATATACCCAAGTGTCGTCAGGGAATAAAGGAACCTGACCTAACATGTTCCCAAGTGAAGGACATTATTCAGCACAGTACTTTTCCTCTGACCTACAGCTTCACTGGCATATTTCAGTACTACAGAAAACAAAAACAAAAGAAGAGAAAATTATAATTTGATAATTAAAAAACAGAATTAAATACAGTAGGACTTAAACCATTATTATTTACACAAAATCTGTAAAATAATCTAAAATTTCTTGACAAACTGGTACAGATTAAAAGAATTAAAATGACAATGTAGATTATCGAACAGTTTTGTAACAGTTTCTGTGAGTCAGGCTGTTACATAACAGACTGGGCTGCTCTGCGTCAGGTCTAACCTGCCCGGCTGAAACCACACAGGTCAACCACTGGTTCTCCCTGTCGTCGTTGGGAGACACCCTTTCTATGAAAGGTGACTTACTGAACACCTCCTCTAAATTAGCTTTGAAAAGCCTCTGAGGGTTTGGTTTCCCTGAAGTCAAAAATACTGTAAAGATAACCAGACATTTTTATAGGACGGGGAGATTTCTAACAAGTGTTTTTTCTTCTTTACCTCCTTGTGACGTCATAGTTATATTGCAGAAATGGAAAGCCCAGCCTTAGCAATGAAAAGAGACAAATAACACACAGTCATTAACTACATCAAGCCAACATTAAAGGACAAATCTTGAATGTCAACAGTGTTGGGCAACAAAAGATAGAAGAGCAATATTCAACGCTTCAAACTTGTTTTGGCTTTATGATAAAAACAAAAAACAAAAAAACAATAAAAATGACCATCTTTAGCTTTATTTTAAAATATTGATCTGTTGGCCATTAGCCGTTACTGTATTTAAAATCACAAACTGAGGTTTAAAGTGGGTAAATTACACATTTTTTGTTCAATTTGAATTCATGTACTACATTTCTTTAAATTTAAAAAACACAGAAGTTCATTAAATAATTGATTCAAACAATTTCAGGTGCTGGTGCAACTTTCTACTTAAAATTTACTAAACTTGGCACTGTCAATTTAAATGGGGTGAAATCTCTGACTGGGTCTTCTTGTTCTGGCTTTAGTCTTTTTAAATAAAGCCTCTAAAATAAACATAGAGCTTTAGGCTCCAACTGTTAAAATATGCCTGTTTTGCCTTTTTTATTAATAGTTTAAACTTATCTGATACTGTGTTACCCAAAACTCTCTTGATAAGCATATTTGTTATTCTACTAAATCCTACAAAATAGTGTTAACCCTATAAAGCCATTTTTCTTTTAAATTAGGAGGATTAATGAAATACACAAAAATACTGCAATACTGAGATATGGATGGTATAATTTATGATCAGTTAGATGATTTGATACGTTTTTGCTTACAAAAAGGTTATTTTAAGATGATCGTTTTGAGGGGAAAAAAAGCTCCTCATTTACCCGCTGTCTCAAATTTAATCCACACATTTTGAACATGGTTTAACATATTACAAAGAATTAATTATAAACAAATTTTATAGTCTTTAAATACGACAAGTAGTCCTTTAAAAATTACTACAATGCATGACTTGTTCTTAGCATAAAGGTTTAAAAATTGGTGAAACCTTTCCTGCCAGAAATGTTTGAGATTTCATGGAAGTGGCCATGTTGAAATGAACAGGAAAGGCTCCTCTACTGCCCCTAGTGGAAAGATAAACCACTACAGGGCAGAAACCATGAAGTTATCAACAATGGGTCCTTAAGGAAAGTTTTAATCATTTTAATGAGCTAGAAGTAGAGGGGATATGATACAAATGGTCATATAGGGCTAAAACTAATCTCTTGTTTATATAGTTAGCTTAAATTTTATCTAAATTTCCGGGTCAAAGTTTACTTTCTACTTATTTGGTTGCAAACCTTTTCTCTGTATAAAATGTAAAAAAAAAAAAAAAAAAAAAAAAAATAGTCCAATGTGTTTGTAGCACATACCTGGAGTAACATGCCACCGTGGTGCTGATGATGGCGTTGAACACAGCAATTGGAATGTAGCACTGGTGAAAGTAGCCGTTTGTCCACTTGTCAGGGAAAACATACGCCGAATAAACAACTGCAGACCCTACAGAGAAAAGGAAAAGTCAGAGTTGTGTCTTTTGAGTCGGTTGTTGACGTTTTAGCTGCACCGTGCTTTATTACCCATCACCAGGGGAGCTGCCGTGAAATGTTTAGTGCTCATCAGGAGGAATTCCTGCTCTAAAGTAAACTGAACCTCAAGCAAACATGTTTTATGACTATCCTAACTACTGTTATGCCAGTATTGCAAATGTTTATGACAGAGCAGAAATGAAACATGGCAGGCAGGTATCACAGTGATGCTGTACGCACCGAGGCTGTAAAAGCTGAGGGCGCCGTAGTCAAAGAAGAAGCAGATGTGGCGAGCCCGCGTCGACATGCTGCTGAAGGTGTGCGCGCAGCTGGATGCCAGAGGATAAATGCAGCAGGAGAAGAGGAAGACCAGCAGAGGCCAGGTGAGGGAGTCCTGCCAAGCCGTCTGCATCAGCACCACAGTCACCAGTTTCCATAGGAAGTACCTGGCAGAGAAAGAAAATCACAGCTTTACACTGCATTTAATTCAGGATGTGCAGTACAATAGGAAGCTATCAAATGATTATGCAACAAACATGCCTGCCACACCCCAGGGCAGACAAGAGAAACAAAAACAACCAAGTCCCACCTTGACCACGTCCACAATGAACGCTCTAGACGGAGTAGACTGAACATCAGCGGTTTAAATAAAGAAATGAAGCTTTATTTTCTGAAACACGCCAGAGAACAACTGAAAAACAGCCTCATCTGGATTTGACATGGTGGTGACACCATCTTGGTTTGGGCCCATGTTGGTACATTCAATCCATCTTTTATCATTTCAGGAAATTCTATATCTTTCTCTGTAGAAAAATGTTACATAATCTGAACCCTCAGTGTGTCTAAACCACAACATAAACCGTTTACCACCAAACGGTTAACATAAAAGAACCCGGTCTTTAAGCCAAACATAAAGCCATTTTTGACAGAACCCAACAGAGCTGGAAATCAAATGTTCACCCAATCTTACTTCTGCAAATATAAACCCTGTATAATTTTTCAGCACAGACTTAAACAGATATAGTCATCATTTTGAAAGAAGGTAGGTTCTGTGAGGACACTAGAAATCCTGAGTTTTAGCTTCCCGTTTAAAACAAGGGTGTGAAAGCAATATTAAGAGATCAACTTTCAAAGAAAAGAATAAAATAGAAAAGAATAAAACTTAACTGATCTCACAAAGAGGAAAGGACCTTGTTCTCATAGCTAGATTAAAAAAAACAGCAGATGGATAATGACACTAAAAATACACATATAAAATTATTAACAACAACAGTTATTGACCAGTGTCTGAGGTGCGTAATGAAAACAGCACATGCTTTCAAGCTTTCAGTTAAAACCTACAAACTGCAAAGTGATTTTAAAAAAAGTTATAGAAAATCTGTTTCTCCAAAAAAATAAAAAATAAAATAAAAAATAAAATAGGAACAAATGCCTTTATTTCAATCATTATCATTAAATTAAGCCATCATCTGTTTCCAGTGGTAATAAAATGACAGCTGGGACTGCTACATAACCACAAAAATACCTCTAAAGGTGGTGAGAAGGTGAAGTGTTCCACAGACAAGCATTTCAAATCAGATCTGCTCATTAGTGCACAGCGTTCCAGACTGCAACAAACCTCATGACTTAAGCACCCATGTGCCCTTCACGTATTACAAAACACACACACACCAGCTCACACAAACAAAAGCAAGCACTCAGTCCCAGGGCTCAGTCTCACTGGCAGCAGAAGGAACTCCATCAGTAACCTTCACAGTCTTCTGAAAGCCTGAGAGGCCCCCACGTGCTCACACAGACACACGCGTGCCCTCAGGAAAACATGACATTAGCGACGGAGCTGCAAAAAGTCAAGCCACCATAGTCTGATGTCAAACAAACACTTGAACTAGAAGGGGTTCCAAATCCAGGCTGCTGCCCTGCTCGTTTCCCCATATACCTGTCCTACCTGCTGCTGATTACCTGGATCAGGTGTGACCAACCACCAGTGGGGAACTGCAATGACAGGGTTGTTTAGAAAAGATGCAGACAGCAGCCGTGACGCCTGGATTTGGACACCCCTATGCTAAAGCAAGCAGAAGAACTTAGGAACGCCACGACAGATCTGCACTCTGTTTAAGAATTAACTCCTTAAAGCAGTTTGTCTGCTTGGTTCAAGTCCAATTCTTCCAGAAAAACCTGAAATCCAAGTAGACCAATTACATAACAGATTAGACAGATTCTTTACGGCTGTGGTTTGCTACATCCAGGGAAAGCGCGTGGATCCTCATGCATCTGAGGATCCATACGCGACTGACTTCAAAACAAACTGCTTCATTCATGTGAAGTGGCTGAAGTCATGCAGAAAACTGTGGATCATCATAATGACTGAAACTTTATAAAGGATAGAACGTTTCAAATCTTCAAACTTCTGGAAATCTCGTTGATCAACAAGATGTGCAACATTCTCCATTCGTGACGCACACAAAGCTTCCTGGGCGTTTTTCTTGTTGTTGTGCAAACAAAACCAAAAAAAGGAAACAAGCTCCTGTGAAGGCATGCATTCCTTCTTAGGAAACCCATAGAGTTTGAGGATATAAGATGGGTGAATGAAACGAAAAAAAAAGATAATGGAAGATAATGTAGCAAAAGCATAGAAATAAAAGTAAAAAACTAATTAAAAAGGATTGAAGAAGACTGTGTTTATAACATGTTATAATATTTTCCACACGATGTAGGATACATATTAAGAAAATTATGTTTAAAATTGCATTTCTGAGCTTTTCTTCAAATCATCGTGAATCCAAACCAGACAAAAAATATGCTGCTTGAAAAAGCTTTTAAGTGTCACACAGAAGCTGTCACAGCAAACCCCAAGCTCTCTGCTCCATTCTGATGCATCCACATGCAGATGACTAGATCCACGTACGTCTTTATTTTCCTCATCTGAGCTGACTTCTAGATCAAAACTGTCTGGCTGGATAGCTCCAATATTATTGTTGTTGTTATAATTTTTGTTTACTGGTATTTCAAGGTTGGGGGTGTGAGGGGCTGTAAGTTAGTGGGAGAGAGTGAAAAAAGATAGATGACAGGAATTGGGGGAAGATTTACTCTGCGGCAGCAGTCCTGATCACAACTCCAAGGCCAATTTCTATGAACTCCTGCCGCTCTGCAGAAAATGTGTTATAGAAAACACCACAAGTTTTATGATTTTGGCTAAAAACTGCATAATTGTAAATAAAGACAACTGGGAAGACATTAAAAATAGAAAAAAAATGATCAGAGTGGGACTTTAAAATTAATATTAGTTGCAAAAATCTTTATTCCTCTCAACCTTGTGACATTTGTTAGTAAATATGCGTTTGTGTTGGATAGGCAGGAATCCCACAAATGCTGCTCTGGCATTCCGCACACAAGTTGCCTACTGCCATTCTTCTCATGAACACAGGTCCAGTTGTGTAACAACATAATTGTACGTTTTTTTTAATTGTGCGGTCCTGATGGGATGGGTGAATACTGAGGTGCTGGGATTGTCTGTCCTGCAATACTGGTTCTCCATGCACACAATGAATCACGAGATTCGAGTTTGGGCTCCCCTCCCATATGAACCATGCCTCCTTCAGACTCAAAGTTCTGTACATTCGTTTTCAGTTTATCTAAAATTAGTTTGGCATTATTCAGGAAATTTCTACAGACGCTTTCCAAAATATGGAAGAATTTTCTTTGGCCTCCAGGGATGGAAATTGTTTTTGTGCAAAAAAGTTTCTAAATAATATTCATGTTTCCTTTGGGGCAAAAAAAGAAACGTTTAACTTCCTTAGTCCTGGCATCCACATGCACGGACGTCACATTTTGGGTCACCACAGCAGTTGCTTCTGCTTACCTGGGTCCCTGGTACTGCGTGTGTAGAGCGTGAGGTCAAATATGGTGGGTTTTACGAGGTTAAGATGATCAAATTACATAAATAATAAAAAATGAAATGATCTCTTCGTACCAGGTAGGCAGAAAGTGGGTCCAGATGTTGAGCGTCTCATTGGTCAGCTGGAAGAGGCTGCGGATGCAGTCGACAGCTGAGCTTCTGGGCTGCCGGTATCCTGAAATGATGCAGTCCTCTTGGAAAACCTTTGGGCACAAATTCCTTCAGTTAGTTCACTGACAGCAGCGAGCGTGACAAACTTGTTTTTCCTGTCTCATTCTGGAGGCATCCCCAGCCAGACAACACTGCAGCACATTTCACAACACACCGAACTCCTAAACACAACAAGGACAACTTTTTTTTTTTGATTACCATAAATGAAATAATCTGAGAAGAAGAAATTAGATTTTTTTGAAGGGATGTAAACAGAAATCATAATTCAGATTCCCATGTAGCAGATTCTGTGCAAAAGGGTTTGACTAAAGTGCATTAAGATGCCTTTAAAAATACTGACTGGAACTTTAAAACAGAAGCATTTGTGTTTATATCACTGTGACAGGTCAACCTGTGGGTTAAATTAGACGATCTGTAAACAATTTGAACCAAAATTGGAGATATTTTCCCAAATGCATCAGCTTTGGCAGCTAATAGTGCAGAAACGTCAATGTGAATACTTACTTTGGGGACCTGGTTGATGGTGAGAACTTGAGGGACTTTGATGAGGCTGAGCATGGCTGCTGCTGCTGCTGCTGCTGCTGCTGCTGCTGCTAGAGGAGACTTAAAGCTTGCCACGGCAGGGTGTGCCTCACTCTTTATAGCCTTGTGTTGCCATGCTGTTCAAGGATCCTCCCCTTTTAACAAGGCAAAATACGGAGCACCTGCGCCACTCCTCTTCCTCCTCCTAATGTCTCTGTGGATGGGATGGGCGTGTGCGTCAAAGTTTGCACACCTCCACAGCTGTTTGACCAAAAGAAGTCCAGAATTTTCTACATTATTCCACTTTAGGGAGTCAAGCTTGGAATTTTGTTTCTATTAATCCAGAATCGTTGCTCTATCCATTAATTTTTTTTTAAAGACAAAGAAACAAGAAAAACAGAAGAAGAAGAAACGCATGTTTTTTCCCCCATAAACATTAAACGTCTTTCACAGACAAACCCCTCAGCCACAACAACACTTTCAGTGACCATTTATCTCAGAGCTGTCAGAGTTTCAGCTGGTACAGAGAAGACTGGCACTGTGAGTGAATGGTGTTAATGGCTCTGGCAGTAAAGTCAACACAACACCTTTACTCGCTCATCTCCTGGTTAAACTGTCATGTCTCTAGCTGCTCTGATCTGCGCGGGTAAAGAAACCCGTCTGTCAAGGCTGGGATGGGCCAGTCGCAGCTCCACAGCTCTGTTATCTAGTTCAAACTCTGAATCAATGAAAGCAAACGTTTCTACTGTCCAAGCTGTGAGACACACACTGAGTGGCTTTCTCCATCCTGAAGAGAACTATGACAAAATAAGGATAGTTTTGGTAATCATTGGCAACAGAAAAACTGTTTTGGTTTAAACACCAAGGCATTTGAGCTAGTTTTGCGAAATAAATTACAAAGAAACATGCTTTAGACTAAAAATGAACTCAGCACTCCACTTTTAAACAGGAAACATTCCGCTCAAAAGCTATCAAGTGACATCAAAAGAAAGTAAAGTATCCAAAAACTGTTGAAAGGTCAAAAGACAGTCATCCAAACATTTAACGCTTTGTTGCAAATATGCATTCAACCAAAACTATCTTAAATTTGGCATCTACTTGATTAACAGTTTTTGCTCGAAACAGAGTAGAGCACCATCATAAAAATATGGCACAAAAGCCAGCCGATCACAGTCTGTGATTGGCTTGTCTGTGATATTTTTTAAGCCAAGAGTCAAATTGTTTAGTTTGAACGTATTTGTCAGAAATATGGAGTTAAAACTAAAAAATCCACTTGAAACTGAAATTAGAGACAAGACAGACAAGTCAATCACAGACATTTTTGAGCACATACAATTTTTACTTTTTTCTTTTAAGTTTTATGTTTAAAACGGTGAGTGTTGCATTTGAAATAGTCGCATAAAAAAAAATGTAAAAAGAAAAATAAAAAAAAAAAATCACTCCATACAGAAAATATTCAAGTGCTAAGGAACAATCCGAACACACTTTATCTACAATCTAATGCGGAGAAAACAATGTGCATGCAAAATCTGATATTTTAACATTTGTTTGCGTTTAAAGTCTATGTACAATAAAGTTTCTCCCATTTTTGGAATTAATAAAAAGTTTGAAATAAAGCCCCTTTGGGCATCAAACATAGTTGACACAGAAAATGAGTGCCACCATGCGACCGACAGTGTTGTGCATTTCTACGTCCAATAAATACATGAAGGGACTGGACAGGAGGAGCTCATTAAAGCCGAGGAAGAGCTTTGGTTTTCATTATGAAAAATTAAAGAAGTATGGCAGTACAAATTAAAAAACAAGACAAATTTAAACTTAAATGTCAACAAGTAAATGTAACTGTCACTAACACACGTCTGTGAAGCACCATGAGACTTGAAGCAGCTTCCTCTCTGAGGAGTTATGATCCGAGCCGCAGCAACAAACCAAAACAAAGCAATCAAACTGGTTTCAAATGAAGAAAATAGTCAATCTTTGATCGTGGTCGCACCAGGAGTCTGTTTAAATTGGCAGTGGGTCAGCTGTTAAAGTTAAAATGTGTGTTAATAAGTAATTCATCGAGACTTTCACATCTGACAGAGCAAACAGAGCTAAGACTTATGGTCCCATGAGAGCCTGAGGAAATAAAAACAAGGTTATTCACTGAGCACTCAGAGGGAAATCACTTCCCCTTCCCTCACACAGATTCTGTTTCCTTTAAGCTTAATATTGGCATTTTACCTTCTTGGCATCTTTAGCTTGTGTTTATAAAAAAATACATAAAGTCATGATGTAAAAAAAAGTCACACAAGCACACTTAGCAGGTGACTAAGAGGTTACGATAATCAAATGACAAAAAAGTAAATAAGACAAACCTTGTCAACAAACACAAATCAAAGCCTTTACCAATAAATAAAGAAAATTATTGAAATCCAATCATTTAGAGGTTTTTTTAAACCTTTTGAGATAACTGCTCAAACAGATAAAAGAGCAACAGCCAGATGTAACTGGAGGGCCAGCACAATTTGATCTTGTCTGTAGAGATTTGGAATTATACTTGAGTTTTAAGACTCCTGGATGGACACCTATATATCTCCACACTGCAAACTATTTTACCAGGTGTTCAGTTGTTTCAACTTCTTTTTGCTCTACAAAAAACATCTCCCAAATCAGCACACACGAGCATCTCAATAAGAGCTAGGATTTAAAATAAAAAAAATATTAAAATGAGTCCATACTCTTGACGACAAAAAAACTTGACCTTTGGTTAAAGAAAATATAGATTAATGTTCTAAGACTAAGTGGTAGTTTTAGATTTTATGGAGGATTTATCAAGATAGGCCAACTTGTACCAGGATGGCGTTTTCATTTGGTCCACAGTCTGTTCTGCTATTAGTCATTTCCTCTTTTTACGCTAGAATTTTGTCACTGTAACCGAAATGAACTACAATTGGCTTCAGAAGAACTCAAAACTACAAACAGAAAAAAAAATGATCATTACACTGAATGACATTCAGTTACAAATGTTTGAAACCAACAGATTATTTTTCCCTTTTAAAAGGCTCGTGTGGAACTCCTCGTTTCTAAATTTTAAGTAAAATTGACTTGCAGCATGGAAAGATCATTTGACTGTGATTTTCCACATGTGACAACGTTTGCTCCTACCGGTTGTTTTGGAGCAGGTCTGCAACCTAAGGCTCTGGAGACACATGCAACTCTTTAATCCCTTCATTGTGACTCTGGTTTTGAAAAAAAAATGCTAATAGGAATAAATGAATGAATGTGTAGTTCTAGTTCATTTGATAAAATGTTGTCATTTTTGTTTAGATTTTTTAAATGACAGAAAACTGAGCAAAATTAAGGTAAAAGGTTTCATCTACTGCCAGATTATTTATCATTAGAATAAGAAATCGAATTCTTTTCTTGTGCGGCACAACAGAGGAAAAGTATAGAATTGCAGTTACATGTGTAGTTTTTTTTTTTTTTTTTTAATTGGATTTCACAGCAGCTGTGAAAATCTGACAGGATAAAAAAAAAACCAAGGCTCATAATAATAAAAAATACCATGTTTGACTTTGCTTTCTTTGCATTTTTAATTCAAATCTTGGAGGATCCAATTTGACACATGGGTGGATTTTATTTTGAAAGGAACTCACATCTGCTGCGGTCAAAAGTAAAAATAGTTTACATCGTCATTTATAGAAACATTACACTGTTCTAATCCAATTATTACAAATATTTGAAAGCTGCAGATTAGAAATTATTTTTGCTTTATTGCTAAAATAAATAAAAAATAAATAAATAAAAACTTTTTTCTAAAAACATTGAAGTGCGACTTTGCGGCTCTCGCTATTGGACCAGACAGCTCTTTTTGGTGTCAAAGATCGCAGATTCCTGTTTTGGAGTGACAGACACTTTTAATAATAAATTATTAAGACTTGACTCAGCCTATATGAAGGTAGATGTGAACTCCAAAGAAGCACAGAGATGTGCAATTAAGAAGAGTTGGATGTTACAATTCAAATCTTTACTCAGGCTTTCCCTTTAGAGATTTGCATTTGGTCTCTGTTATTGTAATTTAATAATACATTACATTGCAAACTTTTTGGCTTTTTTTTGCAATTGGATATTAGTAAGCAGAGATCAGACCTGGATCTACCCTTCCATCCTGAAAGACCCTAAGATCAAAACAGATCTAAATCCCTATGTTAAAAAAAAGGAGGCAAAGATATATACATATTAGGGTTTATTTTTTTAAGAATCCAAAACACATTGTGTAAACTTTATTCCCAAAACAGAAAAAAATTGAAACTGCTCTTTCCCTCTGTGAAACTCCCAGGTTAGAGGCTGCTTCCCTTCCAGCTCTCAAAGAGCTTACTGTTGTTTCCTAGAGAATGATTTGAAAATACAGCTGCACCATTTTTATGATAGTGTGTGCAGCCCTTCAAACAGTTTAATAATCAACCAACACACAAGCGCCATCTCAACTCAAACAGCATCCAAAGCCACTCCTGGAAGCACATGGGGCGAGTAGGCAGATAGATAAACAAAGTCCACACAAACTGGTCTTTAGAGGGGAGAACGAGCAGCAACAGTCTGCAGTCACACGTTAAAGCCAGGTAACTGGAGTGGTTTCACAAAAATGGGAATTAAAAGAGAAATAAGAAAAGTATTCATGATTACATTATAAAACTATCAGCAAAGGGAAAGGAACTTTGTGTGAAAACATGGGTCCTGACCTGATATCAAAGGTTTGGTTCAGTTTCAGTGCAGACAAAACACTTTGTTCAGAGCTAAAGCTATTTTACGTTTTTTAATGAGTATTGTTACTACCAAGATTTTCTCGTTACTATTCATATACTTAGAATTTAAAAGACAGAATTTTTTTCCATTCTCCATCATAACCCATAAGAACCCATGGTGACATCTGTGTAACTGAAACATATCAGAAATAGGTTGTGTAAAAAACAGTTATTTTTAAGAAAAAAATGGGTCTGGGTTCATTTTAAGGTCCCAGACACTGTTTTCCTCTTCGTCAATTACAGGATTTTTCTTTGTTTAAACATCACGTGTGTAAAAAAAACAAACGCAAACAATGGTTTTTAGGCATGTCACTACTATTTGAAGGTATAATGTCCCATTTAAGTAATGGTCATACTAAATGAACAACATTATATAAACCACACTGTTGATTTAAAGCGTTCTTGGTTGAACCGTTTAAAAACTGAATTGAAATGATAACCTTTTGCTAATATTGAAAAGGAGAACAACTGCCTGTGTGAAGCCACCAAAAATCCATTTGAAACCATCGACTGTAAAAACAATTGACAACTTTGTAACTACTGTCGCCGTTGCCATAGACACGATGACTCAGAGCGACTCGGACCAGTCACTGGCGACTGGTTACAACATGGCGGCGCCCGCATCAGGAAGCTGAAGTGAGGGATTTTGCCTTATTTTGCGAGAGCCGCAGGTCAGACATTTTCTATGGGTGACGTCACACTTTGATTCGTCCACAGTTTTTACAGTCTGTGTTTAAAACCAGTGTATATCATCAGAGATTCTTAAAGTAAATGAAAACAAATGGTAAATAGTGTATACTTGTAAAGCTCTTTACAGTCACATTCTCCATGCACACACTGCTGAACACTGGCACCAACCTATAACCATCAGGAGCACCGTGGGGTTCAGTGTCCTGCCCAAGGACACATTGACAGGCAGGGTGGGTACCAAACCTGCAATATTTACATCTACCTCCATCACCCAAAAGTGAAAAGACAAGTTGAAAACTCGTGCAGTTTTCTCAGCGGTTACATTTGTTTTTAAAAGCTCCTGGATGCTTCAGGAAACCTGTTGCTGCCTCTTCTAACATATCAGATTTCACCAAAAGGTGGCAGTGTTTTCAAACAAAGACGCAACTGCATAAAGAAAAGCAGCAAACACTTCTAGAGTATGAGGTTGCCAAATTAGCCTTCCACCAGTCGGTGACCCTAAATCTCATAAGAAAACTATTTTTGTCAAACACCTTGCAGTGAGACTCCATGGTGATGTGCAGGTTACACATCACAGAGTTATACATTCTCAAATATGTAATTAGCTCCCAATTAACTTCACTGAGTCCAATTTTCCTGCTGCATGCTCACAATTTGGTGAACACACCCCACAATGAGTAGTTTTGCTTTGCTAACTTTGTGTCGTGTTTTTGTAAGAAGGAGAGTCCAGACTGCTGTGCTGCAGAGTTGGAGGCTCCCTGGAGTTTCTGTTGATGAGGTGCAGTTTGTGTCTCCAAATGAGGGGAGCGGGCGGCACAGTCGCTCCCCTGATGCATTATTAATAGTTGCCAGACTCCAGGCACCCTTTTTTCCCCCTCTTTGTTGAATATCAGACTTTCAGCCCCCTCCCCAAACACACACACTTGCCGTCTCCTGTATGTCTCCATATCATGTCTCCCCCACCCCCTGCAGCTCCGTCTGTGGCATCATTATCATATTTAGCTGGGGATTGGGCTGATAACTGATGAAGCCTTTTTGTCATCGTTGAGTCTGTCATTTAGAAACTAATGACCTGCTCTGGAAGGTGAGACAAAACATGATTTCATTTTAAAATATTTTGATTTCTCCTCTGACTGGGGTCGGTTTGCGAGGGAGACAGAGGCTGAGCTGCACTCGGCGGGCGTGTCTTTACATGGCACGACTAGATGAGTAGTAAAAATGATTTGACAGGGAGCAGGATGATGCAGGTTTCTCTGACAACACCGGACTGCTAATGAGGTCACATTTTTCCAGGCATCCATCAGTGTTTTTCAAACAAGTTTTTGTTCTCTTCCCAAGCAGAGAGGCAACTAACGTCACTCAGTATTCTCATGGATAAATATGAAGCTGCAGCTGCCAGCTAAGGGAAGTTCTGGCCTATAAACAGGAAGTCAGCATCTTATTGAAAGTCCCACAAAAGTCATACTTTAGAATTTTTTTTATCTTTTAATCAGTTCTAATCTATTTACTTGTAAATCTCCAGCTCACAGTATTGGCTGCAAAAATGATAAACTTTCCAGCTAAAGTTCCCGCTTGGCCACGTAAGTTTCTGTAACCATTTTCAGGCTCTACATGCACGAGTATGCTATTAAAACGAAAATTTAAAGTTAAGCCAATTAAACTTTGACCAATCAAGGACTCAGATTTGGTACTGATATATGGAAGGCGTCCCTTTTTAATTTACAGTAGTGCCAACTTTTTGGAATTTGAACATGGGGGTGGAATTAATAATTGTGGTTTGTGTTCAGCCGGAATTCTTGGACACCAAGTCTGTCGTTTCTTGGAATAGAGCTGTGAAAGCAAAAATCCTGGAACAAGATTTGCGACATTTTCGCCGCTTTGAAGTTTCACACCAAATTCTTCCAACTGTAGGTGGTGGACATGTAAAGGATAATGGCCGACGAGGTGGGCATTATCAGAGATTGATGCCTGAACCATCCAACGTTACCATCCTCCTTTTTCACAAAAGTGGACTATTTGATACTTGTTTCATTGCGTTGTCATGGTTACATGACAATGCACTGAGCCGGCATCGACCTCGGCTGCAGCGACAAAGGAAAGCGATATATGTCGATCGTCGCGACGGGTTAAATAAAGCATCAGTTCAGAGAGAAAGTTCACCTCTTACCGCATGTTTTTGTCCAGATGATGATGCAAAAATTTGTTGTAAAGAAGCCAGCGCAGTGATATATAACATTTAAGCTATGTGACTGGAACTTCTTTTTTTGGTGTACATTAATCACTATGGATTATCACTTACTTACCTAACTCAACACTCAATCAGAATTGAGCATTCACTAAAATCATGTTTGTGTGCAAATACTTTGCCGTGGACCTGGTCTCCGGCTCATCTCAGTGTCACATTCCAAGTGTTTGGGTTGCAGTCGGACCCTTCCACAAGGAGGAAACCTAAACTTTATATTTGGGTTCAATTGGCAAAAAGTGTGAAATAAACAGGATCTGTGTTCACAAACCTTAAAAAACCTGTAGTTTCCACAAGCTTATGAGTTTTCAAAAATCGCTGAATCTGAAAAATCACAAGATTTCCTCTTTTCTTTTCCTAAGTACTCCAAGTCACTTTTGTTTTTCTACACAATAAAATCTAGTTCCAGTCCAAATGTTCATGCTTGACTTTTATGTTTACTTCTGAGATTATAATAATTGTGCTGCCCAATTATTGAAAACTGCAATTTGAGCAAATTAAAAAAATGACCTGAGGTCCTCCAGAGATTCCCTCCTGCCTTGGTCTCATTTCTGATTGGCCAGAACTAAAGAGCTGTCAGCTTTTAGATAAAGAAGTGGTTGAACATGAGGATCTTTTGCTTTTCTGTGCACTTACAGTGCTAAAATAGTTCTGGTGAGTTCCTCTGTCTAAATCAAAAGCCTAACAGGAACACTTTACAGGTCCTGTGAGACCTTGATCCACTCCAGCTTCCATTTCCCCTCCTCCTGTGGGACTGACAACCACACACAAATCAAATAACCCATGGTTCACCGTCGAGGTAATTTCATCAAGATGGTACAGTTAGACAAACAGAAAAGCCCAGGGAATCTGGATATAAACATAAAAAAGGTCAAAGTCAAACAGGGATCCATCTGAGGGGCAGCAACTGGAATCTGAGCTCATCAGATCTGAGGAGGTCAAACGACAGGACTGGGAGACCAGTCTGAAGCCGAATAATGTGACTTCTGCGTCTGTGCCAGAAATTATAGCTGGATTGTAACAAGACCTGAAGGTAATGAAAACTGCAAGCAGATGGCAGCAGACCGTCCTCATCAGGTTTCTCTGCCCCTCGCTGGATCATAATGGCCTAATTAGGATTAATTATTAATCTGGAGCATTTGTCTTCTCACCATTTTCACAAGGACGGCATTAAAAGCCACTTCTCTGTAGCACAGACCTTTCTGACCCTGAACGAGGGTGGAAGTGAACAAATGTCTGATCAGCTCATAGAAGCAGCAGAAAGGTCTGAAGCAAAAAAAAAAAACTAAAATAAATTCCTGACATTTTTTGAGTTAATGTGATTCCAGGCATCTTTTTTAACATATTCTCACAAGTCATCACCTGCATGTTCAAATGCCATTTCAGTTTGGATTTTTGCTGTTTCTTTTCCTCACTTACCTGAGCCACCATCCTTCCTCTCAGCTAGTCGACTCACCTGGAGCTCATTCCCAATTACCTCCCATGCTTCCTGTCTTTTAGCAGCTCCTGCTCAGTATTTATATTCTAGGTTGGTTTCAAGCCAGACCTTTAGAAATGATATTTGCTCTCAGTGTATCCTTTAACTCCTAATTTGTTCTGCTAATGGTTGCACTGAGAAATGAGATATTGAAAAAAAAAGAAGAAAATGATTATTCAGAACCAACTAAATCCACAGTAAAAGAAATAAAACATCTTAAGATTCAACTCAAAGCATTAGATTTGTAATTTAAAAAATGGCTAAAAAAACATCTGAGCGCTAAAATAAAATGTGAAAATTCAAAAGGACAATTCTGTTAATAGAGGAAATTCTTCAACTGTTATTCTCAAATGTCCTTTGAGTTTTTCTGATGGAACCAGCTCAACAGCTGGAAATGAGCAACTTCTGCCTTCAATGAGTTTTCTGTCTACTTAAATTTTAAACCAGCTGAAAAATCCATGAAAAAAAGAATATAAGCAGCTTCAAGAAGCAAAAACTGGATCAGAACTTTATCAATCTGTGAGGTCCTTGGAAAAACAAATCACAGCAGATAATTAAGAAAAATTATTTTATTAATTTTTTTTTACATCTTTAAAAAGCAATTTCTTAAAGAACAAAGAATTTCTCTTTATATAAACACTTTCTCAGACTAAAAAACAAAACAAAAAAACATAGTATTTGCACATTGTGCTTTGATTGCGGAGTCTGTACAAACCCTCCGGGAGTGTCACCCAGACACAAAACCCAGGAAACTTCTTATTGCATAAATCACACCGACCGCTACGGCCATCAGATGAACTTATTCCATCCTTTTTTCTTTTTTTTTTTTAAATAACTAAACGAAAACAACTGAAAAGAGAGAAACAAAGAAGCTCGTAACTGTGACTACACAACAATAGCAGCCTTCCCAGTGAGAATGCTGCACAGTCTTAAAAAGATTAAAAAAAATATATATATAAAAGAACTCCAAGAAGTAAAACCATGTGAGGATGATAGAACAGCATTTGTGCTTTTGTAGAACCTAACAAAAACCGAATCATTTGGAATCTACCAATAAACAAAAACAAGGTGAACTGCAGCGCACTTCCCTTTGAAAACAGTAGTCGAGTAAACGCGCCAACGATTAAACTTCATCCAACTTACCAAACCTACACCCAGAAAAACTAGCACTTCTAAAAGGCAGAGTCTGTTTCCACGCTAAATTACCATCACCTAAAGCTGAAAGGAAGTCAGTTTGCACCAAAATATATAGATGACGCTGAATAAACAACTTTGGTACAACAAAAAAAAAAATGGTATTCAGAAAACAAAACAAAAAAATCAGTCTGTTAAACATAATGGTGTTTACAGTTTTAACAAAAGAAATAATGACATTTTTTTTCCATTTTTTTTGTTTTTTACAATAATAGAAAGAAAAAAGAAAATAACGGTAAAAACTGCATCACATGTCCAGCATTTCTACCCAACACTGCACATATTCATATTCAGACATATTCAAATCTATGTGCTAACATTTATCGGCGTTACATGGAAGGAGGTCGATACATGTCCTTCCTCAATTTCACATCAAAGTATTTATGCTTTACGATCAACATTACCAAATTGTAAATGGATCAGATTTCAATTATGTTCAGTCAATTCCCACCTAATCTCAGGAACGTTTTCTTTTAAGGATTAGACCACTTTTATGAAAAGGAGCTCATGATCTTTATGTCAGATCGATGAGAGCTTCATCGACACTGACAGCTTGTTAAACCGCTGACTGGTGACTGTGCAGAGCTGCAGCCTCTCCACCTTATTAGCAGGGAGAACTGTCTTTCTGCGGGCCATCACTCAGGAGTTCATGCACTCAGCTGGGCCGGAGAAGCGCCAAGAGCCCTGCGGGGTCTGAGTCTACCTTGAAGAATTCCCCTCCAGCTTTCATTAGGCTGGCACTCTTCTCTCACGCTGGGGAAGCTGAGCAGCGGCGAGAGGCAGCGGCGACTGCCCACCTTCCTCTGCAGCACGAAGACACCGCCTACACTTGCATCTGTAATTACAGCTTTCTGCTGCGAGCTGCAGAGGAAGGGCTTTAATGACCAGAGCTCAAGGAAACAACGCAAAAGAAAAGCAGCGGGGCGTGAAAACAAAAAGAAATAATTCTGCAAAACAAACGTGATTAGAAAAGGCTCATGACATGAGAATTCAAACATGTTTCTTTAAATGTGAGCTAATATTGTAAGAATGCCTGTTTTCTTCAGTTCAAGTCATATATATGCAGCCAAAACATCTGGGAAAAGATGCAACAATTGGTGCTATACGTTCACACCGGGCTTGTGACGCGCTCAGTCCACTAGGGGAGCTGGTCATTAAAATAATCACGCATTTTGTGGTACATCCAACAAATTGGCATAGATGTTTCAGAAAAGCAGCCTTACCCACAACAAAATCCAAGATTTTAAATTATATACATACTATACAATAAATAATATTCTGTAGGTACTTTAAAGATTGCTTTTTGTGCACAAACAGCCCATGTTGAGACAAATTGGAGCAAATATATTTCATATTTTTGGAGCAATTTTTGATTTTTCTTGTGGCTAATGTGGTTTTCAGAAAGATGGGATCCTAGGGTACATCCATGCCAAAATGTGGTACTTGTGCCACAAGTGTCAAAGTGGTGAAAATTTAGTAAATTCTTCCTTTTCTTCACATTCTTCACAGCTCTGTTCTGATATATGAAGGACTCGGCATCACATACTTCTGGCCAGGATCAAACAGCATTTTTAATTTCTCTTTCAGACGGTTGGCTTTTCTATTAATGAAAAAAGGACTCACTACCAAATCTGAGTCCCTGACTGGTCCAAGTTCAACCTGGTTTAACTTTCAACACTTTTTATACGTAGAGCCCAAAAAATGACGCATGAATGTGAGAGTATTAAAGCCTGAAATGTGCGTTTCCATAGCCTTTTCATTGACAGTGGTAGCTTGAACGTTGCCGAGGCCGGTGTGAACGTAGCTTTAGAGTGGATTCTTCAGTCATGTGGGTGAGCAGGTCGGAGTTTTAGCTTCATTTTTGGGCGATCGCCTCCTATTCTCAAACTGGATCGCCTGTTTGAGGACAAACGCTCAGAAAAAACGCCTGCATTTACTGGTAACTTGTCTCATATTAGCAGCTTCAGAAGTATTTATAAGTTAAGTCAGCGGCAGGAAGGACTGCAGGGATGATATGTTTGTTTCTACGGTTCTTCCCGCTTGTGAGTTGAGGATTGTTTATTCCTTGGAGCTCAGTTTAAGCAGCAAACAGACACCTAATCCATTCTTCAATGTTTAAATTTAGGAGGGAAATAAATACAACCTCATTTGAAGTTTTAATGTAATTCCGTAGTCAAACGTTCGTCCTGATTTTAGAGAGGAGGGGTTATATGTCAGAATGAAACTTCACTCTGTAGAGAAATAAACAGAACGGCTCACAGATCAACCTTTTTGGCAACATCCTCCATCAACTCTGTAATAAAATACTCTTATTATGTACAGTTGCTTTTTCATAAACTTTGAAATTCTGAGATGAAATACAAAACAAATGCTAAAAAAAAAAAGAAAAATAAATACAGTGGTTGATTTTAAGAAGGTCTGAAATGTGGTACTGTCTCTCCAACATGATAATTATTTATTTTTAAACAAAATACACATCCATTTTACCTGAACATAACTCACACTCGGAGTCCAGCCTCATGGGAACAAAGAAAATCCAAAAAAGTATTGCAGCAAAGCACACAAGGAAGTTGCAGCATTGAAGGCTGCAGTTGATGGACTTCATTCAATCATCCGACACATGGAACACACAGGCACCACTCCTTCATTTGTCTAGTTGTGCTTGGCTCGAATCCCTTTCAAGTAGCCTTTCCAGCGCTTGATGACGTCCTTAAAAATGGCGGCGTTGTCTATGGACGCAAGCAGCTGGAGCTGGTTAATGTGGGTGGTGTGATAGTCCCAGCGAGCCAGGTTGGGCGCGCTTCCCAACATAAAGTGACGCAGGTCATAGATGCTTCCAGATCCTGTGTCAAAGAGAGGCAGCATAGCTTTTAGTGACTCCATGCCACGGCTGAAGAGTTGCCCCGCCTCCCTGCCCAGCTTCTCGCCGGCTGTCTCTGCTAAGTCGTAGAGCCCGATCAGGGAGTAGATGAAGCCGTTGAGCACAAACGAGCTGGGGCTGGTGGGGTATTCCTCATACCAGTCGTACTTGTTCATGAACACGGCTTTGACCCCATGCTGCGCTGAAGGCACCTTGTAGGGTCCAACTGCCTTGAGGGCAGCCTTGAGGTACGCCTGGTTCTTGGTGAGCAAGTAGGCTCTCACCAGCGTAGACATGGCCTGGCCCTGAGCCATGGCCGAGTACCAGCCGGGCTCCAGAGGCCGGAAGCTCTCGCCAAGTTTACGAGTGACCATGATGGGCCATCCTCCTCGTTCGTCCTGGTTCCGCAGCAGCCAATCGCTGGCAGCAAAGAAGGCAGCCATGTGGGAGGTGGTGGAGACGGTGATGTTGTCTACAAAGCCCCGCCCATGAAGGACCAACTGCACCACCCTCCTGGGCATAATCTGAGAAAAACAAGGCAAATAGGATCACAAAAAGCACACTTAGGAGTTGTTGTGGTTACTTTTATGCTCATCTTTCTCAAAGATTTTCAAATACTAAACATTAAATTCTAAGTAATCTGTAAAGAAAAAAATTATAGAGCTGGTAATTTCAATTTTCGTAAAAACCTTGTCCTAATTTTGTCAAATAATATCCTAAATGTTACTTAGGATTAGATTAGTTTAGATTAAAAGATTGGATTATCAGTTAAGAGGCATTAAATCCTCTGTTAGAGCACAGCAGTCAGTTTGAAAAATCATGTCATGAAAAAATGTCCTAATTTGTTTTGTAACACTTTAAATGGGCAATATCATAAAAAGAAAAAGGCACATTTTTCAGCTTTTAAGTGTATTATAATGTCATTTCCTCACTAAAAGAAACCCCAAAGTGGTATTTTGATCCATTCAAGCATCTCTGAGTATTCCTCTAAAAACCTGCGCTCTGAGCACCAGCCCCTCCCAATCCATTAAAAAACAAGAGGGTTCTCACGTCACAAAGTGACAAACAGCCCCTTCCAAGAAGAGTCTGCTCTGCCATCATCGCCCCCAGGCTAACACCCACGCACACGCCCACACAAACTTTCTCCGCCGAGCTAGCGGTGTTTGGCAAAAATGCTTTTGTAAGGCTCCATGGACAAAATGTAGACACGCTGCCGAGGTCGGCTCTAGGCTGACATCATGAAATGGGCGGCGCCCACAAGGAGAGAAAGGCGGAGCCTCAGACATCGAGTCGTCTTACTTCTGGGTAGAAAAAATGGCAGCGAAAACAACTCATATTTCATAAAAGAAGCTCTTAAGTGGGTCAAAGGTAATTTATTATCATATATATATATATATATGGATATCGTTTACTCTAAAAGGCTTAAGAATAGCATGATATAGGCCCTTTAACACTGGAGATGTAGCTGGTGAAACATGAATAACACACGCTCTTTAACACACTGTAACATAACAATAACACACTGTGACTCCTCGTCCGTTTATGCGATCAACCTAAATCAGCTAAATCTGATGTGGAGACAAACGGCTTTGCACCAAAGTGTTGCATAACTGCGCTAGGGCAGATTGCTCCGTGACAGAATCATCTGATTTAAGATTATCGCGTAAACACTTTACTACTGTGAGGTGTTGCAAATCTGCACAAGGCTGCTTCAGAATCTGCTGGAATTACGTTAAATGCGTCAATGGTTGAGGTAGTCAAAAAGAATGTCTAGGGTTAGTTTCCATTTATTCTACACAAATATTCAGCGTATTGTTTCTGCTTAGTTCCAATTAAAGCAGCTTCTGTATTTTCTTCCATCCGCTCTATGGACTGTGGTCTAACGTTACCTTTGTGGCTTTGACAGCCTTAGTGTTTGACAGACCGACACCCTTCCTCAGGTCGGTCAGCAGGTCTCGGGTCAGGGTGCTCCATGCTGTGCGCAGCCCGATGCCATAGGTGATGTCACGGTCCTTGAAGGCAATGAGCTGTGTGCTGGTCACATAGTGGATGGTGAAAGGGGGGCCCTTTTCTGTGGTTTCCAGGATCACAGAGACGCTGCCGTTTGAGACAAACTTGATGTCTAAGCTTAGGATGAAATCTCTGGAGTTGCCAAGTTGGAGAGAAACACCTTCTGAAGACTCTGAAACAATATAACAACGTCAAAAACACAATGAGGGGAGACTAAATGAAAAAGTCGGACTAAAGGAAACATTTCAATATGTTACTGGACAAAACCGACATTCCAACTCTCCAAGAATTTATAAAAGCTACAGACAACTAAAAACTCTACATTCAAAACTCAGTTTCTATTTTAAAAGTTTACCCAGTGTTTTTTAAATTGCATCATTTTCTTGGACATAGCTTGCAGAGTGGCAGAAGTTCATTCGAAATTCTGTGGGCAGAACTGTTGGTGCAGAGTAAGCCTGCCCCCACTTCCCATTGCTTACATGTTCTCCCGTTAGCTTATAGCCCCTCACAACCCCAACCTAACATTAGCAATGCAACAAATATGGTGAGCAACGTCAGAGCTATCCAGCCGTGCAGTGTTGATCCAGATTCCTGCTCAGACAAGGAAAACAAAGACGTACATGGATCTAGTTGTCTCATCAGAATGGAGCGGAGCCGGGAGACAAGAGGCTCTTGTAGCATTTCTACATCAGCTACAAGTTTTTTAAAACAGCAATTTTTTGTCTGCTCCTTATTCACAATAAATTGACTACGACATAAACAATTATAATTTTGAGTTTAGTATTCTTTATACATGTCAAGTATTACCAAAAAGAAAAAAGAAAAATGCCATGAGAACATCTTAAAAACACCAAAAACTTGATTTTGTGGATAAACTTCTGCTTCTCTAATCCGGCATTTTTTCTCTGCTGGTTTAGCTTTGACTGTTCAGCTGTAACTTGTGAAATGTCTCAAGACAGCCATTCCGTGATCTATGAGCCTTTTTTTTATTTAAAGGGAAGCTCTAAGGATCGAGAAATGAAAGGACATAAAAGTCAAGGAAAAAGAAGTATAATGGAATAATGGATTTTGCAAATGCTCCTAAAGCTCGCTCAAACTGGAGATTGTGAAAATGAGCCAACAGTCAGCGGAAGACAGACAGAGCTCACATGAAATGAGCTGCAATAGCAGAAGCCCTCGATGCCGAATGAGACAAAGACAGTCGATCAGGCGCAGAGTGAAGGCAGAGACAGTCTGGCAGGGGCCTCTGGAAGACTACGGCTCTTTAATGCACTCATAAATCCATTACTTAAGGCAATGCATAGAGTAAGTGGATTTGTACTCTGGCCCTGTGATTACACTGCCATCAATAAAGGATGAGCAGCGAATACAGACGAGATTCCACCTCCACTGCTCGGCTCTCTTGCTGTTTAGCAACCAGCCAGACAGCGATGACATACTGCTGGAAATATGTCAGTGTCAACCATGTTTGTATACACGAGGAGGCATGACACAAACATGTGAAAATGTTAACAGTTGGTACCTGCTGTGCAATGGTAAACATGTGACTGATGACATTTTCAGCTCCTTCCATTCATGCTCAAATGTGAAACAATGCTTCACTCAAAGCTTTTAATGCGTTTAGGTCCCACATGCTTCTAGAAATCAATAGATCTGGTTTTTAAATGCATTTATGTCCATAAACTGCATTTAAACATCTGCTTCATGACCAGCATATTTAATACCCCACTCCAATGAAAATCATGTTTTGGTGTTTTTAATATGTTCATATAGCATTTCTCTCATCATGGAGGACATTTATAAAGACAATTAAGCTTAAAATTAGTATTTTTTTATTCAAATCGTAGCAGATAAAAAAATGCTGTTTAAAAAAAGAGCGTATTTGTGATGTAGAAAATACCCTGAGCACGCCGCAAGCCCCCTGCTCTCAGCTCTCAGCAACAGAGGAAAGAGGGGGGGGGGGTTCGCCACATCAAGGCCCCACCCACCACTCTGAGGCACGTTTCTAATGAACTACTGCCGCTCTACAGAAACTATGTCCAAGAAAAACAACACAGCTATTTTTTTATTTTGTTTTGGACAAAAACGGTATAATCGTAATTAAAAGACCACTGGGAATCCTTTGAAAATAGATTAGAAGATGATTATAGATTTAAGACAAAAATAAATGAATATATATTTTTGGATAAGAGGTTGACATGCAAGTGCTTTAATAACACGGGTTTTTCCGAAAGGTTAAAAAAAAAGGATATTTAAACGGTCTAGAAACATTTTCTGTCAAAGGCCTCACAAATTCTCATCTGCTTCAAGTTTTAGCCCCCACCACTGGGGACCCACTTCGTCATTTGAAGAAGACATTTTACATGAAAGAGCAGCAAATATCTTCTAAAGGCACTGTTATCACACATGTATTTCGAGTATTTGGTCATTCCAATAAGATAGTTTAGACAGTTTCAAAGCCTGTTTATCAAGAAATGGACTGCATAGATAGCCAGATTATAAACAAACTATGGGAAGTTGCTGTATAAATAAGTAATTTTTGGAGTGCAGGGAGATGATGGAGTGAATGACAACTCTTGCATCAAAATGTTTGAGCAAACTTGCCGCAGTTCTGGCTGCTTCCCCAGCCCTTATTTCTCTTCAGGTATTCTGCAGCTGTTGTTGTTCACACAAACTGACTGCTAAAGAGTCTTCTTTGACATGCAGTAGGCGAAAGGTAAAAATTTGCACTTTTGCATGCAGCACATTAAGCTGGTGGGAAACCAGTAGCCCAGTGATAAAGAAAACATTGTCAACTTCCAAAGTAAAACAGCACAAGAGTACTTTGACCTTTTCTACTAAGTGTCACATAAAAACAACAAAAAACGCAGTGACATCCCAAAGTACGAGTAGAGAGGGGAGTAACGACGTTAGTAATCCCACAGTCCTTCTATCCTTCTTCTTTGCCCCGTCCAAAAGGAAACACACACACACACAAAATTTAGCCTCAAACACAGAAGGAGTTTTTACAAGTATACTCCCGTTGTGTTCAAAGCTGCATAAATCACTTTTGTAAACAGTAAAATTTGTACAAGACAGCAGGCCCTCAGCTCTTTTCTGTTTGGTCAGCTGCTGAACAGTAATGGTTAAAAAAAATAAAAAGCAAAAGGTAGTAATCTGTGAAACCACACGGTGAATATCTGCTACTTCAAATTCATGATATTTCTCTGGATCTAAAGTTGAATATTGATACTCTTTAGTTTCTACTTTCTGGTTTGCCAGGAGTTCAACTGCACTATTGCCGTTCTCCTAACGATAAATTCGATAATTCTATTCTAAAAAGGATGTGATGATTAGCACTGTAGCTTTGGCCCACTGGCTCCTTCCAAGGTAGATTTTCTCCAGGAACTCAAGCTTCCTCCCTCAGTCTAAACAAATGCTTGACAGGTTAATTGAAGAATCTAACTTGTTCTTTTGCATTGAATGTGTGTGGTTGTTGGTATGTGTGATGAATTAGCAACACCTATCCTAACCCCAATTTAGCCTGAAAACTGCAGGAATAGGCTCCAGCATCCCATGAAGCAACAATAGGGAGAAGCTGGTCTTGAAGACAAAACAAAAAAAATGTGTTTATTGTTATATTTCAAGAAAGATATCCAATTTTAACCATTCTCAGTCAAATGTAAGTTGTCTTGTCATTTCCCGCAGCATCACTATGCATCAACAGGAGATGCTACTGGAATACAAGCTTTTAAAGGTATCCCATCATACGGGTTTTCAGTTCATTTCTTTGATAAGCTGAAAAATGAGAATCGACCTGGAGAAAGAGGCTTTACTGAACCTCTGGATCAATCATCCTCTTCCTGTAAGTTGTGTAACTTCACCATCACCTCAGTGAACATTCGATTCAGATCAGATGCTCACTGAAACACAAACGATCGGCTCTAGTGCCAGCTCTCAAAGGTAGAACTGTACCTCATATGGTTATTGAGTGATCTGTTCAAAATGGGTTTCCATGGTAGCCTGTCGCTGTAGAACCACTGAAGAATGGGGGTTGGAGGGGCTCATTTCACCAACCTGAGTGAATATGCTGTGAAATCAAAAAACTCAAATACGACACTCCTCTCCTGTGGGATTTTGTAACAAGTCTCCTTTCAGCAAAAACTTAAAATATTCAAGAAATGAAGTCCACAGTACTTCAAATCTTTTCTTGCTACAGCTTCCTGTTTGTTGGCAGTGGCACAGTCCTCAATTCCTGAGCTGGATTCAGATTGCTTAAAGACACACGGGGGAATTGTTGCACGCATGTAACCCAGTATCATTGTTTTTGATGTCAGCATCCTATAAACTCGCCCCTCTCATGCAGCTCTGTCAGAGCCCATTTAATTACCACAGATGCAACTTATTCTGCGGTGGCTTCATGTTTACAATTCTGATGAATGGAAGGGTTATGGTTCTCTACCGTGATGCACAGGAAACAGATTTTAATAGCCACTCATTTTCTATTAAGATTCTGTCCATATCTGCACAAAATACACAACAAATTCAAGTACAAAATGTACCAATATTTGTTTGTTAGAACACTGTAAAGTCAGTCAAACACCTTTTCTTTCAGGATATATAAAATGCGTAACATTTCTCTGGAAGATTCTACAACACAAACATACAAATTACAATCATGAAATAGGAATGAAAAACTAACAGTTTCTTGTTTTTAAAATAGAGGTAATACTCCTTCAGGATTAGATTTTTTTGCATAAACTTGTGGTAACACTATGATAAAGCTCCTCAGAAACCTTAAGAAAATAAGAACATTTGGCTTGGCTCTTAATATGATGCTACTGAAGAACTCCAAGAATGATGCAAGCATCCCACACAGAAGTGAGCTGTGATTGGCCACTTCTTGAACCAGACAGAGACAGACAGGCACAAGTGGGAGCTAGTTTTCTGCAGTTGTGAGATTACGTCTGATCGGGAGAATGGTGAGAACAAAATGAATTTCTGAAGTATCCATCGACCAAACAGCTTTGGGAAAATAAAGGTGCTCAGTGGCAGACAGTGCTCACAGTTATGAGTGGATACTAGACAGCAGGTTATTATCAAGGGACAGACAATTGATCCACTTGTCAGAAGCTTTGAGAGACTGTTCAACACCCGCGCCCTACATACTGTTAGGAGGCACTGAAGGAAAAGAGGGAGGTGGAGCATGAAAAGACTGACAGCAAGAAAGAAAATTGGGAACATTGGATGAGAGGAAAGCATATACCACTAGTATGAGGCAGACGTGAGTGTTATGTCGAGGAATGATAAGTGGTGGGAACTGAGCAAACAGCAGTGCAAGACTGACAGAGATCTGGGTTAAACTGGGGAAGATTCATGTGAAAAGAAACCAAGATGATGAGAAAAAAAGTGCTGTGATGACAAGCTGACCTTCGAGACAAGCTTAGCAGGGAAGAGAAGGGCTTAGGAGGGGAATGAAAAGGAGTTGGTGACGCTGAGAGGCGCAGAGCTGAAAAATTAGTAGGAGGAGAAAATTACAGCAGGGACAGGAGCTTGACAGAGAACAGTGTCGGATTTATCAGCAAGAGATGAGAGGAGAATGAGAGGAGCTCACAGTCAAAAATGGGCAAAAGAGTGACTTTTCCAAGTTCCAAAAATAACTGCTTTCTGTCGTGTTACAACTTTAAACCAGGCTGGACGCAATCTCCAATGCAAACACAAAACATGCTGTGTTATTAAAGGCTTTCACAAACCCAAATCTAAGATCCAAATATAATTATATTTGATTAAAATACATAATGATTTTAAATTTGCCCCTTAAACTAAAAAAACCTACAAAGCCATCTTAATTTACAGAAGTCTGAGAAAGTAAGGGCAGCCAATAATATTGGTCCTAAATGATCTCCATACTTCAATGGCAAGAGCGTCCATGACAATACAGGAAATGCAGATAGCAACTTAATGTGGCCCTACAGCATCAAAGCTATGTCCAAATTCACAAAAGACTATGTAGAGCAGTGTTTTTCAACCTTTTTTGAGCCACGGCACACTTTAACCGTGACATAAATCCTGCGACACACCAGCATCCAAAAAAAAAAAAAAAAAGGAGAAACTGTATTGATCTACAGCCCCTCCACAATCTCACATGCATTTTTGTGACAATTGTGGCAGAACAATCTGGAAGCTGCAGCTGTTTTTTCTAAAAGATGTAATAAAAGTTAAGTTAAAAGATTTAAAAACTGTTTGATGTGTGTTCATTGTGGTTTCAAGATGTTTAACAAGGACGACTCATTGTGCACTGAGACACTGAAACTTTAACCCAATGCATCATGGGAGATGTAGTACAAACAGCCGCCGAACGCAGACAGACTAGCGTCTCTGAGCTTCATGGTTTTGTTCACTTGTTCCACGGTCTGACACCGGATTCTGTGGAAAGCTACACGGCTAACGAAGGAGCTTTAGCTGGTATTTTTGTTAGAACTGAGCGACTTTATGAGCAGAATCTGAACAAGGAAGTGGAGACTTTAACCACTTCTGATTGGTCAGACTGATGACATGTGATTGAGCCTCCAAGAAGGATTGGTGTAGACAGTTAAAGGGGCGGGATTTTTACGAAAACAGTTTTAGCTGCGGCTAAATCGCGATACAGTCATTCTTATCAAAATATCTTTAGTAGAATCAAATAAACACAAAGAAAAAAGTATTTTATGATCTTTTATATTCCTAACTACTTAGTGTTTTATCAGGCCCTGTTTGGACGAAGAAAAGAGCTGATATTCTGCAGATGGAAAATGTTTTTAGATCAATTAATGAGGGCAATGTCCCACGGCACACTACTTGAAAAACACTGATCTAGTGCCCTGGATTTTTATGCAGTACATACACCGTCCTTTCTTATTTTTTTTTTAATTAGATGTCACTCATTTGCTGAATTAAAAACCTAATAAATATGAACACTTTATGAAGACTATTTATAAATCCAATGAATTCTAATGATAAAACGTACATTTGTTTAAACAATAAATCATTCAAACGCAATGCATTGTGGTCTATATTTGACAATCTAGTGAGTAAGGATGCTCTCTAGCTTTTAGATTCAGACAGCCCAACAACATGGCGAATGCCCTATATAGAACAGTAACCAGGGTTGCCCAAAGCTGCATTCAGAACTAACACGATACGCGGTGTCCCGTTTCAATGTTATCTTTTAATGAGCGTGATCCTGCGGCGCTTCAGGTGTTGCGGCGCAACCACCAATTAGGAACTTAGCCTTGGCATGTGACGTGTTGAATACATGATTAGTAGGTGGAGAGCAAAACCAACATGGAGGAGAATCTGATCGCTCTCGTCCTGAACTTTAAGATTTTTCTCATCTAAACAATAAGAAAAAGGTCCTCTAATTTTATTCTTCTTCTTATGTTTTCCCTCCTCTGACTAAAGCAGGTCAGCAAGTTTTCAAACTCGTCCAAAGAGACACAGAAGTAGGGCTGATAGGGGTTATCATTCAGACGCAGCTCCTGCAGTGGACGGAGAACCTAAAGAGATTCAGTGAATGGTCTCATTGAACCATGACATGGAGACGTGTTTACCTACGCCTTTGTAGAGCTCTTCAAAATAAGAAAACCCCACCTCTCAACATAATCTGTCTTCTGTGCTTTGTAAATGAGACTTACATTCATTGCTTCCAGGTACGGACAAAGCTAAAACTTTTGGCCATAGCTCCTCACACATGCGTCTGACGCGCCAATTTTATTAACACATTTTTAGGCAAGCTTCTGACAGTGAATTTGATGTTTTTACCATTTTAAGCTATACATGTGACAGGAGGGCCATAAACTTGTTATTGCAAAGAAATGACAAAAAAAAAAGACAGAAAGCCAGAGCGTGTAATTATGGGAGGATCTGGATGCAACAGATGCAATTATGTCACAAACTGGAACTCATACTTTGAATAGTGCTCACCAGAGACATCTCAGCTGCATTTCAAAACCTAATAAGTGAATAAATCAGGATGAACGTGTGCTGCTTATTAAATCAGTACCATGTGTCTAGGGTTGACTAAATGCGATATCTACCATGAACCACAAGAGCCAGAATTCTCCTTCTGTGGTGGTAACTCACACAGCTCATCATCCTCTCCAGAGGGCTACATATCGAGCCCGCCGCAGCCTCAGTTAACAGGAGATAAGGCGGCAGCCCTCAGGCTGTCCGGGCAAATGGAAGAATGCCATACCTGGAGCACTGAACTGCCGCACGGAGGTGGATCTGAACTTGTCGTGGACGCGGTTTAGGCTGCAGCCTTTTGGGACGCTCCAGGGTGCTGTGGCCCTGCTGTCCTTCTCCTCTGCTGTGTCATAGACCTCCACATGGGGCGCACGCTCTGTCAGGTTCTTGCTGTAATGGCTCAAACCGTACTGGGCAATCTGGATGGCGTAGAAGTAGCCTTGAGGACCCCATTGAGTGGACAGAGGAACACCTAGGAAAAATAGGAGGAAGAGTTTTTTTGCTTGTTTTTTTTAAATTGGCTAATGTAAAAAAAAAATATTTAAATGTTCTCGTCTTTAAATAAAAAAAATTGAAGAGCTGTAATTCCAACATTATACGGGTTTACCGATTTGCAAAGACCCTTTGCCGTGAACATCCCATTCAAACATGGTTCTTTCTTCCCAACAAAAGAAAATGTCAACAGTAGAAATTGTCAGTGGTATGAAACCGACAGTCACAGAGCAATGGCAGGTGATTAGATGGTGATAAAACGTCAGGTATTGTGTTGCATTTCACTGCAGGCGAACTAACCTGGTGAGAAAAACATAAAAAGCTCAGGCAAGAGAATCAGACAGAAAGCTGACGTTAAAAAAAAAACTGGCACACAGACAGTGAACGCATCACCTAACACACGTCCTACAGAGAACAAAGAAAGAGCGACAATATGCCCTTTTGTTGAAACATATTCATTATGGATGGAAATAAAAAGGCTTTCAGAATTTTTTTTGGTTTTACTTTGCATTTTACTGTTGAGCAAGGTCAATATTCAATTCTAAATAATTATGTGAACTGGGGATGATCAGACACAAGAAAGCACCAATCTTTGGTGTGTTAAAGCATCCTCATCAACACATTTTTTCTACACAAGTGTGTAGCTACACACTAAACCAAGAAGGAATCTGATTAAAAGATGCATTAAAAAAGGCAAAGCCACAAAAAATAAATGCTTTATAATTCCAAAATATATTTTGTTTTTTCAGCCCAACCCATCCTGCGTTTACCATTACTGACATTTCACTTAACACTTTAAGTCAAATGGCTTTTAAATCCTGGCAGAGAAGCATATAACTGCAGTGCTGCAAGTATTTATATGGGTGAGTAATCCATGAAGAAATGGCTTAAATCTTCAACCATTTCCAGGGTTTCAGAGCTCAGACAAATCCAGAAATGTAAGAAATAAAACCCAAAAGTTTACAAGCAGCTCTGCTTACATTTAAATCCTCCTCCTCGGACTCAGGCAGCAGATATAAAATCAAATAAATATTGTGTGAGGCTTGTTTTACAAATTATGCTTTTAATTTTCAGTAAAAGTAAACTATAAAGATAGCCATGCATAGGACAGTGGGGATTTTCTGGTTCGTTTACTATATTTTGATTTAGGAGTGAGAGGTTTTGACAAAGATTTGCTTTGTTTTAAACATGAACAACATTTTCTCTATATTAAGCCATCAATCATCTGAAATGGGATGGGATGGTGATGCACTTGTCTTCAAGTGAATGTGGTCTGCAGTCAAACTAATGACGTCTTGCTGTTTACTGCCTATTGGCTGCCATTAAACATGATTCTTTCTCAGATGTTTTTATTGTGCGATAGTCTGACTCAGTCATACTTTGGGCATAAATAGAAATTTCAATTTAATTTCAAGAGAAACCAACAAAAGTGACCAGAGCATAAAAACTATAAGTAGATTTAGAAGAAAGATGTTGTCAATTTGAAAATATTTCTATCCCATTCGTCTTAATGTAAGATGAAATAAGGTTCATGAACCCTCACAGCTTTATCTGGGAGAGTGGAGCACCTGAGGCAAAGTACAAATGGGTCAGAAGGCAAACCCAGAAAAAGGCCATGAAACAGAATGTGTTTCTTTATGTGGTTTCTTTGAATCCTTTTCTTTTGTGCAATGGCGCACATTACAAAACCAGCATTTCCATGACCTGGTTTAAGCTCTGCTGTAGTTCTGATTGTGCCGTGGCAGGGTAATTAACACGCTGCGGTATGCATCCACAAAAATATGCTTAGCAGAAGAAGAGGTGAGTGCTAGAGCATTCCATGTTAAATAGCAGAGATCCTTGGGTTGAATGAACTTTTAAACTGACTGCATGTGGATATTTGTTCTTAAACAGGATAAACAGGCACGATAAAAGGAAAGATGGGGTGAATTGTTAGTCCTGTTTTAACTCTGTCATGCCCCATTTCTTATGGGAAGTGTTCTTCTCCTGTAGCGGCAAAGCAGGTCAGGCTGAAGAATATGTACAAATATAAAACTGCCTCTAATAGATACATACATCTCATAATCATAGGCAATACCAGTTCTTATGCACTTCAATTGATCTAAATGGTCTTTTTTTAAATGTAAAAATCGGTTGCTTTTTTCCTTTTTATTGCCATAACATCTTTTTCTCTATATCCCAAAAAGTTGGAAACATCTGCTAGGAATTGTACAAAATACATCAATCTAATTTGTCATTACTGTATTCAGCATATTAATCAGAAGAAGTTCATCTTAAGCAGAATTAATATTAAATTGAAAGGACAAACATAACCAAACTTAAAATCCTTCATCTTGTGTCCGTCTGCCCTTCCTTTTTTTTTAAGATTTCTACATCCGACCTTTGACCCTAAAAAAGCCATCTAGCTCAGTTACCAATTGACCAAAACCCAACAAGAGCCACAAAGCCTTAATGTTTAGAAAAATTTGTATTTAGGTTTAACATAGTTGCATTGTAAAAGTGTTATATTTTTCTGCAAACTATTTTTACTCCTTTTCCTTTTGACAGCATAACATTAAAGTTTCCTTTCAAAATAAAGTACACCCTGTGTCAAATAAGATCCAAGTCAAACATGACATTTTCTGTTGTTATTTTGACTTTAGTGCACCATCATCCAATCTATACATGTAAATGCTGTTATTTACTTCAGGGAACTTTAATAATTAACAAATAGACACTGTTGTGCAGAAAAGGATTTGAATATGTGCTTACCGTAACTTAACTTGAAAACCTAATATATTTTTTATTTTTTTTAACATTTTTCTTTAAAGCCAAAAAGCCTCAATCGAGGAATTAAAAAATGCATGTGGCTCTGCAGCCTCAGGTTACAGACCGTTGCCCTAAGACATACATTATGAAACAAATGCAATTATGAGGTGGCAGAATGCAAAGGAATGCCTCAGCCACAGCAATATTAAGACAAACGAGTATTTTAGTGAGTATTGAAGTAACCTTTAGAGGGATTTTTAGAGTTTACAGCTGATAAATAACTAGATGAGTTTTTTTTATTTTTTATAATTTTTTTTAACATTAAGAATATCATCGATTGTTATGTATTCCTTCTGTTAACATGCTATAAATTCAACACACTACTGCTCAACATGCCGTGTTTTATTAGAATAGAATTAAAATAGAAAAACCCTACCCTAAAGACTCATTCCAATCATCTTTTGATCTATTCTAAAACGTTTTGAAGCGGTATTTTAAATGATTATGGCGTTTTTAGGCCAAATCAGAAAACCTTTGTTGTTTTCTAGACCATAGTTTCTGCAGAGTGGCAGGAGTTCATTGGAAATTTGCCTGTGATTTGTGGGCGAGACTGTTGGAGTACTGGTAAGCCTGCCCCCACATCCCGTCATCCACCTGTTTACACTCTTCCGCTACCTTACAGTCCCTCACACCCCAACCTAGCATCAGCGGTGCAACAAAAATGTTGAGCAATATTGGAGCTATCCAGTCGTAAAATTTGAAGACAGACACCAGCTCAGACGAGGAAAACAAAGACCTACATGGATCTAGTCGTCTAGATGAAGTAGATGTATCGGAATGGAGTGAAGCAGGGAACTTGACGCCCGCTGATTGTAGCTTCTACATCATAACTAATATTTGTCCTCCATCAGAAAAATGATACAAGCACACGTTAAAAAACTATAAACATGATTTTCCTCGGAGTGGATTGTTAATATCTAAAGATAGGGCAATTTTAGTTGACTTATATTGGGCGCACAGCCACCCTATTCATTTACGTTTTCCCCTAAGGACTTATCAGTCAATCCACAATCCACATCAAAACATTCATTACAAGTAGATCAGCACTAATGTGGCTAAAGTTGAGTATTTCAGGTTGACTTCTTTTTAAGAAGGGATTGTATTTTTAGGCAAACACTGCGTAAAAATTCAAGCTTATCAGACATCCTTAACCTGAGGAACACCTAAATCATGGCTACCACTGTGCTTTTTTCATGCAATCTTTGGACCTGTCCGAATAGTCTTTACTGCAAAAGAAGGTTCTTTACTGAGGGAAATGAACCGCAAGTAACGGACTGTCTCCTTTGATAAAGATGTTCCAACTCAGCTAATTAAAATGGAAAGGAGGTCCGGTGCTTCCTTTATTATCTGCTTAAGCAAAGGATAAACCAGACTGTTCCGTCTGAAAGAAGAAATGCTGATGAAATCACACAAACCTTTGTGGTCAAGAAATAAAAACACACATTTATTTAATCACTTTTAAGAGCTGGCCCTTTTATGTTTCGTCAGGGTTCTATGGGTAAACTAGGCAACCATTACAGAAATCATTTTCCCACAAACAATTAAAGCAGTATAGAACTTCCCAGAACAAATTTTTTGTGTATGCCATTTTTGGCACAACAATGAGTCCAGACGTTTTTCTGTTTTGTTTTATTTTACATGTGTTGCCATTAGTGTGTGTTTTTTTGTAGTCCATACTGAGCATCAGTAAGCAGCTGGATGGCTCAGTTGGCTGCATGTAAGACTGGCGCATGGGAAACCAGGGTTTGTTTCTCAGGGGGAATGGTGAACAGTGAACTTGATCCGGGGTGAGTCCTTTCACGCTACTGCCCAACTATATAGCCACAAGGGGCCCTAAGTCTGGGTGCCCCTGTGCCTGTCCCCAGCCTGGATACAGTACAGGGTTTTGCCAGGAAGGGCATCCGGCGTAAAACTCTCTCCACCTGTGTGAATCAGTGAAAGCTGATTCGCTGTGGTGACCCCTGAAGGGATATGCCGTAAGGTGAACAAACATCTTTGTACATCAGTTGTTCACTTGAAGTAACACCGCTTCTCTTCGCTGCTGTGTAACTGTGAACAAATGAAGTAAAATACTGCTACTGCAATAATCTTCTTAACTTGTGGACTTTTGATTCTCCCTACCCTCATTTTCTTTGACATGACATTTTCCAACAGGCTCAAGGAAAAATGGTAAAAAAAATAAAATAAAAAAAAAAAAGGGCGAGAAAAAGAATTTGGGGCATTTAAATGCAAAGCTTGTCTTTCTCCATCAATCAGAACCGGACAGCATCAGGCTAATCAGTGGTGAGTGGGCATGATGCAAGCAGGGTGCTAGCTTTAAAAAGACCAGGAATGAGCAGCTCTGACAGAACTAAAACGCTGGGTTATACAAGTTATTTAATCAGTTTCAAACTAGAAACTTTTATTACAAGAAATGTCACTTACTGCATGTCCCTGTATAAACTGAAGGCATCATTGTGTACTTTTTTAAGCTTTATTCAGTTCAATTCAATTCAATTCCTTTATTTCAAACACAAATGAAAATAAACACAAGAGTTTAAAATAGACAGATTAAACAAGACAGTGTGCTTGAAAAGGAGTGGGTTAAAGAAAAATCTTGTATGATCCCACAACCTTTTTTTTTTACACCTGATGATCTGCGTATTTCTGTTTACAGTTCTGTACATGTTATACATTCAAGTTACATTATGCATAACACCTATGCAGAAGTGACATTTTTGTATTTATTGATCATTTCTTGCCTTGTGCAGTTCCATCAGTGACATCTTGTAGGTTTTTTAATTGCATGTAAAGTTTTGGTTTGTTTTAAATTTGTTATTTGTTTGACTTATAATCCAAATCTATGGATGACAGGAGCCGTACTTCCAGTGTGCTATTTTCCATTGGGACGTCCTCATATTTCCACCATACTTTACTGTTTACTCATGTTTTAGCAAAACTACAAAAACCAACAGGTCAAAGACACAAAAAACCTTTGAATTTATGAATGAAGATCTCATTGAATCCCACATTGCTCCAGTCTGGCAGCAGTATAAATGTGTGTGCATGGGAGAAAGACTGATTGTAAAGTGCTTTGGGCCTTAAAGGAAGGTAGAAGCGCTTTATAAATATATATGCCATTTACCATTTAATATTCATGTCAGTTATTGTTTTAAAAGCAATGATTCGTTTGCTTAAGAAAACCAAAGAACTGGGTTATTTTGATGACCGAGTGCTTTTAGCCAATGGCCTTTTAAATTAGATATTAATTCTTTCCTTCAAATTCATTTAGGTGAAACCTTGAAAACTGAATAACATCCGAGATCCTATAGTTCACTTCACGGGGAGCCGGTTTAGCTCGTGCTGGTTTGCGGCGCCTTCCGTCCGTGAAACCAGGGTTCGAATCCGGGCTGCTCCCTGTTCCCTTCTCTACCTCTGTGCCTGTCCCAAGCCCGGTTGCTTTGAGAAGGTTGCGTCAGGAAGGGCATCCGGCGTAAAACATTGCCAAGTTTACCATGCGACTTGTTCGCTGTGGCGACCCCTGATGGGAAAAGCCGAAAGAGGAAGAAGAAGATCCTATAGTTCACTTCACAGAGCTGTTCCTATATTTTGTCTGATTTACCGCATAAGAAATGTGACACAGGTTAGCCCTCAAGAACTGTTCAGTGCTCACAGGAAAACCTGTTCCTTTTCTTTAGGTTGGAAAAAAGAGAAAAGTGGGGATGTTTCGGCCGTTTCCTGTTCTTTCTAGGGGTTTCAGGGCAGTGAAGTGAACCGAATGGTGAAGATGCCCTTCCTGACTCTAAAAAGGAAGCAAACCGTGACATGCTTGTAATGAACTGACTGCACCAGAGAGAAAAAGTCAGCCTGACAAAACATAAAAATAATTGACTATGGATGAAGACAGAACTAGAGTTTCACATGTGTGATACATCTTCTTCTTTCTCTTTCGGCTTCTCCCATCAGGAGAAACAACCTCTCCTTTGAGGATGAGTTGCATGGTTAACTTGGCAATGTTTTACGCCGGATGCCCTTCCTGATGCAACCCTCTCAATTTATCCGGGCTTGGGACCGGCACAGAAGCAGAGAAGGGAATAGGGAGCAACCTGGATTATCAACGGAAGGAAGGCGCCGCAAACCAGCAGAAGCTAAACTGGATTGAATGTGCCTAAATATTAAATAAAAATTAGAGACCATTCTTTCCCAGAAAGGTAGCTGTATGTATTCAAATGATGACCATGCTAAAATGTGCCGTTTTCCAGTGCAAAGGCCAATATTAACATCCAGCACTTGCGGAGGATGTTCAGATGTAGCAGCTCAGAGGAAAAAAAATTGGACATCCTAAATTATACTTTTATCCTTAGGGGCCCAGAGTAATGTATACCGTAAAAAATGTTTAGGGTAAGAACTGATTTTTAAAAAAAATCTAATACTAATAAAATAAAATACTAATAAAAATCATAGCATAGTTATTAATTTCTTACAATAAAATTATTTTAATAGAACTTTTCCTAGACACAAACATTGTCTGGAAAGGGTTGCCATGGTCTTATTTAGCTCTGCTAGAAAGATATTAGAGGCCGTTTGAATAAAGGCCTAGGGATAATGATCATATTTCAATTGAAATAAAATAAAATAACTTGTTGTGTTTGTATTATCTAAGCAGACAAGAAAGGAGACATTTCTTATTAAAAGAATCCAATCATTAACTTGAAAGATACTTTGAAAGGCTTACCCTCCACTCCACTGATGCATTTGACTCGATCCCTAACCTCCACGTTGTAGCCCTCGAAGGACATGAAGACTCCATTGGGGTGATAGGGCTCGCGCTGTGCATACACCTTTGAGTAGCTGTGCTGGAACTCAAAACGATCGTAACCGTCGTACTGAACTACTTTCCCGTACACTTCAAAGTACTTTTCCATCCAGTTGAAGGGCATGTAGATCTCCCCACCTTCTCGTCTGCCTTTGATCGTGGTTTCGTCATTAATCAAACAGTCTATTTCCTCAAACTTGACACCCCCGACAACAGGGGGAGGCTCCGGAGGCTGTGGAGGATGCTGTTGGCTGCTGATGCCTTCGTCCCCAATCTTAGGGCTCGGAGCCACAAAGGCGGCTCGGGGAAGGAAGTATATGGAGGTATTACTGGAGCAGCGGTTCCACAGCAACACAGTGATGAGCGTGAAGAGGGCACAGATGAAAATGAGGGTTTTGTAGTTCACCCGAGCAGCCAGGCAGCGCATGGTCAACCCGCCTATGTGAAACAAACATGAACAGAAGATCAAGACAAAGTGAAAATGACATTTCCATTATATGAATTTTAAAGTCTTAAAACAGCCTTTTTGAGTCACAATTCAGTTTTTCAGTCAGGTCTCTGTTTCTAAATTTTTCACCAAGCAAACAAGAAATCAATACACATCTTTAGATCGCCTCCTCCTCCTCACTAATTACAGCTTACTGCCCTCAGAATTTACGGTTATAGTGATCACAGAGGAGGGAGTGGGGAAAATCACTGTGTTCATTTCACCATAACATCCTGATTGAAATGCCCTCCACCACCTCCCGAGGTCAATGTAGTTAATGAGTGTGCAGGGAGGAACGGTAATCTGCTTTACCGATGCAAAGTCAAACGATCGAGCCAGATGACTCGAACAATGGTCCTGCCTAAGATCGCTCAGAGCAACAGGGGAGTGGATTTCCAGAGCGCTTAGAAAAGCAAACACTGAAATGGATCGGACTGGAAAAGATTGATACTCTTAATGCACATGAAAGGAACAAAAGATGGTCGACTTTTCATGTGACTTTCAATAATAAGGCTTTCTGCCAAATCCTATTAAAAAAAATCTTATGGTTAACTTCTACATGACTTATTGCCACTCATTAAAACCATTATTGATATTCTGAGCCTCGCAGTCTAAAGAAGTGATGAGATATAAAATGATGGAAGCACTGACTAGGACGAAAAAGTGACGGAGAAGACCTTAGAACTGCACCCTTAAAGGGAAGTAAAACCGTCCAGTCAGGGAAGAAACTATAAATAATTGGGTCTCTTTATAGTTGGATGGTGGTGTTGAATCCAGGCTGGAGATGGATATACGAGGATTAACCAAAAACGCATGACAAAGGGGCATCTTAAAGCCTTTTTCTCTTCCTTAGCCACATAATTTACAGCAAGATCCATCACTTTAGCCGTGTAATTTTCATCTCAATACTAGAGTGGTAAGCACAGTGAAAGAGTTATTCTCATGGGTAAAACGACAACCAGGCTAGTTTGTTGATGCATACGACTATTTTTTCTGGTTCTGCCAAATCCAACTGGAGGAAAAAAGAAAAGAAAACACGAGACCCAAGAGTGAGGAACAGAAGATGCTCGTGGCACACAGAGAAACAGATGGTTCTCTCAGCAGAAACTGAATCTTCACTCATTCTATTCTTCTCAAAATATACTCAGACAAATATTCAGCAGCATGCCTGGTTCTATCAGTCGTTGTTTTTCAAAGCACAAATCACAACGAAGGCTATACCACATGTAGGCTATATTCATTCTAGTTTCTGGTAAAAGAAGAATTAGCTGAAACTAAGTACCTGCGTGTGTAAATTTATTGAGACAGCTGCATTTTTCAAAGCTTCCTAATAAATAAACAAGTAACTCTTGCTTGTGTCTTTACAGACAGATTGGGTATGTCAATGTCAGGAAACCAACTTAACAGCTAGAGAGTTAATTATGCTAAAAGTGGTATGAAAGTTTGCTATTTTTGCAGTACAAATACGTGCAGGCAACGCAGCAATGCGCCATCTTCTCTACTCTCGCACCCGAGCTTGTACAATGCGCATGCGCTCCTGGCCCGTTGTGTCATCACAACGGCTCATTAATTCAGAAAGAGCGTATTTGCAACAGTTTGATTGACAGCATTTAAAAATAAGAAATACTCAGAAATACAAAAATGAAATGATTTCCTATTACATTTGTTCTCTTTCATAAGAACAATTCCACACCTACATGTCAAAAACTTTAAAAACATGATTTTTATTGGAGGGGGACTTTAAGGTTCTCCAGAGTCTGCAGCCACTGTTTGTAAACCAGATTTAATTACAGAGCAGACAAACAGCATTTCGCTGTTCAGGCAGACAGAGCTGCATCGTCTCTTGTGTTTTTTGACCCAGATTCACTTGCATTTATCAGGAGGCAGCGCTTTCCAGAAAAATACCAGAGCTTTGGTGTCGTTTCAAAGCTCAATACGACTTGTTTCAAAGTCATTGTCAATAGTGACCAAATCAGGACCCCTAGGCTGCAACTACAAGTTAAAGGCAGCAGCAGTAAAAAAAAAAATATTTTGGTAGAAGGACAGGCAGAAACTGGGAAAATGAACACAAAAATGTAATTTCCACCTCATCTGCTTTGATTAGGAAGGTCAAAAATGACTTTTTTTGTTTTGTCTCGTACAGTTAAGTTTAAAGACTGTTATTTATGATACATCATTTAAATGAAATACTATTACAATAAACATTAAAGCAAGCTATTGTTGCAAATCACAAAGGTGAGTCCTTATCTAAGAGAACATCTCCTCCCAGTTGATGAAGAAAACTTTGAGAACTTCTCAAAGTTTTTGCAGATATGAAACCTCCATGAGCTTAGTGCCATGTTGAACTCCGCATATTCTCAAACTGCCTGCTTTATAATCCTGAATGCTGAGAAAGCTTGGAATGATTGAAAGAAAGTTATTTTCAGCTACATTTACTCTAAAAATGTCAGAGCCTCAGAGGCGTTTCTATTACATGGTTTAACAACTTTAAAACCAACAATAGTGATTTGTATCCCCTCCCAGCAGTGTTTCGAAAATGCATTTACGATTACCATTAAATGCCATTAAATTTTGATTACACTAAGGTCAGCATGACAAACGATAGATTAATAGCAACCGATGTTGTTGGATGTAATGCAGTCTAGCAGGTATTTGATATTGCTGACAGTTACCCACTGCTGATGCCTGGATGAACATGAGCTTCACAGACTGGTATGTCAAACAACTTGACTGCAACAGTAAATCCCTGCGGTCCCAGGGAGCTCACATGTCTTCTCATACAAATCAGCTTTGCAGCTCAACATTAAAGGCTTTGAACTTTGACTCTGAACATGCATCTGAACGTGCTGATGCAGGAAGCAAGGCCTTCTGTTCTAAACACCTCCCAGTGTCTGAAGATGCGCAAAATCTTTAATTAAAAATTCCAGCATAGTTTGGAATTTTTATTCGTGTAACAAGTAATCCAAGACGACAAAGTTATTGGGTTTATGTAGTTTTGGTGCCACAAAATCTATTCCTGAACAAATTTAAATTAACTATGTTGCTAATTTGTGTTCTCTGTCCCATCAGGGTACAGCATGATGACCCATAGCACATAAAACATCAGGAAATGTGCCAGTAAGTACAAACAGAATTGGATTTTTACTGACAGAAAAGTCCTGTGTGTTTTCACCTGGTGCAATTAGTAGTAAATGTAGAATCAACACGAGATCAACATAACATGATCAAATTCTGTCATTCTGCTTACCACAAAATAGGCAAAAATAACGTCAACGCGATGTGACAGAATATACAGTAGAGGTTTGGAACTGGTATCATTATCTCTACTCTGCAGAATCTTTAGCTGCCTCTCACTGCACCTTTGACCCACTCCGATTATCTTTTGAGTCATTTTAAAAGTGTTTTTGATGGTCTTCTTAAACATGACGTATGGTGGTCTTCTTAAACATGAAGAAGACCACCGCTGGGGGGGGTTTTACGTCTATGCATGACGTAAACCAGAGCAGTAGGGACACACGATCGGAATGACCGTTTACACGCTCCACGATCGGATAAACGATCGGTATAACCCACCCATCTCGATCAGAAAGAAATTCTGATCCGAACGAGTCTGTTTGGGGCAAACTATTCCGAACGATCAGGCATTCTTTCTATTCCGAACCAATCAGGCATTCTTTCCGATTACTTTTGCCCATGTAAACGCAGCTATTGTTGCCACATAGATTCAGGCCCCTCCCCTCTCAATTTAAATTGCACCATAGCCATATAGGTAAGAAAGAAAAAAGAAACGCACTTCTGAATTATGGGCAGGACTGTTGGTGTGGAGTACATGTTAGGATTAATGTTAGGGTTTTATCTATTTATCATTAACAATATGGTTCAACATCAAGCCATCCCTGAAACTGGGGGAGAAACAACTATGTATGAATAGCTCTTAATACCCAAGCTGAACCAACATCTCATGCCTAAGACAAAATCCAGGCAACACCATCAAACCTCTTTATTTAATGGTAGCCAGAAAGCGAGTCAAATGCTTTGAGGTTAATGCAGCAGCTTGTTTTGCCACAGAGGATTAGGCAAGTCATTACCAAAAAGCTTACAGCTACGGGCTACTGAAAGATTAGGCAAGCTAATGCTCAGAAGGGATACAAAGGAAAGACAAAGGCATCGCGTGAGAGGCATCTTATGCCAGGAAGCTTGGACAGAATGTAACTGATTATGCCTTTTAATAATTTGAATCCAAAAATACTAAACTTCAGCAAAAATAGAAAAAAATGTGTCTAGTAGATTTTATTGGTTGTAGATGATGCTTTATAATAACAAATTTTACATTTTTACTTTCCTGCTTTTGTGCCATATTTGTAAAGAGAATGAATTTTTAAAACAAGCAATGAAGCTCTTTTGTTCAAGTAATATTGCAGACTGCAATCTGTGCAAACAGAAACAAACGCATGAACATACAATGCATACGCATATATTCCTTCAATTTATTTCAAATTAAATTCAAAAACACGACCAGAATAAAAAACAACCTTATCATGCCAAATGTGTTTAGATATTGTTTTTTTTTTTAATGTAGAGCATAGCTGTTGACTACCCTGAGTGGCAACAACATCACAACTCTTATGCCTTTAGACATAAGTAAGTAAGATTGTTTATATTTATCGCAGATAACCACTTTTTTTATATCAGAAACCATGTATTAAACTGCAGTATTGCAAACTAGGCTCTTTTTAGGCGCTTCGGAGAGCAAAACCCTTCCTTATTCAGGCATTTTCTGTATCCTCCAGAAACTCCTCAAGAAGACAAATGTATCCGTCACACAAGCTACTGATCTGAGACAGTTCAAAGGGCTTCGACTTTCCCTACACTTCAGAAAAGATGATGTAAGAGGAAGGCTGGACTTGAAAAAGTATGAGAATGGCTTTAAAGAATACGTGTTTTGCATTACATGCAATGTGTTGCTTTTGTAGTAAGTCTTATCTGTTACAGTTAATAAACAAACATAAATATCTGTCTGTCTACTTGGCTGCTCCACTGAGACTCAAAAACAATTTAAACAGTAGGTGTGATGCAATATAAAAAATAAAAAAAAGGCCTTGGTCTGCCTTGTACAAACATACGGTCTTTTCTTGTGTTTTGACTTTAAGTTGCTGTCATCTCATGCAAACCTCTTGCTTAGAGTTTTAAATTTTAACCAAGTGTTGGATTTTTTCTTAAAGACAGGAAATCTGTACAACAATGGAAACTGTACTACTGCTGCTTTGCCTTTGTGCACAAGCTGCTGGCAAGAAGATCCATTACACCAGTGGTTCTCAAATTTTTTCTCTTGTTCCCCTCTGACGAGGAGGAAAAATGTGGCATTCGGACATTGTAGCTTACCTAAATATAATTACCTTTTTTTTTTTATAAAAGGACCTACTAGTCCTAATAATGTCCTTGTGTTTTTATACATATGTTACTCTAGCTCTCCTTTCAGACAGCTGAAGTGCGTTGCTCTAAAAGCTCCATTTATAACTAAAATTTTAAATCTTAAACCCCTGGAGGCCTGATTATTTCAGAGATATGTGCTACACAACTCATTTTTCCAGTTTTCCAATTTCATCTAACAGATATGTTGGATGACATCAACTGAAATAGTAGATTAAGTGAAACGTACCCCAAGTGGAAATTGCTGATGAACAGTTGGCAGTGACGCTCATTGCTCAATATTCCTCAGAACACAGCTCTTTCTGCCAGCGTTGCATTTCTAACTGAATCTGTTAAACTGATTTAATAATTTATGACAAACAGCTCCTAAGCAGCTTTCCAATACAAGCCTTTCAGATAGAAAGAAAATTAACTGCTCTAATATTTTAATGTGACTAATTATCCAAATAAATTCATGCTTTATGCACTTTGACAACCACGGGGTATAATTCCTAATCTATTCTACATCTGTAATTGTAGCCTAGATTCATTTACAGGCTTCTTTCAACCGCAGGGTCCTTAATTGTAGGGCCAATCAATCCATGGGATTTTGCCTCCGATAGCTTACTCTGCCACTGATCTCAACAAAATCGCCAAAGTTTAATCTAATTGAGTTATTTGGATCCCTGGCCTTGAAAGACGACAGATCAAAGTTTGATTCTGATTCTGTATGGATAAAATACTAAGTTGTTTTGTATTAGCCATTCTCTGATGTTCAGAACCTGCTAGGTCCCTGTCGGGGTCATGGGGCTGCTGGAGCCAACCTAGCTCCTGTTGGTCAAAGGCGGGGTACACCCTGGACAGGAAACCAGTCTGTTGAAGGGCCACAAACTCACACGCAAACCTAAGGGACATTTTAGAGATGCCAATTAATATATTAATCTCATTTTCACGAAAAACCCAGAGAGCCCGAGGGAAGCCCACACATGCAGAGGGAGGACATGCACACTCCACACAGCAAGGTCCCAGCCGGGATTTGAACCAGGGTCTTTTCACTGTTCACTACACTGAAAGACAATTAGACATAAAACTCAATGAAAAGGACAAATCAATCATGATACACTTCAAGATAAAGCAGTAATTTAGAGTTAAATTAGCCAGAGAAGAACTCATTAACATGGTCATTAACCTCATTTCATACTGAAATATAACACTGGCATTTTGATCTCTTTTTGAGCAATACTTTTTACTACCTTCTGAAGATGAACTTAAACAAAACATTTTTTTATTACATACCTGACATACATTTAAATAATGCAGTGATATCAGCTTTCTGATTTTAGATTTATTTGAAGTAATGCAGTCCAAATGAGAAGCAGGTTCTGGTAAATTATTTTCTAAATTTGAATATTCAATCTGTATGTTTAGCCTTCCATGGTTTAAATATAAGACGCAAGACTACTGATGACGTTCAATATTTTACACATTCCCTATCATGGTATGAGGATAATACATTCGGATCACTGTGCAAAGCCAGATTTCAACTGAGAAGACTACACCATAACCTAGTCGGGGATAAAAAAAAAAGGGAAAAAGCAGAAATGTCAACAGTCTGGATCAATGCTCCTTGGCTACAGTCTCAGATCTCAGGGCACAAATGATTTTTTTAAGCAGGTGTGTAAGAAGGTGGATGTAACAAGTTTGAAAATAAAGATAAACAGACTGAATCCAGATCTTTCTTTCTATTTCTTCTAAGCGACAATCTCATTTGAAAGCGTCAGTAAAGGAATCGACCAGATTCTCCCATAGAGGTTTACAATTTTCTGCCATTCTGTCAATTTTTATTTGCCCATTTGTGTATTTCTTGCAATGAACTAAAATAATGTGCAAAACCATGATGTAGTATGATCTGATAAAACTTTCCGACATTGGAATTTACCGGTAGGATTTACTCCTCCATCTTACTCTGTACCTTTAATCTAAAGGGTCATAGACCCACAAGTGCTTAATCCTATAAACAGTGATGAAAGTCAGGCAAGGAAAAAATCCCTGAACTTTTCTTTGAGCGATATGGCGGGCACAGAGCGAAATTTTGGAAAAATACGTGGTCTTAGATGCATTCTTGTGCATTCTGGCAGCTAGTTATTCACTTCTTTATCAAGAAACTAAGACTAATTGGAGCATCATGATTTGTCATTCAAACCCCTAGTTTGACTCTCCATTAAGGACTTGCTGGTCCTAAAAAAGAAATTGGAAAATTGCTCAAAGTAACACAATCCTACAATCTACGCTTTTCCTTAAAGCTGCAAAACATACAATTGCTAAAATATAGTAACATCAAAGCCCCAAATGGCAAAAAGAACACCAGTAACTATGATATTCTATGAAAATACCTCAGTTATTTGTACATTATTTCTGCTTTAGAAATGACAGATGTACAACATCCACTTGCACTGTTTTCTCAAACTATAATGACATCAAAATATGGGATCTATTTAAACTATCTTTCTATAACATAATACATCAATTCTTTAACACCAATACTAAGTAATCTGGGAAATATCAAAACAAACATACAAACTAAACTAAACATTGTAAACATTATTTTTTAAGGGAGTGCGGGTCCAAACCATCAAATACTTATAATTAATGTCAACTATACTGAACTAAATCATGGTAATTAGGAAATACAAATAAATTAGATAGAGAAATGTATTCAAAATAAAAACTGAAACTCAAAACTAAAATTGAAATTATTTCAAAATGTGGTTTTGAGATTATTTTACACAAAAAAGGATTTGACCTACACTACCTTAAAAATCTTTTTTTTCCAGCCAAGACCAATTCAATTTGTTTTTTATCGTCTTCTCACAACTGAGGTCGTGACCACGCTCAATAATGACGATGCCCACCATTATTTTAACACAAATTTGATCGCAAACTCTTCAGATGTGTTTGTGAAAGTTTAGCGTGGGTCCGCCAGTTTTGGTCTCTAGGGAAGCAAGTCACGCTGACCACGTGGTACAGACAGAGCCAATCAGAGATGTCGACGCATCCGAAAGCAACTAAAACGTCCCGTCATTGGTCAATTAGGCCGGGAAGACGAGAGATGGCCACGACCATAGAGGAAGCGATCTGCGGAGAAATATAGAAAATAAAGCTAAAATTAGCTGATTTCAGACCATTTTTTAATCCGGAAAGCGATTTGTCCGTAGAGATCAGGTCTTTATTTCCTGGAAAGTACGTTCGGTTTGCTCAAAAACCCGGATTTCCGGGAATTCCCGGACGACTTTCATCACTGTATAAAACCAGAAATGTCACCGCCGACACCCAGTAACACGCGCTTTTTGACAACCCGTAACTCTGTTTACGAAATCAACGTTAATCAGAAAATTCTGACACAGAGAAAATCGGCTTTGAATATCAGCTTCGCACTATTATGTACCACTTAATGATGCTGAACGTAAGGCGCACGGCTGCTTTTTTCCACTTCAGAATCCAATGGAATTACATGTGAACGGTTTAAGAGTTATGGCAATCAAAAGATTGTAACCACTGGAGTAGGGCTGCACGATATGAGGAAAAATCGCGATATGGGATATTAGAGATTAATATTGCTATAACGATATAATTTGCGGTACAGTGATCCCTCAATATAATGCGGTTTACTTTTCACGGTTTCGCTACTTCACGGATTTGCATCGTGCATTGTGTTCTGCATTCTGATTGGCTAAAAAGTCACTCTTCATCTCTACCTGTGCGTCAATAACGTTGCAGTTTAATATGCACACGTACGTAAAACAGCTTGCCAAATTTACAACACGTTCGTGCAAATCATCCCACAATTTCGAGTTTCTCTAAAACCCATAGAAAAAAAGAGCGACAACAACAACTGCCTATCACTTCCCCCGAACAAACACAGCTGCACCGCGGGCTTCAAAAGAAGAAAACACTGCAGAGTGGAGTCAGGATGCAGCGGCTCAGTCTGAAGAGCAGTAAATACACCTGATTCACTATTTGTCCCACTGTACTTTGTATTTTTTTCATAATCATTTTAAATTTTCTCCCGTTTAATCCAATTACTCTGGTCGCGGTGGGCGGGGCTAATCTCTGTGATTTGAAGCCTTCTGTTCACATTCATTAAAATTATTATTTGACAGTACAGAAGTTATTTGTTGAAAAAAACGTTTCTAAAGTACTTTTATTTATGAAACAAATGCTTGAGCGTGTAAAATGGTTTGTTCTTTCTTTTCAATGTATAATAGAGTATTTAATTGTATAATAATTGTAAAAAAAAAAATAGAAGATTCTACTTCAAGGATTTTGCCTATCACGGGTTCTTTTTGGAACGTAACCCCCGCGAAAAACAAGGGTTTACTGTATTTAAACAAATAGAAAAATAACCAAAAACATCATTCCCATTTCACTGCAACAGTTTAAAAATTATACTCCAAATGATCCTCGCCGACATAGGTGACAAACATCTAACATAATAGGCCTCCATCCGATTGGTCAAATCCATAAAGAGATTTATTTGACTCGTTAAATGCTTCAAGCTGCCATAAGAATGTTTGAACACAGGGTTTACAATTTATTGCGATTTTAGTCGTCTTTTGGGATATGCATATTGCAGGGCTGGATATTGCGATAACGATAAATTTGCAGTATATTTTGCAGGCCTACACTCGAGCTAAAGTTTTGGTGTACCATGTTTAGGCTAAACGTTCATGCCAAAAACATTTAGCAAAAAAACCTTTTTAAAAAGGTAATAAAACCATTTACAATCCATTCAAAATAAAACTAATTTTGGCCATAACAAGGTCAGCTTGTTGATGGGAAACATGATATGCCCAAAATAAATATTTCAAGTCAGGATATTGATCATGTGTTATGACAAGATATCAGCTAAAGAAAACTTTAAATTAAATTATGGAGTTATTTTGTAACCCAAGGTTTGGCCAGAATAAGACCAAATAAAGTCCATCATAGATTATTAAAGGCATGAATCAAACTCACAACACACCTGCGGTTTCCAAACTACATCTTTAACCCAAAAGATAAATAGGAAATAAGTCATTAAACACCATCTACTGCCTCTCCAAAAAAATGACAGGATGTGCAAAAATGCATGAGGCTGGAGAGGATGAAGACGCTTTTTTCAAAGACTTCTTTTTTCTCCTTTATTTTATTTATAAACTGCATGTTTAAAGTTTAAGTTGAACTAGGCCAAGAAATCCTTACTAAAAATATTTCCCACATGATGTACGATCAAGGGCAATGAAAGCAAAGCAGCACCACGTTTCCTCAAGGTGCTCTATAAAATAACTCTTTTTGATTAGTATCAATGTGACATTGTTTTCATTACCTTTAAATATTGTTCCATTCAATTGACCCTATTTCAGCAAATGGTTGACATCTTGCACATGAATTACAGAAACCCATTTCATGGCTTCCTCTCATGGATTAATTTGAACACGAGGCTGAGGATAAATGTCTTACAGCTGAAAAAGTGGAACTCCTGCTTTCCTGACACATACAGGTGTGGTTTATGCATTTAATCTTATTTCCATTTTATGTTTTTACTGACGTGTTATGCATTTCGTTTTAACATCTTACTATGATTTTAGCCTCAGTGTTTCCTGTGGGGAACTTTCCTACCAGGGCTTGCCAGCTTGGTCAGTGGTTTTTGCTGCAGGTTTGCCCTTGCTGGGGTGGCTGGAGTCTACAATTACTGCAGCCTCACAGCTGTAGAGTGGACCCCATTGCTGTTCCAGTCTGGGTGGGCACTGTGGTGATGTCCCTATGGCTGATCCGGCTCCGGGTATGAAGAGATTCCCAAATACTGTTTCCTCACAGCAGAGCCAAGCCTTAAGTTTCGTTTAAATTTTTTTTAGACGTTTTCATTTTTTGTGGGGTCATGGGTCTGTTAATGGAGGGGAATTGGGGGTGGGGGTGAAAGGGTGGGTTGGTCTTTTATTGTGATATTTGAGCATGTTTTTCTTTTTAAATGTAAAATGCTTAAAAAAAACAGCCAGCCAGCCAGCCAGCCAGCCAGCAAGAGACATAGGTATAGATAGAGATATATAGATATCAAATAAATAAATAAAAAGGAGACTGACTGAAGACTGACCACCTAAAACCCAGAGAATTACCCAGTAACTCATATCTGCAAGATGTGAGAAGACATGTTTTTTGGGGGACTTCTCAATAACTTAATAGTAGTGAGCTCTCAAATTAATTGGAATGTCTAAAACCCTAAGCAGCCAGCAGTGCTGCACTTCCTTGTAGCATACCTTTCCCAGGGAATCTCAATTTTCACACTGGATTAAGCTAAACAAAGAGGGATTTCAGCAAGTCTGCCTCAGATGCTGAGAGATGCTGAGGGGTTGCCACAAACATTTAAGGAACCAGATGGTAAAATCTAATGTTATTTATATGCTCCTTTATGATGCATTTAAAAGCTCTCCTTTTTTTGCTTTCAGGTGAAACACGAAAAAAAAAAAAGTTGCTCCGTTGTTTCCCTTGATTCTCGGTTTTAGTGCAGAGGTTTTGAGTTGTGAATATCTACTATAAGGTAAAAGATAAATGTACAAATATATTTTAATTGTGTGGTGTATCAATATATTAAAATTGATTATCAAAATCTAATAAATTAGGTTATAAATAAAAATAGGTGTATACTATGTCTAAATATTCCAAAGGTTCAAACAGCACTTGTCGGACACAGAGTAGAGACCATAGATAATAGTCAAAAAGATGCCTCAACCCAAAACCTCAACTTATTCAATGCAATTTAAATAGAGTAAAAATCATTAAATTGTAGCACCCAAGGTCAAAAACATGGAAATAACTAAATCATCCACTACAGTCATGTAAGTCTGTTGGTGTGACTGCAGCAGGCTCTGAGACCCAGACACAGTCATACACTGTCCGATGAATGGAGGGGTGTGCATTGCCTGAATGAGGGTTTTGGGTTGCATTAAAGACAAATAGCAACAACAACAAGTAGGCAGCAGGGAAACAAGTGAATTCCATGTGCAATGCCACGAACAAAACACAAACACTTGCAAAGTGAAGTGTCTATGAGAGGATGAGTCCTAGGAGTGGGAAGCAGAATAAGACGGCTTGCAAAGAGAACTATGATAAAAGTGAATAGCAGTGAAGGTTTATAGCAGGGGTGTCAAACTCATTTTGGTTTGGGGGCCACATTCAAGGAGTCTGATCCTAAGTGGGCCAGACCAGTAACATAAAAGCAAAAAACAGCTTTTTATTTTTTTTTTACTCAGTTGGAAAAATAATGCCTCAACAAACATCGTAGTCTAATCACTTATTATTACACATTCATTCAGAGAGGCCAATGGATGTAAAATAAAAGGCATTTCACTCCAAAAAATAAATTATTCAATTTTACACAGACTGAATATTTTATATCTGACACTGAAGCAATCCCAATAATAAACTCAAGAGGTGCTACCGAAAAAATGAAACACCCTGCCTACAATTTAAATGTGCAAATCATTGAAAAATTAAACTAAGTTAAACTTGCAACATTTGTGAACACAAAAAATTGGAGTTAACTAGAGGTGTGACGATAACGGCATCACCACACTCTTTGTTTTTTTTTGTTTTTTTGAAAGTTCTGCATATGGTGCGTGATTGGAACTATAATAAACACATTCATCTTAGCTGATAATTTACTTTTTCTGCTAGTCCTGTGTTCAGACTTCAAGGGTTTCTGGGGAAAACCTTTTATTAGTGTTCCCCTTCAATCCCTGTGCCGTGCCTCTCACCTCTTGCCGGCGCGCGGCTCTCACTCCTTCTACGCTGCACGCGCTCCCTCCTCTTACACACATGCGTGCGGTTTCAGAAGCACATACACATCCTCATTCTACAAGAGAAGTTTCCGTCTCACGAGGAAATACGACAAATTTACGCTGCGTGCATTCTTAAGTGTGACACTGCCCCCCACCAGAGGATTTTATGTTGGGGGGGGGGGGGTTAATTACTGTTCTCCTTCACTCAGTAACACCAAACATGAACGTGCGCTGTTAGATTTCCATGAATATCACCTCGCTTGCAGCTCCAGAGCGGTCTGCTGCAGAAAAATCAACACGCAGCCCCAACACACTTGTGTACTCTCCTTCCTCTTACACACACAGCGCTGACACACATACACATTCTACCACCCCTCTATAGTTAGCTTATTAGTTAGATTGGTAGTAGTTAGTTGTTACTGTTATTTGTTAATAAAGAATACTGCGTTGTAATTGTATTCATTTGCGACGCGGCCGCTGGGGGATTTTGTGTTGGGGGGGGGGGGGGGGTTGCGGTTAACCACGTCCCCTGCTGGTTCATCACCGTGGTGATCAAAATCCCACACCGTCACAGCTCGAGAGTTAACCTCTCTTTGTCTCCTAAATCCTCAGCCGGACATTAATATCATGATTCAAATTCTGTGCAGCAACACATTTACTGTCATTCAAATGTGCAAAACAAAATTAAATGCCCAAGAGTCTTTTCCTGGTTTGCTGCCTGAATTCGTGGCATCACCTGCCTTCTTCCTGACCTTAAATGAACAGTGACCAGACTGACATCACGTGACCACCAGTTCATTCCAACATAGTCTGGTGCAGTAACAAGAGAGCTGACTATCTTATCAGCTGTTGTTGTGTCCATCAACTCAAGAAACTCCACTGTGACATCTCTTTAACACAGGGCTCCAGACTAACTTTTTTCACCAGGAGCACAGTGGCCCCCAACTGAAAATTTTGGGGGCACAACCAGATTATTTAGGGGCGCATACCGTAAATCAACATGCTAACTAAATCTACTAATTTCCACTGTATTACTAACAAATACTTTAATAATGGATGCAAAAATTACAATGTGCTGTTTCTAATTCAGTGTCATATTTTAATCTGCAGCTTTGAAGATGCAACAACAAGGTAAACTGACAAAAGCATCGCTGTCATGACAGTACAAATAAGTAAAGAAAACCGATGGAAATGTATGTTGGTGACACCAAATAAGTGCAGCCAAGATGCACAGTAAGCGTGTTTGAGATCACCCAGGTGGACTCAACGCTGCACAGATCACCTGGTGTGTGACGTATATTTTTGTTTTTGCTCCAAGATCACCTGTCAATCAAAACAAAATATCACGAGAAAAGGGCGGGGGCAAGGCACCAACCTGAGCAAACGCAGCTGGAAATTTAGTACTGCACTGACTGAAAGCTGCCCATATGACTACAAAACAATGCATTATGGGACATGTGTCCTGATGGTTTTTGTAGTTCAGTGATCAAAATAATTTAAAATACCAATTGATTAAAAAAAGGCTACATACATTACAAAATATTTAAATAAATAAAAAATATATAATAACACAGATCATACTGAGGGGGAGAGGAATATTAAAACTAAATTGAATGGTAAGGACAACTCCAATTTCCTGTTGTCGCAATCGCCTTGGTCTCCTCAGATGTTGTATCTGTAATCGTAATCCTTGACAGACTCATGTTGGCAAAGGTCGACTGCTTAATGTGGCACAAGACTTCTGCAGCCTTTTAATAAGTTCACCATCCGAAAATGGGTTGGATGTTTGCTCCAACTTTTTTGCAATAAGGTGGCTAGCTGTCACTGCTCCATCACCGACCTCACGGCTGCTGTAAATGCAGACGGTTATTTTGTCAGTCCAGCTAATAGTTGGTAAATCTTCTCTTTTCTTAACTCCCTCCGGCAAATGGTGAAACTTTTCTTTATGGTGAGTCTCATAGTGGTGCTGAATGTTGTATTCTTTGCGCACCTGCTGATGACATACCAAACATGCAGGTTTTGCATTCAACTCCGTAAATACAAATAAAACTCTGTCCATTTTTCCTGGAAAGCTCAGCCCTCCAATTCAACCTTTTTTTTTCTTTTTGACAACATTTTAGTCATTAGGGTGTCACTATTGATCATTCTTATTTAGGGTGTCACTACTGATCATGATTCTTATAGCAATGCAACCGCTGTGGGCTTCGCGCGGAACCAAACTACATCTTACTCAGACACTGAGCTGTTAGGTTTTGCTTTTGACACGTGCAGAGATATACTGTTTCACATGTTTTGCTTTTCCTTTGCTCCCCCTAGTGGCAGAATTGCACATTTCGGTTATTTCTTTAAAAAATCATAACTCGCCACAGGAATGGACTAGAAACATCCTTTTTTTAAAACATCCTTATAATTTTTACTGTTCATGGCTGGGCCAGATTGAACCATCTGGCGGTCCTGATACGGCCCGTGGGCCGCATGTTTAACACCCCTGGTTTATAGGCTGAGAAAATATCCTTGCTTTCTGACAAGTGTCTGGCGTGCTCTCAGTAAAGAATTCTAAAGAAAAACAGAGTTAAAAGGCTTTGTAAAGGAGCATAGTGATAAACATAAACAACTTTCAGTAACAAAAAATTATGTAGAGGAAATTCTGTCATAACAACTGACAAATTTTATATCCTCCATCATTAATTTTCACCCTAAAAATGCCAGAAAGCTGAGCAATGTGCCGATACTCACGCACCAAGTACTGAAAAAAAGTGTTAGGAGTGTGTTTCTGCTGGCTCCGGTGTTTTTGACAACAACTTCTCTGAATTTGTGAGCAGCCCAGACACTGCGATGAGACTTTAGAGAAAGAACAGCACTGCACCCACCTGCCTTTCACAGAAAGACAAGACTTGCATCTTCACAACCTTGTTAGTTCTCCAAAAAGGCCACAGACTAGTTTGGAATATTAAGCAGGTTGTATTGTCAGAAGCCAGAAAGGTTTGTGCGGCAGAACGCGTTGTAAAAGCTTTGATACACAATCTTTCCAAGATATGACAGGATGGGAAATAAAAACAAAGAAGCATCAAGGAAGAGGAAAACAGATGTTATTTTTGTTACCTCTAAATTCTGCATATGCCACAAGTCTGAGCTCCGCAAATGTCAGGACTTCTGACAGAGACAGAAAGTCAACCAGATGAAAATAGAGATAAAAGAAGTTGCTGATTATAAACACCTTAAGGATGGCGTCTCATTTCCAGTAAAACATTAAAATGCAGCTGTGCTTATCTACACACATGGACAAAATTCTAAAAAGAAAAAGAAAATAATGAAACCGTTACTCAAATACCTTCAGACTGACCAAACTAAGGCTGAATCTGAATTCATCCCCCACGGGTTCTCTCTACCTCTACATTTAGCCTTCCAAACAATAGCCGCGGTTACATGGGCAGAATATCTTGATCGGATCAATGGTCGGGTTAAAATTCACCCGTGCACATGGGATCAGAAAACCTTTTTCCGATTAGAACAAGCGTTCCCATGGCTCACACCTTTGGTCGGAGTAAATCGTTTGGGCATGCGCAGTAGTGGTAAAAAAAAAACCGGAAGAAGAGATGCGCCTCATTGTAAACAGACCGCTGCCACAGACTTTTGTGCAGCAGCTCCGTAACACGAGGCGATCTTCCAAATGTGCTTTTATTAATGTTATGAATAGTATGAAGCGCCTGCTCGCTCATCGTTTATTTAATCCGTGTGGTCATTGATTTTTATGTTGAAGAACGGAGCTGGAAGAGTTAGGAGGACAGGCTATAAACACGCGCTAACAACATTAGCCTTGCTTGTGGACACAAAATCCAGGACCGTGCGAGAGACGCAGCAATCTACATCTGCTGTCGGGGCTCTCGATCTTGGGCACGGCGCCCACACGTAACTAAGCATCCCTCCCTCCCTTCACACACAAAGTTATCTGGCTCCTCTGCTCACTTGGTCCACTGGCACCCGAGCCCCGGTGCCAGTGGAACAAAGCGCTGCTGCCCCGCATACCCCTCTTGAAGGAGGGAGAGGCAAAGAGCTAGAGGGGTGAGAGCGGAGCGGCGCTTTTCACGGGGCGTCTGCAGAGCATTCAGTCGGTCCCGTATGCGCTTCAAAGCTTTTTCTCTCAGCGAAACACCGTCTATGCATGACGTAACCCAGAGCAGCAGTGACACACGATCGGAATAACCGTTTACATGCTCCACGATCGGATAAACGATCGGTATAACCCACCTATCTCGATCGGAAAGAAATTCTGATCCGAATGAGTCTGATCGGGGCAGAGTATTCCGAACGGCGCGTTTACATGACGCATTTTCTTTCCGATCAGGCGTTCTTTCCGATTACTTTTGCCCATGTAAACGCGGCTAATGAGTTCAGGAAAAATAGTTTTTCGAATTTGGACATTCCTTACACTTGATGACACTTACGTTAGTGCGGAGCTGCTAGCACTCGGAAAAGCATAACAACATCTGTTTTATAACTTCAAAAACGGTCATGCTAAAACAAAAAGTCGTTACTTAAATTTAAATGTAAACTTCTGTGCATTAGAGCACACCCATTAGAAGAAAAGCGCCTCTCCTCCACGGCGCGGCACAATGCGGAACCCGCAAGGGTTAGACGGGTGGTTCTCAAACGTTTTCCTTTTGTTCCCCCCTTTGGAGGAGGAAAAGTGTTCATCAAAACAGGAAATGTTTAGCAAGTACTGTGTTTTTTTATTAAATAATAAAATAAATCTTCTATAAATATATTTCCTTTAGAAATGCCTTTCTAGAGGAAGTCAGGATCAGATAGAAATTTGAATGCTTGGATAATTGAAGAAACATAAGAGAGGCTGTTAAAGCATTAAGTGAGAATGCTAGTTTTCCTCTGTAACTTTTAAATAAATTCTGTAATTTAACAACTTGAACATTTTTTCATTATAGAACAATTTACTTGGAAGAAAAAATAAAATAAAAACCAGCTGTATAACTAGCTGTATAGCTTATTTTTTCATAAGAAAAGAAAGTTGGCACTATAGTTAAAGAACCCAGTGTTTAACCCCAAAGGCCAACTGCCAACAAGGCTGAATGTGTGACTGTCCATTTGGCTAACAGGAACATTCAATTTCTTGCACACTTCAGTGATACATGGAAAACCGCTTTTAATTGTCCCCCATTCCTTTTGAGGCACGTCATCTGTCAATTACAGACGTTAAAATATCAATTAAGTTATCTTACTAAGGACATCAGGGGATTTATAACATTTTATTTAAGAAAATAAATGAATCCCAATTAAATGAGTATTATTTTGACACAGAGGAACCCCGGATCTTTGAAAACCTAGTAAATGTATGTGACTAAATAAGTGTAGAACATCTGGTTAGATATTTTAGTTTGTACAGTTCTACAGTAAAAAGAAGATCTTTTTGGATGTCCTCTGACCTTGTACTAAACTATTCTCTGTATGTGCGATACATTTCTGTCCAGCTATATCTGATCTCTTGTCACTTTCACACTTTGATAGTTCTGTAGACATTTTTTTTTTTTTATACACTGTATTTTATCCCACGAAGGGAAATTCTTTCTCCGCATTTGACCCATCCCCTTGGGGAGCGGTGAGCTGCAGCCGAAAAACATTGATACCGTTGATATCAATGTTGATATGGTAATTGCCCCCAGTACCATTGCTCATTCCCCTCCGGGAATCGAACCCTGGTTTCCTGCATGGTAGCTTCCCACCTTACCAACCGAGCTACCCAGCCGCAAACAGGAACATTGATTGAACGAGCAAAGAAAGCTAGTAAATTTCACCTTCATCTGGAAGGTTTGCCTTTACATAAAGCACTTTCAGAGGGGAACCTAAGACTGAAGCAGAATGAATAGAAAAAACATTTACGGTAGTTAAAAAAAACTGTTTTCTTAGGGCCAGATTGCTTCCAGAACTAAATAAATAAAAAAGAATTAGAGAGCACTAGCAGAATCCTCTAATAATTATCAGAGAAACGAGTGCCTAAGTGCAGAATTGGGTTAACTTCAACATCTCTTTGCTGGACAGGGGTTCACTTGATTGAACTGAACCAGGGTTCAGATGAGCTTTTGCAGTTTCCAAACACAGCGACCTAGACAAGCAAAAATAAACCTAAAAAAAGCCAAATGACATGATCATAATCCTGCCAATCTCCATCCCTAAACTAAAAGAGAATCATTTAAAGTTCAGCTCCAATCATCGTTTCATCAATTGTAAAATCATACCCACTGGTCTTTTAAGCATGATGTCGTCTTTAGCCTGAATGTTAAAAGTTGTTTTATAGTACATAGTTTCTGCAGGGTGCAGCAGTTCATCAGAAATGACCCTAAGTTGTGGGTGGGACTGCTGACACACAGTCAGCCTGCCCGCTAGCTTACAGCCCCTCGCATCCCAACCCAACATTACAGCCGCAACAAATATGGTGAGGATTATCAGGGCTATCTAGATGTACACATTTGAATTTCTATATTATGCAAATTATAGCAATGTTAAATCAACTGACAACAGTATTTTGTCATTTTTAATCTTAAAAAAAGATGCTCACTTAAGTAAATGGCTGTCAAAACAAGAGCAGAAAAAACATCACATTTAATATTTCCAGCAGATAAAAACGTAATATGTCTCTTGGGCCAAGGTCAAACCTCCTGTCTCCAAAGAGACAGGAGAGGGAAGTGTGGGCGTGTCGATCAGTGTTTACTACTGACAGCATCCCAGAAGAAGGTTACAGAGAAACAATATTATTCATGTTTTATGCTTTCCTTCCTCAGACAAATGCAGGACAGCAAGTTATCAAACTGGGTTAGAGAGACAGAAGTACCGCTGAAAGCACAGTCATTCAGACGCAGCCCCTGCAGTACAGAAAGTGAAGATTGCCGTTAGAAAATTAAAAAAAAAAAAATAAAGACTGGAGGATCTTCTGAACCCAGACATGGAAACATGCTCACTCACCCAGGCTTTTGTTGAGCTCTTTGAAATAAGTAAACCTGATCTCTCAACATCATGCGTGTATTGTAAATGAGATATACTGTCAAAAGTTCCACATTTGACAGCAGCTTCTTCCACACACGCACACACACACGACGGGAGCCTCTAGTTTATAAACACATTTTTTGGACAAGCATTGAGCTTCACATTTGATGCACATCAAAAGAGGCAGGAGATGCTATTTTAACGCGGGAACGGTGCTGGGTGTAAACGCAGCATTATGTCGGGCTTGGCTATGTTGTTCAAAAGCGTATACTGCGATATATGTTTTTGTTCTTCTTTATTCTGCATTTTTTGGCCCTTGCAACTCATACTCCAGAAAGTAGCACATCGAGCTGAAAACTCCATCTGCTTTACTCCGGTTGCTGCTCAGCACCACAATTGATTTTAAGATTCTTGTATCAGCTTATAAAACTCTTGATAACCTCATGCCTTACTATCTTTCAGGTCCTCTTTTACCTTATAGACTTCCCAGAATGCTAAGGTGTGAGGCTGAATTTCCCCGTTAACAGTCCTCGCCACTGGAAAGGTCCCCTTGAGGACCCGAGACTTTCTGCTTCTGTCAGGAAGGATTTTAAACAAAAGTTGAAAAACTGTCTTTTCAATACAGCTTCAACCAATGTAGGTGGGTGCTTTAGATATTTTACTACTCTACTAAGTGTAATTTTAACCTTAATATGTTGCATTTAGTCCTTTAACAATAGATGCTAATGAACGTCTTTTTTTAAATCAATACTGTTTATAATTTAGTACAATTCATACATTTGTTATTGATTTTAATCTGTACTCCTACTTTTTATGTTTCTGGATTTTTTTTTATCTCCACTGTTTCCTTGCTCTGCTGTGACTTTAATAAAAAATAGATTATAGCATTTCAGTTCATTAAATTTACTCATTGTTTCTCTTATTTTCAAAGTTTTGATTTTCAGTTATTATATTGTCTACATTTGTATTTCACAGCTCCACAAGTCAGAAGACTTTTCAATTCAGACCTACATTGAAAACGCCAAATTTGCAGAAAAATAAATAAATCATAAATTAAGTTGGGGTTAATCAGTACGTGGCCTGCACAATAAACAGCATATTTATTGTTATCGCAATATCAAGCTGTGCAATATACAAATAGCAAAACATGGCAAAAATTGCAATAAATGGTAACCTTAAGGCCCGTACACACCGAAGAAAAAGAAAAGAAAAACAGTTAATGATTAAATCTTTGAGGATGTGTGCATTTAGACATTTTCAAAGGATTTAGACTTTTTGTTGGTGGTGTCTCCTCCCCAAAGAGCCATTAAAAATACCCCATGGGTACATGCATTTTAGAACCCCTAGTTTAGTGCACTTTAGACTTTGTGACATACTTATATATAAGATATTAACATATATTACTTGCATGTTACCTGTATGACTCAAACAAGCTGATTTTCTTTTTATATACCTATTGGATTTAGCTCTTAAAACAGTTAGAAATCTCTATGGTTGAATATTTTAAGCATTCTTTTACATTCATGTAGTCTGTAATAACACCACAACAGCAGCAGCAACAGACATGTGTAATCAGACATAAGATGGGTCTGCCCCCAAAGGGAATGCAACATTTGTCTGCTGCAGTTGGCACGAGGACATTTTCAAAATATTACAAATATTTAAAACAGTGAGGTGGAAGTGGACGACAGCTTCAGGCAGGCAAAGTTAAGTTTGTTGGTTTGATAAACAAACTTATGTAAGGACTTCCCCGTCCCTGTTCCTCTCAAAAATGAGCACAAAAAACGGATGTTTGTGTTGTTTTATGAAGATGAGGCGTCAACTAGCTTGACTGAGAGCTCTGCTTCTTAACACTAGTAAGCAGCAGATGTATCGTTAGCATGCAGGCTAACAGGGACATGCATTCCACAGACAGAGTCCAGCTTTGAAGTTCGTGCGCTCGTCCTCAGCTTCATTTACCGAAACAGAAGCGCTGGGAGTTTTAAATCACACAGTTTAATTTAAAAACACCACACCAACAAGAAAATGAAACAACCGCAATAGGAAAATGATACAGAAGAAATTAAAATGTGTTGCTTTGCTGATGTGAAACTCCAAATGTGTCACTGTGCGTGTCAGCTAGCACTGCAATGATGAGAACCCTGAAGGAGGCAACAGCAACCTTACCTGCAGAATTACGTCTTAAGAAGAGGCCGACTTTGTTCAATGATGCAGGCGGTTGCTGCTTTCGGGGAGAGCGAAGTAACTCCTGTTATGCTCCAGGCTGAATAACAGTTGAGGAAGCACACAGAGACTGCTCCTCCAACCAGCCACAACAGCAACTAAATACCATACAGATCTCGTTAGGAGAAATGTTGGATATCGCGAGACTAAACGAGAGTTCAGGTACGTGTGTGAGCCAATGAAATGTATGGGTTTGAAGCAGTTTGTGTGTATCACCGGGAGGGATGCTCTGCAAAGACAACTTCTTCAAACCATAACCCCCCCCCCTTTTTTTTCGCTTTTATTTAAGCATTCACTGTTCTTCGTGTGACCTCTTTAATTTTCTCTTCAATTTAATTTGTTGAACTTTGCAACAAAGGTTTTAAACTTTAAATGGAGCCACATAAACAAACATACAAATAAATTAATACATTTTATTAGGTAAATGCAGAGTAACAAATACTTTTCTTAGTTTATCTGTAATGTATTACTGAATTTGATGAATTATATCTTTAAAATATTCGCACTCCCAAAGTACACTATATACAGTACAGTGGAAAATGTGTTCTTCCCCGTTTTATGAGTAATATTTTCTCTTGTTAATTTTTCTTATTACTCTCTCTCACTGTTTTTCTACGGAGCCTGTGTCCTGACATTAAAAAAATAAAATATATCTCGCTCCCACAAATTAATATCTTGTTCCCACAAATTAATATCTTGTTCGCTCGAAATAATATTCCGTTACCACAAGATAATATACCGTTACCACGAAATACTATATAATTCCCTCGAAATAATTAAGTTGTGCGAAAAAAATAGTATCTTGTTCCCACAAAATAATATTCCGTTCCCACACATTAATTAATTTGTGCGTCATAAGTCATTCATAAACATGGATTGATGCTTCGCCTACCAGACATAGCTCCTAGCTTCATAAACACGGATGTGAGCAAGAGTTGGATTTACAGCAGATACCTTCACATTTCTGTCTGTGTGTGTATTATTACATTGCATTGAAGACACGGAGGATGTTTAGAGATCAGATTTATTTATTTAAAAAAGCATCATACTCGTTAGCAGTCACTTTACATCCGAAGGCTAGAGGGCTACATGCTACGTGTCCCATCGTACATCACGTTTTCCCCATAATGCATCTCGACCAATCACGGTGTCCCTATTACTGTAGTGTAACAAGACAAATGGCTACATGCTACGTATCCCATCATGCATCACGCATCCCGACCAGCCAATCATTTGTCTTATTGTTACATCTTCCGTGTCTTCAATGCAATGAAATGAGACGCACACAGACAGAAATGTGAAGCTATCTGCTGTAAATCCAAACATTGCTCACATCCGTGTTTATGAATGCCGCCATGACGTGCATAACAGGGTTAATGATGGGCTAGGTAGCATGTAGCCTACTAGCCTTCAGATGTAAAATGACTGCTAAAAAGTGTGTTAATAAAAGACAAGTCCTGAATATTATTATTCCTATTCGACCCTAAATGACAACATCCCATACCACAGCCAGCCAGACAGGCGCCCGAATGCCGGCAAGACAAGCTAAAGAGCTCTGCGGCGGAGCTAGGTGCTATGTCCGAGAATCGCTGCGGTGTGGCGAAACAGCAAGCTTGGGCATCCTAAATCTTATAATATTTGTTTTATAATTATTGAGACAATAATAAAGTGATCATTCTTGTTTTTCTTTTTCCTTTCTTGATTGTATGTGGGTCACAGAGAAACGGAAGTTACAGCTGAAAGCGTCTTTTGCGGCCGGATGGAGAGTATATCCGTGTTTATGAATGACTTATGACGTGAACAATTATTTCATTTGCACGAATTAATCATTTCGTTCACATGAATTAATCATTTCGAGGGAACGAAATAGTTCGGAATGGAATATTATCTTGTGGGAACGGAATATTGTATATTCTCTTTGTATATTTTGCTCATTTTTGTCTGTATGGAAGCACTTAAAAATGTAATTATTTCCTAGTTTTAATAATTTTGTTATCACATTTAAAAAAAGATTGAGATTCAGTTCAATCCTAAAGATCAATATTAAACTTTTTTTATGTCCAAAACTGCATGAAATGAATGAATAGCAATGACTATATTTTACTTTATTTTGTCGAATAAATATTTTCTTTATAATTTCTCATCTGTAATTTTTTCAGCAAGTGGTAACCTGATATCACTATTTACTTGTAAATTACAATTCATTTAGGTAATCAGGAAGAAATAAATTGGTTTAATAGCTTTTGACAGTTTTTAAATGTTGATCAATTTATGGTCAGCATAGTTTAGATGTACACTTTTTTCACCATTTACAGTGTTTTTTTCCCCATTTTTATTTATTTGTTTGTTTCTGAATATTTAAAAATAATTTTGATAAGCAGAAATCCCATGCAAAAATGAGTTTAAAATTATAAGCCACCCCAGACAAGGATAAAATAAACATGGTAGGGATCAAAAAGTGCTTAAATATTTGGAGTAATTGTCAACCTGTCTGCGATTAAGCCAGAAAGCTGGCGCCGTGGACCATCTCTGAGTCTCTCTGAGCCTTTGAAGAAATGACAAACTGACTGACTGAGATAAACAGCTCCAATTCCCATCATTCATTTGAAGGTTATTTGTATGTTTAGAGTGTATTTCAGTTTCCTTTTAGAGAAAAAAAAACAGCTCAGGTAGTCTTTGTGTCAGATATGAATTCCATGGACAAGAAATGTAAAAATGCAAGTCTCACAATAAATGGAAACATTCAACATAAACCTCAAAATTTCACAATTATTTCATTTAGACACCAGGTTTCTTATTTAGACAGGAGTGAATTTTTTGCTTTCTATGATTCAAAAGCTGATAATAAAATACACAAAATGGTAGAAATAGTTGTGAACGACAACAGTTTGTGAGTAAGAATGCTAAATTGCATTTGGGATCCTCCACTGTGAAGTTTTGCTGCTATCAAATGTGAAGGGAAGCAAGGAAATAGTCTAATCCTAATCTTCACACACTGTACAATGAAAAAAAAATGATGCAGGATTGGGTGCAGTTGCCTAAATTAACATGCAACTGAGTCATTCTGTGTTAAGTTATGCACTAAAACAGATTTATCCGCTTGAAGGAAAGAAAGTGAGATTAGAAGAGGGAGTTACTGCCAAAAAATGGGTTTGAGAAATTAAACTGACTTTCAATCAATCTGTTCAGGGTTTTTACTGTTCCCACCAAAATAAATTTCAAGTGTTTTTTTTTATATTTACACATGCTCTTATGTCAATCAAGTTGTGACGGCAAACACCAAGTACCCAAATGTAGGAACGTAAGTTTCCACAAGATGCTTTAATGAACAGAAACTGGATGCATGGAACACAAGAAACCAACAGGACATTCCAACACCGGTGATGCTGTGAAGGGTCCCTAAATACAAATGTGGGTTATAGACAGCAATTAACAAGGATCTTTTACTGCTTTTGTTGCTCCAGGATATCAATAAAATCACAAGGTTGACTAAGTGACCCATGTTTTTACTTTCATCAAAATCTATTTCTCTACAACGATCAACTCAAAAGGTTATATTATTAATTTGTTCAACATTTCTACACTTCTGTTAAGATTCAATGATTTTAATCATTAAATCTATTAAAAAGTGCATTAAAAATCATTACACACTTGCAATGTGACATAGAGGGATAAAGAAGTGAGTATATCCATCTCACTTCTGTAAGCACATTTTTTGCATCATTCCTGTGTCTAAAACACTGAGTCACTGTCATTTAAAATTCCATGCAGAGGAGAGTCTGTCTTACCGAACTTTGATTGATCGGAGCGTCCGGGCAGAGTGCTCTGTGAGTACAGCCTCTTTTGTCTCCATCTTTATCTGCTATTCCAGGGTCATAAAAGATTCATGTACTGTGACTTTCAGCTGTATTTCATTTACTTTAAGTAGCACATTGAGGAGACTCTTAAGACAGAACAGAGGTAAGTTCCTTTTTTCACCCCCCCCCACCCAAAAAAAAACTTCCACCATCCCTCCTCCCTGCAAGATGTTCTTTTTACCTGAAACAGACAGAAATTCTCACTGAGACATACAAAATATTAAAGCCACAAATCATGTGTCAGCAAAAGGAGCAAATACATGGTCCGCTCATTACACAAGCTAATTTAGATGTGGAGTCATTACTGGCTTTGGTCAGAAAACTTGCAGCCTTTCAACGTTAGCTATTCATAGCTTTGCAGCTTCTGTTGAACATGGAGCTGTTCATCTTTTTAAAAGCTTATGGAAGTGCGAAAGATAGCAGCACCTGCAGAAAGCCAAAAGAAAGCTCAGCTTTTTCTCTTGGAATCACTGACTAAGCTAGAACTTCTCACATTTATCTGAGAGAGCAATGCATCTCCCCGTCTGATGCATTCTTTTAGACGCTTTTACACAGCGTTCGTAGAAATAAACAGAGTTGTCATTTGAAACAAAACAAAACAAAAATCTACTTGAGTCCTCAGTTAAAGTCATAAGTGGGTAATTGTTAGTAGTCAATCTCATAAATCCTTTTGGTCTCGACTCTCAAACACAAAGCCATCCATAAAAAGCAGAAGTTAGTTAGTAGGTTGGCTTTAATATTTTAAAACATGTACATGAGTACCCTGTACAACGGAGCATTAGGGTCAACATAAAAAGGAAAAATAAATACATTTCTGAAATAAAAGTCAGAGATTTCCGAGAATAAAGTTGTATAATTGTGGAAAAATTCCAAATTAAAGACCTAGATTCACGAGGCAAAACTTTATTTTCTAAGACAAATACAAACAACAACAAAAAAAATCAATATTGTGTTTAAGTATGAGCAGTTACCTCACTGGTTTCATAATTAAGGAAATACTATGTCTTTCAGTGAGTCAACATGGTTTTATTCTGAGAAAAGGGACATTAAAAACAATTGACAGGAAAATGAGCCCTTTCAGAAGAAAATCCTTGACCCACAAGGAGTGGATTTCAGGCTTTTGAAAAAGCGTGGTTTTTAAAAATTTAAACTTTATTCTTGTATATAACTTTTGGGTTGTTTTTTTTGGAAGACCCAATGACTTCATCACTGTGAGGTACCATATAATCTGCATCTACTTACATATGTTTATAGTTTGGTTTAGTTCGCTAAAACTTTACCTATGTAGGTTTTTACTATTTTTTTGTGTATTAGGATGAATCTTTTAAAACAGTTTTTTGCTGATAAAGCTTGCTGATTGGAGTCCCACTCCAATAAAAACAGTGCTTTGGGTGTTTTTGACATGTTTTTGTGGCAATTTTCTGATGATTGAGAACATACATAACCCTTGTGCTATCCTATAATAAAATATTGATTTGTTCTCCCTACTACACAAGTGTGGGATAAAGGTGGAAAGGATTTCATGTAATCCATGGAAACCAGTAAAGATCATACAAAACATTGAAGAAAAAGGTTCAGAGCACTGTCTAGTGGGTCTAGATGACCCAACTCCCAATGTCAAAGAGCCCAGGATAGCACAAGGGATAAAGAAAACTAAGATTTAAATTGCATTTCTGAGTATTTCGTTATTTAAGTCGTCGTAAATCAAGAGCAGACGCAAAAAATCCCAGGTTCAAAATGTTTAAAACTGTTGGGGAAAGCTTAAACTGTGACGTAGAAGGTAAACAGCAAGTTATTGCAAACCCTGGCTCCCCTCCACTCTAATGCATCCACTTGTACAACTAGACCCATGTACGTCTTCATTTTCCTCTCCTGAACTGGTGGCTCAGAACTGTATCTCTTATATTGCTGGGGGTGCGAGGGGATGTGAACTAGAGTTTTCTGACAAAGGTCAAAATAAAGAGCTCCCTGCTCTCCCCATGTGACTTTTTTCAGTGGCACATTCAGTAAACCTGCAAATCTCTGTGGAGTTCAAATCTTTAGCTTGTTGAGCTTTATTTTTTATTAGTCCAGACTTGTTCCCTGACCTTTTGCTCCAAGAGGTAATTTCTTTGTCAGAGAAGTCTCAACTACTTGCTAAGTTACTTTCATTATTAAAGGGCCTATTCTGTTTTTTTCTTAAGCCTTTTATAGTTAACTTCATCTATACATATTATAATATATTATTTTTGGTGCACCAAAGAATGATTTTTTTTAATGAAATATGAGTTATTTTCACAGTTAATTTTCCTGTAGACTGTGGGTGGGGCCCGTTCCTAACGTCATCCTAGAGTCGGCCCCAGCAGCGTGTCTGGGTTTTGCCCATAAAACAAACATCCAAACTTTTGCAAAGATGGATGTGTATATTGTGCAAATAAAAGGAAAGAGTTTTGCCAAACACCGGCTGAGCTCTTGCAGAAAGTGGGTGTGTGTGTTAAGCTGGGTGTGGTGCTGGCAGTGCAGACTCTTCCTGGAAGGGGCTGTTCTCACTTTGTGATGTCACAATGTGTATTGGGAGGGGCTGGTTCCCTGAAAAGAGGTTTTAGAGGAATGCCTGGTGAAAATGCAGTGAATGGATCAAAAATACCAATTTTGGAGTTGTTTTATGAGGAATGAACATTATAATACACTTAAAAGATCAAAAATTTGATTTTGCATGATATAGGACCTTTAAAATAAAAACACCACTTTTGAACTGCACACATTACCATTGGGGATAAACTGAATAGGCAGTGACTAAACTTATAAACATCAGGGGTGAGATTTACAATTGAAGTTAAACTTCTTGTACTTCTTGTCAGGAAGTGTTCTGGGCTTTTTGACGTGACCTCATGTGCATCTCTTGTGAAATGGAAAACTGTATCACTGGTTTACAGCAGCATTAAACACATGTTTGAAGCAACTCTTCTAACATGCAAATCAGCCTTGAACTCCTTGAAAATCCACAAACTGAATCCTAACATGACAGATTAAATTTATCATTGACTTAAAACATCAGGTCAAATATTTCAGACACCACTTGTGACAATTCTCTAGATTTTCACTGAGTGTGACCCATAGCATACTCTAGAATCCTCTCACCCTGCATGTGATCTGTCTTTATGAGGTCCATCAGAAGACACCCAACCTGGGTCAAAGATAGCTTTTATCCCCAATTTTTATGTTAATTCAGATTTTACGTGAATTCTGATGAACATGTGTGTGGTATACATGCTCAAATGGACATGAGCGTTTCATCCTAACTTCAGGCGGGTGCATTGACTGTATATGAGAAGTATATGGAACGTGAGTATGATGTCATGCATGGAAAATGCTTCATTTTTCCCTCCAACGAAATGAAGTCAACAATTCAGTCGCCATTTTTTCACAACACAGATGCCACCATGTTGGAGCCAGACTTCATCAGTAGGCAGTGATTGGTCCAAGACAGTCTGAGTCGACATTATGGTGGCAAACTATTCTCGCCAATCAGGAAGTCCACACCCCTACAACTTAAAAGCAGGCTTAAGGGAATCTGTCAATCAAAGGTTCAACACACACCTTTATTGAGGCATCTGATAAGTGAGTCTATGACTTGAATAACTTACACTACAAAAAAAATAATAATTTAAAAAATGGGATTATCAAGAACATGTAAACAAATGTAGCAAAGCAAGAATGTTATTCTGTTAAATGACTGAGTAATAGCTGTTTATTTCTTAATTGAAGTCGATGGGATTTTGGCTTCTTGGAGCCGGCACATAGTTCCTGTATGGAACGCCAGGGAGGAGGGTCACTCAGTCCACTTGCTTAATGGTGTCTGAAAGTGGAACAGAAATGTCATGACATTTGTATAATTGGAGTGAAGTCCCTTAAAGCAAAAGATGTAGCAAGCAACAGTTTTAAATAGCTAACATACCAATTTTAACACATAAACAAATATTACAATGAGCTGTGGATCTTACCATTCCAAAAGTACACATAATATGCCCATGAAGCTTTATTGTTCCACACTGTTAACAAACAAAAACCCACACTAGAGACTAAAATAACTTAAAACTGACAAAAGAGCTGGTAAAATAATAATTAAGCATCATCACAGACTCAGTGTGTAAAATGAGTTCTTTGGTATTTGACCTGACCATCTGGGGGAGCTATGAGCTACAGTCACAGCTGTGCTTGGAAGCATTTCAGAGTTTAACTTTCAAATCCAAATTTAAATGCTAAGTGTCAAGCAGGGATACACTGACTCTATTTTTAGAATCTTTGGTATGATGTGAATGTGAATTCAAAGTCATAATCTGTCTTCGGTTGGACGTTGTTCCACTAGGTCACTAAGCTATTAAAAAAACAAGCCTGGGTAAAACTAATGGTGGCATTTAAAAAGTCTGACAATAATTTGACCGAAGGTGTGTCCTCTTGTCGTAATCAAAGGAGTATTCAAACAACTGTGCTGTTTAGTGAGCTGGTGTGTATGAACCACAGACAGAGAAGGAGAGATTGCTCCGAAGAGGTTAAATAGAAAATCATAAACAATTGTGCTAAAGGTAAAGACTATACAGTCATCGCAAAGAAACCTTGATGTTCCTGTGTTCACAGCTGCACATACTCCGAAGGTTAAAGATCCAAAGGACTGCAGACAACCTCCATGGACACCAGCCATCCATCCATTGTGTATCCCTTTTGGAGTCACGGGGCAGCCAGAGCCTAACCTGGCTACGGTTGGACAAATGCAGGGTACACTTTGGAAGAGTTGCCAGTCTGTTGCAGGGCCAAACTCACCCATCCATACACACTAACAAGTAACCCATGAAGCATGTTTTGAACTGGCACTGAGGGAACATACAAACTCCAATCAGAAGGGTCCTAGTTGGGATTTGCAGTGAGGCGAAAGGTTGGGTATTATTGTAAATATGCTAAAACAGCTAAGTTAACTAGAATTACTATAAACACAGTTAATTAAATCTGACTGACAGACTTATCTCTGACTTTTTTGTCTCCCTTATGGCGCCTTAAATAGATGATGGTGCACCACTGTTAAAAGTAAATCATAAAAGAGAAAGACTGGAATTTTCCAGAATTTTTATTGAAAAAGCATTAAAAATTCTGGGAGGATGTTATTTTGATATGTGCGAATAAAGCACTTTGGCAACAGCAGCTCTATCTTCATAGAGATAAAAAAAAAAGAAAAAAAAGAAAAGAGGACTGACAGTACTGTGAAACATGGAGGGGTCGGTCATTTATTGCAACTGACATAGTGTCTAGTGCTGAGTGCCAGCAGGTTTGGTCTCAGTCGCAAGTCGGGAGTCTTACAACAAAATAATCCAAAACAGAGCTAAAGCAAAATGGGACAGTTTTGAAGTTGCCTGATGTCCGACTATTGATCATCAATCAATATCAAACAATTTTCAGTAAACTTATGAATTTTAAATACCATAGTGGATTTTGTTCTTGTTAGGAGTGTCAACAATTTTACCCAAGTCTCTCTTCATATGTCACCAGTCTTAGTTGGCCATGTCACCTCCATGTCCATACCATATGCAGAATCCATACCAACAATTCGTGTTTGCTGTTGTCAATGCAGAGCAGTACCAAAGTTGCACAGAGCTACATTTAACAAAAAATATGCAGGAAATTTGTAAAAAAAAAAAAAACTGGTACAAAACCATAAATCATACCTGAAGTCTGTTCCGGGATTTCTAGACTTGTTATGACATGGAAACCGCTCGACTGTCAATAAAAGAAGAAGAATGATATTTAATACTCCAAAAAAGCCAGTTTGTCTCCCAAAGCTTTTTAGCGTGATTCTCAGCATATTCTTCAGCCTCCGGCTAAAACCAAAGTAGACTGTGGAAACCTCCATTGCTGAGCTACATGCCTTGGGGACACTGGGACTGGCAGCATCTGTCATTTTGCTGATCCGCTTTTTAAGTCTCTTTACAGTTGAGAAAGATGCGCATTAGGGGAAGATGAGGTTCTCTTGAGTTTTTGGATAGGGTCTAATATGAGACTCAAGACGAGGCAAATTTCCCACAGAAATATCCTTAAAACTTTCGACTTTACATTAGAGCATTCAGTATCCCTGACCACACAGCATTTGACTCTTGTCAGTTTTAATCTGTTCCTGTATGTTGTGTCTGTTGTGCTCAGTGTTCATGCTGGACCACTTATGCATTTATTAGCGTCCTTTCCTGCTGGGGTTGCATTGCAAGGTACTGTCTCCAAACTACCATTTCCCTCTTATCTTAACAGTTTTCATGACTATGTCTCCTTTACTGATTCCTTCCCATCTGGACATCCAGCATGACATGGAGTTAAATAACAAGGATGTACTTTTATGGGGACCATAGTTTAGTTTGTCTCATTCAGACATTGGCTATGTCCGAATCCCTTCACTACACACAAATATAGTGTGTGTTTGCCATTTGTAGTGCTGTCCGAATCTACAATTCCAAAATTGACTGCACCAGAAATTTCCCAAGAAGTCTCTCCAAAAAACAATGTGCATCGATGCTCACTAGATTAGTTAATATAGACCACAATACATTGCAATGCATTTAATTATATTATATATATATATATATATATATATATATATATATATATATATATATATATATATATATATATATATATAGTATATATATATATATATATATATATATATATATAATATCAAAATTTTAATCTTGGTCGTCGCATCTTGGTCGTCGCAAACCGCTCCTATCAATGAGATTTTCACTTCATAAAATCGAGTAAGCGTGGTCTCTGAACTGCTTTTAAAATCAAGGGTAATAGATAGTCTCGCACTATATAGTTTTTTAGTAGTTAGGTATTAGAGTGGGAATTCGGACATAGCCTAAGTAATTTTCAATATTTTTTTAACATTAAGTCGCCGATGCCACAAAACGACATTATGAAGAAAAAACTCATATTTAAGTCACATTTTTGGGAAAGATTTGTTCATTTTTTAAAAGAAAATCAATCTTCTGTGCTTCTGCCAGTAGCAACTGCGGATACTAAACACCTACAGTGCCCTCTAGTGGCTGTTAAGATAGCGATCACATAATTTTTTTCAAAGTATAAGTCGCACCTCCAACTATGGAAAGAAAAAAAGAACTTATACTCAGAAAAATATAGTATGCAGCTTCCTTGAGGCTCACAGAACATATCCCACTCAACAGGTTAAATCAGTTTTGAGTTTCCTCTTCACGTCTACAGTTCCTCAGGTCTTGGTTTAGCACAGTTAAGTGGATATGCTGGTGGAGGTGAGAAGAAGAAGGTAGACAAATGAAATGCCCACATCACAAGCCCTTGGAACAAATGATGAATTAATACATTTTTCCTGTTTTGTGGTGCACTTGGCCACCTCATAATAGAGCAGCAGATAAAGACGTGTGAAAGAAATCCCCTGAAACACCATAAAGACACTTCAATGTTTATTTAGTGTAGCCTAGCAACAGCTGAGCTAGGCACATAACATCAGGACTTGGCAGTGGCTGAATGTTCAGTGATAAATGGTATATTTCAGCCTGCTGGGTAGATGGAATGACTCTAATCAAATGCTGTAACAGATGAAATTTGCTTGTTACTGTAGCAGAGTACTGAACGTTAATTCTTTACTTTTTGTAGTAGAAAAGGAATCCCTATATGCTATGACTAACTTATATAACTAACTAATACTGAGTCTCTAGGGAATAAATCTCCATGAATATAAAATACATACACACAGTGATTGAGCCTCACTAAAAAATGTCTATGTTTGAGAATGTGTCATCTGATTTTTACATCCATACTTTATCTTATTCTCTAATTCTTTTTTTATTCCTGGCTTCCACCCGTTTGTCAGATTTCATGAAATTTAGTTTTACAGATCTCCAAATAAACTCAAAATCAGAAGCAGAGCATGATTCTGGTTTTGTCACCGTCCTTCTATTAAACCCACAGCTTTGTCACCTCACTCTGAACTGGATCTCACCACCCTTGTAACAAAGTCAGTGCAGCTATGGCTGCAATGCTAGAAGTCCTGCTTAATTATTCTGTGAAACTAATGTTGCTTTTTTTTCGTCAAAAGCTTACAGTCAAGTAGAGAATTCAATTCTTTTCATGCCTTGACTTTATTGGAAATTGGTGTCAAAAAATATTTCTTCTGTTTTTTTCCATTCAAGGCAACTCTAAATGAAAGTCTCCTACATTTAATGGTGGCTGCAAATTATTGACAAACGGCATGAAGGGGTTAAATAACAAAAGCTGGAAATGTGTAACAGTACAGACTAAAACTTTGCTCCTCGAGATAAGCCCTCTGCTTGAATGTTCAAATTATAAATATCGTATGAAATGCATTAAAGAAAAGAAAATATTTTCAAAAGAGAGAAAAGGAGCATGAAAAGAACAAAACTGAAGAAGTATTTTTGCAAATCTGCAGACAAAAAAAACCAACTTTTTTTTTATCAGAATCCTAAACAGCACTGATGCAAAAATATAAACTCATAGAGCTGCAGTTCTGTTTTTTAGAAGTGTGAGCATCAGCATATTCTGAATATTTAATAAGAGAAAAAAATATTAGAAAAACAGGCCAGTAAAGTCCAAGATTAAAAAAAATGTCATCCATCTCATTGCACTATTTCACCAGCTGTTAACCCTATTTTTGCTTTTTTTAAGCTATTCACTTCACTTTAGTCAAAAGTTTGATGTGTATTGGTAGTCATTAAGACCCTTTCTGTCTATGTTGTCAAAAATGAATGAAATTAGTCTAGAATTGTTTGTAATTCCACACCAGGGGTCTGCAACCTGAGGCCCGGAGCCACATGTAGCTCTTTTATCCCTCCACTGTGGGTCTTCAAGAAAATCCCAGCAATTTGAATAAATAATGTTTTATTGGTTAAAAATGGTCATTTTATAGATTTTTAAACTGAGGTTATCTTACATGAATACAAACTATTACATGTTTTGTTTTTGTCAGTTTAATGCTATTAATTAAATCAAGAGAAATTGAGAGCTTTACTGTTCCTTCCAAAATGTCAGATAACTAAGAAAAATGATGGTAAAAAGGTTTGATCTATTGTCCAAATAATATCACAAGATTAAACTCATATTCTTTTGTCTAGTTGCTTCTCTTCTTAAAGTATAATTGCAAATAAATCTGCTGTATCAGGATCCTTTTTAACACAAGATGTATTTTATTTGAAAAGAACCTTGTTGCTCTCAATTGGAATATAATAGATATATAACACTGCTATAATTTAATGATTGTAAATATTTATAAGCTACATTTTATAAATGAATGACTTAATGGCCACAAAAACACAAATAGTGTATTTTCCTGAACAGTGAGGTGGAATTTTGTGGCTCTAGTTGCATTTTGATCAGTTAGAAACTGGACCAAAGGGCTCTTTTAGCATAAACAATTGCAGACCCTTGTCCTGTGCTATACACTGAGCTCTTATTACACTTCTGTGAATACGCATTGCTGTGTTTTGCAGACCGTGCTTTAGTGGCGCAAATGTTTCTAGAATATTTTAGAGTGCCCATTTCTATAGAAAATCCACGGCAAAGGAAGGACATTTACCTTTTCCAAAGGTTTGTGAGTGTTCAGTCTTTTTATAGGAGCCAAATTCATGGATTTTTCATGGGGATCTTATTTAAATTGTGCACCAGTGGAAATCTACTGATGGAAACTGGAGAGAAAGAAGAAGCTACTGAAGGGTAGAGAGAGTGCGTGGCAACATGCGACCGTTTTCAGAGAGCAGTAAGGAGAAGGCTCATTGAATTTTAATAACAGCATCAAGCTGCATGCAGTGTCACATCAAGACATATGTGACCTCTTTTTCAATCGAATAGATAATATATACCACATGTCCTCTCGTACAGATTAGAATAAAACTGATTACTCGGATAAATGTTCATTTTTTTATATGAAACACCAAAACAACTCGGATTTCCATTTGAAAAGTACTTTTTAAGTGTTAATAGCAACATTACCTCCCCCCTGCTCACAAAGGCGTTGAGCTGTTCATATGTATGCTGGACCACAATATATGAGTTTATCATCGTCCTTTCCTGCTGGTGTTGCATTACAAGGTACTGCTCCAAAACTGCCAGAATCAATTAACATGAATAATGAAAGCTCGCTGACTCTGTCGGTCCAGAGTGCTCTTTTTGTTCCAGCTTCCATTGTTCCACCCACATGCAGGGCAGTTTAATTCTGCAGCCACTACAAGGAGCTAATTCTTTTACAGCAGGCAGATATGACCTAAGTCGCTCTTTATAAGGTTAAAGGCACCACTTGCCTCTTCGCATACCACACACCACGCATTTGCTCTCAGCACCACAAATCGTGAACTGCCATACCGAAAAGGCAAGTGATCCATTAAATCAAGAAACATCGATGTCATTACACGCCTCACTAAGCTCACTTTACACAGCCTGGCATCCGCAGCTGCAGGCCTCACATGTAAGCCATGTCAGCAGATATCAGGCCATGTCGCTAAACTCCAGCAGACTGCTGTTTTCCTGGACTTTACATGTTAAGGGCTTCAGCATTCTGGTGACTTTTGAATATCCTTTAAAGAGTTTGATAAAAGAAGCTGGCGGTGCTCCCAGTTCAAAGAAGGCAGGGATGGGAGGATGAAACCCATTCATTGTAAATTACTTTTCCTTGGTTATTTAAAATTGATTCCTTACCTACAATATTTCTGGTTTTACATTGTTGTGTTAAGATTCTTGTGATTTTTTAAAGTTCTCTTCTGAGTAAAACCTGCAGAATAAAAACTGTATTTTCCGCACATTAAGAGTTAATTTTGTTTCAAAAAAATTACTGTGCGCTGTATAATCCAGAGCCCCTTCTGTAGAGGATAATGGCTGACGCATGGCATTACTGGTGACACACTGCACACCGGTGCTTTCCGAACCATCCTATTACCTAAGAGGACGGTTAAGCCTGAAGTACATTAATTTCACAATGCACACTTTGTCAGCCATTATCCCAGCCATACCATGGTCACTTACAAAAGAAATAAATATTCAATCAGTTTTTAGTACTTTATTCTTATTAATTTTATCAGTTTAGATCGCTGTTTTCATAAAAAGCAGAATATTTGATACGCCGTGTGGCGCATTGTCATGGTAACATGCTTTGTGTTGCCGCTTAGTCGGCACCAACCTGGACTGCATCGGCAAAGGAAAGCGATATATATGCTGATCGTCATTATTGGTTAAATAAAGCATCAATTCAGAGAGTAAGTTCCCCTCTCACTGCTTGTTTTTGTTAAGATGATGAAGAAAAAGTTTGTTTTAAAGAAGCCAGCGCAATGATACAGAAAATTTAAGCTATGTGACCGGAACTTCTTTGTTAGGCGTGCATTATCACTTTTTAATCCACAAACTGCAGCCAATCAGAATCGAGTATTCATTGTGTTTTGTTTAGGAGAAAATGGTCTTCAAGGGGAGTTTTTTCTCTAACCCATTTGGTGTTCTGCATGCATTTTTATATTTAGAACTGTGCCTGTAAGGGTAGCATTAAATACCAAACTCAACTCTGGGAAGTACTTTGAATTATCTCTGTGTACAAAAGGTGCTATACTAATAAGCTGCTTCCTTGCCACTGAACATTGGCAATCTGATGCATCATCCTCATTAAGAAAGACTCAAGAGGTTCAAAAACTGACAGAAAGATTGGTCGTTAAAACCAAAAGATGAAATGGTTCGGATAGTGTAACAGTGACAGCATGTGCTCCTACTGAGAACATTCAGACCTGTGAAACACTTTGTTATGGAAAGGAAGATACTGTTTTGAACCAGCAGTTTTCTCATTGTTTTGTATTGTTACTTATGTTTGTTCATACTTAGAGCCACTTTACCAACATCATCCTAAAAGAATGAAATGTACAAGAAATATTATCATAAAGTTGTAAGAGTCGTGTAAATATGTAATATATGTTAATGACTTTACATAACACATTTTTGGAGAAACTGTGTTTAAATGAGGATCTAGGATAGAATAATGCATGAAAAGAAACAACTGTTTCACTATCATTATTATTATATGTTGAGTTATCATGTTCAGATCTAAACGCTTGTGCTCTTGCAGCCTTTTTCATTCAAATAGAAAAAGTTGATCCAACTTAAAAGAATCACTTCAACTGGTAACACATAATTGAATTAAGTTTATTCAACTTTTATGTCTATCCAACTCAATATATTGATCTAAATTATTTTGTTTATACAACTCAGAGTAACACATTTATTCAACATTATATAATATATTTATCCTATTTATTACAATGTGTTTCTGGATCCTCTCAAAGTACCGCATGAAAGTTACAAAGCAACATTCTTTGAGGCAGGTGACAATTTTTTTTTTTTTTTGGCACTGGTACATGGATGTTGTATGACAGAGAAGTAATGTGCTGAAGGAAAAAACTGTGGAATAAAGCAGCCTCAACTCCGTGTAAAAAAAACAATGATTGGTATTCCGTTGACTCCAGTTTTTCCTACAGTTATAAAGTTAACCCTCCTCCTTTATCCGGGCTTGGGACTGGCAAAGTGCCTGTCTGGCAGCGTTCCTTTTCTAAAATCTACAGAATTTGCATGGGAAGCCGGAGTACCCGGAGAGAAACTATGATGTACACAATTTTTTATTTCATTACTATTTTATCTTATTTTTTTCAATCTCCATGGTGCTTTATTTTATTCTAATTGATCTACTTGTCTACATTTTGCAAATATTAAAGTACATTGTGCATTGTCTTGCTAACTATTGTGGTGCCGGATGACTTTATTTCTCCTTTGTCCTTTATTATGTTTTACTTTATTTACTATACTGATCTTTAGCCTATCTAATACTACTACTAAAGTACATTGTGGTATGTCAGACTTCTTGTTATGCTGTGCAAAACAGCCTCATTTTCCATTCTGTATGTAAAAAAAAGTCCTATTTCATTTACTATTCTAACTTTTAGCTTCTCTGTTACCAATACTAAAGTACAGACAACACACAATACAACAGTTTAACTGTCATCAAATTACCAAACTCAATTAGGAATGAAATAATGAAAACAAAATATTAAACAAGATTTGAATAATCATAATTACATTTCAATACAATTTTACATTACCGAAGGTGCATGTCGCCTTTTACTATCATTTTTATGGATTTGTTTTTACAGAAAGAGCTTTAATGAAAATAAATTTTTGTTTGCTTTTTATAAATCCACCCAACTACTAGTAAATAAAAAAAAATCCTTCATAACACAATCAATACTGCTAGTATTAATAGTGTAAAATCTGATTTATTTTGAAATAGGAGTAAATAAAAATACTTTCTTTGTCACCAGTTTTCAGTAGTATTTAATTTTGTTTTTTTTATATCTGCATTAGCTTCAAATCTCAAAAACTGCATTAAAAATATGATAATTCATACCTGAAGCAAAGTTTTTGCTTGTGTTTGATCACAGAAGTTTTTGTTTGGTGTTTGATCACAGACGTCTGAAGCAACAAATGCAGTAATAAATCAAAGAGTCAAATATTGGGATCAGTGCTTTCTCCAAAAGTCTGAAGTGACCTTGATTTTCATCAGAGTCCTGACCTGCAGACAACTTGACCTTAACTTTTAGTGTCGCTGATAACAGCTGATAACAGCCGCAGGATACAGACCTTCATCAGCGAAGAGAACTATAAACTCTGTTTAAACCCAGAAGAACGGCTGTTAATCAGCAGAAGACGGAATACCAACATTGGACAATCGACAGAATATGAACCCTTTTTTATTTCACAGCATGACATTATAATAACTAAAAAATAAGCTTAGTCAATTTATGAAAATGGTTAAAATGATTGATTTCTAAATATATTACGTCACTTGCTTAAAAAATTGATTCATGATTTCCTAATGAAATATAATTTGGATATTATTTTTAACTTATGATACTTGATCAACTTATGCCATGAAGATTTTTGAAACAGTGCTATGTCTATTTTACTGGTATCACATTATTTTTTAATCATATACATGATTTTCTAATTAACATAATATGCATATATTTTAGATAACTGATCTGCATTTGACATGTTGATTTCCAAAATAGTTATGTCTATTTTTAACATACACTAGGTAATTTATCTTGTTATGTGCTTTATTGAAATGTATTGAAAAAGAATTTATCGTAAAACTAAGTACTTAACACTCTTAAACCTCCCACATTGTGAAAAATGCATTTTATAATTAATGTTGAAAAAATGTTAGAAATGAAAGGGAGATTTTAAAAAGAACACACTTGTTCAAATCTATGACACTCTTGTAAAGAATGCATGTAAAAGATCTTTGTTATATGAGTTTTAATTATTATTACCGGTATTATATATACTTGGATTGTATTTCTTAATCCAAAAGCTCAAGCATTCAAGTCTGTTTCTATATAGTTTTGCTCCTTTGGTGAAATGCACAATCTTAGTGTTTTTGTTATTTCAGCATGATATGTAAATGACACTTCTCTCTAAAAATTATTCATTGTTCTCTTTCACTGAATAGTTTTTGTGTTTACTGGTGACATTTTATGCAGGTAAACAACTGACTGTTGCTTTTTTCACACCACAGGTTGTTCCGAAAGAGGAGACATTAGGATGAGCATTGTGTTGGAGTCAGCACAAATAAAAAAAAGGTGCCGTTGTTGCTGCTTTCACACGTGCAGTTCCCATCAGACCCACTCACTTTCTTCACTTCTTCCACCCTGATGTTAGTGTAACTGTAATAAAACAAAAGCTTCCTGTTTCACATTTGCATGTAGGTGTTTTACAGCATTGCTGTGTGGTGCTAACACCACCCTGACCTTTACTAGGATTAGCAGCAGCTCTCTAAATGGGTGATACTCTTTTTCAACATTTTTCCATCATGATCCAACGGATCTTCAGCCAATCCTGCAGTGTTAAGGCCCGTACACACCGGGACGAATTTGCCCTGGCGACGCCACGAATGCTTAACGCCTGCGGATTCGTAAAACAAAGGGCACCACGTGAGCTGGTACACCGACGAAAAAACGCCAGGTATGCCAGTAAGCGCGGAAAAAACCGGGTTCGCCGACGCCACCAATGAGAATGGCGCGGCACACGTGTCTGGAGCTTCTGAAGTTACAGGTAAACACAACTTTGGGGGGCAATTTCAAACACAAACTGCCTTTGCTGAGCACACATACTAGCGAAGAAGATAGACGCCAAGTAGCCGCCTCTACACTGCCGCCGAAGAAATAATGACGGATATCTTCTAAAATATCCCCAACTAAGCACCAGCGAAATGTATGTTGGCTCGGCTCATCGGCCAGCGTAAAAATTTCTGCGTGAACACAAAAACGGGCTTAAAAACGCTGGCTTAATAACGCCTGGCTTAATATTCGCCCCTGTGTTGCCTGGCTTAATATTTGTGTTCACACCTGCGCTTATATTGCCAGGACGATGAGCCGAAAGCTAATGATGCAAATTCATTCCCCTTGACGTTAGATGGCACTTAATGCAAAACAGAAATACCCCCAGCACAAGGTGGCGCTATGTTAACTTTCTCCGCTTAAAGACGCCACTCAGAAGAGAGGACAAGTATTTACGCGCTTGTCAGAATCAAACAAAGAAAACATGAATATTTCCAGCACCAGTAGCTCTAGCTCCAGTTCCAGCGATGAATTATTGTTCTGTTGAATGATGAAAGACGCAGGAAAAGACGCCGATTTTGGGTACATCCCATAGTTACGAGAAGAGAAGAACATGAGCAGTTTAATCGACTGGTCCAAGAGCTCATGACCTTTTTATATTTTAGAATATCCATCAGTGAGTTCGCCTTCTTCATCTTATTTCTTCGCGGCAGTGTAGATGCTACTATGATATCTTTCTTCGCTGTACGTGACGATGTGTGTGCTCAGCAAGACAGTTTTGTGTTTGAGCTCTAAGTTGTGGTTTACTGTAACTTCAGAAGTTCTTATATTATGTGTGCAAAAAGCACCTCATTGGTCGATAGTTTTTGGACGCTAAAAGGCCAAACCAAAAATCTAACCCGAGGCGTAAAAAATGCCGCTTAAAGCTTTTTACGCCGGTGTGTACACTCACATTGGTGCTCTTTTGTTTAGTCAAGAGGTGTTAAACGCCGGTGAATAGACCTTTAAGTCCATCTGATTGGTCAAAGGGATAAATAGATTTTTTTGATTCGCTAAATACTTCAAGCTGCCATAAGATTGTTTTAGTGAATTTAAGGTAACCATTTATCACAATTTTTGTCTTTTTGCAATATGCATAGTACACAGCTTGATATCACGATTATTGATAAATTTGCAATATTGGGCCTATTACCAACCCTCTTTCAAAAGACAGACCAACTATTCTTTCAACACTACAATCGTGCAAACACCTCAGAGAAATGTTGACATCTCTTCGTCAAGAATTAGTTAGAATTTGTCTAAATTCTATAGGTTGGTGACTAATCATCTCCATGGGTATTTATCCCTGAGTATTTACCCTTTTTTGTGCTTTTCAGAACGCTACTTGCATACACGTTTAGTCTGCAGACCCTACCATGGAGTTTTATCAGAAACCACAGCCAACAGCCAAAGACGTGTTTCTGGAATGCAATAAGAAGATCCTCCTCTGTGAGGAGCTCATTTAATGAACTAGTGAGGCTGCACATCACTTTTTCTTTGTCATTTATGTCCTTCAGAGATGCTACTTTGGTTTATTGCTATTGTTTCCCGTTGTTGCTTCGTTCAAAGTCACCTTTGGAGATTCTCTGTCATCCATGACCTGTGCTTTAAAAAAATCTAAAAATCCAAGTAGCTTTGCTTCTGTATGGCTGCAGGATGTTGTCTTTTTTAACACATTTTTACCATATTCAGGTTTGCAAGTCATTTTGAGTATGGCGCTCTGTTTCTATTGGATCTTTATGTAACATTAGGATCAGTTCAGCAAACAGCCAAAAGCTTCACCTTAATCCCCTCATCTTGAGCATTTTTCCTTGAGTTTCCGTCGTACCCTCCTTCTCTGGTGTGGGGGTGGGACACTCTTTTGTTTCCCTTGCGTGTTCTTTGTTGTGTTTACTTCCTGTTGAGTCCATTGTGTGGTCTTTGTTAATTGCCTCGGCTGCTGCACTTTACTTGTGGTGGAAGAGATTCTCTGAGTGAAAAAAGGAGGATGTTCGAGTTTTGCTGGTTAATCTCAGCTAAAGCAACAGTAAATGAACCGAAGGTTCCATTATTTTGCCTGGAGAAGTAAATGTGAGATTTTACAGTCTCCAGGGAGGCACCCAAACATGATAACCCAGTATATTCTAAATTTTCTCTTTTTAAATGTTGCCTTTAGAATTTTCCTCTTTTTGTCAATTCTCATCCAGTTTGTGTTGGTTTTTCTACAATGTGCTATTATAGCGCTGCACTGTGGTGCGCAGTGAGAAGGTCCTGATTCACATCTCACCTGGGTGCTTTCGTTTGGAGTCTGCACATTCTCCCTATGCATGTGTGGGTTTTAAATAGTGCAGAATATTTAATTTAAAAGGTTGAATTAATAAAAGTGTTCCCAGCGGTCTTTTTTATTATGGTTATGCCGTTTTTAGCCGCAAAAAAAGTCATTTTCTAGGACGTAGTTGCTGCAGAACTAAGTTGTGGATGGGACTGTTGATGTGCAGCAAGCCTACCCCACTTCCCATCATCCATCTGTTTACACGCTTACAGTCACTCACACCCCAACCAACATAAATTTCCAAATAATTTTAACATTCTGACCTGTGTGTCTCATCCAGAATTATAATCTTAAATTTTCGTTTTTTGACTTTTCTGTCACCTTTCAGCAGAAAAACTATAAAAAACATCATACCTGCAGACCGCCCCATTGTCCCATACTCACACTCTAAATTACACCTGCCAGATCTGTGCTTTTAAACGTCAAGGCTGCGGGAAGAAAAGCTGCCAGACTGTTTTTAAAATGCTAAAGAGGAAAACTCTGCTTAGCACCCGTGGTGTTCAGGCTTTTCTTTTTCCAGCAGACGTTGTAGGAGGACTTAATTAGACCTGACAACTGTGAAACGCTGTGAGAAACCTTCCATTCAGAACTGCAGTTGGTGAACTCTTTAGGATTAGGTTAAAAGATGCACAAAGGAAAACCCGCAGAAGGAAGAAAGGGAAGCGCAGACGCCCTTTTCCCCCCGTCCTTGGTGACTTGATTTTTTGGTAGTTCATAATGTATTTGAGAGAAACCTCTAAAAAAATGGACATCAATATTTTGTTTACAAGCTAGCCTCTGACAATTTAGCAAGGATTTTTTAAAAACATATTTTACAAAAGAAAATGTCTTTGGTGTTTAGCTAGTTGATTTTCAGCCTGTTGGTGCTGCTACAATTTGGCAAATAATGCCCTCTAGTGGTGGGAAAACATAGGCCCAGCCACATGTGTAATGAAAATTTGACCCCCCAAAAAACTATTTTTTATATACATTTGCATTTTTAGTGGTACATGTTTTTTTGTAGCGTTAAATCTCAGGTTTTGCAGAAAGAAAAACAGAAGAAGACAGACGAAAAATGTTAAAAATATCAGAAGCAAGGATGCTTGATGGATCAGGGAATAAGTGTTCTTAATGTCGGTGGAGCACCCCCCACCAACACACAGTTGGCTAAGTTGCCATAGCAACATCCAGGAACAACATCCGCAATATCTCTACAGAAAAGTCTAGCACTAAGAACAGCTGATTGAGGGAAGCTGCACTGTCAGGTCTGTGACAGAAGAGCAGAACTTGGATGAAGACTATCAAATATCATTCATTTCATTTTCCAACACGGTCAAAGGTTCAGTACATCCACCACATTCTTTCAGCCTAATCTCCATGGGATTCATTTATCAAGCAGGAATTGATGAATTTCGCTTTTATCTGGATGTTTTGCTTTTTTTTAAACAGCCAAAAACAGGAAGAACATTCAATTCAAGTATTGCTTTAACTGGTATCAGATGAGCTCACTGTGTTACAACTGAGGAGAAAAACAAAAATGGGCTTTTTTTATTCAGATTTCTCAAGAGGGTTTACTATTTTCAGGCAAATCGGCATTTTCTGTTCGTACACAAAGACAACAGCAATGGAAGAGTGTGACATAAGTGTCACTATAAGTTGACATAAGTGTGACTATAAGTTCAAATAAGGACTGGAGTTTTGGAAAATATATTTGAATCAGGGTTGTACGATGGTGTAGTGGTTATCACTCTGGCCTCACAGCAGGAAGGCCCTGGTTCAAATCCCAGCAGGGCTGTTTCTGTGTGGAGTTTGCATGTTCTCCTGGTGAGTGTAGGCTCTCTGCAGTCATATTCCAAAAACATGTTTCATAGGTTTTTTGGTACATTCTAAATTGTCCTATAGGTTTAATTCCTTGAGCTATCTTGTGGGGTCCAGATGACCCCCACCCTTACATTGATGTGTTATCCCTACCATGATAAAGGATTTTATGTAATCCATGGACACCAGTGAAGATCAAAACTGTCTTGTGGGGTCCAGACGACCCCACTCCCAACGTTAACGTGCCTTGGAGGCGCAGGGGTTAAACATGGGTGTTTGCGTGTGTGTGTGTGTGTGTGTGGTCGTGTGGCTCTGCAACAGACTGGCAATCTGTCAAGAGTCTACCCAAGGCATCCACAATAAACGTAACATTTACTGTCGTTGCTATATCAGCTTGTGCAATACATGTATCGCAAAAGACGGCGTAAACTGCGATAAATGTTTCCATGCATGCACAGATAGAGAAGCCATTATGTTTTTAAAGGAGCACAAGCACACACTACCTACATTGTGCTTTGCTGTTGTCCATATTGGCCAGTACTACCGGAAAGGGGAATCATTGATTTTTTGTGCGTTTTTCAAGTTTGTCTCCATCTCCTAATGCGGTAACCTTTGTTTAACTCTTACCGTCTGTCAGAATTGACCTCTTTCACACTTGAAAACCGGGGGTGAAATGGAAATGAACCATCGGTTGTTTTTTTTTTGTTTTGCTATTTCTACAAATGTTGCAAGTCAAATCATCCTCACAATATTGGCGACTCACATTGAAAGTTTTCCTGATATCGTGCAGCCCTGCCTTTGCCCAACACTAGCTGGTTTAGGCCGCAGCAGCCGCAAGACACTGAAAGGCATCGAGTCGCTCCAGAAGATAGGTGGATCTGATGCTGCGTTACCAAACTGCTCACCTTCGGCAACTTCCTTCAAATCTAAAAACTGCAGTAGAGATAAAAGGCTGATGAAGTGATGGGTGCTGGTTGGCTGTTGACAATGAGCTAAAGAACCAAGGTACAAAACCCAGGTTTTTATCTGATCCGGATCCATCATGATTAGAATAAAGAAATACTCAAAAAATGCTGTTTTAACCTTAAATTCTTATATGTGTCCTCTATAATCAGAAAAATGCTACAAGAACATGTTAAAAACACAATTCCATGTAATTATGTCCAGTTTTAATAATACTTCTTGTAGTTCTGAGCATAACTATTCCTGATTTTTAGGTCTGACTTTAAGGGTGATGCCTCTGTGCTGCTTTTTTTTGTTTTCTTTTCTTTAAACAAGTTTGTATGTCACAATCTGGTTTAGTTCAGGATCAGTTTTTCTCCAACGCCAAGCTTAGATTTTGGACATTACATCTGTTGAGCTCATTAAGTATTGCAACAATCTGGATGTATTACAGAGTCAATTTAAAAAATCTTGAGTAGAACAAACAAAAACAAACTAATAGCTACTTTATTTGGGTGAGGATGGGCCTACATACTCATGATCCATTGCAATACACAGTAGAAAGCTTTGCCAAACATATGGTAGATTTACATTTTGAAGCAGCTGTTATACTCTGCTGTTAGGATTAGTGTCTTCCTTAAGGGTGTACATTTTCGGTTTTCATTCCTCATTATTAGTGGGTCTGCATATCACAGCTGAACTATTGAATCCTATCAATTTCTACTGACAAGTTCAAAGTTTAGTTTAATGTCAACAGGATTCTACTAAATATCAGTTGTTTTGCACAATATAATCTCTAAAACCAACTTTGGTAATAAAAACTCATTTTTACATAACTTGCTATTTAAACTTGACAAAAACATATAGGCAACTGTTGTCCAGGAAAATTAATAGATTGATTTAGTGAATTAAAGTTGCTTTTCTCTAATTTAGGATCAATTAGAGTTGATTGTTTAAGCCCAGCCGTACTGTTGAAAAAGTAGCTGTTCTAACGAGCAGTAACGTTTCATTTCAACTTATCATGGGCCTGCACATATTTTATCACACACAAATAATGACACAGACTCCTCCCTGCAAAGCGCGCTCTTTTTTTCCTCTGACTTTTACTACTTTAGGTTTTTTACTTCCTTTACAGTTTGGAACTTTAATCCATTATCAGGTTAAACATTCAAACACTTTTTTATTACATATACTCTGAAAGTTTTATCATGATGGTTTTATCAACAAATTGATAATTTTTTATATTGTTTTCAAATCGGTATAAAAGTTTACAATTATTTATGGATAGAATTGTATTTTACTCTGCTGTCCCCTTGTGGAGAAACTGGGTATTGCATGTTAGCTCATAGAGTTTGGCTTTTTGAAGCGCCTCTCAGTGGAGGTTTAAATGTTCAAAATATTGTCTTTTTTGTCTGCCAAGTGGCATGGAAAAACCTTATATACAGAAAGGCATCTAGAGATTTGTGTTCAACAGCCAAAAATACATAGTAGTTTTTTCTTGGCTGCATGCTGACTTTATGATTCCTAACAGTGTTTTGTTGCTTGTTTTTGTGTTTTTATTATCTTGTAGTGTATGATAAAAAAAGATTAACTATGAAGTTTATGAAAGTTTGCTTCATATTTCAGACATACTGTTGTGTATGTGAGTGGCAGAGCAATATTTTATTCCATCCGATGGACTTCATTTCAGGGGTTTATAAGTTTTGTTTTGAGAGCACGAGGACATGCTTTTTCGGTGACGTTTTGTGGCACGCGCACATAAAAGCGAATTGATATATATTAATATGGTCAATAATTAAGGAAGTAGTGCGAATCCATGTAAAGCTCCAGTTAAATCAATTTAAACTTTAGTTAAACAACCAAACGCCGACAACAAAACCCCACCCAGTTTTCTAAGCGCGGGCCCCATTGGGCGGCGTGTCTGTAGATACGTTCCCTCTTTATTTGACGCGTCTGATTGGTCGACGGTGACGACAATCCCGAAACGTGCTCCCGCCCACCGAGCGGATCAAGTTTGAATGAACAACAGCAGTCTGTTCGGAGGTGGTATTTTTGCATTTGCTGTAATTATTAAAAGTGTGTAATTGTAGCACGGACGCGCCGATCGAGGATGGAGATGAAGAAGAGAATTCATCTAGAGTTGCGGAACCGCACTCCGTCAGACGTAAGTTAGCCGCACATTTCGCAGTGATGTGTCCCCCCCCCCCTCTGCTAATGGAGAATATTTCATGTGATTTCTGGCGTGGGGATACAAAGTTTTGTTCCAAGTTAAAAGGTGAAGGAGACCCCGGGTTACATTGTCGCGTCGCGATCGTGTATTCCGCCGCTCCGTGCTGTAGGTCCGGGGCTTGAACTTTAGCTCCAACCTTTTGATGTGCAGTTTGAGAATCCAACACGGCTTTTTTTTATGTCAGCGGTATAAACACGGCGAACAGTGCGAGAAGCCATATTTGTAACTTTTGATCTACGAACAAACGCGCCCCTTTCATCGGTGAACAGCCCGCTGAAGGAAGGCTACTGGTTGTTTGGCTGCCCGTCTCCAGCTTTGGGCTGTTAAATGCGTTTGGAAGCGGTGCACTTCGCGGGCTAGGGATGCGGATCATTAAAAGTCCCGTATTTATCAATGATGCGTAATTACCATAACCCGCAATTACGGCCCCGCATTTACGGTTCGTCCACCTACACGGTTAGGATGGCTCGTGCGGAGAGACGGAACCACCGAGCGTCTTAGACCGGCGAGTCCGCAGTCCGTGCAGCCTCCAGCTGGAGTCACGGTGAGCTCGGTTGGTCGAGTCGCAGCGCGAACCGACACCCAACCGCGGGATATGTAGCCAAAACACACGAAAAGGGCTAAATAAACCGTTGGGGGGGTATTCATCTTTGTTATTGCAACCGGGGCACTCTCCCGTCTCCAGCGCGAGGACTCCACCACACGTAATGAAAACAAATGGTCGAGCCGCGTTGTTGCTGTAGTTTTCTAGAAGTAGGACAGGCCGCCATTTTACTGAGAAACAAAGGCAATGCGAAACACATCGAAAGCCCGTTTGTTCGGCACAGACGACGGACGATTCATCATACCTTCTTCATATTAGAAGTCTACATTCGTCATCTGTCCGTTCGGGAACTATTTAGCGTATGCAATAGTCAAACGTTTGCCTGGCAGCTATCTAATCGGCTTTAGCGGCCCCTCCTACTAACAAATGACCCTGTGCACGACTCGTAGGTCTGTGTAGTCCCAACTTGCTTTCACTGATGTACACCTTCGTCACCCATAAAAACGCCTGGTATTGGAGTGTACGTGGACGAACGGGTCCAATTGAACTCGTAAAAACGCATTTCTTTGTCTGTTCGGCCGAATTTAATAATCTTATATGTTATTTCTACGTAATGGAAGGAGAGCCAAAGCATCGCGATATCTAAGACAATGAGGCGTGTTTGCATGGGACAGAAAACCCTACAGCGCCCGTCCTCGCCGCTGATTGGCTGAGTCACGCGCGTGAACGCGGGTAAAAGGGATCCGCCAGCATTGCTCCCGTGACGAATATCACACAATATTAATGCGCAGTCAGAATTGACATACTGTACTTCATTTATAATATTGCGCAACGTTCTATGTAATAACGTTTGATAGCTCGACAAAAGGCAAACATTGGTTTAATTCTGCTTATTGGATGTTAACTATAATTTTGGGAAAATTTGACCTCCCTACAAAAAATGTTTTTAAGATTAGTTCTAGTTATTTTGTTTGATTTTTAGCTAATAAATAGCTCATAAAACTTTCTTGGTCCTATCATTACTCAAAAATGGTAGAAAATTCATCTTATATCTTAGTATAAAATTTGACCATGCAGTTTTGATATTTCCCGTCTGTCAAAAACAGATCTCTAGTTTCTCCTTCATCCATAATGTTTTTGCAGGGATGTAGTGCAGCTCAGTACTCTGATGTTATCAAAGGAGGCTTATTTTAAAAAAAGAAGTACAAGTTTTTCATAGGGGCTCTGATGAATCGAAACATATAGTTAATCTGTTTTCATCCTATCTAGACGATCATCTCTTTCAGCTGGGTTCAAATGTGTGTAAACCATGTATTTGAAGTTAACATTTGCTAATAGAAAGTAGGTCCAAAGGTTAGATGCATATGGTAGAATTATTTTAAGCAAACTTGAAAAGACAACATGAAAGTCTTTGATTTCATTCTCAAAAATGCTCCCTGTGAAGTGTTACGTACTACTAATCGGTTGTTCTGTTCTTCAGGTCAAAGAACTCGTGCTAGACAACTGTCGCTCAAATGAAGGCAAGATCGAGGGCCTAACAGACGAGTTTGAGGAGCTGGAATTTTTAAGCACAATCAATGTCGGTCTGACAACAGTAGCTCACTTGCCCAAGCTAAAGAAACTCAAAAAGGTGAGTGTCTTCTGGATGGATGAAGTCTTTCAGGCCGTGACACTTGTGATTTGTTCTTATGTACTGAAATTAATCAACAGCTCGAACTCAGCGATAATAGGATCTCAGGAGGTTTGGAGGTTCTGGCAGAGAAATGTCCCAACCTCACACATCTCAACCTCAGTGGCAACAAGATAAAAGATCTCAGCACAATAGGACCACTGGTAAGTGTCGCTTTTAACCTCATGGAATAAACAAAAGTCCAAACTAACTGGGTGTTTAATTTTACATTTTTAATCTATTGTCTTGACAGAAGGAGCTGGGGGCCCTGAAGAGCCTAGACCTGTTTAATTGTGAAGTAACAAACCTGAATGAATACAGAGACAACGTCTTCAAGCTATTACCGCAGCTCACTTACCTGGACGGCTACGACAAAGACGACAAAGAGGCGCCCGACTCTGACGGCGAAGTTTACGCCGAGGGACTGGATGACGATGAGGACGACGAAGAGGGTGAGGCTCAAACCTATTCCCTCTCATAGACGCGCTCACATTAGCATCTGTTCGTGTCGCTCATTCGAGCATTTGACTGTTTTAATCATCCCATGTAGATGAGGAGGAGTATGACGAAGACGCACCACCTGGAGACGAGGAAGATGAAGAGGGAGATGAAGAGGAAGAGGAGAACGAAGAGGAAGAGGAGGAGGACCTCAGTGGAGAGGTGATCAAAGAATGATGGACAGTTCAAATTCTATGGCCTTTGAACGGATAACATTGGTGTGGGCTAAACGTTACCTACATGTGTGTGTCTTTATGAAGGAGGAAGAAGATGACGACTTAAATGACAAAGAGGGGGATGATGATGATGAAGAGGAAGGTGAGCAAAACGGTGAGTGAATACAGCTTAGAGGTTCTCATTTCCGGCTTAGACGGCCTGTTTTTTGCATCAATCTTTACCATTAGAATTGTAGCGCTGCCCAATCTTTGCTCAGTGGGCCTAATTGAAGGCATTCAGCTTCTTTTGACTTTATAAATTGTCGCTCACGGCACGTGAGCTGCGTTCTTTAACGTGCCTAAACCGCATTCCTAGGAGTTTAGATTCACACTAGACAAGCAGGGAGGTGGTTCTTCTTCTATTTCATGTTCTACTGTTTAGTAGCTCATGTCCGCCACTTAAGAGTTGGAAGAGGTTTGGTGCAAAATGTCAAAGCGGTGCAAATCATGTGACCCCTGCTCCAGGCTTTTTCTTTTACACCTCTATTCCCGATATATGAAAGACTTGGTGTCATAGAATTCCAGCCAGGCACAAACCACAATTATTAATTTCTAGTATGTGAGAGATTAGAAAAAGGAAACAAGGATTTGACCTTTTCTCACTGATCATATTAGCAATATGTAACAAATAATGAAAAATCTTAGCTATATGGGTTTACTGTAGTTCCATACATAAACTAGTGAACCGATTCTGTTTTCTAATGCTAACTCATTTTTTTAATAAAACATGAGAGTTTGTAAAATAGTTTTACACTTTTTAAATATTTTCCTCTTAAAATATAAAATTGTGTTTTGTAGACGAAGAGCGAGGCCAAAAGAGAAAAAGGGAACTGGATGAAGAAGGGGAAGAGGACGATGACGACTGAAAATCTTCAGTAAGCCAAGTCGTGAACTGTTTGAAACCTGTATCTCCCAGTCACTTCCCTACAAGCCCTTATATATCTCTTTTGTTTCATATTGCAGGAATAACTTGTTTTTTTTTTTGGTCTTTTTTGTTTCTGGCCAGTCAGGTTTAACGGATTACTTGGAGGAGACAGATTTCTGTACCTTTCTTCTCCTGTTTTCCTCTTTCTGCTGTCCACTTTTACCAGCTCTGTGGACAGCAGTTTTGTAATATCAACATTTTTTTTGACACTTTTTTTGGTTTTCTGAGTTGATGTAACACCACTTTGTCATGACTTGTGTATTTTATGACCTCCCCATTCAAAAATACAAATAATAAGAAAAGAGTGCATGTATAATACATTTAAAAGTCAACTACTGGAATCCATGTATGACTGTCCTCGTCTTGAACTTATCTTTTTGCATTGTACTTTAGTTTTTTCTTTTCTTTTTAATGTAAGTTATGTGTTTGTAGTGTCACCCTTATGCCAATACTCTGCTGCCCCGGCGTGGAACTTCTGTCTGATCATGCACAGTGTGACCCTCACGGTGCATCTTTTTAAATTATAGCAAAAAAAAAACTAAAACAAAAAAAAAATGTCTGCCCTTGTCAGAGCCGCTCCTCCTCTTTAGAACCCTCAGCTTTGATAGTTTGGAAATTACGTGTTCTTGTAAATACTGACCAAATCTATTTTTTTGTATTCACTTTGATGATGGCAGACATTGAACAGACAACTGAGGTGAAATTGTGATAAAAACAAATAAATTCATGCTTTATCTTAGATGCGCAGTGTAACATTTTTTTTCTTGAATTTGAACATTTATATGCATAACCTTTTTTTCCATGAAGAGAAAGTTTCCACCATCAGAACTCGTTGCTTTTCTCCCACGTCGTTATCTCGTATCCACAGGTTGCAATGTTTGGATTAGTTGTGGTATTGTAGCTTATTACACGCTTTGAAAGGAGGTTCCTACTACAACTCATGTAAATTTAAAATGTATTGGCTCAAAAAAGGTCAAGTTATATTATGGATTATGTTTTCTCTAGTGTACACAATGGTCAAATTGGCCTACCTCAGTGACTTCACTGTTAACAATCCACTGTCATCGGCAAATTTTTTTGTTTTGTTTTGTTTTTTCCCCTCGCACTCACTTCAATAAATCCCTTTTATATAAACTGTCTGGTCTTTGTGTTGCAATACTGAGAAGTACAAGGACTTGTTTGTGCACAGATTATGAAAAAAGTCATTAATCAATGCAACTGATCAAAACAAAAAAAATACCTCAATTATTTTTTAGCAAAGCAGTAAAACATACCTATACAAAAGCTGTGTCACACAAACACTAGGTACATTTTGGCGCATATTGCACAGATGAAAATTGCTCATATGTGGACAAAGGGAGAAAAGTGTTCTTTACTTGAAATTTTCAGATGGATCACAAATGAACCACATTAAAACTACAGAAAAAGTACGATTAAACGACGCAAAGAACATATAATTCAATGTACAATGTGAACCATGTGTGATTGTTGCACTGTTTGGATGCAAATCATTAGTAAATCTTGCATGTACTACGTTCTATGTCGCCATATGCGATGTAAAAGTTATACATTGATGGCACATGTGGGAAAAGTCTGTTAAACATACCGGTACATAGACATGGATCTTTTGTGGAGGGCCTCAAATTTGCCAATGCATCGTGCAAATATCACACACCATTGTGTACAATTTACGTTATAATTGCATATAAACTATGTATAATACCGAACAACCAACCAACTCTTGGTTTCAACCGACCAAAGATTCTCAGCCTATTTCACGTTAAGACCCGTTGGCCGAAATTCTTGCCAAACATCTGCGCACATCGGCAAATGATGAATTCATTCATATAGAATTACGTATATCAGGAATTTATTGTACATCTTTATTTTCTTCGTTGGAGCTGGCATCTCACTTAAAACCGTATGGCTGGATAGCTCGCCATTTTTGTTGCGCCGATATTTCTAGGTAGGGTATGTGAGAGACTAAGCTAGCGGGAGAGAGTGTAAACAGAGGAATGTTGGGAAGTAGGGGAAGGCTCACTCCATGCCAACAGTTCCTCGCACAACACAGAGGTGAATTTCTAATGAACTACAGTCGCTTTGCAAAATATATGTCCTAAAAAAGCAACACAGGTTTTTCTGATTTGGGATAAAAACAGCATAATCATAATTAAAAGACAACTGGAAACACGTTGAAAATAGATCAAAAGATGATCAGAGAGAGACTTTAAGTTATAACAACATTGAATGTTTCATTCTGTTGGATCTGTAATTAGTACCACACATGTGTAAAGTGACCTGACATGATACAACAGCCAAGACTTCATGTCTCAATGTTCCTCAGCAGGTCTGTCAGTTTCAGCTTCTCCCATCAGCGGTCGCCTCCCTCGAGGATGAGTCACATGGTTAACTTGGTAATGTTTTTACGCCGGATGCCCTTCTGTAACCCTCTCAATCCAACCGGGTTTGGGACCGGCACAGCAGCAGAGAAGGGAATAGGGAGCAGCCCGGATCCGAACCCTGGTTTCACGGACGGAAGGCGCCGCAAACCAGCACGAGCTAAACCGTGTTCCTCAGCAGGTCAATCATCTAATTTCCTGCAGCAGTTTTGTTCATACAAGTTATTGATTTCTGGTTGTTTTTGCTTATTTTTTGCTCTTAACCCTTGTGCTTTCTTAGATGAGCACACTTTGACGTGTTCTCCCTACCATGACAAAGGTGGATAAAGGTGGAAAGATTTCATGTAATCCATGGACACCAGTGAAGATCACAAATCATTGAAGAAAAAAGGTTCAGCGCACTGTCTAGTGGGTCTAGATGACCCCACTCCCAACGTTAAAGTGCCTAGGATAGCACAAAGGTTACACTGAAACCACTACTTCACTCTGCAGCCATAAGTTCTTACTTAAATGTAGATTCTTTATTTTTGTTTAAAAAACAAAGATAAACATATTATGGCTTTGCAGCTTGTTATAATTGTGCCAATAGAGTAGAACCACAGGTTAGTCTGGATTTAAAACCAAAAGGGGAAAAAAGAGTTTATTTAAGTGTTTATTTAAGCTAATTTTTGACTGGCAGCAGATGAGTCGAACACATCTCAGTAATAGCAATATCCGTCAGTTAAAGACAAAAGAAAGTGTTATAGTTAAGCTGTTGGGACTTAAATAACTAAAACCGTTAAACCATTTCAAAAGGAAATGATGAAACAATCTATGACGGATCACAATCAATATTTGTGCAGTCAAGTAATAAAAAACAACAAGATAAACAAATATACAAGTTGTTTAGGTAGAAAGAGAAAATGTGCCAAATAAATAGAAGCAAATATACAACACCCCCAACGTCTAATGTTGCCCTAAGATAACAGCAATGCTTGCCTTGATACAGAATAAAGTTAACCGCCGACATGTTTGCTTTTACCCACTTTAAGCACGTAGAAAGAAAAGGAAAGGTGAGCCATCTGCTCCCCTTGAGGCATTGAATTTCTGGAGCTATACGTTATGAATTTGGGTTAGTGGGTGAGAGCAGCTTTTGCACTACTACTTCAAGTCAGTTTCCTGCTTGTGAAGTCATGGCTTTAAGCAGCAGAGTCTAAGGCCATTCGGGGAAAAACAAGCAGACTAAGAGAGATAAAACACGTAGATGGTTGGTATTGAAGGAAAGGTAGGGGAATTTCTTTCTTTTTTTTTTTTTTTTTTTTTTTGCAAGGATTTCCAGGCAGACACGGTGAGACCAACAGGTAAAAAAAAAAAAAAACCCAGTTAATTCAATAAAACGTTAGTATGTTAAAGCCAGAAATGTACATTTAAAAAAACTGAAATTCCAAAAACAGATTGGCCATCAGCCTTCAGATAACATGAAAATCCCTGAACTTTCTTTTCTCAACTACTTTTACCTATTAGCACTAAGAGATTTCTAGTGATTGAATCAGTTAACACACTAATGGCTATATTCTCTTGCTTAGGCTATGCAGTGTAGCAGGAATAAAAGTATGTTACAATGTCGTATCAAAAAAAGGAGGTTGGTGGGCTCAGAGGCTTTGTTGGAGGTCAGGTTTGGGGGCAAAGAAAGCAGCTTTTCCAGTCCAGAAGCTGAGAGGTCAGACGTTGTTGGGGCTAACGTTCTTAAGGTTGTTGAGCTCCAGCTCTAACTGGCGAATTCGCACGTCCTTAGAGGTGAGCTCGTCTTTAAGCCGCCGCAGCTCATCCTGCTGCCGGAAAAACATCCGCAGAAGCTGAGGAAAGAAGACAAGAATAGGAATGTGGCATCACTGTTACACTAGAGGACCTCTACTGGATGCGTCTAATGCTACGTACACACTGGGTATGTGTGACACATTCAAAAACGCATTGAATGCAGGGTTTTGAACGTGCTTTTAGCAGATGGGTGTTTGTCTGTTGATACACGATACTAACACATGTACAGTTGGAAGAGGCTTGGTGCGAAATGGTCCTGGCTTTTTCTTTCACAGTTCTATATCAAAACATGAAAGACTTGGTGTGATATAATTCAAACCGGGCACAAACCACAATTAATAATTTCTCTCTCATGATCAGTTTTCAAACTGTTGATACTTCTATTCTTTGAAAAAGACGCTACCCATACGTTACTACAAAGCAGAGTCACTGATTGGTCAAAGTTCAACTGGTTTAATTTTCAACACGTGTTTTACTGCCGCGCATTTTCTCTACGTAGAGACCGAAAATGGACTTGAAAACTTGGGTAGTGACACGTGACCGCAAGAGTTTTGAACGTGGGAACTTGATAAACGCAAATGCACACGTTTACATCTATTTTTCTTTGGAAGCGATTGTATTCCAAAGACGTGCATTCAAGCAATGTCAACATAGCTTCAGTCTATCATTTATGACAGCGGTGGAACCAACTCACAACAGATTTTCATTTACTGCACTGATACGGTTCTTACAGCCTTGATGTACTCGCCTGAAGTCATTCTATTCACCCCACATCTGCCGCCATGCATCAAAAGCGCCACCCAACATGGGTGGGTGTTTCTTTTATGATGTGCCTGATGGATGGTGTGTACAGAGGAACTCACACACCTCATTCTCCGTCCTTGGCGGAACATTCTCCAGCAGGTCAATCCCATTGACAACAACGCTCTTTTTCTCCTTGACTGGAGCCTTGAACACTAACTGGTTGGGCTTGTGATAACCATCTTTCAGGGACATCAGGACTGGGTCTGTTGGGAGGACAATCATCTTAGACTAAGAGTAGGAAAACAGTTCTAAGAAAAAAACAGAAAAAAAACGTAAAAACCAAAAGAGATTTTGTTGTCACAGAGCTTAGGACAGCAATCTACACAATATCTTAAGGCGCTCTCAAAAGTCTTGAATAAAAATACAAACAAACAAAAAACGACAGTACGCCTTGTAATCCGGAGTGCCTTATATATCAATAAAATATGGCTGTGCTTACTTATGTCGAAGTGATTTTAAAAGGTATTTCTGTTTACCTCTATTGATGCCACTCAGCCATTCACCGGCACTCAGGGCAGGTTCGATCCCTGCAGTCATCGGGTAGATGTCTTCCTGGTACGTGTCTGACTACAAATGAACATTTGATGATGCTTTAGCTTTGCTCTTGATAGACATTTTACTATTACCCAGAATGCAACAGTAAAAATCAATGAAGCCAGATTTGATTTAGGCTACACACTGCTGACAATTCAACAGTCTGCAAACTGCACGAATGCTAGCTCTGCAGTTTCTCTGCACATCTCAACTACTGTAGAGATTTTGTATTTAAAGGTGCACGGATCATACCCTTTTAGCTTTGCATTGTTTACTAGTCTTTTTAAGTGACAAGGGACCATGTTTTTTATTACTGTTTGCACAAGTTATCTACTTCTACACATGAATCAGACCGCATACTAATATGTAACATAAACATATTACATAAATATAAACAACACATGTTTTTATTCTCATTTAAATTGCATAAACACAAAATATCTTGATTCATCATGAGAAAACAGATTTAGAGTACCACTCACTCGTCTAGGCACAATCATGGAAATGGGCTCAATCAAGCCTTTCAGGGTGACAAGTTTGTAGAATCGGAACACCTCGCAGGCTGCTACGTCCAGTCCATGCTTTGGCATCACACCTGCAGAGGACAGCAGAAACCTTAAGTCCATGGTGCATTGTTACAAACAGAAATACACTTGACTGACAGATGATAAGTATAGGACCATTCACACATCCTCTTTTCTGATCATTATGGCGTGAGTTTCTCTGTCTGCTATGATAGAATAGGTCAGATGTTGATAATGAAATCTGCACTTACCAAGTCCCTTCTGCGGAGCTGGGGAGCGGAACTCTGTTAGGTACTGAACATATGGCTTCTCTGTGGTGATTTCAAAGTAACGAATGTTTCCGTCTCCCTGGAAGAAAAATCACAAAGACCATCTGTAATACGCTTTTTTAAATATCTGATTTTAGTAAGATGAGATAAGATAAAGCTTTATTGTCATTGTACAGTCACACTTGGTTACGAAATTGCAACTAGTAGTATTCTATTAGATTTTGAACATGACTAATATTAAACTTGAGGATAACAAAAATGTAACAAGAAGAATTGAAAAAACAGACACAAAAGAAAGAGTTCAACTGACCTCTCACAAAACAACTATCACGTTGGTTCAAAAAACAAAATCAACCTAAGATCTGGTTTTACCAGATCTTAAGCTGATTCAGATTGGAAAATAAAGTACTTGCCACTATAATACAAAAATGTGTTTTACTTGTCTTTTATTTTTTAAACTAAAAACTCCCAAATTCAGCAAAGAATTACCATTCCTGTAGGAATTAAACATGTAAACAGAATCCAGAAGTTATTTCTAATCAAGTTATCTTCTATGTAAATCTTAATTTACAAAAAGAAAGGATGCATTTTTAGATGTTGTGTTGTTTCATAAAAATTTCAAAGGAAAACAAAGACACCTGCAATTATCTTAAGGAACTTAAAGAACATTCCAGTCCCTCACAACCCCAACCTAACATTCCTGGTTCACCAAAAATGGCGAGCAACAGTAGAAATATCCAGATGTATAGTTTTGAGCCAGACACCAGCTCAGACAAGAAAAAAAAGGCGTACATGGATCTAGCGGTAGTCAAATACAAGTGGATGCATTTGAATGGAGCGGATCAGGGAGCTCGTGGCCCGCCAATTGTAGTTTGTCTGTAACAACTACAAGCTTTTTCCAACTGCATTTTTTCATCTGCTCTTGGTTCACTACGCTGTGAATAAAGAAATACTATAAATCAAATTATAATACTATAAACTATAATAAGGAAATGCAGTTTTAAAATTAAGTTAATTGATATATGTGGAAATAAAAGCCTATAAAAACAGGTTAAAAACACACACAAAAAACATTTTTATTGGAGTGGGTCTTTAAAGTATTGTGAGGTTGCAACAATAATTTGGAAATTTTCAGTGCTAGACCAGTTCTGCTCTTTAAGATCACAGAGTGTCTGAAAGAATAAAGACTTTGACCTTTCAAAGCCCAGACTTTGATTTGATTAAAATGCTGTCAAGAATTTTAAACAGTTTTTACAGTAAGACAAATAAGCAATCCTAAATAAACTAAAGGGTCAATGGCTATATTAAATCTGTAAAAGAGTACAGTACAGTGTATAATTTTGATAAACTGGAAACATTTGGTTAAATAAATTATGACAGCCTTGTGCGTCATGCATGATGTTTCATTGAAGTCATTTGAAAAAATGATTAGGCTTATTTGCATTTTTGAATTTGTCTAAATCTGTAAAAAGGGGGAAGATGGCCATTTTTGTTTTGCCAAGACTACTTCACTACTAACAGTTTGCAGTGCAAATATTTCACTGCAGTCTCGGGTATCTGCTGCAGAAATGGACTCGTGTGAATTTCAAACAGACACAGTGAATATACAGGTTGGATGAAGTCTGACCTTGCCTGCCAGATACAGCATGTGTGTGTCAGCATCATAGAAAGGAAATAACAGTCCTGATAGCCCGTCTATGTCCTCCTCCACAATTGGCATGGCTAAATCCTCCTGGATAGACAAGAGCACAAGTGGAGAGTCAAACACCAACTTGCTTAGCCAAGTTTAGCCCACAGATACAAGCTGTGTCGGTGCTTTTTCTGACCTGATCCCACAGAGCGATCTGCCGGGTGTTCCAGCGAGAAACCCCAGTGGTGAGCAGCCGCTTCATGTTGCCCAGGAAGACCACTCGGTTTACACGGTGGTTCTTGCAGCTCGCTTGCTGGTGGAAAAACACAGCATAACCCCTAAAACAAAACTTGCATTCTAGATTAATTTAAAAACAAAAACAACAAAAAAAACATTACATGTCTGTCTTTAAGCATAAATAACAAAAGCATTTTTAAGAGATGCTTGCTGTTTCTTTTAATATTCGGTAAATATGGCTGGTTTATAAAAAGAAAATTAAATAACTGTTTTTGAATTAATCTTTAATTAGAAAATTAATATTGAATGTTTAAATCAAGTCAAATTCTATGATTCATTTTTGCACGGGAAAAAAACCTTTGCTTTGTTTTAATTCAATAGATTATAATTTCAATTAGGAAATGTATTTTACGGCCAAATGGAATTTGTTTTGATTTAATTTTTTTTAATGAAATGAAATCCTATAGTAACTTGCAAATCAGAGTGAAATGGATTCAGTATTTTGGTAGTGATACTCATCTCTGTCAGTATATCTGTCTTTTGTGAGAAACCATTATACAAATGTGGCATGGAGAGAAATGTAGAAATGACTTTTAACAAAGGTTCAGTCTGGAATCTAATGAAATGAGTCTCAGTGACTTTTATCTTTAGGTACATGTTCTGAGCTATAAAAGATTTGTTGGGATACATTTGTCTGAAGAAATAAAATAGTACAAAAGTAGTAGTAGTAGTACAAAATTAAAAAGGCTTTATCTAACATTTTCCAGTCTTCCTTTCTTTTTCTGAACACTAATTTGCTGATCTAATAGCAAATTCTAGCTAATGTTTATTTACAACAAAAGGGTTTAGTCTTGCTGCACAGTGGTGTAGTGGTTAGCACTCTCGCCTCTATGAGTGGACCAGGGTGTACCCCGTTGTCAGCCAACAGTTGCTGGGATAAGTTCCAGCAGCCCCGTGACCCCAAAGGGGGTTAAGCAGAGTTGGAAAATGAATGGATTTTATCTTCTAATCCTTTGTTAAAACATTTTATATTTTAAAAATAGAAATCTTTAATATAATATTTTTAGTCTCAAATGAAAATCTTAGCATCCATTTTGTCAGTGAATGCAATTTTGAGACCAATAGTTTGAGTCACTTCAAAATAAATCTGATCATTGTTGTAAAGCAGGGGTTCTCAAAGTGCGGCCTGGGGGCCAATGGCGGCCCGTGGGAAGATTTTTTTTGGCCCTCAAGAAATCCTAATTTATGGTTAGTAAACCAGCTGTACATTGCTTGGAAACATATTGTTTCATGGTTTCTGGCGACATCTGCAGGAAAAACAGGTAATTACACTCGTTGTCAATGTTACACTATGTTCATTTTACCACAAGAGGTCAGACAACATTTTCTAAGTTACTGCCTCTGCGAAAAGAAGGACCGTAACAACGGCAGTAGAAAAGGATTCGGAGAGATCACCAGAGCAGGTTCCTTGGAAGTAAAAATGTTGTGATGGCGAGGAGAAAAGGCGCTTTCTAGCTAAGTGGACAAATGCTTCATGGGCTGGATAAGCCATGTACTTTATTTGCACGCAGGTAAATGTAATGCTCAAAGAAATCAATATAAATCACTACTATGTTACAAATCAGAAATACTATGACAAATTGCGGGGAGCGCAACAATAAGCTCCAACAACTACAACAAGGCTATGCTGTGCAGCAGATGTTCACAAAAATGGCTAAATCCAGTGAAGCTGCGATAGAAGCTAGCTACGTTGTGGCTTTGGAAATGGCCCAGCAAAGCAAGCCCTTAAGTGACGAGGAGATTGTAAAAAGAATCTATGCTGAAAGTAGCTGAAATTGTTTGTAGTTTGAAGAAATAAATCTTATCAAATAATACATTTAAAAGACGAGTAGAAGATCTTGGCAGCAACTCTGACCGCAACTGGGAAAACAACTGGAGGGCCTGGTTAACTGTACAAATGACACTTGGTCAAATGGTTAAATTTATTAAAAACGACTATTTCTGTTTATCCTCTTTTTTTTTTAAACCAAAATTGGCCCCCAGTCTAATGTCGAGTTCCTAATTTGGCCCTCCGCTACAAAAACTTGGTGTAAACAATTTAATGTCTGGCTTATGAAACCAAACGTGAAAGCAGATAAGTACAGTTTTTACTGATGAAGAACTGTAATGTTGTTTTTGACAACTATGTTAGGAAGCAGCAGACTGCTATGTTACGTCAGCTGTCCGTTTGGCAGAAAGACATTATAAGACTCTTATATAGTAATCAGCTGCTGCAGTACACATGTTAATTTAACATATCATTGCAAACTTGGAACAGCTTAACATAAGACTCAGAGGAAAGGCTAAATATTGGGGAGCTTTTGTGGCAGAAGTTTTCTAGAAGAATCTATGAAACAAACTTAAGCACAAGCAGGGAAAAGTTGATGTTTAACCATGAAAGATTAAGAAAAAAAATCTGAAAATCTTTATTCCTGCAAATTAATAAAAAAAATGCATTTTACATTGAACTGTCTCTTCTTAAATGTTATTTTAACCTGATAAATGTGGCAGATACAATTCTTGTGAAGCTTTAGTCTAATGCAAAGAAGTAAAGGATAAAAACAAACAAATTAATAAATAAGGCCCAGTAGCAGATGTATGCCAACATGCTAAAAATATGCTTTCCTTTCCTAACCTGCAGGACTCTCCCAGAGCGTGGCTCAATGACTCGCAGCTTCTTGTCTTTACAGCTGGTGGCCAGCAGGCTGCCGTCGGTGTTGAAGGACATGCTGAGGATGACGTCAGTGTGGCAGTCAATCATTTTCACCGGCTCCCCAACCTCCAGGTTCCAGATCAGGATCTAAAAATGGAGACAGGATTGCTCAGTGGGGAGATTGGAGAGAGCAGCTATGCTTTAATCAGTATGTTGAACGTTGTGGGCCTGTAATGTACCTTGTAGTCATAGCCTGCACTGAACAGGATGCCGCTGGTGGTGGGATGCCACTCGATCAGACCCACTCGACGGCTGTGGCCATAAAGCTCCATCACTGCCTCTGTCATGTTCCGTCTCAGACCACATTCTGGGATCTCCCACACCCGAACCTGTGCAGTTACATTTTCAATCAAAACACAACAGAGGCATGCAGACCCCATAACTTTCCAGTTGTTATCATTTTTCAGAGCCCATCAGCCTCCCAGCCTGAAAGCTGGAGATCTCAATCATCAAAAATAGCACCAGATATCAATGTAGTCCATCAAACAGGGATTAGACCGGATTACACGTCAGGGTAGAGGGTCTATGTTGAACCACACCAGATTATTCCTCAACAAGTGAGAGCACCAAGCAGAGCACAGTGCAGGTTTATGGAGTTTAACCGAATTTCCACACATGCCGGTTTGGAAAATGTAGCCAACAGTGACATTACAGACAAAGATTTTTACAAAGATGAGATAAATGACAAAAAATAATGAGCAGCTGTGCTGAAAGTATCAAGATCAGGGGTCTACAACCTACAACACTTAAAGAGCCATTCCAGTCACCCAGTAGGAGCCACAAAATTTTACTTTAGCCTTAAGAAAAATAAGATACTAACTTTTATTTAAATTATTGTTACTATTACGATAAATATAAATGAACTAGTGCATACACAAAACATAAACATAAAGAGAAAATAGCCTTTTTCCAAAATTGAAATAGTTTATTACTTTAGATGGAGGTTCACATGACTTCCTTTCAAAATAAAAGACACCCTGCATCACCCATTTCTATGCAGTAGTGTAGCAGTGTAACGTCAGCATTTATAGTAAAAATTAAAAACAGTACATTTTACCACTTTGGGTGCATCTCAGCCAGAAATTCATTAATCTAATGAACCACAGTCAAATCAGAGCCAATTCTGTGTCTTTTAAAGCACAGGTAAAATTCTTGAATTTGCTTAATAATAGAAGTATGAATTCTGGTGGTGCTTATACTGAACTCAAATGGATTTTCTGACACAGCTTAAAAAAATCTGTTAGTGTTTTGAAGGACTTTGGTAAGATAGAAAGGATTGATGGATTGTTGAAGAATTACATCTACCATAGTCAAGAACCTTGTAGAGTGACGCGATCTGTCATTCAGCTTTTTGTGAACAAGTGGAATAAAGTTTCACTTAATTTAGTTTACTACTTACTTTTGACTTTAAAGATACTTCTTAAAGCTAAAACCTTTTCATTTTTCTTTAACCAGCAAGACACAATGGACAGCAGGGGGTTAAAGAACCACATGTGGCTGTAGAGCCTCAGGTTGCAGATCCCTGGACTACCATCTTTTGCATCTGAAACCTTTACTTTACCACAAGAACAAGACTTTTCTTTAGGGTCAACGACTGACAAAACAGACAAAAAGAGAGTTGTGGGCCACTAACCGAGGTGTCCTCGGAGCAGGAGGCTATGATGTTTTCAAAGAACGGATTCCACTTGATATCCAACACATTGCCTTGATGACCACAAACTTTTGGTTGGTGAGAGTCCAGGCGACCATACTGGAAAAGAAAAAGTAAAATACTGTTTATACTGACTTTATGTACGCAGGCTCACATAAAACCCAAATCTTTGTACCGTCTTAGGAAAAACTGTCAAAAGAGAAGCAGAATCCAGAAAAAAAGAAAAGAAAAATTAAAGAAAATTACAGAACACGAGTACTGGAAACAACTTTTTACCGTCATGGATAAGAATATGAGAAACGTTGCATCTTTTATAATGAGCGAGTCAGAAGGCATAAAAAAATCTCAAGCAATAAAAGGAGAAGTTGATATTGTGTGGGGATGTGTGAGTCACATTGCTGTTATTGCAATAACGTAGTGAGTCCACAGAGGGGCAGTGGCTCCTAGCAACAGATGACAGGCCTCTCTGAGCGCAGTTATGATGTCATGAATGTTTGATGCCACTCCAGTCCACTGACCTCCTTTTTTATTTCTCTGGAGATTTGTACTGCCGCGTTAGGTTAAAGCTCTGAAAACTGACATGTGTACGCACGATTCACCCTGACTGAACCTTGATGGCAGGGCCCGCCTGCACTTTCACACCTGGCTCCTGGGGGCTTCTTTGTTTATTTGAGTAGATGATGTAGACTAAAAATTTTTTACTCAAAAGTTGCATTTTAATCTGCCTGAGTCAAACAGAGAAGACTTTTTAAAGACCCACTCCAATGAAGATTGTGTTTTTGGTGGTTTCAACATGTTCTTGTGGCATTCGCCTGATGATGAAGGACATATATAGAGAAAATTAAGCTTAAAATTGCATTTATGAGTATTTTTCTATTAAAGTCTACATGATTTAACCCTTGTGCTATCCTTGGCACTTTAACGTTGGGAGTTGGGTCATCTAGACCCACTAGACAGTGCGCTGAACCTTTTTTTTTCATTGATTTGTGATCTTCACTGGTGTCCATGGATTACATGAAATCTTTCCACCTTCATCCACCTTTGTCATGGTAGAAATAACACATCAATGTAAGGGTGGGGTCATCTAGGATAGCAGAAGGGTTAAGAGGAAATTTTAAAATTCTATTTGAAAAAGCTTGTAGGTGTGATGTAAAACTGACTTCAGGAAGTCACAAGCTCCCTAGTCTGCACCGTTCAGATACATCCGGTTGCAGACAAATAGATCCATGAACGTCTTTGTTTTCCTTGTGTGAGCTGGTATCTGGCTCAAAACTGTATTTTTGTTGCACTTGTAATGTTGGGTTTGGGTTGTGAGGGGCTGCGAGCCACCGGAAGAGCAAGTAAACAGAAGAATGATGGGAAATGGGGGTAGGCTTACTATGCACCAGCAGTCCCGCCCGCAACTGAAGTTTTATTGAACCACTGCTGTCCTGCAGAAACTATCTTTCAGAAAACAACACAGCCTGTTTTATTTTTGGCTAAAAACAGCATAATTATAATTAAAAGACCATTTGGAACAATTGTACAATAGGTCAAAACATGAACTGAGTGGGACTTTAAGTTACAAAAAAAGTAGAAAAAAAAAATCTTTTAATTACCCATTAAAATATTTTACCAAAAAAAATCAGAGTAAGGCAGATCGGTGACCTTCCCAGGGTGTACCACACCTTCGCCCAATAGTAGCTGGGACATGCTACCACTGAACCCCAAAAGGCAATGAGAGCGTTTAGTAAATGGACTGATAGAAAGAAAAAGATAAATCAAGCCTGTTCAAAGAAATAAATGGTGCCAATCTGAAACTAACTAGATTAACAGCATTTTACATATTTTTTTGTCCTTTACTGGAGCTCAAATCTGCTCAATCTTAATTTGCTGTGGGGGAAATCTGTCCCTCCTTCAGGAGGAAATGTGAAAAACAAGACTGGCTAGTAAAAGGCCTAATGACACCCGACAGCAGCGAGCGGTGGCTTTCAACAATGGTTTTAAAACCTTTATAGAGTGCGACCTCTGAGTCTTCTTATTAAGGTGGAACTTATTATCTGCTAATTTCTTCTGGGAACCACCGAAGGTCCAAAATCAAAGTCTTACTGCAGCATCAAATGAATGAGATGAAAAGGAAAGAGAGCATAAAGGAAAGACATAAAATAAGTAGTTTATGTGCGTTCCAAACTACTGCCAGACCTGCATTAGAGTTTGCGCACTCTATTAGCTGAAACCTCAGAATTGATGTACAGTTCCCGACATTTGCAAAGCACCCGAGGTGCCGTTCTATGAATGCCACCAACCTTTATTGATCTTCCCAGAGCCCAATAAATCTTTACTTATGTGAAATTACCCTGCTGCTCTGAAAACTTTCCATAGCCTACTCTCATGGCAGACATGATAATGTCTGACGCTGTTGAAATAAAATCGTGGTGATTCGTTTCATTGGTGTTGCAGTATTGTTAAAGAAAACGACAGACTGTAAGTCTTAGCAGAGGAGGTAATGCATATTTATAAGTGGCGTCCTCTCCCATGCTGAGTCATCTGGGCTAAAATGAATTATCTGACTATTTTGCTGTTGCGGTTCGCTCAGTTGTTGGTTCTGTTTCAGCTCTCATTGATCCGGCCTTCCAGGCTCCTGTAATTGGATTGCTGTGGTCATGTGATTTACTGTCGTGCAGGAGCTTGACCTTTGAATGATTGCTCTGCAAAATGCCCATCACACACCATGATGTGACTCTGTCCTTGTTGAAAAACATATTCAGTATTTTCTGTGAGACTGGAGTTTGCTCTGTATATCCCTCTTGGTCACACATAGCACTTTTTGGTGTCATTGTAGATAGGATGGGTCATTTATTGTAGAAATAGCTGGTAAAATATAAAGAAAAATATGACAAATAAAATAGGACATTGACCAGTGCCTGGTTTTATTCCATTAAAAAAAATAAGGTTTATACAAATATACACATTGTGCGTCAGAAGATTCATTACCCCTATTGAAACAGTAAAATCTGTTGAATACAAGAGGCCTTCAGTTCTCATCTGTGAGCTCAGCTGCTGGACAGGACAAGTTGAATAAATAAATAAATCAGATGAAAATGCAAATCTTGAGGCAAAAACATTTTCAGAACTACAAGGTTCGACAGGAAAAGGTCCAGAAACAGATAAGAGAAATGATACCGGGGTAGAAGATGAAGAGTTTGTGACCTTGAATGTCATTTTTCTGAGCCAGCTGGTGTGCCAGGTGGCGCCAGCGGTAGCTCTCTCCTTTGTCACAGGCTGTCTGTGAAGAAGCATATGGGCGTCTCGCCGGCTGTCATCACAACATGGCAGACAGGCTCATAACTCGCCATTAGCCCATCCCAGCTCCTTGGTGTTTGTTTACCTAGTGGAGATGGTTGATCCCTTTTTGTACTAAAGTAAGAGTTAAGAGTTTGTTTTTCTCATTGCTGCTTGCCTCTAACCATTTACAAAGTGACAAAGCACAGCTCAGTATTTCAGCCACAAAAATGGATTTAGGCTGTGAAATAATGACATATTTCTGGGTTGCAGTTTTTTTTTTTTTTTTTGTAGATGCGTCAGCCTCTTGAACTGTGATGCTAGTCTTACATTTGTTTTACTTTTTTTTTACTGGAACTCTTCATTTATAGTTTTTATAAAAGGTTATTGTGACTTTGTGTGCTGGGATATGTTTCATTAGTTCATGTTTTAAGGTTACATCTTTTATGTATTTGTGCGTATCTCTACAACATGTCCGCTGTTTTGTTGGAGGAGCTGGAGATCTTTGCAGAACTTCATGAAAATGATTGTTGAACTGCGGGTCTTCTAATAGTGTCAGCCGGTTTTAATGGGTGTTGTTGTTTGAGGTAGATTTGAACAGTTCTTAAAAAATAAAATTAAAAAAACAACCTAAAAATGGATTTATGCCATGGAAAAAAGGAAGTTACTTGGCTTTATATACTCAATGTTTTTAAAGCCCAATGGGAGAACAGCCACCATAGATTAGTTGAACCCCAGACTGAGAAAGATAAAAAAAACATTGAATCAGCAATCCTAATTTCTTAAAATATGACTCCCAGTTGTCTTAATTATGATTATGCCATTTTTAGCCAAAATCAAAAAAACTGTTTCGTTTTCAATAAGGGCCTCGGTAGTTCATTAGACACTAAGTTGTTGGCTGGACCGTTGGCATGGAGTAAGCCCACCCCCACTTCCCATCATCCAATTGTTTACATGCTCTCCTGCTAGCTTATAACCCCAGCCTAACATTCGTCTTAAAGTGGATGCATCAGAATGCAGCGGAGCGGGAAGCTTGCTTGCCGATAGGCTATGTCACAACTACAGGCATTTTCCAATGGGATTTTTTGTTAATCTGCTCCTGATTCACAACAATTTATAAAAATAAATATTGAGAAATGTTGTTTTAAGCTTCATTTTCTTCATACATGTCCTCTGTCATCAGGAAAAGGCCAAAATAACATATTAAAAACATTCAAAGAAAATTTAAACCTTTCACTGAAATGTTTTGAAGTAAAACATTGAACAGGGATTCAAACAAAGTCCCCCTAAAAGGTTTTTCTGTGTCATTCCACCTTTATTCTGGGGTCTGCTTGGCAAACAGTAGTCCTGCAGACTTGGTTCAAATGAGCAGAGACTGCTATTTAATTTGACACCTTCATCTTACTTTTACACACAGGAGCCCCAGAAGCACTAAAGCAGAGCAAACTGTCTGGAATAGTCAGGCAGATCTAATCTCACTTTGAAGTGATATAGCATGACCAAGACAGCAAAAAAAGAATAAACAAGAAGAAAGCAGGGAACGCCTCTGATCAGAACATCTATGTACCCCCTCCCTTCTACGTTTTTATGAGTTCTGCTTTGAATGTTTTGTGCTGTGGTCAGTTTAGTTCACTCCTCGATAAACCCTTTGTTTAATCTCCTTACTTTACCTTAAGTGGATCAGGGTTCACACATTCACTGTGCCTTAAAGTTCAGCTGAGTTTTCACTCTTTTGTTAGAAAAGCCAGAGGAAAAAAAAATCAAATTATTGAAACCTATGAACTCTAGTGTGAATCAAACCTGCAAGTGTGAATAAGAAGAAACAAAATGTGCAGAGGAATGAACAAAATGTGCAGTCAACATTTCAACATTGTTTCATCTTCACAAGAATGATAAAAAAACAGCTTTGGGAGAAAATCCTGCTGCCTCATGCTGCTATTGAGGCTGTTATCCATGAAGAGTATGCAGAAACAAAACATTACATTACATGAACACGCCTGCTTAAAAAATGACTTGGCACAATTTAAAATGTTTTGTTCTTTAAAAACAAAAAAGAAAATCAAACCTTCCAGCAGAAAACAAAGAACTTTTGTCTTTTAATGGGAAATACCTCAAAGTCTTTATGTGTTTCTAGTGGTTACACTGTGTTGTTAAAACTTGCTTTAAGCTGCAGATTTAAGACTTGGACAGAGTGAAGCAGCTTTATGTTGATGTGGAAAAAAGTGCAAACAATGCTGTCAAACTGTTCAAATCAGCAAATCTTATAAAACCACAAAAATACTAGTAAATTATATGGAAACATCACACTATAACACCTGACATTAACAGAACAGTATTCAACTGACAGCTTTTGCTGAATGGTGATGTGATAACCAACTAAAGGAAGATCCCATTTAGTTTTGACCACCAAGAGTGTCAGTTACCTGTGATATAGGTACAACAATGAAGGAGCCCCCGCCAGCGCTCTCTGTGACGACGGCGAGGAACTTTGAGTTGACGGCGCAGAAGTGGTTGTCATGGACGTTCTTGGTAATGGGGATGCCATCAAAGCAGTGTTCTCTGTTTGCCACTTTCCCATAAACGTTTCGAAACTTGGAGCTTCGGTAGGTCGGACGCCATGACATCTGAGAGGAAGAGACAAAGTCAAAGGGATCAAATATGTTTCATTTCTAAAATCAAAAACAAAGGAGCTGTAACATATTTCATGTTGTTTAGAGGCTCATTCTCAAACTTGGCAAGCTTTTTAAATTAAATTGGGCTTCTACGTTTAAAATTCACATTCACAGTTTGATTTGCAATTTATTACCACCGTTTTCAGAGTTACATCAAAACGTCAACACGCGTAAACGTAAACACACGTTGAAAGGAAAACGGGTTAAACTTTCTTTGATTAATCAGGGCTTTGATTTGGTAGTGACATATGTATGCAGTCTTTTAAATTCCACCGCAAGTGTCAACCATTTGAAATTTGTGGTTTGTGATCGGCCAGAATTATTTGACATCAAGTCTTTCATATAACCGAATAAAGCTGTGAAGAAAAGATTCACGAGATTTACACCGCTTTGACATATCGCATCAGGCTGTTGGTGGCGGACATGAGCTAGTATCGGGTAGCGACCGTCCAGTGTGAACACCATATACTAAACGTGCGTTAAAGAACATGCTTTTGGTGCGGTCTTGAACACACACCACATGCCTGGTGTGAATGTAGCATGTAGATCGGTGCGCCTTACACAGCGGGGAAAATAAGTATTGAACATGTCAACATTTCTCTCAAAAAACTTATTTCTAATCGAGTTATTGACACGAAATTTTCACCAGATGTCGGCATCAACCCAAGTAATGCACACATAGACAGAAATCCCAACATTGATGTCCATAAATGAAGTTATGTGTAATAAAGTGAAATGGCACAGGGAATAAGTATTGAACACATGAAGAAAAGGAGGGGTAAAAAGGTCTGGCAAGCCAAGAAAGCAGCTGGAGTTTGTCAGTATTCAGAAGGTTATCCTGCCCCCTATTAGTGCAAAGTCATATCAGCTGGTATAGTCCTGATTGATGCCTTTTAAAAAGGTTTCTCACCAGCAAGGTGTTAGACAAGAAGCATTGCATGATGGGTAAAAGCAAAGAGCTGTCCAAAGACCTACGCAACCTTATTGTTGCAAAACCCACTGAAGGCATTGGTTACAGGCGCATTTCTAAACTTCTGAAAGTTCCAGTGAGTACCATTGGGGCCATCATCCAGAAGTGGAAAGAACACGGCATTACCATAAACCTGCCACGGTCAGGTGATCCTCGCAGGATTTCAGACAGAGGAGTCAGAACAATCATCAGAAGGGTTCTCCAACAGCCCAGGACCACTCGTGGAGAGCTTCAGAAAGACCTGGAATCAGCAGGTACCGTTGTTTCAAAGAAAACAATAAGTAATGCACTCAACCGCCATGGCCTCCATGCACGCACACCACGCAAGACTCCATTTTTGAAGAAGCATGTTGAAGCTCGTTTGGAGTTTGCAAAACAACATTTGGATAAACCCATGACATTCTGGGAGAAGATACTCTGGTCAGATGAGACCAAAATTGAACTCTTCGGATGTCATAAGACACAACATGTTTGGAGGAAAAATGGCACCGCACATCACCCCCAAAACACCATACCAACAGTCAAGTTTGGAGGTGGGAGCATCATGGCGTGGGGCTGTTTTTCAGCATGTGATACTGAAAGACTTCATATCATTGAAGGAATAATGACTGGAGAAAAGTATCGAGACATTCTTGCTCAGAATCTGCTGTCATCTGCCAGGCTGCTGAAGATGAAAAGAGGGTGGATCTTTGAGCAAGACAACGATCCCAAGCACATAGCCAAGGTAACACTCAACTGGCTGAAGAAAAAGAAAATAAAGCTGCTAGAATGGCCCAGTCAATCACCAGACTTGAATCCATTTGAAAATCTTTGGAAAGAACTGAAGATCCGGGTTCACAGAAGAGACCCCCGGAACCTTGAAGATTTGAAGGCAGTTTGTGTGGATGAATGGGCCAAAATCACACCTGAGCAATGTATTCAACTGGTTTCTCCATACAGGAGGCGTCTTGAGGCTGTAATCACCAACAAAGGTTTTTGCACTAAGTATTAGATACATTTCAGTAAGCGTGTTCAATACTTATTCCCTGTGCCATTTCACTTTATTACACATAACTTCATTTATGGACATAAATGTTTGGATTTCTTTCTATGTGTGCATTACTTGGGTTGATGCTGACATCTGGTGAAAATTTTATGTCAATTCCTCGATTAGAAATGGGTTTTTGAGAGAAATGTTGACGTGTTCAATACTTATTTTCCCCACTGTATATGTTAAATTCAAAAGTAGACCTTTCATTGACGGTGTGTCTTAATCCAGCGGGCTCTATGGTACGAAAAATACAGTAGAATGTATAGTTTTACCTTCTGACCCAGCCAAGTACATATGACTTCAGTTTGTAAAAGGAAACTCTTGGATAAGTATGTTTGTGCTAATCATGCTTCTTGTCATGGTTTGAGTTTCTTTTGTATTGGTTTTTGCTTTCTGTCTTGTTCTGTCATGTTTAAGTTCTGTTTCCTGTTTGATTTTGAAAGGTTTCCTGTCTTGTCTTGTTTCTTGAGTTTTCCTTCCTTTGGTCCCCATCTGCCCTGATCGTGTTCACCTGTGTCTTGTCTGCCCTGTCTGTATATAAGTCTTGTCTCTGCCTTCCTCCTGTGTTGGTCCATTACCCCTGTTATGGTGTTCATGCCTTGTTCCTTGTCCCTCGCCATGCCACAGTAAGTTTTAGTTTTGTCATCCTGCTCTGCAGCGCTTTTTGTTTCTATTAAACCCCTTGCCCTTCAACCGTGTGCCTCCGCCTCTGCATTTGGGTCCAACTGGCTCTCGAGCCACCCTCGCCCGTGACACTTCTAGACTATTGACATTATACGCTCACTGTCTAGATCAGTGTTTTTCAACCAGTGTGGCACGGCACACTAGTGTGTTATGGGAGATGGGCAGGTGTGCCGTGGGAAATTGCCCTCATTAACTGATCTAACAACATTTTCCATCTCCAGGATATCAGCTCTGTGTTCATCTGAACAGGCCCTGATAGAACACTGAGAAGTTAAGAATATGAAAGATCTTAAAATACTTTTTCATTGTGTTTATTTGATCCTATTAAATACTTTTTGCTAAGAATGACGGTACCGCGATTTGGCTGCAACTAAAGCCGCTTTCTGAAAATTCCTGCCTCTTTAACTGTCTCCACCAATCATTCTTGGTGTCTTGATCACATGTCATCAGTCTGACCAATCAGAAGTGGTTAAGGTCTTCACTTCCTTGTTCTGATTCTGTTGATAAAGTCTCTCAGTTCTAGGCCTGCACAATATACCGCAAATTTATCGTTATCGCAAAATACAGCTCTGCAATATGCATATCGCAAAAGACGGCGAATATCGCAATAAATCGCAATCCCAAAATGTGTTAAAACAATCTTCTAGCAGCTTGAAGCATTTAACGAATCAAATAAATCCCTTTATGCTTTGACCAATCAGATGGACGCCTTCCCATTGTTGACCAATCAGATGGAGGCCTATTATGTTAGATGTTTGTCCCCCATGTCGATGAGGGTCATTTGGAGTATAATTTTTAAACTGTTGCAATTAAATGGGAATGATGTTTTTGTTTATTTTTCTATTTGTTTATTTACCGCAAATTTATCGTTATCGCAATATTGATCACTAATATCGCATATCGCAAGTTTTCCTCATATCGTGCAGCCCTACTCAGTTCCAACAAAAATACAAGCTAAAGCTCGTCTTTAGCCGTGTAGCTTTCCACAGAATCCGGTATCAGACTGTGGAAGAAGTGAACAAAACAATGAAGCTCAGAGACGCTAGTCTTTCTGCTTTAACCCAATGATGCATTGGGTTAAAGTGACAGCGTCTCGGCGCACAATGAGTCTCTCCTCTTAACGTCTTGAAACAACAACGAACACAAATCAAATAGTTTTTAAATCTTCTTTATTACATCCTTTAGAAAAAAACAGCTGCAGTTTCCAGCTTTTTCTGCCATAATTATCACAAAAATGCATGTGAGATTGCGGAGGGGCTGTAGATCAATACAGACTAAGAGATTGTCCTTTTTTTTAGTTTTTGGATTCTGGTGTGCGGCAGGATTTTTGTCAAGGTTAAAGTGTGCTGTGGCTCAAAAAAGGTTGAAAAACACTGGTCTAGATTATAGAAAAGAATCAGTGAAGTCTAAGGCCACATTTGTATCTTCTAAAGCCACTGAGAAAGGGCGGGTAGCCCTGTGTGTGCAGGCATGATAACAGTCACACATGTAGTGGGAAACTCTCCAAACTGGTGATGGGTGTGAGACTTTTAAAGGGTGAAAAGTCTGTGAAAACTGCTTTGACGCCATTTACCCTGCCTCACAGACTGTGTTAAAAGTGCAAAGAAAAATTTGGAAGAAATGGTACAGACATTCCTTCACAGAAACCAAGTTTTGTTCGCTTCACAGGAATCTCGTTCCACAAGAAAAAAAAAGCATCCATTGTTTTCAGACGCCACACACAATGAAAGAAAGTTGTGAAGTTAAAAGGAAAGGACTTTTTCTTTTTTTGTTCATTTTGTCTAATCCACCATTTTATTTCAAATTTTAGCTGGCTCGGGTGGGAAGTGACCTTTGGCTCATCAGAGACGAAACTGTAGGAATTCCTTTTAAATGAACGTGGCCAACATTTTGACAAATGTTCTGGAACAGAACTAGTTCTTGAGAAACAGAGATGCTATTATTGGTGTCTATATCGTGACAGGAACTCTGGAACGAGAATTCATGAGCCTTCGACTGATCTGTGCAGTGATCCTGGATGACATCAGGCCGTCTTCTATGCAGCATTGTTCAGCAGATGGGGAGGGGGGGGGGAGTGAGAGCTGCTGGTGGGAAGGGTGCAAACAGAAACATCCTCTGACCATGCTGTCTCAAAGCAGACTGGAGGAATAGCGACCATCTTGTTACATGAGATGGAACAATCACTTCAACATCTGAAAATGGGGCTGATCTGATGACACATTCGACTGGCGGCAGTGTTTAAACACAAGCTTGAGCTCTTGAGTTTCACAGTATGTGCACCTTATTGTATTCCTAAATATTTATTGCATCTTGCAATGCTTTTTTTTTAAAGTTAAAAACTTAATGTAAAATAAAACGTTTCGTTGAGATTTAATCCAATTTTCTTGAACAGACATTTTACTTTCCCTATTACTACATTTAAATTGATCCCATCTACCTTGTGTTGTAAAAAAACATTTTGCTGTAGGTAATCTTTTTGAATAAAAAAGAAAGATTCTGGATCATAGCTGTTTCAGAACTTCAGTAGCAGTTTGGAAGGGGAGTGAATGAGAACAGCAGGGCAGAAAACCATTACAAATGAAAGAATCAAAAATACGAATTTTACTTTTATTGTTGTTACTGTTGCAGCCGTTCTTTTAGATGAGGTGACATCAAGGATTTCTTAATCTTTGTCAAAATTATGCTAATTTTGACTCAAAAATTGGGGGTGGCAAAGCTTTTAACTTGGAGGGGCAGCTGCCCTCTCTGACCCCCCACCCCCCCTCACAGCCCTGCCCCTGCTGCTACCACTTTTCTTCTTATTGTAAAGACCCATGAACTCTCCTGGGTGTTTTCAGGTTACACACTTGCCTGATTGAATTGGTATTTCATCAAGTAATAAAAAAATAAAAAATAAAAACAAAAGGAGGGAATTAAAAGAATAAAAACAACCATATCTTTGTGCTTTTTTAGTGTGCATGTATAGGCTTTCTCTTGCTGAGGTACATCCTACAAGCAGTGTATAAACATCTCACCCTCATTCTAGTCGTCTGATCTGGAGCCATGTCTGCATGAGCGGCTTAATGGGAGCTTGTTAAACAATTAATGAAAAACAGAGGAGTGGCAGAAAGCGGCCTGAGGGACAGCGAGGAGCCTCGTCTGCTTTGAGTTTTCTCTACAAGGATGCTCATTCATTGGTGAACCGCTTCTGGCAGAGATGGCATTTTTAGTGTGTCTTTTCCACCTCACGAGGTTTTGGAATACACACAGAGAGGTCAGGAGCACTGCCGAAAGCGCAGAGAGAAGATAACAGAGTTCATCATAAGACTAACGGGTCAGTAGCATGATCTCCTTCATTGATTTGGAGACACTTTATCCACAAAGAGCTGCCACGTGACTGATACCATGCAAAGAGGAACATGAGAAACTTCTATGTCTGACAGCCCACTAAAGCTCAAGCTACTGAAACATCACCTTACCTTCCCAGTGTCCTTCGAGTGACACTTCCTTCACCAAAGCCCTGCAGTCCTCTGACTGCTAATGTCCACCCTACAACCAGGCTCTTCCTTCTCCCTTCCAACTGTAAACAGGCCTAAGTCTGCTCTGCCTCCTCCTCTCTCATGTTTTTCTACCCCTTCCTCTTTAATCTCACTCTTCCCACCCTCTTCTCCTCCTACTCGTACTGATAGCTGCAGGCCCAGCACTTCCCCCCCTTCAGCCTTCTCTCCCATCCTGCCACTCAGCCAGCTCTCTGCCTCTCATCTGTCTCAGTCTCTCCAGCAGAGAAGAAGCTATTCATCCCGTTTCCTCTCCCACCCACTGCTTGTTTGGAATCACAAGACCCTTCTGGCTGATTCCCAACACCAATCCAACTTTTTTCTTTTTCTTTTGCCTTTCGCTTGTTTTCTTTTTAAAATATTCCAAATTTCTCTTCACACCAAACATTTATTTGTTCTGTGATGCTTGCTTTATCTGAAAACAGAGGCATGCCAAGAACAAATGCTTTATAGTTCTGACTCTGCAGGCAGCTGCAGTGTCAGGTGGAACACAAGGAAAAGACTCAACAGACAAATATGCTCTTTTTCATCACTAAACAGCTTTAAATTGTTTTTAAACAGCTTAGATTGAGTGACGAAAACACTATAAAACCTTTAAGAATAGATAAACAGAAAATAAACAGATATCAACTTTATGAGCAGCAACAACATATACCCATTGTAGAATAAGGATTTGTACAGAAAACAAATAATAGGCCTAAAACTGAGGTAAACCTGTCAAAATACTATCATTCTATTTATGGTGAGTAAAGAGGATTTAATTATAATTTCCAAGTCTTATTTTTATCATGTCAGTGAGAATGATGCAACTTTAACAAACAAGATGAATTCTATGCAAAGAATGTCTGCATTACTGTCACTAGTGCAAACATTCTGTAGTCTCAAATCTTAAAAATGTTTCTGCCCACATGCAAATGTAAAGGTTTAAGCATCTGAGGGGAAAGTATTTGAAGCAGCCTCTGGGTCGGCTCACACATTGCAGGTGTTTGTGGTGAGAAATGCATCCCCTGATAATTGTGTTTAAAATGGATGTTGCCCTTCAGGTGCACTGTGAGGAGGGGGTTCTTCTGTATTTTCACTCGTGTTGCATCAATAGCTATCCTGCATTTTTATCCAATTGCTGCAAGGCAGAGTTCCTCTGTGTTTTTCCCTTTTTTTAATTTTTATTTAAAACACCAGGCCTCCGGTCAAAGCTGCTGCTTTTCGCAAACGCTCTTTGTCTCTCTTAAAGCTTTGGAAAACTACCACCCAAAAAATGTCTACTCAATTCAATTGAAGGATAAATAAAAACAAAAATGTTGAAGTTAGCACAAAAAAATTCTTGTTTTTCAACTACGATTTCCCTCCATCCCAGCTGCAGACAGACTTTAGTTTTGCTCTGAAACATCAGACCACTCAAAGATCACAAAGTCAAATAGATTGGTGAAATAACCCCAATTAAGATTCTCTTTATACTGCTGCCAAGTTAGGAAGCGCTTCCCTTCCACTGCAAAAGGAAATCTGTGGGGTGGCTGTGTGTCCTGTCACTCAAAACAGTGACGATCCTCATGACACAAAGTCTCCTCCAGTATGCAGTCATTTTAAGGACTGTTCAACTTTGTATGAAGGAGATTCGACAAAGGGAAGTATATTCCACCAGCCAAAGTTTCACTCAGTGTGAAGTGGACTTTCTTTATCCGAGTCCCACAGGAAGTGTCAGTTTAGCTGACAGTAAGAGAATATTTCTCTGCTGTGGTGTGGCAATCCTTGATGGATGGCTTTGCCTATGAAAGGCTTTTGTTTGTTGTGAGTCAGTAGATTGTGCTTAAAAGGTTCAGTTTTTTCTTTCTGTGGTTTATTCGAACTTCTTTCGTGGTCTTAACATGGTGATCTGTGAAAATTTTACGTAAACACCACAGCGTTTCTCTCTTTTGCGCAAAGTGTGGCAGTATCACACGGCCTTAAGGTATTTTGTGCCATTTTTGTTTGCCGTACTGTATTTTTGCTCTATAGAGGCACACCAAAAAGACTGGCAAAGTGACTTATAGTGCGGTGCGCCTTATCCATAGCTTAATTCTGGTTGTGCTTACTGTTGTTGAAGCGATATTGAGAGGTTTTTCACGTGTAACTAAAAAGGTTGGAAGTTGACGTAGAAAAGAAGAAATGTTTCTTTTAGCGTTATCAGTCTTTCTTTCTGTATGTCAAAAGAGTTATAGGTATTGTGAATACACTAATGCCTCTAACGCGTGTAGCGTGTAACTAACTCTCGAGTTACTGTGAAGAAGTGCACATAGATAGCTTCCCAAATGAATGGCAAATGTTTAAGCAGAGTTTATTTGCTCGAGGTTCTCTTTTTTATACCAGGATTGTTCTTCCAGCCAAAGATGAGAAGAAAAGGCACTAAACTCCAAGGATCAAATGGAATAAAGATAAAATGTTGATTTTAAAAATTACTATAAGAGACTCTAGGCCAGTATGGACAAAGATAAAGGATAACACTGTGCTGCTGTAATGCCATTTATAACGCTGTTGCATTTTGTTTATTTCATATGGAAGTTCTCTTTAAGCCTAAAACGGGGTTTGGACAATAGAAGTCAAAAATATTTGGCTACATAAGATGCCTTTACTTCCAAGTTTTCATGTGAGATCCTGTGGAGCTGAAACTGAATTCTGATGCAGACAGGAGAGAGGCCTTCTAACTTCTGCTTCGGTTGCAACAGGCGTGAATAAAGGCTTACCTTTAGGAGTCAGAAACTAAGAGTGAAAGACAAACGGAATGCAATAGGTTGCATGAATGCAATCATTTTCCCAACTGATTCAGCAGGGATCCTTCCATCTGGAATTTCGTTGAAAATCCCACATGGTCAGAGCAGGAATGTTGGAAGTGAGTCTTTTATTTAAGCTCACATTCCTTTTAGTAACTTGAAAAGAGGAAGACAGAAGCTTACTTTATCTCAGCTGCCGAACAGGTTTTATGGTAACAAAACCCTTGTTAGCGACAATCAGAAATAGTAAATAGAGTAAACTTTTTTTTTTTTTTTTGAGATCATGAAAACTAATCTCTGGACATATCATGAAGTTTGTGGCTGCAGCTCTCAGGACTCAAGCCAGCCCCATTAATGCAGAGAGTGCAAACTTCAGGACAGGAAACGTAAAAAGCCATCAGGTCAGCACTTAGAGCAAATGAAAAAGTGGGTGTCCTGCAGTCCATCTACCTCTGCAAAGTGAAAGGAGTCTGCTTTCTGCAAAAGTAGACTTATAATTCAAATATTGAGATTACTAATTTAGATAACATATTCAGAGTGTATTTTTCCCTTATGTTTTGCATTGCACAGCCCATTTCTCGATCAAACAAATATTAAGAGGGGACTTTTTACATAAATATCAGCCATCCAGAATATAAAGGACCTAAATGAAGAATCTCCCTGTGTTTGCCCTTTCTTCTCCCCCAGGAGCGTCTGCCACATGCTTTTTGGAGCATAAAGACGCAAGACGGTGGGCCTCTCAGCATAAATGATAGAGCTAAGGAGGGGGTGGACATGAGTTGAAGGAGATATTTAGAGGGATGATGTGGAGATAGAAAGGATTTGAGGGGAAGAGTGAGACATTTCATGGAAAGAGGTTTTAAAGCATTTAGGATAAAGAAAAAGAAAGGGAAAAAAGAGAGCAAGGTGATTTAAGAAGGATGATGAAATATTTATAGAGGGGGAGCTGAGGTGGCTGTTACCAGACTGAGATTAACTCCCCTCTGTTGGACCACCTGCCACAACCCACACAAGCCAAACCACACACAAGTAAGAACACACACACAGACCCTTTAAAGGTGGGTATGCTGTCACAGTTTTGAAGTTTCTAAACTTTCACAAGGAAAAATGAATATATTTAATCACTAAAAATATTTATTCCACAATGATGTAATCTATTTAAAGTGCAGTCACAACATGCTTACAAAGTTTGCAGCAGCAGAAAGTTGATTCACGGGGAATCTTATCACATCCAAACACAAAAAGCTTTGGATGTAGCTGGAATTAGAAAAAAATTGACAATAAAATTGGATGAAAGAGAAAGGAGCTCTTTGATCAGGTAATTAAAATCCATCACTGAAGCAAACCACAGGAACAGCCCTAGGAAATAAATAAGGCGTTGAGTTATGGTTGCAGATGTGCAGGTATATTGCTTTTAGAGATTACTAATGCAGCGTCCCAACTCAGTTTTTAATCTGTGCCTGGAAAGGGCTGAGGATGGATCCAGAGTCATCCCGTTTGGGAATAAAGAACTAACAGTTCCTCCATTGTTTGTCTGACAGGTTAACCTGAATCATGGGGGATTGGAATAAATGTAGAAGAACTTTTTTCTCCTTACTTTTGTGCTTGCGGATTGACAGCAGGAAGTGTTGTTTAAATTCATTTCATTTGGATGATATTTCTACAGAAGCACCCTTGTTTGGAATTAAGTAAATGTAAAAAATCTCTCAGATAAAGTCCTGGAAAAAACCCATAAACAACTTTTTTTATATAATTTGATAAAAAGAAGTATCACAATATTTAGCTAATCAAATACAGTCTTTTGCCTTTCAGAGGGCAATCTCTGCATTTTTTTAATGTTTATTGTTTTTTTTGTTTTTTTTTGCCTCTTACCTTAAAGAACTTCCTGGTTGGACAAAAGACCCGAACACAAAAAAGGTGTCTATTTATATGCCCACATGGGCCACACATATGACGGAAGAGTTAGATTATGTGAATATTTTTAACACATATACCAAATATATAGCAAATATACAGGATTTCTATATGAAACTGAATCATGATCCTGTAGTGTTAAAAATTGAATAAAAGTGTGTTTTTCTAGAACAAGGTCTTTTGCATTATTTGAACATTGACACAGAATTTTATATACAAAAAACATTTTTTCAGTAATGGAAAACAAAACCAAAATATTGAAATGTTTGATTTTGTACTATTTTGTACCTGCAAAAAACATGGTGCATCACTTGTACAGACAAAACTTAACAACACACATTTATTTAATCTTGGCGTGCATCCGAAGGCAGGAGTGCAGAATTCTGCTTGATTTTACAAGCGTAATTAGGAGTTTGCAGCTTACATTAAATTACAGTGTGCCATGGATAATTGGTAATTTTATGGATGCAGCAGAACAAAGTCTCCACCCAGACCACATGTTTGCAACTTCAAGGAGTACAGACTGCTGCCTACAGTTCAACATCAAGTGTGTCTGTGTGTTTTCTGGAGTATAAGTCATGTTTATGTTTATAGTTTGGACAAGGCTGCGACTTATACTTAGTAGCGACTTATTTGTGATCTTTTTAAAGGGTGTCTTCAGACTGGACACATTTGGTTAGCTTAAAGTGAACCAGAGTTCATTTCCCCCGTTGATTCAGAAGAAATTTTCTGTCTGAATACACGTTTTGTACCCATCTTTGGAGGTGATCTCGGTTCATTTCCAATCGGACTGAGCTTCAGTTCGCTCTGAGATTCCTCTGTCTGAGTACAATCCCTCTTCAGAGCAGAACAACTGGAACCAAACAGCCACCGTAGTTGACGTAAACAGAGTAGGAATGAAGGAACAAATGAGCCGCGGACAAATATAAAGCCACAATTGTTGTGTTATCAAACCAAAAAAAAAAGAAGGGTTCAACCGTTTAACTGTTAGAATGTTGATTTTGACACAGCTTAAACACATCTTACGTGCTTTTCTGTGATTCTTCACGTGGCACGCGCGCTGCGCTGTGACGTCGCCCTAAAAGCTACCTTGTAGTTCCTCAACAGAATACTCTTAAAATAATGCTGTAACACCAAAACGATGAGACACAACAAATTTTTGATGATTGGATGAATGCAGGCTCGTCAAAACACCTTTCAGTGTGATACACATTGCTTCTCACTGCTTTCTCAACAATCTACATGTCATAAACACTTATCAGTGTACCCTCAGACCAGACGTCTCCTCATCACTGCAGTTGCTAGCATCCTCTGCTAGCATCCTCTGAGTTAAAGCACACACTCTTTGCCAGTAACCGCCTTGCAGCATGCCTCCGCCGAATAAAAAGTAACAACTAAAGTGTTGTTCCCGACGTCCAAAACTGGTGATCGAAATATTAAGTTTTAAAAAGTTAACTGTCCCAATATGGATTGCAAAGCGCAGCACGTCCGTCTTTGTCTTGTTGCTTTGACCGCCCTCGTAGTTCCTGGCCGATGACTGAAGACATCTTTAGTCAAGTGTTTTTTCTCTCAATGAGGAACAAAGGATGTTTTCAGTCTGAATACACCCTAAAACAGAGAAAGGCACACTTATTTGGTATTTTCCCACTAACAATCAATTGCCCTCTAGCAGTTGTTTCCCACTAACAACCACTGACAGACTATTTTACCTTCACGTGTATACCCATACTCATAACCATAACATACATGTGGCCTCATTGTGTTTTTATTCTTCTGTTTGAAAGTTTATTTAAAAAAAATATGAGCTCATCAAGACGACATGGAAGAACAGTGTTTTTTTTGCTGGCCCATGTTCTACAGTATTTCAGCTAAACAGTCCCTCATGCACAAATTTTGAAGCATGTTTTGATCCATCAATTGCCTTTTTGCCAGCTGTAGCAATGTCAGACTTGTATGCCCTATGAGCCAGATGTCAGACCTAATTTTCTTATCCTCCATGGAGGGAGGCATTTAATTTAGAATGGTATTACACAACAAGGGCCCAGTTGGCAGTTTCGTCTCCCTGTTGAATTTGCTCATTTTCAGAGTAATACTGTAACCAGCAGATCTGTGTCATCTTGGTTTTTGTGTAAAACATGTTTCATGTGCCAGATTCCAAATAGATCAAAAGGAAAGAGGTTACAACAAAGCTGTAAGTTTGGATTTCTTTGTATGCAAACTGCAAAGCAGATGCACACACAATAATAAGAAAGAAAAACCCCCTTAAAAATAGACAAAACCCTGATAATGAAATAATTATGATCTTTCTGATTCTGTCAGTTCAAACGTTATTTTTTGACATACAAGGAAAGAAAGGACAGGAGATTATAATTTTTAAATTACCAAGCTATCTTTCCAAGGCAGGACTTTAGAGAGAAACCATAACCTAAACTTTAGAGAGAAAACTTTGAAAGACTACATAGTGGATGTCGGAAACTTTTAATTCCCAATTATTATAATGTTGTAGCTTTTAATGCTACAGCACCCCACCAAAAACAGCCCAGCTCGGCCCTTTTATGGTGACATTGCATGTCATAATTTGGCATTGATGCTAATTAAACTGACACTCACACTGAAGCTACAGTTGACATTTGACACACGTTCAGCCTATGGTGTTCACACAGGACAAGCAAAGAGGGGCTTCTTCTTTTTCTACTGTTTACCAGTGCATGTTTGCCACCTACAGTTGGTGTAAAATGTCAAAGTGGCGAAATTTCATGAATTTTGCTCCAGGCTTTTTATTTCAGATCTTTATTCGGATATTTGAAATGATTGGTTTCACATATATATATGGCCGGGCACAAACCACAGTTATTAATTTCTCCTCCACGATAATTTTTTTCTTTCAGTTGGCACTTCTATGAATTAAAAGGGACGCCATGCATGCGTCCCAACCAAATCCGAATCCCTGATTGGTCAAAGTTCAACCTGGTTTAACTTCCAACGCAAGTTCAATGGCCGTGCATTTTCTATGTTGAGCTCGAAAACTGTTGTAAAACGTTGCGTTAATGTGTGCGAACGCGAGAGTTTTGATCGTGAAAGCCTGAAAAGCCGTTGATGGGGATGGTGTGGATGTCGCTTTAACCTTGTGGTTGATCGTAGTCTGTTTAGTCCTTACTCAACATTTTCTTAAAATAAATGAGTCCAGTTCAAACATCATAGCCAGCTTGTTTCTACCTGAATAATGTTCAACCAAGATACCTCTGAGCCCAGAGGAGTTGATAGCTTAAGTTGTAATAATACAGAGCTCCTTTTTTGCTTAGGGAAGTTATATATTCTGTAAATGTGTCTGAATAGAGTTGAATGAAAGTGCCTTACAATATCAGGTTTTATGTCTTATATCAGCTGTTGATGACATAAAATTTTCATTTCATGTGTCTCAGGAATTAAAAGTTGAAGTATGTTCAGCTCAGGCTTGTGCTTCTTGACTTTTGAGAAGCTATATTTTTCCACAACGTCTCATCTTTGTCTAATTTGGGGTTAAATTTATGGCAATAAAAAGCCCGGAACCTCAGCATAACACACAAAATCCTCTCAGCTGCTGTCAGCTTCAGTGAAGATGCTCCTGGCTGGGAAGCAGACACAGCTGGCGTTCAGCTGTGTCTACAATAACCCTTTGAAACCAGCATGTTGCCTTGTTGTCTTCTAAACCAGAGAACTCTTTTTAGTTCCAACATAAAAATAACATGTTTATTTCCCAAAAACTGGACAAAATCTGAGCAGCAGCTAGAACTGCAACTACTTGATTGACAAACAAGATATTTAGTTGTAAATTAGCTTGTTTTAAGAGCAGCAATGGTAACTTTTCCAACCAAAGCACAAGATACTAAGAAATCAAAATGTGTGGAAGTGGCTTTTGCATTCTTTTACTCAACAAATGTTTCTTGTTTCAGTATGTTTTTCATCAACTTTCTACTCTGGTTTTGGTTTTATTTTGGATTTCATGAAAGACACTCCTAAATAAAATGGATTAAAGTCAAACTCTGTTCATGTTTTAAACTATTTTAAAGGCATTTCCTTGTTAAAAGTGTTTTCTAAGATGTAGTTTCTGCCTCTGAGTTGTGGACAGACTAAGCCTGTCCTGACTTCCCATCATCCCTTTGTTTACACTCTCTCCCGCTAGCTTACAGCCTCCCACAACCCCTACCTTACACTACAGGTGCAACAGAAATTTCAACCAATAATGGAGCCATCCAGCTGTATAGTTTAGAGCCAGATGCCAGCTCAGACAAGGAAAACCAAGTCGTACACGAATCCAGTCGTCTGCAAGTGGATGTACTAGAATTGAGCGGAGCAGGGAACTTGTGGCTTGCCGTAGTTAGTTCGACGTCTCTGCTGCAAGCTTTTTTTCATCTGCATTTAGTTATCTACTCCTGATTTATAATGATTTAAATAAACAAATACCCAGAAATTCAATTTTTAGCCTAATTTTCTCTATACATGTCCATCATCAGACAAATGCCACAAGAACACAAAAAACATGATTTTCATGAGTGGGTCTCTAATATCATTATCACTATTACTATTTTCCTTTTCAGAGTAATGTTTAAAACTTTGTTTAAAAGTCTAGTCTCCTGCAGGTGTTAAAAAATAAAAAAGCTTTGTGTGTTGCAGGCCCAAATAACAACAACAGTCTTCTTGTGGAATCATTTCTTTTTTTCTTTTAGGCTTTTGTTGCTTTTTTTTTTTGCTTTTCCGTGTGACCTTTCCCATACAAACAGACAGTTTGTAAAGAAAACCTCAATTGTTTTAATGCTTTAATCGTAGTAAAATTGTTTTCTCTTTTCTTCTCTCACAAAGCATCATAAAGAAAGCAGGTTGAAATGATCTTTTAACCTGCTGTCCGCCTGAGGCCATTTTTTCACAGTTAGTTTTTGGTGTCACTCTCTCCACAGCTGATCCTCAAAAACAACAAAGTAACAGTGACAAGGCAAATGATTTTCTTTTTTTTTTACTCCATGGAACAGAACCTATGCAGCATTTTTAAAAAGCTTCAAGATCTCAAACCCTCAACTGACTTGAAGTATTTACTGCTTGACATATTTTATCCATTTGCGACTGCTGTGTGTAAATGATATGTGGACAAAGTGAAGTATTGCTTTTCAAACCGATTGCTTTGGCAAAACTCATCAAATAAAATGCTGACTGACCCAGACAAACCCAGCTTTAGCAGTGAAAGCTGACACTTTTGTCATCTACTGCAACCTTTTTAAGAGGCTTATGCTCTTCTGTGATCTTGTCAGAAAAGCTTGTCTCTTTTTGACCCAGCATGATGGACAGGATGCATCTCACTGCTTTGAGTGAATCTAGCTGTAGCACAAACTAAAGGGATTTAAAAAAAAATAAGGGGGTGGGGGGTAAAGAATGTACAGGGATGGTAGCCACAGAAACAGAAAATAGCAGAAGGATATGGTGCAACATGGACTTCTGCAATCAGTACCCCCAGGCGAAACACAGTATTGAATGTGACCCCATGAACTGAAATGCAGATGCCTGTTGAAATGTGAGCGAGATGCTGTAGGCGGCATCATCATCATCCTCCATGAACACTTAGTCTGATGCCTCTCGGATGTTCTCTCAGCATTTTAATGCTGTCATAACCAGGACAGGAATAATTCCTATTCATCATATTTTTCATGAAAAATCGAGTACTGTGATGGTTATTCTAAATGTTTCATTACAGTATTAATGATAAATAATACAGAACATTATTTTTTTAAATTTGTAAAAGGAGTATCATTTAATGAGGCATGTAAATGTCGAAAGAAGCCATATTCAGTTTTAAACACACTGTATTTTCTGCATTATAGGGTGCACCAGATTATAAGATGCACTGTCAATAAATGCTCTATTTTTCAATTTATGTCATATAATGGCACGGCAAAACATAAGACGCATTAGGCAAGACAACCAGAATTAATCCACACATAAGGCACTCTGGATTATAAGGTGCACTGCCGTTTATTGAAAGAATTAGGGCCTCTAAGTGCGCCTTATAGTGCAGAAAATATGGTATTCCCTAATACTGTTGGTTTTAAAATAAGTTTATTAAAGGGATTTTTACAAATTATGACCTGATCATGTTTGCTCTTTTTGATATTTTTCCAGAAAAACCAGACCGTTAAGGTGATGCATCACCGAGTTGATGTCAGGTCCTTTCTGGTAGGGTTTGACTAACAATTTGTAATGCAATGCTGTGGAACTTCTGATTAAAATTATTTCCCTTGTGAACCCTGCATACAAATTAAGACATGAACAATTTGCAATAAAACAGTTAAAAAGATGACAGCAGTTGCTTGATAACTTCTTTACAAAGGGAGGTGCTACAAGATCCCTGCAATTGCTCCTTTAAGCTTCAGTCACAAGGCCAAATGGGCGCTGTGTTTTTTTTTTTTTTCGTAGAGAGGAGCAGCGGGATCTTAAAGCGAGGCCAGGTGTGTCTTGCAGTTCCCTTGTGGCTCATCTGGCCACCTTTAAGGGTCGTCACGAAAATGCATTGTCATGCATGGATATTGTGAAGTATCTGTGAGGATAATGTAAGCTGAACACACTCATGACTTATGGATGATGCATTTGTGCCCTCATGTCACACTCCAGTCATTAGTAAGGGATGGGCACTGGCTCCTTACTGACCGCCCACAAATGCTGCATGCATGGGGTGTGCCAAGATGCAGTACGTCGGTGCCCGTAGGATGCACACACAGTCAGTCTTCAAGCATGGAACACACAAGGAGCGTGCACTCATCACATGAACAGCACTAACGGACTCCATGCACAGCGTTGAGAGTTTGAGGAGGTTGAAAAAATGAAAGATTCCATTTAACAGGCCTGTATCTGATAGACTTAACCCTTACTAACTATTAAATGCTGGATAAGTGGTCACTACAAACTGTCAGCAGCAGCATTCCCATGGAAAAAAATGTGTGCAGGAAAACCTTTGCTCTTGGGGCTCACTGAGTTGTAACGATCTTAAAACTTTGTACAGACCACCTGCATACCCCACACAGGATTGCCACCTTTTTTCCCCTGCAGACAGCAAAAAATCTACCTGTAAGGGCAGTATTTCAGTGTCAATTTTTATTCATGACTTAAAAATGCGTGGTTAGTTTATGGTAAAGTTATGGTGAAGTTGTTAGGATGATGTAAGTTACACGCACATTAAAATTTTGCATAATGCCAAGCTATTCTGGTGCGTAGTCTAAAGTAAAAAAGGTCTAACTTTACAGATACATGCTGTTATTTCATACATCTTTGTTGTCTTCCAGGGGCCTTGGTCGCTCCAGCAAAACCATCTTATCCTTCTTCAAACCAACCACCTTTATGTCCTTTATAACTACCCACATAAACTTCTGCTTTTAATCTTTTTCCTCTCATCTATTTGATTGTTGCAGACACACACTTTCTAGATTTTCAGCAGACTCCTGGTCAGTTAAAACACTTCATTTGAGAAGAGGCTTGAAAAAAATATATTCTTGAAACATTGATATTCAAAGAGTTTGAGTGTTTACTTTTTCTAAACAGCACATTAACTACAAGTTAATGCCTAAACAACTGGTCTTTCTGCTGCCACCAGCCCAGTGATACTTTCAGTGTATCTCCACCTCTGCTGGTATGTGGAACATCAGCGTTATAGCACGTAATCTAACAAAAAAATATTGGTCTCCTGCAATGTGAGGCGAATCGTCTAATGAAACATTTGGGTTTAATGTTTTGTTCCATGTTTAATTACTGTGAGGGTCATAGTAAAAGAAAACATTGAGAATACAGCCACTAGTCGGGATGTAACATATAAGGACCAACATAACCTTTCATCTACATCTTTTAATACTTATAAAGAATAAGATTGAACAGATTATTGGTAAAAGATTTAGGTAGCGTGAAAAGGAGTAAGAGTGTAGCTTCCTGATCCTAAAAGTATCATTTCAGAATTTACCTCATATGAAAACAACCCAAGCTGAATAAAAATGTAAAGGGTTTTAGAACTAATTGTCCAGTGATTTTATCCATGGGCTCAAAAATGTGCAGCGACTTAGTGAAGGAACTTTTTTTTCATGAGGGATTTATAGCTTTGCCTGTAATCCCCAAAACAGGAAGTACATCCTACATCCCAATTGCACAAGCACAAATACACACAAGCAATGTGCGCATAATCTCATTTTATTCTCTCGAGCCTTTTAATTTCCTATAGACAAAGTTAGGAAATATGCATGATTTCTGTCCCTTCTTTAATCCCAACATCAACATCTAAATCTAGCAGAAGTCCTTCCGAAAAGCCTTTTCACATGAAAGTTCAAATCTCGTGCTGGCAGGATGATAGCTTTAATATCATCTGTGATCTGGAGTTTTTCATTGGAAGGACTATTTATGCAGAAAGACATTGAAATAAATGTTTGGAAGTGCAGTGCAGAGGAAGGAAAGAGGGATTTTTTTTTTTATAGTCAGACATGGAGACACGCTGAGGGCAGGAAGGGAGCTCTCTGACAGCCATGAGCTCATGAGATCTGAATATCTCACCCTGACATATACTTTTTTATACATTTCTCACAGCTATTGTCACTTTTCCTTTACACTCCATGTATTTTGTCAAATGTAATCTGTGCCTCGTGTTAGTCATTCTATTTACGTGCAATTCTGAAAAATAGAGTCTTGGATCTGGACTGAGTTTGTAAATTTCTCTGCTTCTGGAATAGCAGTTTTTGGAGTTGCTAGGATTTCGCCTTCACTTTAATGAGCCAGTCTGTGTGTCAGTGTGTTTGTGAGAGTGTGCAAGTAAACATTAAACTTGACAGATAGCCAGTGACCCAAATCCTACTCAATTAGGGTTTATGGTGGGAGAGGTTCCACAACTGAGGAATTTAGGCAGTTTCTATTTAAACGTTTCTGCGTTTTTACATTGTTTTTCCTTCTTTTAAGGGGACATTTGATGTTATGATCAAAACAAAGTAAATGGGAAGAGATTAATGCAAATTTAGGTCTGTTTTAAGCCCCGGGAGTCTTGACAGCTTCACACTTGCCAGCAGAAGTTGCTCCATAAACACCCAGCAAATGACTTTCAGACATTTTTCCAACCACATATGTGCCTGACATCAGAGCACTTTGGGTCTGCCTCTTAATTGCAGATATGTAATTGCAAACACACTCAATACAGCTGGAATGCCCCTCTGAAATTGCTGGATTCATGTCTGTTACTTTAATGAAAAGCCTTTGCTGGAAAAAGAAATGTATTTGTGGGGAAGTAAAGACCAAATTTTAGACATAAAGAGAGAGTTGTTTTTATACAAAAATAATTTATCACATGCGCGTTCCAATTTTCATTAGAAAAAGTTATTTTTACTTGTGTTTTAGAGAGAAAAAAACTCAATTTAAAGAGGCCAGTTGCTCCCCTCAATCTTTTGTTGGCCTGTCTCTTTTTCCCTCCCCATCGTTAAATCTTCCACATCGCCTTTTCTGAGGGATCTCACCGAAAACAAGTGAACTGTTTAAGGGGTTGTTTTGTGAATTACACAGATGTGTGCGTGTTTTTAATCCTTAACCTGCCATTAAACGTTTTGTTAATCACTAAAATTTCATTCTAAGCTTCTGGAGAGGAAATCAAGGCCTGAATGAATCCAGTTTTTGAAACAAATCTGTTTTAATCACAGAAGCCAGTGTGTTTCTCCCTCATGATGAACTGTAACCTAAACTGATGACAAAGTAACTCTGAGCAACAGTCAACGCTGAACTGAGACTCTCCTGTACTCTGAAATGGCCTGCAATGGAAGAAAGTGTAGGCTGAGTGGTTCTACAGTAATGTATAGATGCTGTTTGTTGTAAGCTGTAGGCTTTCCATTCACACACACTCACACACGGCAGAGTCAGAGATCCAAATACAGCTCACAAACTATACAAACTAAAAAACTTCATATAGATAGTTTGTATTGGGAGTTTGCCGACAACTTACCCATCATGCTTAGAGTGATTCACTAAGGTCCCCCATCCTTATACTCACGTACACAAAGGTAAAATCAGACAGAAGGTGATTATGTTTGCTGAACTTGTCATATGCTATTTTCCATTCAAACACAAACAAAACCAATTTCTCTGTCTTTCATAAATTATCATGGAACAAACAAACAAAATACAGTTAAAAATCAAAGGGTCGACTCGGCAGTTCGATCCGCTGTCGTTCGTTGTTGTGTCCCTGGGGAATACACTTCACCCAGTGCTGCTCTACTGGTGTGTGAATGTGTATGAATGTCTCAGTGATGGTCAGAGCGACCGAAGGTGCAAACTGGCCACCACACCTCTGTCACTCTGCCCCAATCCATTATTATTATTATTATTTTGCAACCAGTGAAAAGGCTACACAGTTCAGTTTAATTGATTGAGTGCCAATTATAATCTGTAAAATGGTTTTACAGATATGATCCTCTTTTAATAAACATGACTTAAGAATTCTGTGTTTTTCTGAAATGAAGGTGAACAGAGTGTATTTTTGTCAAACGTACTGAAGAAACGCAGGACACTGTTTAGCTGAACTCAAACAGAAGTGTAATCTAACAAATAAGGATAAAATCAATAGCTCATATTTCTGGACCTTGGGTCCTTCTATTATTTTGTTTTAAAACAATAACAATTATGCACAGACTTATATCTTATTAACAAAAACCATTGCCTGAAAATCTTTTTTAGAAAACTTTTCTGAAACGGTCCAAGGAAGACAACACCAGACGCTTACTAGTACTGGACTGGTAAGTGCAGGACTTTATTGCCTGCTCTTAGAGTATTTTTGGTGTGGAAATGTGCTAAATTTTGCTTGTGGGGATGAGGTAACATCCTCAAACACTCATTACACAAATTATCATCAGTTTACATTTTTAACCAGACTGAATCGGTGTTGCACAGCAGACAAATGAACTCCAGGCAATATATATTTTAAAAGGATTTTCATGCATACGTGCATCCATAATGTCAGATTCTTACTTTTAATCCTTAAAAATTACAGTTTAGTTCCAATTGCCTTTTGCAAAGTTACCTCACACTTCTTGCACTTTTTTTAGTAGAACATTTTAAAAAAAACATGTCAGAAAGAACCCATCTCCTCAGAGTAACGCGGCCACATATTGATAACCCGCATCTTTCAGCTAAACAAACGACTGTCATGTGGCTCTCAAAGACGCGGCATTAACTGACTCAGCATTACAATAAACAGCCCTTTTTTTGTATGTCATTTTCTATCTGAAGGCTATATTACTAGCAATTTGTAAACACAGCTCTCACATTGAAATAATGATTGATGATATATTTCATTCAAAGGCTCCAGCAGATGCCCTTGACCCTATTCGGGGGGGGATTGTAGAAACATCATGAAAGGGGATTTTTTTTTTTTATTTAGCTTTGATCTATCCTGATATCATGCAGCTAGATGTATTTGTGGTTGTTGTTAATTGATCATATAAATATAGCAGCCTTCTTCCCTTTCGGCAAACATTGTCAGAGTGAAGCAGATAGCAGAGCAAACATCATAAATGGGCCTTTATTCTAATCTAATTTTAATATCTGCCATACAAGTTAAAAGGGACATTTGCCCCAGATCTATGTAGGGTGTTTAGTAAGAACGCCATGGCATGTGCTACAGTTCCCCATGTGTGTGCTGAGGGGAAAAAGGGCTGTTTGGCCTCGTCAGCAGATAAGCTCACGTCCTGCATCCTTCCCAAGGTGACTCCTCTGCTGTTGGTATGCAGAGCCAGGAAAAGAGCTCCCCTCTCCCTTTTTCGTGCTTTTCCACATTTCTAATCTTTTAGATTTCACTCTATGATGTGCTTTTGGATCCAAGCTTAATATTTTCTACAGCTTTCACAAAGGGATCTCAACGACAGTGAAGACAAATCTGTGGCTGCATTCATTAACGTTCTCCTCAGACTCTTTTGCACTTGTCTACTGTGAGATTTAGTTGGAAGTCTGCGGCAACACGGCGACCTTTTCCTTTTTCAGTTCTCATAATGGTGATTCTCCACCTACACAGCAGCACTCTCAACTCCCACACAATCTCTCACAAAGGAGCAAAAATGGGCTTTGTCCTTAAATGTGTGTCATAGAAGCACATGCTAACCTTACCTGCTAATGGAAGTTATGGTGCGAATTTGAAGGGTTGTATCTCAATTAAGCATGTGTCCGTCCTGCGACTGCAGTGGGTCATCTATTTTAGTCTGAACTCTCTGCATGGGAGCAGGTGTGCCAGTTTCCTGTGTGTGTGTGTGTCTTCCTCACTCTCTTCTAATTGTTTAAGAGGATTTTATCTGGTGGCTGCACGTTGAGCTCAGACTGCAAAAACAAACACACTCTTGGTGCACATGCAACCCTGATTTGCTAAGATATTGTTGAAAAATGGTACATTTAAAAAAAGTAACTGTTGCAAAAGTGTTTTCCATTTCTCTAAAGTTCCACTCCGATCATTTTTGATCTGTTGTAAAAGTGTTCCCAGTGTTTTTTTTTGAATGATTGTGTCATTTTTAGACAAAATCTAAAAACATATGTTGTTTTCTAGGTCAGACAGAGTTTCTGCAGAGCAGCAGTAGTTCATCAGAAATGTGCCTCTGAGTTGTGGGCGAGACTGTTGGTGTAAAGAAAGCCTTCCCCTCATTTCCCATCATCCCTTGGTTTATACTCTCCCCCGCTGGCTTACAGCCCCCCACAACCCTCAAAGTACCACTACGGCAGCAACAAAAATGCAAAGCAATATTGGAGATATCCAGCCGTACAGTTTTTATTCAGATTCCACCTCAGACAAAGAAAACAAAGACGAAGATGGATCTCTTTGTCTGCAACTGGATGCATCAGAATGGAGCAGGGAACTTACAGCCCTTCCAGCGTGTTTTCTGTGCAACAGTACGAGCTTTTTCAAATGGCAGTTTTCCTTCACAATGACTTTAATATAGAAATACTCAGAAACACAGTTTTTAGCTTCATTTTCTTAATATATGCCCTTCATCATCCGAAAAATGCCACAAGAACACGTTAAACACACCAAAAACACAAATCTAATTGTTATGGGTCTTTAACCCTACAATCCCTATTGATGCAAATATGCATCAAACCACTTTGTTTCCCAAACTATCTTAATTCTGCATCTACTTAATTGTTTTTTTTCTTTTAATTGCTGGAATTGAATCTAAGATTTGAGGGATTATAGCATATAGAAATTGCCAGTAGGCTCTAGAAAAAAATGCCCTAACTTGCCAATTTTTTCCTTACCTGAAAATCTATGAATTTCTTTCATTACCAAATCTGAAACTTTCAAATCCTGTTTTTATATAAAAATATATAAAATAAAAGGTAACAGAAAAAAAACATGGCAATATGGCTTTGAGATAAACCTTTCCCTATTGCAACACTCAGCAATTGTAAAAAAATAAAACTAAAAATCAGCAATGGCCTGACTGTTGTTACTTCATCAACCAAACGACAGAGCCAGAAACATGTCAATAATTCAAAGGTAAAAAGCTGCAATCATTTTTTCTAGGATTTTATCACAAGTTTTGTTTTCCTGTCGTCCCTAATATGTAATTTACACTGCAAAAATGAGCCGCTTAGAAATAAGTCTAAAATTCCTACCCCCTTAGTAGATTTCCTTTAAATTAGCAAAACTAAAATCTGCCAATGGGGTAAGATAAACGGTCTTACCAAGAATTCTTATTTCAAGAAAAAAAAATCTAGTCAACAACATATATTTCTTGAGATTATTTTGCTTTGTAAAAACTTTCTTAATGAGATTGATTTTCTTGCAAGACAGAAAATAAGACTAGTTTTTTGAAAGAAGGGCCTTTTTACTTTCTTTAAATTCAGTCTTTGCTGTGTAACTTAATATTCAAACATTAGAATACATTTTGTTTTTTTATCAGCATAACAGTTTTCCGTCCTCATTCCTACAAATTGTTGTTCTAAGTTGATAGTTAACTCGCACACAAATTTTTCTGCACACCTTTTTCTTATCACTTCCAGACAGTAACAGACTGGTGACGTGCAGCAACATCCAGATAGCCTGGCCTGGTGCAGGAACTTGACCAACACGCAAAAAGTCACCTTCACCCATGAAAACATGTGAAATGCTTCTAAAATCATTCAGCCTGATCCAAACGCCAGCTGCTCTTTGATCAGAAGTGGTCTTACCTTTGTGACAGTCATGCAGAATCAGTGGGTGAGGAGCAGGCCGGTGTCCCCTTCAAGCAAAGAGCACTGCCGCAGGAGTGGCAAAGTGATGATGAGGAGAGGAAGGGCGGCTCTGCTGAGTATGCAGAGAGAAGGGGAGAGAAAGGGAGCAAAAAGAGGAGGGAACAGACAGGTTAGCGTGTCTGGCTCGCTGAGGGCGGACAGGCTGCTGCTGCTGCAGTGAAGTAATGGCTGGCAGGAGGCGTGCAGTCGGTTACTACAACAGGGAAAAGCTTCCAGCACGGATACACCCCTCCCTCCTCCTCCTCTTCTTCCTCCCCGTCAACTGCTCACACACACATGCAGTGATGTTGCAGTCAGGGTTTGTCTGTCCCTCCTTACATGATTAGACGACTGGATAATGCAGCTTATTGATGAGCAGAGAGGCTGCAGGAGCAGTGCTGCCTGGGACAGGAGGAGGCTGCAGAAAGAAGTGGGAGGGGGGGTAGAGTGTGTCGCAGTCTGTTCCTGGAGATCTCTGCAGGTCTTCTGGAGCAAAATGAAATAGTGGCTGTGACACAGACATCGGCAAAAGGGCAATAATGCATTCAGATTATGCACAAAGTTAAAACTACACTTCATCTCATTTTGAGTAACCCTTGTGCCATCCTAGGCACTTTAACATTGAGAGTTGAGTCATCTAGACCCACTAAACAGTGCGCTGAACCTTTTTTCTTCTATGATTTGTGATCTTCACTGGTGTCCATGGATTACATGAAATCTTTCCACCTTTATCCACCTTTGTCATGGTAGGGAGAACATGTCAATGTAAGGGTGGGGTCATCTAAGATAGCACAAGGGTTAAAGAAAACTAAAGACAACGGAGCAAATTTATGATTAACATTTAAACTCTATGTTAACTTTTAATAATCATTAGTGATCTCACTGACAGCAAAGAACTGACTGACCTATGTCCAACTAAAGACAATTTGACTTCCATGGTTGGAATCTCTTTAACTCCATGTGAAAAGTTTGTTTTTGTTGTTTTTTAACATGTCCTTGATTGAGGACATTAAGAAAAATTAAGATTAGAACTGTATTCAATTGTTGTGAATCAGGAGCAGACAAGAAAAATGCTGTTTAAAAAAGCTTGTAGCTGGGAAGTGTAATCTACAACAGCAAGTCACAGTCTCCTTCCCCACTCCATGTACGTCTTTGTTGTCCTCGTCTGAGCTGGAATCTGGATCAAAACGGTACGGCTGGATTGCTCCAACCTACTAGCTGGATTGCAACTTTCTTGCACCTCATAATGTTAGGTTGGGGACGCGTGGTTCTGTAAACTAATGGAAGAGAGTGTAAACAGAGGGATAACCGGAAGTGGATGTGGACCTACTAAAAGTTAACTAACAGTTCCGTCAACTTTGAAGTAAACAAAACGCTTAAAAGGAATTGCAGAATAAATCAAAGATTTAAATCAATGTTAAAACAGTGGGTATCAAAGCATAGAAATGGATTTACCACAACCAGACAAAAGTTCACATTTACTGTCTCATCTTAAAAATGTGAAATATTTATCCTATTCTACAGTGTAGAATAGGCAGTGCTCTATTAATCATCTTTTCCTGGTTTTACTTGCCCCTCGTGCTAAAAGAAGAGCAAAATGGAAGTGTAGTGGATATTTTTAAGGACATCTGGGGTGTCTCTGTTCCTGTTTAGCACAACATTTCCTGTGTCTTTGTGCATACTTTGGGATTGAAGAGAGTGCCTATAAAAGTCAAGGGGAAGAATCGGCTTCTAACTGTCTATTCTGGACTTGTAGTCTTGATGTTTTTAGAAAAGAAAATCATGTAATTTCATAGTGTGATCTGTTTTTTTGCCTTAAAAAATCTAAATATGTGTTTCATGCTTCAAAATATAGACACACAAAGATCATACAGTCATATGGTCTCAGTCATTTAAATAAAAAAATAAAAAAAACCTCAACAGAAGCTGTCCACTATAGATGACAGTTTGCTGCCAACTAGTGGTTAACATGTATAAGTACATACATTTTCCCTATCGGTTCATGTCTGTATTCTGTGTGGCAACAAAAACTTTATACGTGTCCTGGAAAGACTTCTGGACAAAGGTGAGGGGCTGACACTAGCTTAAGGTATAGAAACCTCTCAACAGTTTGAAATGACACAAACACAGATGAGAATTGTGAGCGAGGAGGACACACAGTGTCAAGTATTCTCGGTCCTATATGCAAAGTCAGGTTTTCTACAGATTGAGCTAGACGAGCCTTCGTCGTTCCTAACAACCTTCAACATACCCTTTGGGAGATTCAGGTGGTTGAGACTGCCATTTGGTATCAAATGCGCTCCTGAGATATTCCAACGCATCATGGATTAAATGCTAGAGGGCAATAGTGGAGCCAAAAGTGTAATGGATGACATCCTCATAGCAGCGGCAACACTTGTAGAACACAACAAAACACTAGAGCAGGTTGTGCGCTTAGCTACGACTTACAACTTACTTGAGGTTAACCCTTGTGCTATCTTAGATGACCCCACCCTTACATTGACGTGTTCTCCCTACCATGAAATAAACATGTTTTTTTTTACAGCGTTTCATCTAAATTTGGACTATTTTTTAATTTTAAATTTAATTTTTTTAATTGTAGAATACAATACAAAAATACAACATTTATAACAATTCAATATAAGAATGAAACATAGTTCTAAATACAAAACAACTTTACTTTGATCTTTTGAAAATCTTAACCATTAGAGCAAAATTATAATATAAAAAATGGTTAAATAAACAGGTATTCAATAATAACCAAATAAAGCAATCACAGAAGGAAATAAATAAGTAACTATAAAAATGGAAAAGAGGAAAAAAATAGAAATGCTAGAGTTAATTTATGTCACTAATCCAAATTATTTAATGATGTTAATCGTTTTTGAGGCTTTATATTTTTTGAAGCAGAAATGAATTTTAAATATTGCTGCAGTTCCAGTTTCAGTTGGAAGAATTCTATTTTTTTAACATCAGATTTACTTTTGTTAATATGAAATGTAAGCATGAATAACAACATTTTCTATTAAAAAAAAGAAGGCATCACGATCTTTCTGTTCAAAATTGTGAAAACCAAATAAGATGTTTTTATAATAGAGCTGAAATTTAGCTAAAATAGAGTCCGTGATGTATTTGTGCATGTTTTTCCATAATTTGTACGTGAATTCACAAGACCAGAATAAATGAGAGCATGTTTCTGGTTTCTTCTTGTAGAAAGTACAACTGGTGTTTAAGTAAGTCAGCTCTAAATTTGGATAAGTAATGCTTTGCTGGATAAAATCTGTTTTAGTTTGAATGAGATTTCTTTGACTTTGTTTGTTAAAAATGATTTTTGGGGTAAAGACCAGACTTCTTTCTATTCAATGTTATGTACAAAATTAGCCCGTCAAAAGTTGGACTCAATCGTTCCACCGCTAATCCATGTGACGTCATCAGCGTCACGTGGAGGACGGAGAACCTTCATCGTAAGGTTTTTAAACGATAACAAGAACATTTCGAGTTGTTTATTTTCCAGATCCATGGTCACCATGACAACAGTTTCTTTTAAACCCTTGCAAATGTTGGAAAGTCTTCATTCCGTCGAGTGACCACTTAGTGCCAACACGACTGAGCTGAACTTGACTGTTTTTTTGGCGACAAGATCGACTCTTTCCATGATGAAAGGTGACATGAATTCTTGTTTGAAAGATCTGCAGAGCCAGGTGGAAATTCTGCAGCAACAGCTGACTGAGTCCAGGACAGAGAACAAGCTCCTGAAAGAAGACCTTAAAACCCAAAGGATGGAGCTGCAGCACTACCAGGATGAAAATGTCAACCTTTTTAAGGTATGGTGGAAGAGATTCATCTTGATGCAGGCCTTTTTCTCTGTATTCTATCCCCCTGACCCAGCAGAAAGCTGAAGTTTCCCCAATTTCTCCAATTGAAACATCACACTATCTTCTCAGCATTCTCACTATTCAGACTTTTTTCTTTTTTATATGTTGTCAGGTAACCAGCAAGCAGAAGAGGAAGATCAAAACTTTGAAAAAGTTGCTTGAAGAAACCTCTGGTTGTCGTGACTGCTTGGCAAAGCAGCTCCAAGAGACGGGAGAGCGGCTGGACACCACACAGAACAATCTCCAACATATAAATAGGGAGCAGCCCAGCCAGATGGAGAAGCTGGAGGAGCTCACAGAGAAACTGGATGAGACCACCATGGAGCTGAAGGAGAAGAACTGGAAGATAGAGGTGAGGAGGAAGAGATGTGATGGAGGGGGATCAGGAGGAATAATGTTTTTATTGCTTTAATAATCCATGCATTCACATCTGCAGTGGTTGGAGGAAATGCTTGAAATCAACAAAGTCCTGAATGACTTTCAACAATTGAAGCATGAAGCAGAGACCTTTCTACTCAGATTTGATTCTGCTAAATTGCATGAGCAAATCGATCAGCAGAGCAGAGACATCATGGTAAACCCGAGAGCTTCTGACTGTTCCATTCTCAGCCTTTCACTGACAGACAGACATGACAAGTCTCTGTAATTCATTTGGATATTTTTTGTTTTCGCTAAAACAGAAAAAGCAGAAAAAACTTGAGAAGATCAAGATTTCCTCCAGAAAGTTCTCTGGAGAAACTTGCAAAAAAGGTGCCCAACTAATATAATTTACTGCCGCATCAGAAATTGCTTATTTCTGATCTGTGGTCTAAGACTTTTACTTCATTTCCACTTTTAGCAAACAAGATGGTGCAGACGGATGGAGATGACCTCATCCCACAGTCTGCATCACGCAAGTCCAAGCGAGTCCGCTTTGCAGCTGAAACCAGCAAACATCAACGAAGCACCGTTACCACGGTAATAGGAAATATGGTTTGCAATAATGGTTGATGTAAATGTTTCCTATAGTTACTTTACTGATGGTTTAAACATTTTCTGGCTCCAGTTTCGTGACAGACCAGTGGAGGGCTCCTTTCCTCCAGAAAAACGCCAGGACAAGATCAATCCAGCTGATCTGTTGAAGGAAAAGCTCCAAGAAGATCCTCAGGAGTTTGCAGGTAAGCTTTAGTGATTAGCAAGTCCTAATCACAGTAATTCTGTGGAAAATGTGAACACGTTACCCACATTGAAAGATGCTGAGATGGAGGTGTTTGTTGTTAGAGTCTTCAAAGAGCAGCCATGTTGGCAGGAGCCCCAAGCGCCGGATCATGAGGCACTATACACCTAAAAACAACGCTCCTCGAAATCCACCAGAGCCAGAGCCAAGCTGGTTGAAGGAACCATCAGGGAGACTGAGGACATTTTTCAACCATCTCAAGAGGCTCCCTGAATACATTGTGAAGACTGTAAGCTAGAACTGTAAATAATTATGTGTAAATATTTCAAACTGTAAATATAAAATCTGTAAAAAGTTCAACTGTTGGAAATACATCTTTGTGATCATTTTATTTGTTATGGCCTTTCACTTTGCTGTTCTCTTTAACCCCCTTCCTAAGTCTCCTGCCCCCCTCTCACCCCCCCCCCCAACATAACGTTCTAGCTCGCCCCTGAGTCCATCCCACATTTTCAATAGGATTCAAGTCAGGGTTTTGTGCAGGCCACTCAAAAACGTTCAGCATGGTCTTCTGAAGGTAGTTCTTCATCAGGAGCGCCCTTTGTTTTAGGCCGTTATCATGTTGGAAGACAAAGTGACGGCCCGCACATCCCCCCTCCTGGTGATAAATACATTTGGAATTTGAAACAAATAAAGACATAAAGTCTGGTTCCAGTGGACAAATATTTCTGCAGCCACAGGCTGAACTCCATAGATGACAGCTTGCTGCCATCTAGTGGTGAAACTGTATAAGTACATACATGTCCCTCCTTTACAACGGTTAAATATTTTTAGATATTGTAAAATTATTTCACAGGGACCAAAAGGAAAGATACATACTTTGATTTTTATTCTCAAAATTAGTGAAGGTTAAAATAATTTGCATGTTTTATTTTTAACCTTTACTTACAGGGAAAAAAAACAACAACAACAAGTCAACAGCAAACTACCTCCTTTTTTGACAACTGCAGAAAGAATGACAAAAACAAACCATATAAGCTGAATAACATGAAATTGCTGCAATGAAAAAAATAAACACCAGGTTAAGTGGTTACAAATAATGATTCTATTTTGCATTAAAAAATATTAAAAACTATTTTTTAAAAGTCATAAATGGCGTTTAACCGGATTACTTTGGTTATCTTCTTTATCTTTGTCCTACATTTGTTTTGCTACCGTTTGTTTCAATTAATAAATAAAAGAATGATAATGAGGATTTTCTTTGGTTCTAATAGTATTAACGTAGAGATGTCATTTAGAAACCAAGTTTATTTGTCATTTCAAAGATCATAGGCTTAATGTGTCCATCATTAGCTACATGTCCAGGAAATGATAGAAAACACTGAAAAAATGTCAAGTAGTTTCGTCAACAAGTAGAATCCATCATAAAACTGATAACTAAAGGGTTACTAGTAGAAATTCTCAACTACTTCAACAACTTTCATCATATAGTGGAGTTTAGCTATGGGTCCTTATGGTTCTACAGTTTTGAGAAGAATGTGGTCATTTGAAGCAGAAGTGTCACTAAGCAGTGTCTTGATGGTGCAGCCCAGTCATCAAAAACGATTCCACATCCATTTAGTCAACAGACCAGGCCTTTATCAGGTAAACAAGCTCAGTGGAAAAACATGAACCTTCCATTACGACCATCTGTAGCAACAAAACAATGCTTTGACCCAGTTTGGAAGCTTTAGTGCAATGACTTAGACTAAAAACTATTGTCTGTCTAAAAGTAATATATTAAATATTGCGGGTCATCTGCCTGAAGCTGCCCTGTCCCAGTTCTTTTTCTTCCTGTCTCAGTGTTTTGTCTGCTGAAAAATATCTCAATATTGGACCTCTTGCAAGGCCGAAGTAAGCTCTGTCATCCAGGTGGAATACATATCAACGGAGACATGTTACCTGGACACAGTTGACTTTTGACTCAAAAGGAAGAGACCAATGAAGCACGAGAGGAATCTTCTAAATTCAGGAGCAAATAGATCAGCTGAGCAGAGACATCAGCCAAAGGGTTTCTGACTGTTCCATCCTCAGCCTTTCACTGACAGACAGATAAAATTAATGAAGTCCAGTCTGGATTCATCGTCATTTCCAGAGTCATTATTTTATTTTTCTGGATTAATATTCATTCTTGGATTATGTTGATACTGTAACGGGCATTTTGGACATGTGAGCAACAGGGGCAGGTTATTTAGCACCTCAACCCCCCCCCCTCCCTCCCAGGGCACGTGCCTGCCTGCAAAGTCCACGATCAAGTGGATTCAAATGGTTCAGACTGATGGCTGCCACTTCACAGGAACTTTTTTTATGTCCTCCCGGTCAAATAAACTTTAAGTTAAAATAAGTTGGACTCAATCGTCCCCCCCCCCCCCTCAACCAAGTGACGTCATCGGCATCACATGGATCACGTAGGAAGCTTTATCGACATAAAAATGAATAAACCTTTATCGACAGGTTTTAAATGATAACAAAAACACTTTTGACAACATGACAACAGCGTCTTCTAAAACCTTTCAAAAGTTGGAAAATCTTCATTCCGTCGAGCGACCAGTTAGTGTCAACATCACTTTGCTGAACTTGACAGGTTTTTTGCGACATCAACATGATGGAAAGTGGCACGAAGAAGGAGACCCGGGTGGACCAGTTCCCTGTACGCCAGCTGGAGGAGGAGGAAGATGTTTACAGCACGGACACCTCCGGTTGGTCCAGTTCTTCCTCCTCTTACCGGGATCCTTTTGAAGAGAGCCCTGATGACGTGTCTCAACGTTTAATCCTCCCTGAAAGGAGCCCAGCTGGACCTACAAGAGGTATTTCTGGAGCATTTGGATTATTTTGATGTGAAAACAACAACAATGGACTGAACTTTATGAAAGTAAAATGTGAATGGATTTGACATGAATTCTTGTTTGAAAGATCTGCAGAGCCAGGTGGAAATTCTGCAGCAACTGCTGACTGAGTCCAGGACTGAGAACAAACTCCTGAAAGAGGACATTGAAATCCAAAAGATGGAGTTGCAGTACTACCAGGACGAAAACGTCCACCTGATTAAGGTATGGTTGAAGAGGTTCATCTTGATGCAGTTCTTTTATTCTCTGTCTCTATCCACCTGACCCAGCAGAAAGCTGAAGTTCCCCCTATTTCTCCAATTGAAACATCACACTATCTTCTCAGCATTTCCAGTATTCTAATTTTTTTCTTTTTGTATATGTTGTCAGGTAACCATCAAGCAGAAGATGGAGATCAAAACTTTGAAAAAGTTGCTTGAAGAAACCTCTGGTTGCCGTGACAACTTGGCAAAGCAGCTCCAAGAGACGGGAAAGCGGCTGGACACCACACAGAACAACCTCCAACAGCTGCATGGGAGCAGCCCAGCAGGATGGAGAATCATCAGAAATGTTTTATCTATGATCAGCATTCTAAGATCATCATTCATTATATGAAACAAATAAATAAATGAATTCTGCCTAAAATATCCGCACTGTTGTTCAAGCATTTTACATTTTAGAACTTCCAGCACCTAAAGGCTCAAATCCCTGACACCTAGGTCAAGCTGAAATGAACAGAGGGCTTCCTATGGATAGTTTCTGACATTTAATATTTCCAGCCTCTCTGAGATTTCCATGTTTTGAAATATGGCATTCCATTTTCACAGTAAAAAGAGAGAATTGGTTCATCAAATATAGACGTTAATCAATACAAATACAAGAAAGCTAACTTGGAGCTACCGTAACTTATGGTCTGACCAAAAAAACTAAAAATAAAATATTCATAATAATAATAATGTTAGGAATTTGGAGAAATTTGAACTATCGTAACAAATCAATGTATTGAAATCAGTTCATTTCTGTTGTAGTCTGTATTTCCCTTAACTTATTTCAAATGACATACAATAACTACATTCACATCTGCACACTTAAGATGCCAAGTACTTGGAAGTACGTGAAAAAAACCAATGGCATGCTTGCTACACATGACTCATTAAAGATGCATTTTGATGAAAATTGTGTTTTTTTTTTTAACAGGTTCTTGTAGCATTTTTCTCATGGTGGATGACATACATGAAGGAAATGAAGCTTAAAATAGCATTTCTGAGTATTGCTTTAATCAAATATTTGTTAACCAGGAGCAGACATAAAAATGCAGTTGGAAAATGTGTTGGTGTGATGTACAAGTTACTATGGCAAGCCATAAGCTCCCTGCTCTAATCAGTTTCGATGCATCCTTGTAGACAATAGATCCAGGTTGGTCTTTGTTTTCCTTGTCTAAGCTGGCATTGCTCGCCATTTTTGTTGCACAAGTTAAACCTGCAGCCTGCAGCTGGGTCTGATAAACGGCTTACTTGGCAGGTTGTGCAGAAGTTAAGCATCAGAAGCTAAAAACACAATGATCAACATTTTCATAAAAATATATTTTGGTATAGTAATATGAAATAAACTAACATCTTAAAAATATTTTTCTTCTTCTTCCTCTTTGAGGACTTTATCACTTTCTATTCATCATGTTTCTTTAGCTTTTTTTTGTGTGTGTATGAAAATAAAAAGAAATCAATCAAAACTTAGAATTCAAACAAATCTTTGCCTGATGATGATCAGAACTTTAACTGATGTCTTGTCGTTTTTAAAATCAAGGTCACTGCTTAAAACACATTTACAGACTCTTTTACAGTTCTGCTTCTGTGGATATGATTAAGTAATTTAATGTGAGTGTTCATGGGTGTGTGATTTGTGGCATTGCGACAGACTGGCGACCTGTCCGGGATGTCTCCTGTCTTCATCCGCGAGTGACCAAGAGAGGCTGTGGCAGACAAAGCGGGTTTAAAAGATGAATGAAGGAATTTAGATTTAGCCTTTTTTTAAACTTTGGGATCCCAGCTCTGATTTATTTTCTTTGTCGTTTTGCTCAATAGAGGTTATTACAGAAGGAACAATAAAAAAACATAAAAGTTGTGAAATTTATTTAAAAGAAATTAAATATTTATTACAATGAATTTAAGGAGTTGGTTAACATACCTCTTTAGACCAGAGGGGGGTGCCACAAGCTCTGAAGAGAGGAAACAAGAAATTTGGTGCTGGATGTAGCATGAGTGTCTGAAATAACTGCTTTCCTTTCATAATCCACAATCTAAAATCTACAGCCCATCATCCAGCCACAGATCCGAATTATAACATGAGACTGAATCATAAACAAAGAACCAGCTTCAAGGTTCAAAGAGGGTCAGGAACTGGTTAAGGAAATGCCTGATTGTCACTGTGAGGCATAAGAGACAATCTGGCCAGGATATATAAACTGTAGTCTGTGTATGAGGATACACGAAAAAAAGAGGAAACCAAAATAATCTAAAAATAAAATCTGCATACCAGAGGGCATAAAAATAAGACAATAATCAGCAGCAAGTTAAACTGGGTCAGGTTAAAAAGCAGCCAGAATATTAAAAAAAAACTGTGCACAACTGACAAGCAGCAGCCAAATGACTTCAGAGTCAGAATTGATTTATCCACCTTAAGGTGTGAATGGCTTTACTTGACCTGTAGTGACTGATTGATTGTGTCTTTGTGTCTTAAAGACCCAGTCTGACAGAAACCACATTTTTGGTGTTTTTTACATGTTCTTGTGGCCTTTTTCTGATGATGGAGGACATATTTAGAAAATTAAGGTATTTTATAGACTTTATTTCAGAGTTGTTTTTTGAAAATCAAATTGTTGTAAAATCAGAAGCACATGAAAAAATGTTGTTGGAAAGCTTGTAGCAGTGACGTAGCTACAATTTTCAGACCTCAAGTTCCACGCTCTGTTCCATTTTGATGCTTCGACTTGCAGCCAAATAGATTCAAGTAGGTCCTCGTCTGAGCTGATATGTGGCTCAAAACGGTGTGGCTGGATAGCTCCAATGTTGCTTGCCATTTTTTGTTGCAATGTTAGATGTGGGTTGTGAGGGACTGTACGCTAGAGAGTGAGCGTGTAAACAGATGGATAAGAGCAATTGGGGGCGGGTTTACTCTGCACAGTTTTGTCCACAGGAGGAACATTTCCAATGAACCCCTGCCACTCTGCAGAACCTCTGTCCTCTAAAACTTTTTTATTTTCCCTAAAAACGGCACAATGGTTTTGCAATAGACCAAAAGATGATCATCCTGGAACCTTGAGCTATCTCAGTCATGGTACTTATGTAAATCTGTATTCATTATTTCTCCTTCTCTGCTTTAAACATTGTTTAGCCAGCAAGAAATAGGTGAGTAGATCGATGGCAGGAAGACAACTTTAGACTGCAAGAGACATGGATGAATAGGAATGATGAAACATAGATGTGGTGAGGAATTTCTGCACTTTTTATCAACGCCACGTAGCTATACCGTCTGACCAGTGCCGACACTGGAATAGCCAAGCTTTTATTTATGTCAAAAACCAATTCCTGTTTTCTCAGCCCATCTGATTCTCTGACACCAGCCCACCACAAGCTTTCCTTTTGGAGAAACTGTTGCAGAAGTGGAACATTTAATACACAGAAGCTCAGATTTCACCAGTGTGCAGCTGTGTGTTCCAGCTTGCCACAGTCTCCACACCAACACTGCGGGAGAGAGGGGGTAAAGAAAAGCAGCAGAGGAACAAACGTCTGCACAAACGAAAAATAATCACAAACAAATTGATTAAGATCTACATAAAAAAAGAAAAAATGTTTTTTTTTTATTTGCAAAGAAATACTCCGCAGACACTTTCTGTACCACGTAGATGTTTGCATAGGTGATGCATAACTCAGCCATGAGCAGACATTTCCACTGCTACTTCAGTCAGCACGTAATTGTATTGCTCCAGACCTGCCTCCTCTTTAGGTCCCTTTCCACTTCTTTCAATTCATCCAAGTCTCTTCTCCAGATATGTTTTCCTTTCCCAAAGAATCTCGTCTGCTCTGTTTTTTCACCTGCTGGTCATTGGGGCAGATTTAGAGTCCTCAGCCCCTCCTGACCCTGATTCATGACCTTGACAGGGGTGGGGGTGGGGGGGCTTTTTAAAACTCTGCTGTCATAATTTTAATAGTGTATGGTTGATCTTACAATTTTTAAAAATAACCTTGCTAACCTTTTCCTAATAAGTGATGCATACCAAGATTTATGAAAGACTTTATGAATTAAATTATTAAATAAGAAGTTTTTCTAATTTGGGGTCCCCTTTTGGGGGGGGGGGGGGGGGAGCCTGAGACTGAATAACCAGATGCACACTTGCATTTTTTTATTTTTTATTTTCCCATTGTTTAGCTGTGTCATGCACCACAAAAAGCCTGGAAAGTCTGCTCACTTTGATTCTATGACAGCTGTACAAAAGATTTTCATGTGGTCGCAGTTAAGTGGACTTTTACAAGCTTGCAAAGCTAGGAGATGGAATCCAAACAAATCTGGAAAACAGCACACACATTTTGTCGTTTGATGCATATGTGATGTCAAAGGAAATGTTGTCTCCCTTTTATCAAATCTTCATATAAAATCTCTTTTATTTAATCCCATGAGCAGATGAACAGAAATAAAAATTGCTCATTTAAAAGCTAAAATAATACACCCTTAGAGCGTAGAATTTAAGGGGATCAAATTATTGCGTTTATCTTAATTAAAGAATTACAGACAATTATCCTTGTTGTTGCATTAAAGGGCTTATATTGTAAAAGAAAATGACTTTTGAGCTATTAAGTGTATTATAATCTTCGTTCTATACAAAAAATAACCCTAAAGTGATATTTTGAGCCATACACACATTTCTGAGCATTTCTCCAGAAACCTGCTCTCTAATCACCAGCCCCTTCCAATCCAACAAAACCAGTGGGTCCTCATATTGTGACGTCACAAAGTAAGGAACAGCCCCTTCCAGGAGGAGTCTGCACTGCCAGAAGCCTAATTTACTTCCACTAAGTCCATTCATTTTTGCGTTGTCATAGTAAAGGCAACAGCCCCTGTACCGAACTCACTTTCCTGCTCGTCTAAACATCATTTAAACAAAGCATGGTTTCAGAGGGAAAATGCAAGTTTTCCAGTTTGTTTTTTCTTCCAGATAATAAAGAAAAATTTTGTTTCAAAGCTCCACATGTAATGAATAAAGGGTTATGGTTTTAACTCATTTTGAGTCTAATGCAAAATTTGGCCCATCCATTACAGTTTTTCTCAGTCGCTTTAGTACAATTATCAGATCAGAATGAAATTCCCAAAACTATTTGTTCAATCTTCACATCATGATGTCAATTGTGCACACCATATAAGCAGATTCTCACTTCTTTGAACAAGTTGCAGTTGCTTTGGTACATCCATGCAAATGATTATGTACAATTCTCTGCTCTTTGCTACATTATCAATTGTTTATGTCATGTTGATCAAAATGTATTATATAGTTCACTGTGCAATAGTCTTACTCCTCAAAACACCTAGTCATTAGTTCATCATATAAGTCATTAACTGCAAAATGGTTGACCAAGTTGTCATAATGAGACAAACATATTTCTATACATCTCCATTATATGTTTTTGTCTAAATCTGTCCTGAATTGGTAAATTGATCTCAGGTGACTTGACTTCCTCTAACAAAGGTGCATCTCATTGACAATGAATGGGAAAGTATATACTGTATATGGCTGAAGCACAAACAATGTTCTATGTCTGACAATGGAAGGACAAGTGACATAAGTGACGTAAGTAACATAATCTGCATATATTTCAGATGATTGATCTGCATTTGCCATGTTGATTTCTAAAATAGTTATTTTTGACGTAATACTTAAGTAATTCATCTTTGTCATGTGCTTTATCGATATCTTATGATTTTTAATTCTGTCTGATAAAAACTGGGAACCGGATATTGATAAATCATGTAATAAAATGGTTACAGTATAATCGGGGTGGGATTATATAAGTTCGCTTCCTCCCACTCCCTTTCAAGCAATATTTATTAATATGTCTAATTATCCTAAGTTTGATTAGTTACTGTATGAATGTATAACTGATGTTTATATTGCTGTTGTGTATTATTTCTACTTAATTGCTTGAAATAAACCATTTCAAATCAAATCAAACAAGGAATTGGACAGGGTCAACAGCCAGAGAGAAGAAAAATAGGAAGAGGAGTGAGGCTGCGTGGTGGAGGAGATGGGGGCAAAACTGAGGAAGAAGCCGAAGACATGTACGAGTTCCTGATGAGATACTGCAAGAGCCACACTTGTAGACCATATTGTCAACCATGGGCTCACAATGGCTGAGGCTGGTAGAAGGGTGCAGCCAAATTTTGGGAGAGCAACTGTGTCCTCACTGCGACAGACCGGCGACCTGTCCAGGGTGCCCCTTGCCTTCGCCCATAAGTGGCCGGGATAGGCTCCGGCAGCCCCGTGACCCCGAAAGGGAAAATCGGAATAGAAAATGAATGAATGAATGAATGAATGAATGAATGAATGAATGAATGAATGAATGAATGAATGAATGAATGAATGAATGAATGAACTGTGCCCTCAATCATTCAGACCTTTCGTTGAGAGAACAGGGATGTAATCTAAAATATGAACTGTTCTGTGATGCTTCATAAAATATTACAGTATTTTTACAATATGTAAAGCCTTTTGCAATATTCAGTAAGTACTGTAAGTACTGTTGTACAGAATATTGTCCTATCTTTTATTCCCCTTTGTGTTACTGTTGGCAGTGGGTTTTTTCTATGTTGGTATGACAAGGTCTGTCAACAAATTACAATATGAACAATAAAAGTGTAAATGTAAATCTTGTCCAGTCTCTTGCAATCAAACAAAAAAGGTGTAACTTACATTTTACAATAATTGTCATCAAGACTTTAGCCATAGTTTACATCAGAACCTCCCTCTAAAGTACACAGATATATTGACAACATGACTAAGTACTTTGACTGTCATGTTCGTAGACAATGACACAAGGACTTGACATTCTGATGGCACTGACATGTTCAATGACATAAAGACTTAGTTTTGAGAGATGGACTAAAGATTTTGAGCAAGTTACAGGCTTATGCAAGAAATCCATAGTGTTTTGCTGTTTGTACAAAGTGTTTTGAGAAATGCACACACGTATTTGCAAACTTCAATTCTGATCTGAGAATTGTACTAAAGTGACTGAGAAAAACTGTAACATAATTGTGCTTTATCAGTTTCTGACTTTCTTTCACACCTGATCATCTTTTTTGCTAAATAAAACATTCACAATGGATTATTTGTGATTTTTTGAGAAGGAGCCATGACATTTACGAAAAAACACAATGATCCCCTCAAGCTCCCCCTATGCCCCCCCTGGAGTAAAAACACTCAAAGTGACTGAACTTTTAGTCTCTTTATCCGAACACTGGCTCACAGGAAAAGCTGGTTTGATCTTCTGGGAAAACAGGAGAGGTCTTCATCTGGCCGTGTGGTCTTCCTATCTGGAAAGCAGCACAGTCTGGAAGGCACACTCCTGGTCCAGCTTTAAGTCGGCTGCGCTTTCTTCTATTAGTGCCTTGCTTACACAGCTTGTTGGGCAGCCTGAAGTCTTCAGTCTCAGCTTCTCCACTAACAGTCTAAGGCTTACTTCAAAAGTAAAGGAATGTGACTGAAACTTCTACAGCCATTTGTGACTAGAATTCTCATCACAAGTAAAAGAGAAAACATAATCTATCTTTGAGAGGTCAAATATGTGTCAGTCACTTGGAAGTTCAGAACGTCTTGCCTTTATTTATTTTTTATTTATTCGTTTATTTAACAGGGACAGTGCCCATTAAAAGCATGGCTGCAATGCACCAGAATTAGCCCAAAGGCTATTTTTCATCTGTAGTCCCCAGGTGTTAAAATTGTCTACCTAAAAAGTGCGAAGCCTGAATTAAATACATTACTTTAAGTTCCCTTTAGAGCCAAATATATTTCAGGAAAGTTGTTGAGATCGATAACTGTGTTTCCATTGATTCTCAAATTTGCACAAAAAAAATCACCTTCTGAAAACAAGACATTTTAACAAAAAAGTATTTATTGTGATAGGAGGAGGTGGTTTTTGAGGCATATTAAAATTAACGTATTTTGCAAAACCGCAATGGAAACAATTTTTTTTAATTAAATAAGTCACATGACCAACAACCAGATGGGAATGTGCTTCTTACTGGCTGCCTTGGGCACTGCACAATGGGTGCCACAGCAGGTCCCACAGCATCACACACTTCATCAAAAGTTGAGCGTGACATGCACGACAGACAGACAGACAGACAGAGAGAGAGAGAGAGAGTCTGCGGTTTTGCGGTCTGCAAAACATGTAAACTGTAAAAAAAAACATTACAAATTTTTTTTCTCAAAATACAGAAATAACTAATGAAGTTCACACCAAAAACAAAAACAAACAACTGTTCAGGAACAAAAAACAATTTAAAATTGAAAAACAACAACTACAACAAAAGAAAATAAATAAATGAGTGTATGAAAAAACACCCTGGGACCGTGGAGTGTCACTGTAACACAGTGTTGTATAGTCTGATGGCTGTAGGGAGGAATGACCAGCAATTCACCTGGAATTGGTGGATCCACACCTTCTTTGTTAAATCACCAACTACCATATCCCAAAATTGCTTTATCCACAGCCGCTCCCACATGTAAGGTTTTCAGCAGAACTAAAAGCTTGTTTCCACAGATAGCAAATAATAAATGCCTCTTGAACAAAGAGCAAAATGACTTCTTGGAAAGCAATGTGACTGCACCAATGACGGCATGTCTGTACTTTGACCAATCCCCAACTATTTTTTAATTTATCTCCGTTTCATTTCATTTAACTGAGAGAAAATGTCGGAGCCTTACATAAGCAACGAAGAAACGATGGTACTGTAGTCTAGTAATAGTAATTATTTATCGAAATTTAAACTATAATTTGTCTATTTCCTCTGTTACTAACAAAAGTAATTAAATTACAGTAGTTCCTGATGTTGTAATCCGTTACCCCCAACATTGACCATCACACTCTGGTATGTACAGTACTTCAGCAATGAATAAAACGACTACAGCCTATTTCAAATCTAAGAGCATAACAATACCCGTGGTTTAGAGACTGAAGGCATTTTGTGGAGGCATTCATTTACAAAACATAATCAACCAAAGGTGAAAAGGTTGCAGATACCAGGAGTTTACGAGCTCTGAGGGGAAAAGTTGGATTTATTTCTGTGGAAGAATCCAAGCTTCATCCTCAAATTTACAGATCAAATTTACAACATGTTCCCAGAAAAGACGTGTCCTGATTTAATAAAAATCCAAGATATTTATACCGTAGCTTAAAACTCCTTCTATAGATATATCATAAGCAGTTTGTAAAAAATAGCATGTTCTTTGCAATTTAAGTGTATGTACTGTATATATACCATGACTTTCTTTATCTCAGCATCTAATGTCCATTTCTGTAAACACAAATGACTCTGAACAATTAAAAAGGCAAACTGCAAGTGTTCAAAAGGCTGTGTGAAAAAGAGAAATGACAAGGATACATGACTTTTGACAAGCTGTCCCTTATTGATTCGAATACAGCCTGAAATCGAGCCTCGAGGCACTCAGAAAATATCTGGAGCCACACTGAGTTCTACTGTGGGTAAACCTTTAGAAATGTTGTCATTGTACCTAACATTTGACCGATAAATTATTCTCAAATAGGGGCATGGCATGTCCCCACTGAAACTTTAGTACCCCATAATTGGTTGCAAAAACCACCTTGTAGATGAGTGCAAACCAGTAGGTTACAACGCACACTTTTACTCCATCTATGAACAGTCATTGGGGTTATAGTACAGCAATGCCTATTGGGAACATTTTGAGTTTGCGTCTGTTTCCTGTGTCTTTTCCTTAAATTTTCTTGTCTATTTTTGCAGTAGCTATGGTTGACAGATATAACAACTTTAGATTGACTAGTTTGAAACATTTTTGATTGAAGTCATGCACATTTAGATTACGAAAGAGTGTCTGACAACAGGGCCATATTTCTGCCCCCAAGAAACAATTCTCACCATAACATTTAATAAACTCTCTGTATATGCAATTTCTACACTGCAAAGGTATTGGATCCACATAAAAACTAACACTCAAACCCCTCCCAGCTTTATCATACTTTCATATTGTCTCATTAAACAATACTGAATTTGTTTTTCTGAATGTGTGAGTTACATTTGAAGGCTTGTAAGGCTTGTTCTGGATTTTGTATCCATTAAACCCAGAGCATGTTTTATAAGAATGAAATAAAAAACTCATTATCATGACTAAAACCATTCACCAATCTGCTTTTCATTGTTCCTTCATCCCTTTATCTCAGATCCTTCAACTCAAGTCACATCTGACTGGAAACAGTCGGTGCTTGCTTCGTGCATTAGAAGCTCTGAAACAGAACAAACTAATTAGGTGAGAGGCCTGCATTTTTGCTGAGCTAAAGATAAAAATTCACAGCCTAATTGTCTAAATGTGTGTGTTGCTGTGTTGATCTGCAAAACAAAGAATTTCACCAAAACTGACGATGTATGTGCAGCCAGAACCCTTAAGTTCTAAAAAAGGACTCATAAGTCATAAAGAGGGGGATTACAAGTTGAGAGTTCAGCTGTTCACATCCACAGGAGAAATATTTACCTTTGACTGGCAGAGGAAAGACCCAGCGTGCAGGGACCCTGCCTGCCCTGCACCCTTCTCCGGTAACCATGCTGTCCTTTTATAGTAAATCATTCGGCGGAATGGCTCGTTGAAAAAGTTCAGACGTCTGAGTTGGTATTTCCATTTAAACGCCTCATTCCTGGACACCAGCTGTTTGCCTGAATGACGACGAGGCACTGGACAGCAGTATCTTTGTGGTTTGAGCTGAATGCTTTGGCACGCTTTGAAGTTATTTTCTCTGTTAGTGGATGATAATATTTGTTCTTCCTCACTTTATGTTATTTTATATGTCTGGAATGATTTTAATTAATATATAAATAATATAACAAAACCACGTGACTGAAGATTCGGTCATTGGCCAGAAATTACGAGGGTAGGGTAAAGCAACGACAGGAAGACTAATAGAAGTCAGAAGCTTTGCAATCCTTTTCTGGATATGCTTTATATGTCTTTGACCACTTTTTAATGTCTTTATCAACGTCAGGCTCAACACTTCATACTCGCTTTTTGGTCCGACAGAGGCATGCTGCAAGGCAGTTAGTGTCATGGTTTGAGTTTGTTGTGTCTTGGTTTTAGTTCTTGTTCTGTCTTGTTTGGTTCTGTTTTATTTTGAAAGGTTTCCTGTCTTGTCTTGTTTCTTGAGTTTTACTTCCTTTGGTCCCCATCTGCCCTGATCGTGTTCACCTGTGTCTTGTCTGCCCTGTCTGTATAAAAGTCTTGTCTCTGCCTTCCTCCTGTGCTGGTCCATTAGCTTTGTCATCCTGTCTTCTTGCCTTGTTCCATGTTTCAAGCCACGCCAAAGTAAGTTTTGTTTTGTTTTGTTTTGTTTTGTTTTGTTTTGTAATCCTGCTCTGCAGCGCTTTTTGTTTATTAAACCCTCTAGTCCCTGAACCGTGTGCCTCCGCCTCTGCGTCTGGGTCCTACCGGCTCTCGAGCCTTCCCCTCACGTGACAGTTAGAGGAGACGTCAGCCATAAAGGTACACTGATAATTGTTTATGACATATAGGTTGTCTGCAAAACAGTGAGAAGTAATGTCTATCATGAAAAAATTGTTTTAATGAGCCTACATTCATCCAACCATTTTTCAATGAGTTGCTTTGTCTGATCGTTGTGGTTCCTTCCTTCCTATTCTGTTTACATCTCGTAATGCTCGGCTATGGTGGCCGTTTTGGTTGAGTTGTTCCTCTCTGAGCAGAGAGCGTATTCAGTCTGTTTGGAAATGAACCGGGACCATCCGAAAGATGGATCAGAGAGTGGTTTATGGTCCTGGACCAGGGTCCTGGTTGGTCCCCGCTGTATTAAGACTAAAAATTTGTTTATTGGGGAATAAAAATTCGGGTTTACTTTAAGTGAACCAAATAGGTCCAGTCTGAATACAACCTTATGCTACAGTCATATACAACTGTCACCGCTGGATGATGATTTTTCTGAAAATCGTTGACATGTTCATGAATGCAGACAGCGGCAGTGCAGTGGCAGCGAGTCAGGCAGAGATGACGTCAATACAAAAGTGGGCGACGGCTAGACAGTCACAGCCGGATCTCCAGCGGGCAGCCGCTCTGACTGGACGATGTGTAAATACCTGCAGATGGCCGCCGTCCATATCAAGTGCCACCTGCCGCCAGATGCCCGGTAGCCCGAGGCAATCTTCCCTGCACGCTTGCGGAGTCACGCAGTGCTAGCACATTGTCTGCACACAAGAAAATACATGCAGCGCACTGAATAAAATTACACTTACATACACAATTGTGCTATATACATCAAAAAGTTATAAACACAAATTCTTTAGAGATGTGGCATTCTCAAATGACCCAAACAGGTCATTAACATGAACAATGGAAATGCGGTCGGCTGCCGTTCTTTTCGGAATTGCCTTTTTTTTCTCCTTCCCTGAGTTTCACACGTTTGCATAAATGCTCAGACAAGTTCATTCTTCTTTTAGATGCAAGTATCACATGAGTTGTGCACACCCGATTTACGTGAGTACCTCAAGAAAAAAGGAGACTAGGACAGCCGTAGAGCAGGCCGTGCAGCGCTCAGGGAGCTATCGTGTGTATGCACAGACACATGAAAAGTTAGAGTGAATAATTGAACAGTCCTGCTACTGGAATACCACGGCGCTACATCCAGATGTGCCAGGGTGGTGGCTGATAAATGTAAAAAAAAAAGAAACTTTTTCATGCTGTAAAAATTCATCTAAAAACGCGCCTGCTGCAGCACGATTATATGTGCCACCTCATGGCCACTGCGCCAACACTGTGCCACCACCTGCCGAATTTGATTAAAAACTGCCTTTAGGTCCCTGCATGGTTGAATTTTAGCATATCTAATCATAGCTTTAGTCACAACTAAAACTCCTTTACTGTATTGAATAAATGTGTAACTCATAATTACTACATGTCTGCAGAATAAATGGAGATTGTTGGCCTTTGTGGTTTCCTATCACGAATTCTTATCCAAATCTAGTTCAGAAGCAGTTTATAAACAAACAGTTAATCTTCACTCATTTTTCGTTTAAAATCTTCTGATTACCATGAATCCCTCATCGGGAAATCAGACCAACTGGGTTGCTCACTGACAGTATAAACTGATTTGACTTAGTAGAATTTTTTTATTTGATTTTTGATTTGAAATGGTTTATTTAAAGCTATCAGGTAAAAATAATAAACAAAAACAATACAATCATCAGTTATAAATTCATACAGTGATAAAAATAATAGTTTTATATCAACAATCGAAGCTAGTAATAAAGCAAAGAAGAAAAAAGAATTGGAAAAAAAAAATGACAATAAGGTGACAGAAAAAAATCCTAATCATAAAAATCACAATGGTATTAAAAGTAATAATATTATGGAATTACAATTATCAATAATCACCAATAATTACTCACATAACAATATAAATAATATATATGGATCATAAGATTTATGATAGACAGAGAAGATGGACCCAGCACATCTACAGTATATATACAGCCCATAACTGCTGGGTGTAAGATGCTGGCAGGGAAAGCATACATGGAGCTTCACAACCATGTGGCTGAAATCGTATTCAGAAAGATGAGCAGAATATGGACTGGAAACCCAAAGGTCAAAATGGGAAACACCTTCGAAAGTGGTACAGAATTAGAGAGCAAACATCCTGTGGGACTTCCAGATCCAGACTGACAGGATGGTAATGGTGAAGCGACCAGACACTTTAGTGGTGAATAAAGAACAGAGGAAAGCCGTTTTTGTGGATGTGGCAGTACAAAGTGATGAAAATATCAGGAAGAAGGAACATGAGAAACTGGAGAAATATCAGGGACTCAGAGAAGAACTGGTGATTGGAACACTCGGCGCAGAAATAAGCTTTCTTTGCCACCCTTCCCAACAAAACTTATTGTTCTGTCTTCCTCCAATCATGAATAAAAAGGAACATTGATGCACTGTAACATTTAACATTCTCAGGGAAGCGTGTAATTCAATTCAATTCAATTCAATTTTATTTGTATAGCCCAAAATCACAACAACAGTCGTCTCGATGGGCTTCGAAGTAAAACATGAACTCAAAAGGATCATGAATGCAAAGAGTTCAATAGTAAAATACTAAAATGAACTAACAAACTGACTAAGCTATACTGGCATCCCTGCCCTTAGACCCCCTTCGCGGTAAGGAAAAACTCCCAAAAAAAACAGATTCCGGAAAAAACGAAGAAACCTCAGGGGTGCCCACATGAAGGAGGGATCCTCTCCCAGGACGGACAGGCGATGTACCAGAACTCTTAGAGAAGAATTAACTTTTCTAAATCTATAACTACATATTTAAAGTCCAACAGACGGGCTTCATCCAGTCGTGGTCGTGGGGACAGTCAAAGGCGCGAGTCAAGCTGGAGACAGGAACCACAGCCAGCAGCAGGAGCAGAGACGAGGTACTCGGTCAGGTACAGAGCAGAGACGAGCCAGAGATGAGCCGGAGACAGGAACCACAGCCAGGTGTAGGAGCGGGAGCAAAGGCGAGGTACACGGTCAGGAACAGGAGCACGGATGAGCCAACTGGAGTCTGGAAGCACTCCCACTCCCCAGGAGGGGAGAGTAAAAGAGGGACAATAAATGAATCGCACTGCACCAAACAGAGGCATGGAGAACTAAATGATGAATAATGATCAGGAATGGAGGAGAGGAAGGGTAGAAGTAGAAAAGAAAAGAAGACAGAACCCCAGTGCACCATAGTTACCCCAGCTTCAACTTCTAGCAGCCTTTTAAAAGAAATAGTTAAGTTTAATTTAAACAACTTAACATTACGTTAAATAGTCTCTGAATACTAACTAGTCTGACAATAAGCCTGTCCAAAGAGGAATGTTTTCAGTCTAACTTTGAATGTAGAAACTGAGTCGGCCTCTCTTACATGAGCTGGGAGTTTATTCCATAAGACAGGGGCTTGGTGGCTAAACGCTCTACCTCCAACCGTACTTTTACTAATTCTAGGAACCACAAGCAGTCCTGCATTTTGCGAGCGAAGTGTTCTCATTGGATGGTAAGGGACTATGAGGTCCTTAATATAGGACGGGGCCATTCCATGTAAGGCCTTATAGGTTAACAGGAGGATCTTGAACTTGATTCTGGAATCAACTGGGAGCCAATGGAGTGAAACTAACACAGGAGTGATGTGATCTCTTCTGCTAGTTCCAGCTAACAATCGAGCTGCTGCGTTCTGAACAAGCTGGAGACTTCTTAAGGAACTCTTAGGACACGCTGCTAACAAGGAGTTACAGTAATCCAGGCTCGACGTAACAAATGCATCGATGAGTTTTTCAGCATCACTCTTAGAAAGTATATTTCTGATCTTAGCAATATTCCGCAGATGAAAAAAGGCAGTTCTACACGCCTGAGATATGTGAGCCTTAAATGATAAATCCTGGTCAAATAAAACCCCAAGGTTTCTAACTGTGGAATTGGGGGCTATACTTATGCCATCCAGGGAGACTATCTGAGCAGACAGAGCATCTCTGAGGTTTTTAGGTCCAAGTATAAGTGTAAGACTTGGGAGTTTCTTTTCTAATGCTTGGTGCCTTTCATTGTCCAGTCTTGGGATACATTTTGTTTTTGTGTACCTTGGTGAGCAGAATACTTTCCACTTCTGGATCATTTTTCTAACCGAAGAGCCTTAAGCGAAGGCTGATGCCAGCCTGTCAGAAACGTCAACACTATTAAAAAACATTAAGTGCTCAGATGCATGTATCTCTAAAATGAGGATTGGAGGTCACACATTCTTAGAAGCAAAACACAGCCCTGCTAGTCTTTGTGTTCAGTGTTGGTCCCTGCACCACTCACTGGGTGCTTCACTTGATTTTGCCATTAGTCAAAAAAGCAAGTGAATGTGGCAGACTGGTCACTGAGATGGACTGCCTTTCACAGTCACTTCCTGTTTGAAGCTTGGTTACAAACAAAAGTAACTTAGTTAACAAACGAACCATAAGGTGGCTCACAACACATTCATTCCACCATTTTCTCTTCTAAGCTTAGAATTATTGCATCTGAAAAAACAATGCCGTGAGTAAATTTAACACAGGAAGAGTACTTATGTCATCAAGGCTTTGGTGCAAGAAGCTTTGATTCACAAACAATCTTCATAACTACTCTTTTAAATGGCAGGGGCATGTTGGGATGTAGAAAAAAATGGGATGGGGTTGTCATGTAAATATGTGTCTAACATAACAATTGTTATATAAAAGAAAACATATTTCAATTTGTTTCCTATCTTAACTGATCATAAATATTGGTTTTATTAACTGATGCTCCAGTTTTCTGTTTTTTGTTGACTTTTTTTTCCTTTCCTGTCCTTTGGCACCATGAGCTTAATCCAGTGTGGGTCCTCAGGCAAGACCCTTCTGCCTAACTATATTACCACAAGGGGGCTAAACTCTGGGCCTCCCTGTGCCGGTCACCAGCCCGGATAAAATGCAGGGTTGTGCCAGGAAGTGTATCCGACGTACAAATCTCTGCCAAACCACCTGTGCGAATCAATATGAGCTGATTCATTGTGGTGAGCCCTGATGGGATATGCCAACAGGTGAACAACACAATTTCCTGGCCTTTCCAAATCCAACCAATTGCAACAGAGGGTCACTACCTATGTCTGGTTCTAAACAAAAATCTTTGTCTAGAAGGGCATTTTTTTTACTTTACTTACCAATTGTACTCTAAAAAGGGGAGATTAAACTTAACATCTTGATTGTATTCTGTAGATCATTGCAATTGCCTAAAATGGGAAAACAGTGTGAATAGTTTGGCTTTAAATTCTGATGAACCTGCTGTAATTAGATTATGACTGAGTTTGTATTTGGTATTGGTATTAGCTTTATGCTTTTGCAAGAAGTTGCTTTGAATTGAGTTGTGCTTCATGAATATATCGAGTTCAACCAAAAAATCTGATTTGAGATATTACACCTTTCTGGTTTAAAGAAAACCACTCTCAATCGCCTGCAGCTAGTCCAGAACTCTGCTGCACGCCTTTTAACGAGAACCAGGAAGAGGGAGCACATTACACCAATCTGAAAATCTTTGCACTGGCTCCCCGTCAGCTTCAGGGTTGATTTTAAGATTCTTTTAATAGTTTTTAATAGTGTCCATGGTGTTGGTCCTTCTTTTATATCTGACTTGCTTTTAACGTACGAACCTCCTAGAGCCCTTAGGTCCTCAGGTGGAGGCCTGCCAAAGGTCCCCATGGTCAGGACAAAAAACCACGGCGAGGCCTCGTTTAGAAACTACGGGCCTCATCTGAGGAATAGTCTGCCTGAAGATGTGAGGGCTTCATCTACTGTGGAGGTTTTTAAAAAGAAACTAAAGACACACCTTTTTAAATTATCTTTTAATTAGATTTTATGCCTTTTTATGTTTTATGATGTTTTATTACATCATTTTTAACATTTTACTTGTTTAATTTACTATTTTCTATTCCTATATTTTATGATATTTTATCACTTATATATTTATTCTTCATTCGTTTCACATTTCATGATGTTTTATCACATGCTTTTATCATTTTATTTGCTTATTCAAGATTTATTTTCTTTTTATTTATTTTTTTTTAATTTATATACTTTTTATGATATTTTACCACATATTCTTTTTAATTCAAATTAGACTGTTTACGAGTGTTTTCTCACCCTCGGCTGGGGTGTTTGGGTCTATACTGACACCCCTGCCAATAGGAGGACAGGGCAGACGGTGCCTTCTGATTTCTCTTTATTCTGGTTTCTCTTTATTTTATTTATTTTCCACTAGTGTTTGTCTTTGTGTATTTTATTGCGCGGGGCTAATTGAATGTATTTTATTGCATTTTATTGCATTTGTTTTTGTTTATATGTACAGCACCTTGAGCTGTCTTCTTGTCATGAAAGGTGCTATATAAATAAATTTGAATTTGAATTTGAATTTGAATTACAGTTCTTTTCCGATTATCTTTTGAGTAATTTTAAAAGCGTTCCCAGTGGTCTTTTAATCATGTTAAATGATGCATTATGAGTCAGATGTCAGCTCAGACAAAGAAAACAAAGACGTACATTGATGTATTTGTTTATAAATGGATGCGAGTGGAAAAATCTACCCAAAATTTATCCTTGCAAAATTTAAACAACATTTTAAAGCCCTATTATATTTCAAACCACACACCACTCCACCAACTATTCCTTTGTTGGCACAGTTCATCCAGCTGGCAGAGCTTTTAGCTTCACAACAAACAGAGGCATGGGAACACATTCACAAGTGTCTTTCTGGATAAGCCTTGAAGGGCAGATCACTGCCTGAGTTGCTGGTTTCGTTATCTAGTCTCTGCCTATGGGCTTTATCATTTAATTTATTTATTACAGCCATGTCCACCACATGACAAGTATGACAGGCAAATATGTCAAAGGCTTGATGAATCCATCTAAAAATCAAATTTCATACATCCATCTAACACCAATTTGAAACACTAAATTATAGCTTTTCTTCTGCAGACACCCTAATATTGCCAAATTAAACACTACTTTCAAAAACACAAACATACTTCAAGAAACTAAATCTGTCTTCTCCTAAACACACAGGCTGTTAGGATTGCTCCAATAACAATCAGTGGGTGTAAAAACAACAGAAAATATCATCACACTTTGCCTTCCTTTTAAAATGCCATACCGCATGATGAGATGCATTAACTGCTGCGCGTTGTCGCAAGCTTTGCATTAAGGATGTCTGAGAGATGGGCTTAAGTTGGCATTTAGGTGGTCAACCTGCAGCAGATAATTGCACATAAGCTGGACTGAACCTAATAATTACACGATGAAAATTGGAGACAGTTTGGTTTTCCGCTGAGATCCAACAAGGGGGGGGGGGAGAAAACCTGGTACAATTTTTCCATCTGTCTTAGAACGAATGGGGCTCCAAGGAAACATGCGCTTGTGTTCTGCCATGATGAAGACATGAGAGAGGCAGACATTTATGTTAAGCCACAGGATTGCATGAGCTAATCCTCTGCATGAATTGTGAGCTGGTTGATTGACTATAACTATGTGGTGAGTAATTATTTTCTGTGCATCTGCCCCGGGCAGTAAAACAACATGAAGATACCTTGTAGAAAGCAGACTTTATACTTTGTGGTTATGATTTATACAGACCTATATTGCATTCGCTACTGGGAAACATGACTAAGAAAACTCCTATGGGAGATTACTTTGAAAGAAAGCTTACATTGGTAGCAGTGCTTTCTTTGTGTGTGACCTTGGTGCTGAAAGACGTAGCTTTGCTCTGAAGTTGGACGTGTGAGCTCTGTGGCATACCATTGTCGTCCATCTTGTGGCATGTGGCTTTAGTTTCCACATTAGCTTATTTCCAACTATTGCTACTGGCACAACCCAGCCTGCACACGGCTCTGCCAAAGATCTGGAAAAGTTAGTATGACTCACTTGAGTTCAGACAGAAACATTTACTTCTCACAGTCTCTGGATGTGGCTCTCTAATATATCCCTTTTTTGAAAACTTGAATTTTCCATTGGGTTTCATTTATAGTCGACATCTGTACAGGTGCTGGAGAAAATGATCTGGTCCAGGATTTGAATGCTAACTAAAAGTCAGTAAATGCTACGCAAAGAATCTGGTGTAGTGAGTAGTTATAGTACAATACCACTTTAAACAAAAAAAGAAAAACTGGTTTATGTTGTGTAAGGTTCTCCATTTGCAAAAACAGGTCAAAGAGCTTCACATTTTCAAAGGCGGTGCAGAAAAGTTAATACCGCTCATAAAATGCCTCTTCCTTTTTTGTCAATACATCAATGTCTGATCGAAAGATACTGAAAAATAAATATGAATTAAAAAAAAAAAAACACCAAAAAAGCTTTTGGAAAACACAAAGACCAACATTACCGACTCAATAAAACAGTGCAAATATTTAACAATTTTCTTCACACTTTGGTGGTAATTGGTGTCAAAGTTTTATCCCAATTGATAAAATAATATGTGCCATTCTTCAAACCAGTCAATAACTTTCTTTATCTTTTTTAAAAAAAACATAATTCTACTGGTCTAAACACAGTTTTCAGTTAACACACAATTTGCAAAACTCTGATTCTACTCTTTGCAGAACAGATGACATGTTTTCACCTTAAAACACAGTTGGGCTTTACAGCACACAAGATGCAAAAGGTTAACACATAGAGGCAAAACAAACTCTGTTCCAAGAAAAACAGTCACCATCAACACACAACTGATCAATGCTGAAGACATTTGTTACAAAATAACTGTTTTAAACATGAGGACATTTCTCGAACAACTTAGCAGCTTTTCAAAGATGGATGACTGAGCAAGACCTGCACTAATCCAGACCAGCATCAAGACCTCGACCCAGACAAAGGAAAAAAAAATTCTGATGAGATCCAAGCTATTGACCATGTGTTGGTTTACGGAAAGACCATGAAGGAATCGGGTCAAAAGGTCATCCCTCAACTCAGCAGGTTTAAGTTGTTAATCTGCAATATTCATGTGGAAGATTTTGTTTTTTTATGGGACTTTAGTTTTAACAAAAGTTTGCACACAAGTGGTTTAACACAAATCCCTAACTTGTAATAGTTTTCGTCCACCTTGTTCTCCTTTCCTTAACCCAATTGAAGACGTTTTTCTGCTTGACATTGAAAGGTTTACGAGAGACAACCACACACTCGAGAAAACCTGTTGCAGGCCATGGACACGGCTTGTAATGACATTTCAATTGTGTCTTGTCAAGGCTAGATCAGGCACACGTGATTATTTCTTTCCCGTTGTGTGGCTGGGTAGAACATTGCCTTAGATGTGCATGGTGAAGTGCAATAAATGTGAACCTGTGGTTACAGTAAAAATTCTAAAAAGCAATCCTGAATGCTATTTTACTCTGTTTTTTGGGGGGTTTACCATTCTTTATAAATTATTTTGTGAACAGGATAAACTGTTTTGTTGTGTAGTGTGTTGTGTTTGCTAGTTCAGATAACAGAATATTGATTGTGACCTCAAAGTAAGCTTTTGACTGTGTGTAAGTTCTGTCAACAGATGTTTCAATTTGACTTTAAAATTGAGCGTTTGACTCAAGAGTTAAGTATTATGTATATTTAGCCACTATTTTGAAAATTGTACTAGGTTAAATTGGTCTAACGTTTCAGAAAATGTGTTTTAGCAATTGGGAAAAACTGAAAATTTCAATCACAAATCAAAAGTTGAGTACATTTATTAAAACAATACGGGAGCAAGTGGTGAGGATATTCTATGCTCCACACTTTGTTGTATTTTGTTTTTTATTATATTTTTAATGTAAGACACTGGTGTATTGAGTAGTTACAGTACAATACCACTTTAAATATATATATAAAAAATATGTATATGTGTGTGTATATATATATATATATATATATATATATATATATATTTTTTCAGTTAGTAGTAGCTGGTTTCAGTCATGTTTCATTATTAGTCACTCCAGGTTCATGTTGATCATCCTGATTGTTTTTCATTTCTGTCTTTTACCCTCCAGGGTACTTAGAGTGTCTGGTTTTTAGTTCTACCTAGTCAGCTTGACTCTTTGGAATGTTTCAGTTTATTTCTTAAATATTTTAGTTTCTGCCACCAAACCTGATCTCCTAGCATATTGGGTTTCTCCACCACCAGTTTCACGACAGAATGACGCCCCATCTTGGACCCAGTAAGGAGAATTTTTCAAAGAGTAAAATTTTTACAGAAGAGTAAAATAAATTTGACACCCTAAGAAAGCGAATAGTGTAGTATCTGAATATCAAGAATCCTTGCCCCAGCTTCTATGTGAGAGAGTGAACTCTTGAAAATAAAAAACATATTCCATTGTTGCACTGAAAGTAAAAAGGGGCTGAATAATATTTACCCTTAATATTTTCTGTTTTTTATTTGTTAAACAAAGTTTGAAAATTCCAATAAATTGATTTCCACCATCATTTTGTCTCACTTGTTGTAGATTCTCCTAAAAAAAATTAGTTTTATATCTTTATGTTTGCAGCCTGAAATGTGGCAAAACGTAAAAAGTTCAAGGGGCCGAATATTTTCGCAAAGGCATTATTTATATATATATATATATATATATATATATATATATATATATATATATGTATATACATATATATATATATATGTATATATATAGTGAGTCAGAAGATTTATAGCCTCTTATTGCAAAACTAACAATTTTCTAACACAACAGGGCTTCAGTTCTTATCTGTTTGCTTAGCTATTGGACAGGACAAGTTGAGAAAAGGAAAAACGTATTTAACAACTAAACCTACTGTAGCAATCTTCTCTAGAAAATCTTTTGAGCATTTATACAGTAGATCCACAGGGTAAGACATTGAGAATTCAAGTAGTCATCATACAGTAATCTTGGTTGCATATGAAATACATATATTAGTTTCCAGAAACAAAGGCATCTTCTTAGGTCACATAGATCCTCCAAAGATACAGTTACAGCATGAGACAACTAAAGACAGGCAATAACCTCACAGCTAAAATCACTGTATGTGTTTTGCAGAAGAACTGCAGGGAATTTGCACCATGACCTTAAAACCACAGCTTTTCTCCCAGCTTCCTTTCTGGCACTTCAGCTTTCTTCATGCAGATCGGCTCATAGCGGATATTGCTTTACTGGTTGGTTTTATCCTCCCTACGCTGAATGATAATTTAATACAGTCAGTAAAAGAAATGACCTTGGTTTGAATCTTTAACCATGATTAATGGAGCATGCAAACCATTCAGCACTTTGATTTTAATTAAGATTAATTTTGAACATAACATTATCCGGGACCATCTCTGCTCTCCATGGGCAACCATCTGTTTTAGTTTTTATGATATATTTGAAGACAAATGCTTTTTTTGTCATTAATAAACACCTGTAACACCATCTGTAACATTAATAAATAGCATCCTGTTTGCCTCAGGTTTCCTTCTGGTTGACAACACTTTTAGCAACGCTTTCTGCAGGTTAATGGTTTATGCAGGGCTCCGTGCTCTATGGGTTGTAAACTCTGCCTGAGGTCCTCACAATGAATGACTGAAGCCAGCAACAGAAACCTGGAACCACAGCATGTATCAAGAAGTTCCTTGGAGAACTGTGAGTGGGAGCTCTGCTACCAAAAAAGCGTGCATTGTTTTCCATGGTTTCCGCTGTACTTGGCTGTTTTATGAATGGAAAGTAACATCTCTGTGGGCAATAACACCAAGCATAAATTCTGAATGTTTGAAAGCCCACTTTCAACAACTATTTTAGGCAGTAGTAGAGAGCTGGGTTTTACCTCCGAAAACAGGACTTTGTAGAAATTCCCTTGTATCAACCTATAGAGACTTAACACTCAGGAGTGAGAAATAATTTGAGCTTGTTTCTGATAAGTCATCTGTAGGGGTAGGGGGGTGCAGATGTCAGCATCCCTGCTTAGCAGTCTTAGCAGAGGTATTGAGAATCTGACCAGCATGAACCATGCTAGATCAGTTGATGTTAACCTGGATAGCTCTAATATTACAAGTCTAATACAAGCCATTTTTATTGCACCGTTAATGGTAGGTTGGAGTTTTGAGGGCAAGTAAGTTAGCAAAAGATGGATGATGGAACATGAAAGCAGTCCTACTCCCCACCAACAACTCAAAGCGTGCATTTCTAATGAACTCCTGCCGCTCCACAGTAACTATGTCCTAGAAATTAATAAACGTTTTTTTAGCTTACAGTGACCCACCAATCTTAACTGCACCTTTTATTACACATACTCTTCCCCCCACCACACGATACACTCACGTACACACACATTTGCTATACAAGGAATGTGGTGGCCAGTGATCTTCTGTCCTCTACCTCATCCCTCAATCACAACTTGGGCAGCAATGGTGCAGGGGTAGGGTAGTCGACCTCTGTTCAGAGGGTTTGATTTCCGTCCATGTGTTGAAGTGTCTTTGAGCAATACACTGAATCTCACATTGCTTCTGGTGGTTCTAGGTTTACAGCGGTGCCTCCATTAGGGTGTGTGTGCATGGGTGAATGGGACTGTGACTGTAAAGCCCTTTGGGCCTTGGAGGAAGGTAGAAAAGTGCTGTACAAGTATATGCAATTTACTTTTTACCATTTATAACATGGTCTAAGTTTTTCATTCACAGCACAAACTTTAAGTCCAGCCTTTCTTTGTATGCAGACAAACTAATTTGTGCCAGAGTTTGAAATAAGAGCAATCACAGCAACCAAATAAGCCATAAATAGGAGCCAAATGTACCCGAGAACAGGAGGAACCCTAGAACTCCCCGGATCTATTGTGTGCAAAAATATAAAAAACAAAATACATATAAGTGTCTTGTGAAGGCCAAAAAAGGAGATAGTTGTGATCAGAAAACTAGAGGCAATAACCCCCAAACTGGAGGAGTGGCTACTGTAGATCCATGGAAAGACCTCATACATCTCAGTCAAGAAAAGTTCAGTGCTAGGAACAGCTAAGATACAACGCAGGACCCTCAACTTCTCGGGCCTCTGATAAAGGAACTGTTCACACAACAGTGAATATCATTCAAGTCCCAACCCTCTACTTATCAATCTTTTTCAACCAACGTTCCTTAAGTTTGATTGAATATCTTGACTTTGTCATAATCTTCTTCTAAAATTGTGATTAAAGCAGTGTAAGAAAATGTCACAGAGCTTAGGTGTGTACGTCTGCAAGACGTTTGAACCTTCAGCTATCAGCAGACCTGCTCAAAATCTTTATACCAAATGCACCCAAAAGTAATTTTTTAGAAAAGCAGAACGTTATTGACAAAAATCTAAGACAAAAACAAAAAAATTACATAGATGTCCTGAAAACGGGTTACAGTACACAAAAGGACGATCTCATGAAGATTTATCTATGGAGGGTCGGAGTTAACTCAGAAATGTTACAAATGTTCGGAATACTTTCACAAACCAGGCTGTTTATGTGATCCTTACACAAAAACAGCTGAAGAGCTCAAACACAATTCATGCAGGCATCAACAACACTTTGACTTGTGCGTTCATCACCATGACAAACTTTGAAAGTATGTAGAGCAGATGTGCATTTGTGACATGACACATTCACAAAGCATATATGATTTGGTTAGCTTCAAAAGGATGAGACTAAAAAAAATAAATAGCAAGTATGCGCCACTTTTTCTATCCCCCTTCGCTTCATCGCTGATGAAGCAGGCAAGCAGTTCAGCGCAATAGCTTTTGAGACCATTAGAACCTTTGACAGTTCTTCTTTTGTCAGTCTCAACAATGTTAGAATAAATCAGGGTCAGAACAAAAAGGAATCGTGCTTCTTTACTGAACACATCCCCCTGCAAGCACATCTACTGCTGTTTTTTCCCTCAGAAAGTACGAACACATGGAGTTCTGGTTTTCTGTGGTACGTGAAAATTTATTTGTCCCACTGAGCCTAGGTCTTACCATGAACAGGTGTGGGGTTCCTCCACCATCTGTTCCCTTCAGAGATGAATTTAGATCCTATTATTTATCAACAGTTTAATGGAAGGCCAAATTCTACAAATTCTGAAATCCAACAGAGGTTGACTTATTGAATGAGTCCAGAGCCATTATTCATCAGTTATAAAAAGCCTAAGTAGACAATATAGTTAGAAATTTTTTCAAAAGCATTTTATCTTATGTTTACCTTTTTAAACATGCTTTATAATGTTTTATCATGTTCTATGTGGTTGTAACTTGGATTTTTAGGGACTTTGCGTTTTTTCTTTCTGTAAAAAGTGTATTAAATAATATTAAATAAACTATTCCTGCTTCATTTAGCAGAAAGAAACTGTAATTTACTTTGTGCAAATTAAAAACACATTCTACTGTGTCAAGTAGCTCTGAAAAAAAAACAGTTTTGGGGTTCAAGTATTTGTTTTAAACAAATGTTGTCTTGTATATAATTTGTTTCCAAGAAAACTCTGGAATTTACTTTACTCTTGCTCTACTGACTCTTAAGCAATGACGTTTAGACAGAAGCAGCTCAGATGCATGCCAAAATCCCCACAAACCAGCCTTGGAGGTCTTAGGCTTGACCACAGTGTAATAGGTGATAGATGCAGGGTCTCGATGAGAGGCACGCACCAAGCATGAACTCCAATGACGTTTGACTGTTTGCTTTTCTACGTGGAATCTCAGGGGACCAGTCAATTCTAGCCAGAGGAGACACACGAGCGTCACACTAAAAACGTACAATTCAGAGATGGTAAAGGTAATTGCTTGCAGTTGTGAGTGTTGGAGAAAAGGTCAAGGAAGTGCAGCTCCTGTGCAGGTTTGATTTCAAGCTGCATGTCACTTCAGGTACACTATGTACAATCATGATAAAAATGGAAAAGAAATGGTTAGGGTAAATAAATTGATAAATATGGGCGTTTGCCTCAGTTTCTTTTAGCCTCTGACTAATATATGAGCAGTGATTCAATCTCAGAATTTACATGGTAATTTGGGTCAGCATTGGAGAAAACTGCCTACCAACCCTTTCCCCTTTAAAGCCCCCCCTGATCTTTTTTCAATCTATGTTCAAGCATTCCCAGTGTTTTTTTAAATTGTGATTCAACGGTTTTTAGTGAAAAGTCAAGAAAATCTGTGCAGTCTTCTAATTCACCGCTGAGTTAAGGGGAGGGACTATTGGCGCACACTTCCCATCATCCATTTGTCTACACTCTCTTCCGCTAGCTTACAGCCCTTCACAGCCCCAACCTAGCATTACTGGTGCAACAAAGAATCCAGGCAATATTGGAGGCTCAGTTATTGTGAGAAGCTTCAGCACACTCTGCCTTGAAACTTGTGACTTTTGGTTGCATTGTGATGAAATAAAGGACTGTGATTGCAAATTCGGGGGAATGTCTACTGGAGCCAAGGATGTGAATTTCAAATTTTTTCATCAGCATGTATTCATTATGCACCACTCTCATAGTGACGCATGGTTAAGCCAGACCAGTTTCCTATTTCCAATCCGCTAACCTCCCAATAAATAGATAAATAAAAGGAGGAAAAGAAGAGTTTTTGACAGCTACTCAAACCTTTTACAAAGCAAAGACATTATTTCTCTGGTGCTGATGAAGAGGAATATACTTGAATTTCTAACACATACATTGCTGTGCCGAGCACAGGAATCAAATCATGATAAAATCTTGAACACAGAAGATTTATAAACACACCAACCCATTTTCTAATCATCTTTCATATATTTTCCCTCTGAAGCAAAAACTTGTGCTAACATAGTTGGGATGAAGAAGTCACTTTTTTACCACTGCTGTAGCTGAAAGTTGCCTCTTTAAAAAGCTTGTGGTATTCACATGTCTGTATTTGGCTTCCTTGGTATGGCATATTGTTGTTACATTGTTTTTAAGCCAGTTCACTGGTTTTTGTGGGTTAGAGAGCTTGTCCTGGCAGCATGGATGCGGCTTTAAGTAGTTTTCAAGATCAATTTCTGACAATTTCTCAGTTCCATATTTTCTACACTATAGGGTACACTGGATTATAAGGGTCTCGGTCAATAAATGGTGCATTATCTAAAATGTTATCATATTAACTATATTGTCAAAAGTACTGGCTCAGCGTTACTATGGGGCCAAACTTAAGTCCTGAAAAACAACCCCACACCATAATTTCTCCTCCACCAAATTTTACACTCGGCACAAAGCAGTCCGAAATGTACCGTTCTCCTGGAAACCTCCTAACCCAGACCCCATAACCAATCCATCAGATTGCCAGATGGAAAAGCGTGATTCATCACTCAAGAGAATGCGTCCCCACTGCTCTTAAGTCCAGTGGCGGCGTGCTTTATACCACTGCATCCCTTGCTTTGCATTGCACTTGGTGATGTTTGGCTTGAATGTAGCTGTAATTCAATGAGCTCCTGAGAGCGGCCCATTCTTTCACAAATTTTTATAAAAATAATCTGCATGCCTGGATCCTTGATTTTATTCACCTGTGCCCAGGCCAAGTGATTAAAACACCTGATTCTAATCACTTGATTGGGTGTGCAAATACTGCTGGTAATATTGTGTATAAACTACAAGAAGCAATAAGTGAGACAAAAAGAGTCAGAGATAAGTCTGTAAGTCAGTCAGACTTTATTAACTACATTCCCAGTAATTCTAGCACTTGTTCGTAACACGCTTAGCAGTTACATTAACAATATGTGTAATAACCATCATTGTTTGCAACAAAAAAAAAAACGTTAGCCAACCCCCAACTTTGTTTGTAACATAAAGAAATAGACTGATAGCGGTAAAACAAATGTTACTTTTTAGTTTAGTGTCACAAACAACAAATGACCTATACAAACGTGGAAAAAATGCTTATTGTCAGGGGTCCAACTTTTTAGCCAAGCATATGAGAATGTATGTATTGAGTTCCGGTTTCTCAAGGAGGCTGTATCTGTGAAAGAGAGGATCTGTTGGTTAGCAGTGCGTCTGTTGGGAGCATGTGTCGAATCTTATAAAATAAACCAACAAATTTGGATTATTTTTTTGACTAGTTCATCTATGTGTTTCTTGAAATGTAATAATTGATCTATATAAATTCCGAGAACTCATATTGAGTCCACCTATTGTATAGATGGTCCATCTATGTTTAGTTTGATTTCCTACAAATGAGTTTGTGACTAGATGGGTAGAATGTGATAAAAAAAGGTTTTGCTAGTGTTTAAATACGATGTATTGCATTTAGACCAAGTGTCTACCTTTACTAGTTGTTCAGTTAGGAATTCTTCTAGCAGGTCTATATTTAAATGTGAAACGAATAAACTAGTATCATCTGCGAAAAGTAGTTTGTGGATGTCTCCGGAACAGTCAACAAAGTCCTTTATAGAAATTGTGAAGAGAAGTGGTCCCATTTTGGATCCTTGTGGGACGCCTGTTTGAATGTCAAGTTTATATCATTTTAGTTAACCAACTTTCACATATTGCTCTCTTCCACAGATATAGCTCCTAAACCATTGAAGTGATAATCCCCTGACAATGTAGTGCATTCATTTGCTGAGTAATATTTCATGATCAATGGTATCAAATGCCTTTGATAGATCATAAAAAACACAAATACCATATTAACGTCTTTTAAAGGCATCATTACCAACCGCCAAAGAGAGAAACTAGCAATCACCCAGAGGAGCATGGAACGATCAATGCTGGGTGTTACGAGGAGAGATAAGGTCAGGAACGAAGACTTAAGATCAAGAACAGGGGTGAAGGATGTCATCGAGAAAGTGGTTGAAGCCAAAGGCAAGTGGGCAGGACATGTAGCCCGAATGAAGAACCACGAATGGGCTAAGAAAACAACAGAATGGACTCCGTGGGACAGGAAGAGAGGAATGGGAAGACCGAAGAAAAGATGGAGAGATGACATCGAGCAGAAGGCAGGCAGCACGTGGACCCAGAGTGCCCAAAACCGTGATGAGTGGAGAAAGATGTGGAGGCCACCCGCCAGCAGTGGCGTGACAGGCTGATGATGATGATGATGATGAAAGGCATCATTAATTTTCCCACAACTTCATCTAAGATAGCCATACACATGGTGCTGTTTTTCGTAAAGCCATATTAGGCAATAATACATTGTATTTCACTAAATAATCTGTCAGTCTTGAAGACACAACTCGCTCAAATAATTTATATAGAGTTGGCAGTATTGATATAAGTCTGTGGTTTGAATATCATTTTTGTCCCCAGTCTTAAATATGGGTATTATTTGAGCTATCTTGTTTTTTTATGGACTTTTCCTATTTGTTAATGAAAGATTAATGGTATATATCGAGAGGTTCTGCGACCACATTTACTATGGCTTCAACAATATTACTACTTATGTTATCAGCACCAACTATGAAAGACAATCTTATCTTGTCTGATATTTACCACTTCTGTTTTATAGGTTGGTTTTAGAAAATAATGCATTAGGATAATTACCCTGAAAATATAATTTATAATTAGCACCACCTGGTGGACAAATTTGAACTTTGTTAAAAATATCATGTAAACTGAATTTAGTTGATTGACTTTGCTCTAAGGCAGGGGTCAGCAACCTTTTTTACTCAAAGAGCCATTTGGGACCGCCCCTAATGAAAAAAAAAGCACCCGGAGCCACAACCCGTTTTGACATCATTATCTATATTATGCATGTATATATTATATCAAGGGTGCTCATTACGTCGATCGCGATCGATTTTCAGGGACATAAGTGTAGATTGCGGGCCAGAAAAGATAAAAAAAAAGTACTTCTTTCTTTTCATCTTCATGTTTATTTGTTACATGTTTATTTCAACATTATTGTTTATGTACTGATGATTAAAAACTACACAGTGAGTTTACATAAAGATACTTTTGTATTAACAGATGAGGCGTTTTATTACAAAGACAGAAAGCAGCGCCCATCGTATTCGTGCTCTGCTGTAAACGGTGCAATGCGGGTAGCGTGGCATATTGTGAGGCATTTGGCGCTGCTGGCTCCGTATTGATGGGGAACGACGACTACTAATTTAGTGCTCCGTCCTCCGAACACACAATATATTTTACGCACACACCTCCGCTCCGTGCTCACACCCCCATCTCAAGCTGCACGCGCCCCTCCCTCGTGGCACTCGCGCCGCTCAGCACAAACACACACTCGCCAACAGTATAAAGCGCGTGCCTCACAGCTTCCTTGATGAGCTCGTATTTATCGGGCGAGAACTGCAGAGCTTATAGCAGGAGGAGAAACGCGGGGCGGCTTTAACAAACTCCGGTTGCTGGACTTTTACCGGGGACATGATGTGCCGCGGGGAGAAAAAGACGTTCTGAAGGCAGAGTTTGTCAGAGGATGTCCGATTGGCCATTCTGCATGTCAATCAAGTCCCGTACTTTTCGGTGAGGATTTTGATTGGCTGGTGGATTTTCAAGAAGCACTCTCTTCCCCTTCAATCTCCCCGAAGATGAGCGGTCGATCGCGACCGACGCAACGAGCTCCCCTGCTCTGAAACACACATCACCGCACACGGGAGTCCAAAACACCGGCGCAAACTCTCCGTCACCAGAAAGCCGCTCCCCGTTCCGCGCCAAGCCCTCGACAGAAAATCACTCCAGACCCGGAGTGTTTATTGAAGCCGCCCCGCGTGTCTCCTCCTGCTATCAGCTCCTCAGCCCTCGCCCGACAAACACGAGCCCACCAAGGAAGCTGTTTTTTACGTGGCACGTGCCTCGCACGGAGCCAGCAGCGCCTTTGAAATGCCATGAAAAATGAACAAACTAAAATAAATTTGAATTTTTATAAAATACTCATTATTTTCCAAAGTCACAGGGAGCCACAACAGAAGGATGAAAGAGCCACATGTGGCTCTGGAGCCATGGGTTGCCGACCCCTGCTCGAAGGCATTGGGGATGACTGTAGTTTTTGCTCTGCATCTGAGAATGTCATTAAACTCCCTCCAATAATCTTTTTGATCCCCAGGGTCATTATTGAATTGTGTAATAAATTAATTTTGTTTGCTTAATTGCAATAATTTTGTTAATTTGTTTTTTTATTATTATTATTATTTTTATTTTTTTAAATAATGCACAGTAGGATTACATGAAACAACCTGAAAACCCTATGGATGGAAAAACTCCAACAAAACAGTTTTAAAAGTTTCATAAAAAATGTACATCTGGGACTTATTGCACTTTTATTAACATTTTTAATACATTGTAGAATAAAATATATGTAAGTCTGTGCAGGTTCAGCAGTCTAAAAGCCAAAAAAAATCTTTGTTCTGGTTGTGATGCCTTTATCATTTCTTCCATAAAGTCCATGAGGCTGTGATCATAGTGTTGGGGTCACAGGTGACCCTCCTCAATCTTGAGAAGCACCAGGAGCAGACGACATACTAGAGGGAGCAGAGAGTGTGACTAATATATTAGGATCCTCTGTAACTTGTGTCTGTACCTGTTCATGAAGAGTTGCAACACGCACCGAGACCGTGTGGGTCATGTCCTTATCCTGGGATGGGGAAATGTAAAAAGCAGCTTCTCCTCTACTTTGTTTTTTCCTGAGGACTTTCAGGAAGTGGAGTCTCTGTTGGGCTTCTCTCACCAGTGCAGTGGTGTTATCTGACCAGAAGAGGTCCTCAGAGGTGTGACCTCAGGAATGTGAAAAAAAAACATCACATTCTCCCGACAGTTGCCTCTGACGTGGAAGGAAGCAAAGATGGTTTTATTATTTCTTCCCAAAATCGATGATGAGCTTTGAGACTTTGTTCTTCACACTCCACTTTTCTAGCTGCTGAACTTCTTCAGTGTCTCTGTTTCTCTTGTAATGAGATTAACCCCTGTCTGCATTCCAATTACATAAATATGTAATTTCATAGAGTTTACATTGCCTGCCTTAAGAATTTATTGAAAATGAGAGATTGGGACAAAATAAAGTGTGTTATTGAGTGGGTCCACCCACCTGCAAAATAGATACATCACCTTCCAAAAATGCACAAATTTGACCTGTAATAACAAAAGTGATGTAAAATTAAATTTATCCCACTTTCTTGAAAATACCACAGTGCAATATAAATCAATATTTTTGTGTGTAAAGTTTAATGTTTTCTTTTTACCCAGGACTTAATAGGATATTGCTTTCTTCTGAAACCAACCTCTAGTGGTCATTTGAGGAACTGCTAGGTCAGGTACTTCTGAATAGGCTCCATATTGGCTATCCTCCTTTTTATTTTGACCTCATTTGGAGTTACAGGGGAACTTTTGATAGTACCTAGGAAAAATTCTTGACAGCCAGTGGACAGGCTGGTTTTCCTTTGAATTTCTTTTTTCCTATTTGTGTCTGTTTTGCACATTACTGCTCCCAAAAGAGCAGTTTTAGTAACTATATGGTATTTTTGGCAGTTTAGTCCACCAAGTCTTTGTTTTACTTGTAAAAGTGTTTTATCTGTATGAAAACCAAATAAGGTGTGCACATTTTGGCACTCCCCTTCCAATTTCGCCAAAACAGCTGGATGGTTTGGTAAAAGTTTTTGGAGACACATTTGTTTTTTATTCCCTTCCTCCAATAATGACTATTATGAAGCAACCTAAAACTTTACATATCTCTATAATACAATGTGAGCTTTTGTTTGATATTTTTACTTTGAAATAATCTGGCTATGTACTTTTTTGATGTGTATTTAAGTTTATGTTTTCAACAAAAAGCTTAAATTTCTCTGTATAATAGGTGAAAAAAGGTATTTAATTCCCTTCTTGTTTTTAAATGTTATCATTAACAATTATTTAGACAAGCTTTCCCACAGAACACATATACGTGTGTATTTAAATACTCGCTCTGGTCAATTTCTAAATATTCATCCAACCACAAAAGGATTTTGTTGGAGCTGAATCAGACAAAGATCCCTTAGTAAATGGTATCAGTATGCATTCCATTTATTAATAGGTTGTTCAGTGGCAGGAATATAAGGTAACATTCAATTGTTATGGTGCATATTTAGACATTATTTTTGGTCCATTTTGTGACTGCCTATGTGATCAGAGCTTAAAATATATATACTGTTCCTAATTTGTTGCATTTTTAAGGTTAAGGAGTATTTATTCACTTTTTTTAAAGTTTCACATCAAGAAAAACCCCAAAAAACAGAACCAAAGTTGTGAAAAAACAGATGTAGATTTATTTAAGTTTCTTCCTTTGAAAGTTGTCATTATAAAAACACACTTTCCAGATCCATTCCAAAGACTTTGTCTAAACACGAGTCATTTGAGAGCGCTGTGACAGTCAAACTGAGCTGAATGACCTGATGAGAGACAGAGCGTTTCTGCTCCTTGTGTCAGCATGGACCTCCTTCTCCTGCAGTCCCCTCCTACTTCTCCGCAAATAGGCAAAGCGTTGGTTTGGAGTAAACCAAAGAGGGATCTTTAACTGTGCTTGCCGCTGGGTTTCTGCACCTCATACACCCTCACAGCAGCCATCACTCACACACATTATCACATGCATGCGCGCAGCAGCAGACATATGGAGTACTACTGCTTCCTCCTGCTCTGGATTTGTAGCCAGCAGTTTGGTGAGTTATGAAGCGTCACCATTTAAGTTCTTACTTTGTGCATCTTTTTAAGATAATGTAAAAATCTAACTTTACAACTGTAACAGAGTGTTTATTTATATAAGTTTTGAAATTAACCTTAATTTAGTGAAGTTGATCATTCAGGTTTTTTGTGAATCACATTTGGGACACTTTTGACCTAAAATTTCATGTGAAAGAATGACTCTCATGACAACTTGACTTTTGACCCTTTATGATTGAGACAGACAGGAAAGCAGACTCTATGTTTACCCTGGAAGATATAGTGTTCTCTTAAGGTTTATAGAGATCCTTGATGTTCTGTCTGAGGAAAGTTGATTTTGTGAGTTGGTGCTCAGCCAGAATTGCGCTCAATTGCCAGTGAAATCCTTTTAACAGTCACACATCTGAGCAAGATGAAAGGATAGGGGAGTGACAAAGAGGCAATTAAAAGGCTTAGAACAACATTTATGTTGTGCTGTTCATATGTTGGTGGGATTTGTGAAATATTAAACACAAAAATGAATAAATAATTGTAGTAAGCATAAGTAAATTCATCAAATACGTTGTTTAAATCACAGCTTTTTTTGATGTCGTGGTGCTGTAAGAACTTACATAAAGTTTGGTTTTGAGTTTTGCAAACTCACAACAGCAGCCTGACGTCTCAAACACAAATTGCCGGGGCTATAAGCTATAAATGCTTGGATTTAAGTTATTTTCGGTTATTTCAAACTTCATTAATTCCTTTAGGCGTATTATTTACAAAAGAACCATGTGGCTCTTTTTAAGAATTTTTTCCCAAGAACATTTCAGTCTGTGTACAATTGAGACACTTTGTAAATAACACAAAGCTGCAGAAAAAGAGAAAAGGAAGAACATACTTGTAAATATTTGGTTGGATTTTGGTATTTGCTGGAACAAATGTTTGGGTTGATGCTCCTTATTGGAGTGACCTTGTAGCTGGAGTCTGTTGTGGACTGTGGGTTTTTTTAGAGCACGAGAAAAAGGCTGTCTAAAGTTTTTATTCTTTTGTTTGGACCAAAGATCTCACACAGACATCTTTTAGGCTCACTGCCTCTCATAAATGTAGAGAGTGGTTCTGTATAAAAAAGGAAAGATCATACATTTTTTGGACCTATTGTCTTCATCAGGACTCCTTCAGCACGAGAGCTGCAATTCAAACGACAATCTTACAGTCTCCAAGGCTGGATTGAAAAAATAAATAAATGACATTTAATAAAACCACTGCAGACACGCATAATGATGTTGTCATGAAAGCTCCCCGCTATAATTTTTTTCTGAGAAGGGTAAAAAGTACAAGTGACAAAATTAATCAAAGTCCAATAAAGCAAGTACACTGTAAGAGGAGCCCCTCCATTAAATGGAAAGTATGCAAACTTCAGGACCAAACTAAATCAGATTCTTAGCAGACTGAATAAACAATTGTACTCCAGATTGACCAAAACTGTATTTGCCAGAGTGAAAAGCAAAGATAATTTAAGGAAAGTGTGTTTTTTTCAAGGCGGAGGTGTGGTTAACTGTCAACTCACAACAAGAAGGTTCCTGGTTTGAATCCATCATGAGTGGCATTTGCATGTTCTTCTAGTGGGTTTGTGGGTAATCCACAGGCACAGTCCAGATGAACAAACAGAGGTTAAATCATGATTTGAAACTTTTCCCTGTGAGTGGTTGTCTGTCCCTGATTGTGATGGATTGGAGACCTCCCAGGGGGTAAACCGCCTCTGCCCCATCACCGCTGAGAGACACTCCAGCAACCCCTGCTACACAGAATGAATCCTTTTTTAAAAGTTTTTACACAGACATTTGTCATCAAAATCTGCCCTTTGTATTGATATTTACAACTAATGGATGGAAAAACACAAGTTCCCGCTTATAATAAAGAGTTCTGTTCATTGTTTAGATTATGAAAATGTACGGACTGTATAAAACCAAAGTCCCAATGCGATCAATTCTCCCTTTGGCTGTGCTGTTAAACCTAAAAGATCGCTGCCAACTCCTTTCCAATTTTATGTCTTTCATTACTGAATTTTACAATAGCAGTGAGTTTGTTTGTCTCATCTTGTGTGTTAAAAAATGTGGCAAAAGATCTGTTGTTAGGTAGTTCTGTTAAATAAAAATTAAATAAGAAAATAAACATGAAATGGAAAAATATTTTTCTTTCCAAAATCCAAAATCTTTTGCAAGCAGAGATTTGAAGTTACACTTAGAATGGATGGTTTATTTGCATTTCTTTAGCCATCAATGACTGCAACAAAATAAACTTGAACTATACCCTTTTGCATTTGACAATAAAAAAAAACAAAAGAACACAAAACTGGGAATAATAAAAAAATCAGAACAAGAAATCCCGTGTCTTTGAGATGTGTAAACTAAAAAAAAAAAGTGATTCTATCTGTTGTAGTAACAAAAAATAACATGCAGGTGGGAACAAAACTCTTTAGGAGTGAGAACAGATAATTTAGAACTTTGAAAAGGTAATTCAAATCATTAATCTACACGAGGGAACAGACTTTTGTTTTTAATATATATTATAAATGTGGATGTTGACTTATCCTATTGACAGCTTATTTCGTTGCTGTTCAAGCAGATCCCTCAAAACCCAAAGTAAAAATATATTACTGAAAGTAAAAAGTTTTATTTTACATGTGGCATGTCTGTCTGCATCCATCTTTGTTTTTGTTTTTCTGTTCTATATTCCTCAGATACAATTGTCCCCTTCAAAATGAGAAAAAAAAGAGAGGTTATTTAGATATGATGTAGGTTATAAAAACACTCAAATTAGAGTACCGGTAAGTAAGATGCAGGAAATGAAAAAAGTCCAGCATGTCTTTTGTTGCAGATTTCTTTTCCCTGGACATGGCTCATGTGGTTCTGATGTAGAAAAGTTTATTCCTTTAGCTCTAAAACAGTTTCTGAATCTTGTTTATTTCAGTCTTTTATTAAAAATAACATGAATTCTCAAATGGTCTCAGAACTAATTCCTTGCAATGGGGCATTACAAATATTTGCTTATAGAATGTCAGTTTAATTGGGGTTGAGATTGTAGCCTTAAAAACAGGCAGACTCCATTTAAACTGATCCACATTCTTCTGTTTCTTTATGTCCACTGGATGGCTTCCTAACCAAGTGAACTGTGGGTCCTGGCATCTCTTAAAGTGTTATTTCCTTCACAATAAAAGCTCAAGGCCAGCCATCCATTAGTATTTAGGTATCTATTTCACATAGGGAAAAGAACAAGCTACTAGATTGTTGCAGAACTGATTCCTTGTCTGGTTTCTAATGCTTCCACAGCTAAAACCTTCTTAATCTTCCTTAAATCTTGTCACATAATTGAAAAATAAGTTAATGCTCTTTGTATATCATATTTAAAAGCTGAATCAGTAATTATAGGCTCTTGGCTCTTAAACTCTCACAGGATGTGTTTGTCTTTGTGTAGTGCTGGTGGCATAAATTCTATGTTGTGCTGAGGAGACTTTTGTTGACTCAGAAGCTCTAAAGCTTGTTAAGAAGAGCCTGGTTACATAATAGAGACATCTGTTTTAAGAGACCCCCTTGTGCCTCTTACAGTATTTTCTTTGGTATGGGGGGAATGGGTGTACAGAGTGTACTGAAGGACAGCATCCTTCCAGAGAAAAAAAAACAATCAATGGAAAAACATCACGGAAGGTTACTTAGATGCTGCAGGCCCGATCATACCGGCACCGCCATATCAGATCGGGAAAATGGTTCGATATAAAGATATGTCCGAGTCGGCTGGGTGGATAAAGAGCCGGCACAGATGCTTTATGTCAGTAGGTTTGTGGTGTGGCTCCAGCAGCTTGGTGCTGGGCCAAAGGCAGCATAGGACTATATGGGTCACATCAACAGCCCCGGGCCTGAAGTTTATCTGGGCAGGAAAACCAGCGCACAGGAAACCCAGCAAGACTCCCTTCTTGACTGAAAATATTAGATTTCCTTGGCACATTAGTAGCTTTAAATGGAAACTTGATAACCCTCATTCTCACGCTTTCACCCTGACACTTTCTTCCAAGCTGCCCTGATGTCAAGAGCTCTTATTAGATTTGACTTATCTGAGGATCAAACTATTCCCCTTTTCCTGAAGTAGGAGTTGTTATTTAAGGCGCTTGAAGTCAGCCTGGTAGCACAAAAGGTTTTACAGTCCATTTGGAAAGTCACTAAAATCTAATCTGAAGTTTTTGCCGACTGTATTTCCTGCGCTGTATAGGGCGCAACAGATTATAAGGAGCACAGTCAATGAATGGTCTACAGGGTTCCCGTATTTATTGCGGTGGTACGTTCCATAACAAAACTGCGATATACAGTAGGTGAAATCCACAAAGTTGGATTACAGATGTTTTTAGACTGTTTTACTCCTCACTACCGACATTATACACTTTTCTCAGACAGACAGTAACATTTTCACATTATTACTCACACCGCCTTGTTTTAGACCGGTAAAGGTATTCACGATAAAACCCGCATTTTTGACAGAGCACTGTGTATGTATCCCTCAAAATTGCTTCCACATCAGTAAGTGCAAACAGAAAAAAATCCACATATGGCCCTCGGGAATTAAAGGTGCACTGTCGTTTTTTGAAAAAAATTAATGCTTGTAAGTTCGCCTTATAGTGCGGAAAATACAGTAACCTGTTTTTTTTTATTTTTAGTGCACCACTTTGTTCTTATTTTCAGTCACCTGTTTATGTTTGAAGACAGACACTGAAGGAGGATGTTTGGACCAAATGCCTGTCAAATAGACACAAAGGAAACCAGGACAGAAAATTTGGCAGTATTTATGTGAACAGACTTTATGACAGGGTTGGTTATTTAGTTTAACAGAGGCTTTTTGATAAAAACACATGAAATGGTTCATAACGATGACACTGAAGGTGTAATTAACACTCTTTTCGCAGTAACAACTGAGTCCCTTGTTCATTCTTCAGCCGACTAAAACTGTGGCTTTGACTCTTTTGACATTGACTGCAATCACACAACTCATGAGTCATACTCAGATTTACAAACAAATGAAACAAACGGCAAGTTAATGTGTTTGCTGTGTGTTTAGACAGCCTATTTGGACTCTTAAATTTCGATGTCTGAGGCATACAGACAGGTTCCCAGGACTGAGAATGAGCCTCTTTTTCCATAAAGGAATCCAGCTGTTCAATATGCAGCTTCTCCTCCACATCTCAAAGTACAAGCAGCTGCACACCCAAACAAATTAATCTCTTCTCTCGGCAGTAAAGTGAAGCTGAGTTTCAGCTGTATGCTGTCCCCCTCATTACTTGCACGTGTTTGACTGCTTGCTCATCCAAATACCTAATCAGCCAACTACACAGCAGAAGCTAAGAGCCTGTGTGTAGACATGCTAATGATGTTTTTTTTAAAGCTGAGGCCAACATTAGAGTCTAGAAAATTAGATTTAAGTCAGCTGTATAGTGGATTTCTGAGGTTTAAATAAAACCATAGTTTCTGACTCTTCAAGTGTTCACCACATGAGCGTCTGTCATTGATGGTAGAGCAGGGATTAAAACCCGTTTTAACAACTTTTAAAATCCCATTCCAATCATGTTTTGATGTATTTTAAAAGTATTCACATTGATGATTTAACTGTGATTATGCCATTTTTAGCCCAAATCAAAAAACCTGTGTCTAGCTATGTCCTATTTCCGTCTGTACACCATACTACTAAAAAACTATAAGATGCCCTGGATAGTGCCTTGGATTTAAAAGCAATTCGGACACCATGCTCCTTTCTTTTTTTTTAAACGGCAAAAAGATGTCACCGTCTTTTTTCACCGAAGCAAAAGCCTAACAAATATAAACATTTTACTAAGACTATTTATGAATCCACTGTGTTCTAATGATAAAATATTTAACAGTTTATAAAAAATAAAAATAAAAATTCCACAAAAATTGCTCAGTCGCAATAAATTGTAGGTTAGAGTATATTCGCCAATCTAGTAAGCAATAATGCTTACTGGATTTTCATAGAGACTTCTGGGAAATGTCTAGGGGACTGGATTTTGGAGTTGTAGATATTGGACAACCTGATAAAATGGTGAACGCACAATATATAGTGCACTAAGTAGTGAAGGAATTTGGACAAAGCCATAGTTTCTGCAGAGCTGCAGTGCTTCATTAGAAATTTGCCTCTGAGTTGTGGGCGCGACAGTTGGTGCCCCACAACTCATTCCCCATCACCCATCTGTTTACACTCTTTACCGCTAGCTTACAGCTCCTTGCATCTGTAACCTAACATTACCAGTGCAACAAAAATGGCGAGCAATTTGGAGCTATCCAGTCGTACAGTTCCAGATTCCAGCTCAGATGAGAAAAAACAAAGACGTCCATGGATCTATTTGTCTGAAAGTGGATGCATCAGAATGGAGTGTAGCAGGTCGTGTTGTGCTGAAAACTCAATAAAATATGTCTGAAATATAGTTTCTGTTTCAACCACTATTTTCATCTGCATTTTTTTGTGTGCTCCGGATTCACAACGATATAAGTAATAAAACTTTAGGCTTAAACTCTGTGTCCTCAATCATCAGAAAAATGCCAGAAGAACCTATTATAAAACACCAAAATAACTTTCATTGGAGTGGGTCTTTATACCTTAAAATACCAAAGCTCCATCTTATCACATTGACCTTACAGTTCCATTATTTAAAAACAAAACTTTTTGTTTTTTAGCCTGCAGGATTGCTGGATTTTTTAAAGGCAGAATGGTCAGCAGGCTTTAAGCTGTCAAGCTCCTCTTTTGATGAATCAACTCTGTCCTTTAGCCTGGGAGGCAGACTATATCTCTCCTCCTTGATTGAACTTATCCTCAGTGACCTTAAGCTATGCCTTTAGTGACGCTGCTTTGAGCTCCGACTGTGAAGGTGGCTCAGGGACTCCTCATACTCTCTCTCCTGTAGATCTTTCTTTTTTATGCTCTTTTTCCCATTCATCAATGCATTTTGTTTCAGTAATGTGCCCTCCCTTTTATCTCTCTCATAACCTTAGAACAGATGTTCCGATGTTTATGATTCAGTTTGACCATATTTTTCCTGCCCTCTCTGATCCTTAGCTCTCCCAACAGATGATCCCTGTATCTTAGTCTGGTTCTATTGGACGTCTCTACATGTTAAGTGTCAGTTCTCTTCACAGTCTTGCCCTGCATGGAAGATTGCATTGAAACACCTTTTGATGTATAGGTTAGGGTTATGTTGGCCAGAAAATTGTTTGGTTAAAACACATTATGACAATGTAATATAATCACATTCCAAGGATCTTGATCCATTTGGATCATAACATTTTTGCATTTTTTTTCTAGTATTTTTTTCAAAGAAGCTTGAGTTTATAAATGCAACCTCATATATAAATTGGGTTTAGCTGAACTGAAAATAAAAAAGCTTTGAGTAAAAAAGATTAAAAAAAAAACAGTCCCAAAGAGGCTGAGGGTAGATTTAGCTTAAGGACAGGGAACAGCATAGATTTCAGGGGACACCATATTTATTGTGACCAGGTTTAGGTCTTTTTTCAGTTAAGTTTGAAGCCCTTTCATTTTTTTTTCTTTTCGTGAACCAAAGCGGTTTTCATCACAGGACACGGCTGTTTCAGTTCAGGTCAGTTGAACCTTAACAAGGTTGTCTCTGAGATGGCAGGTGCCATGCTCACACACTTTAGTCTGTAGACCAGCATAGAGCATTTTCAACTCATTAAAATGAATCAGTTTTGAAATGGCAGCAGTGCAAGAGCTGCTTTTGACAGCCTGACAGTTTCAGTGATTCTGTAGTTCATTACAAATCCTCAGCACGAAAGGAACCTGAACTGTTGCAAAAAAACAAAGGCAGTTGTTGAAAAAAGGTAGAGTGATCAGTGTTAACATTTACTAGAGATAGAAAGATCTTGTTTTCCCATCAGTTTTGAAGCAGACGCTATGAAGCACTGAAGAAGCACCGTCAGATGTGTCTCATGATGTCGATTGTGTGTGTAACTGTATAACCAGAACAAACAATAACAAATTTTGAAGTTTATGTGATTAATTACATGTGTTTTGGTTATAGTTTAAGATTATTCACTAAAATTATTTGGCAATCTGAGGTTCTTAAAGTAATACATCTGTTGTGTAATTCACATTATGACTCAAACCTTTTTTTATTATACATAGACCAAAACTTTGGACACACCTTCTTGTTCAAATGAATGAGAAGGTGTGTCCAAACTTTTGGTCTAAACTGTATAAAGGACATGATAGAGGTCAAAACATCTGGCCATAGTTTTTATGTAATACAGTACTTATCGATACTCTGTCAACATAAGAACCTCAGAAAAGGGAAAAAAAACATGTAAATTGCTTATGAGAAATCACGTTTGACTCAGTAACAACAAGGATATAATTTGCTGAAATTTATTTATAGATATTTTAAAATTCTCTGGATAATTCTGCCCATGATGCCAATTAGTTCACCAATAAAATCTAAACATTCACCAGGCATTGGAAACCTTGTACAACTATTGAATACATCTTTGTCAAATGTGGATAGCTTAATATGGAATAGCCGGAAGGGAGATGTCAACCTTCACTCTTCAGTGAGTCATGATTTCAAATCACTTGTATGGAAGTTTTTTTGAGTCGTAATTCAAAGTATTAGGCAATTCTCAATTGACAGTTCAATTTGCAATTCAGGCTTATAACATGAAAGCACATTTTGCAATTTAGAATTTAAAATCTAATTTAATTTTAAGATTTACAATTTACGACGGAGTTTTAGGGCCACCAAAAAAAAAAAAAAAAAAAGTAGGGCCACCAAAAAAAAAAAGTAGGGCCACCAAAAAAAAAAAAAAAAAGTAAATATTACGACATTTTATCTCATAAATTTACGAGAAAAAAACTCATAGATTAACAAGGAGAAAATACAGAAGTTGTCCGTTTATCGGAGCATCGCTTGAAGATGAAAGATGTGGAGTCTTTTTGTGAAGCTTTATTTCCGGATTATTATAGGTTTAAAACAAATAGATTCTGAATCTTTGGCGACTCAAAATCAGATTATTGTCAGTAGAGGGGTTTCCGGGGTTCAGTGTCAGTAAAGCGGAGTTTCATATGTAAAATAAGGAGCTCAGAGACATGTTTTGGTGCAGAGGATCGCTGCAGCTTTTATTCTCCTTTTCATTCACAAACCCTGAAGTTCATCTGTCACCTTACATCATGAACCTGTCATCAGATCCGAACACCAATGCGGAAGTAAAAGTCCCGTTATATCATTAAACAACAAAGATGAATGAAAATAGCCTATTATATTAGCATTAGAACGTTGAAAATGCCAAAAAAGTGATCCTCCTCCTCAGACGGAAGCGTCACACAAACGTAGAGATCTTGTTTTTGGTGGAGGAAGAAAGGATTGAAGTGGAAAGCTGCAGGGACACAGATGGCTTCATCGGGCTGCAGGGATCCTGCAAAACAACAATCAATAAATAAAACTTTAATCCTCCTGTTCACCTGCTGCTCTGCCCGCTCACTTCCACTTAATATCGTAAATTTAGTTTTTTTCTCATAAATTTACGACTTCAAAAATCTTGTAAATTTATGAGTTTTTTCTCATAAATTTACGAGTTTTTATCTCCTAAATTTACGAGATAAAAACTCGTAATTTTACTTTTTTTTTTTTTTTTGGTGGCCCCTCATACTCTGTCGTAACAGTTCAATATGACAATTTCAAAAATAAAATGTTAAATAAAACACTATCAATTGCATTGTAAATTGTCATGGGTTTTCAATGTCCTAATTCAAATGAAAAGGCATTTTGTAATTTACAAATTAATATTAAAAAGTGACATTTCAAAACATGGTTTGCTTTAAATTCATTTTAAAGTAACTTTCAATCTATTGCATTGTAAAATACCATGCTGTTTGTCAAAATTCAAATGAAATTGCAAAACAGCGCCCCGTGGTGTAATGCATTTTCACTTGCATAGCAATGAGCTATGTGTGTCAAAGTTCAAATTAAGATGCAAATTGTCAGACTGTCATCAGGGCGGGGCTACACATTCCTGCGAACACCTTTACACTAGATCAAAATATAATAACTTTAGAGAGACAGCAACAATGTTTGTCGGTTTCAGTATGCATTACCAAGACGCTATTTATCCAATTCACATGTGCAGACAGAAAGTCAGAAGAAGTGAAAACAGCCCCCACAACAACACAACATTTTGTACCATAGTTGTTTTGACTCTGGCTCAGCTGGAATGTTTTGCAGATTAATTTGAAGCACATCTGGGTTTGTTGAGAGTTCTTCCTACTTGGCATTGGCAGAAAAAAAACACACACGCCATCTAAGGATTGACCACAACCTCCCAGAATGGAGAATGACCTGTGAGTTGGGATGTTTTCTATGACAGCCAGAGACGGAATCAACCCATCACTGTGCAGCCAAGAGTCACAGAGACAAAAGCAGCAGGGGGGGGGGTTTGATGGAGGTTTTTTGTGATGCACAAACTGTGAGAAGCCTATTTTACTGCTATTTCCCTTTGCTCAAAATAGACCTCCGTGTCTCATTAGGCTCATGTCAGATCTTTTGTCACACTTTGCTTTTGGCGTCGTTCATCACCGTGTTTGTTTTAGAGTTTAATGTGTTGATAAGCCGCGGTAAGGTAATTCATCTTACGGATGCTGGAACCTCCAGGGAGCCGAGCTCATCAACACTTTTGATTAGTGTGTTGTGGATATCCAAAATGGTGGGAATGGAATTAAAATAATAACACAGATTAAGATTATTTCCCCATCTCTACCTCCAACCTGCCTGACAATTCTGATGAAAAAAGAGGAAAGGGAGCACCTGTCTGTCAACATTAAACTAAAAAAAATAATGACTAATTAATTAAATGACACACAGAGGCTAGAAACTACCTTCTCTAAATTGTATTTTAATTAGAAACTGATTTTATGCTTATTTTTCCCTTCCATGGATAATGCTGATTTCTAATGTTCATTACCTTCTTAAAAAACAAACATCAGAACTCGAGGTTTTTTGTGTTTGAGAAGAGTTTATTGACGTTTTTCATCAAAAACATTTTTCCCCTGTGAAAGTTTATTGTTATTCTCCTCTCTAATAATTGATTTTACATATTTAGCCTCTAGTACTGAGTTCATAAATTTTGAAGATAACTATCAGATGTCTTTTGGAAGAAAAAGAAGAAAAAAAAGAATCTTGTAGGTTATTGTGTTGGCAATTTGCTGCAAAGGACAAAACCTGAGGAGCGAGTTTTTAATGAAAACACGTCAAGAGAAGTAGGACAAGCGGCTCCATTAATCATTTAGACATGTTTGTTTCTCAATTAGACCCTGATTGTATCCCAAATGACTTCAAAAATTGCCCAACCTTCTAATGCTGCTGCATTTGTTGTCTTCCAAGGACTCCATGACTGCTTCAACATTGACACAAAAACACCCAGGATCATCAAAGGCCCAAAACAAGCTCAGTTTGGATACACTGTTCAGCAACATGTGGCTGCTGGAGGAGAAAAATGGTGAGCTGCTCACACACTTCTGCTGATGTTCTTGCATGTCTGTCATTATTTAAGTTTATGCAATATCTGAATGTCATTAGGTTATGCGTGATTTATGTTCTTCAGCTACTTTTATGTTGTTGTAGATCATGAATTGGCTTTACTGTACTTTTGCATCATCTCATTGTCATCCTCTGTTTTTATTAAATAGCAAAAGTTCAGTTTTTCTTTTGAAGAAGCAAACTCTTGATGTCCTTGCGGGTGCCAGATTTCCTTCTGGTGATGTATGGCTAAATGAAAAGCTCTAAAACTTTACCAACATAAACACATGTAGACAAGCTGTTGTACAGACAATTTGTCTTTCAAGACAGAGAAAAGACGAAGTGTAATTCCTCCCTTGGAAAGATCATTGTCTATTGAAACTCTAATTCATCATTTTACTTTAGAGCAGAAGCTGATTTCTGATGCAACGTTATTAGCTCAGCTGAAAAGGAGAATCTAGCATCTGCAAAGAGCTGTTGGCGAGCTCAAAGCTGGCACGTGCAAACTTCTTGCTCTTCAGTATGAATCTTTGTGACTGCTTTCAATGGATGCTTTAAAATTCTAGGTTTTTAAAGCAAAAACGTGAACTCACCAGCCACTATTAGATACACCTTAGTACCGGGTTGGACCCCTGGTGACCATGGAGGTCAGTTGAAACTAGTGAACTCATTGTGATGTCCAAACCAGTCTGAGATGATTCCAGCTTTATGACATGGCACATTATCTTGCTGGAAGTAGCCATCAGAAGATGATAGACTGTGGTCATAAAGGGATGGACATGGTCAGCAACAAGACTCAGGTAGGCTGTGGCGTTGGAACCATGCTCAGTTGGTACTAAGGGGTCCCAAGTGTAACCTGGGGTTATTTGACTTTCCGTTGTCTTTCTATCAGCTGAAACCAGTCTGGCCAATCTTCTCTGACCTCTGGCATCAACCAAGGCATTTCTGCCCACAGACCTACTGATCACTGGGTATTTTCTCTTTTTAGGATCACTCTCTGTAAAACCTAGAGATGGTTGTGGGTGCAAATCCCAGTAGATCAACAGTTTCTGAAATCCTTAGAACAACCCGTCAGGCACCAACAACCATGCCACGTTCAAAGTTACTTCAATCTCCTTTCTTCTCCATTCTTATGGTCTGTCTGAACTGCTGTAGATCAACATGACCATGTCTACATGGCTAAATGGATTGAGTTGCTGCCATGCAGTTGGCTGATTAAAAATATGCTTAAACGACAGTTGAACAGATGTACCTAATTAAATGGCCAGTAAGTGTATATAAAAAGGTTCAATTTTTTATATGACTTTTAAGCTTTTTCATTATAGCTATGGCTGGAATTGTAACGTGAAACCAAGGGAGGTAACCCAGATGCAGGAAAGACAAGGAGGCTGAAGGACTAGGAAGGCTATTTAATGCCAAGTGCGAAAGCCAAACAAAGATCATCCAAAATGATCGCTGCGACAAACATAAACAGGAACAGAAACCTTAAAAAGGATCCAAATCAAAGCATCGTAAGAAACAGCTATGGGAAAAAAGGCGGACAGAGAAGGAAGAGTGAACCTCCAGAGGAGGTACAGCTGACCAGCAGGGACTAAACGTATCAGGTATCAAGAAAAATCCCCCATACCTTTTAAAGAAACAGAGTTATACTTTTCCTTAACATTCCATGCTGCATAGGTGAAGCTGAAATCGGCTAAAATCTGCAGATTTTGCATGCATATATATAAAATGGAGAAGTCCAGTTTGTTTTGACAGACTGAAAGTCCACAAGTCATGGCCATGATCATAGTCATATGTGATTGTGTTAGTGAAGTGTAACACAAAAGGAAAAGAGACATGACTAAAAGAAAAATCCATGTTATTGTATTATTAGACTTTTAAAAATTAATTTTATAACATTTTTACTAAGGCTGTCAAATCATTGTGATAGTCACAATTATTAATTACAGACAAACCACCACGTTATTTATTTTTTTATTGTGTTAGTCCCATTTATAGTCTATAGCTACTATTTATTGTGTAAGGGATAATGCCCATCAAGGTGTTTTTTATCAAAAATGAAATTTTTATATTGGAAACCTTGAAAAGGCATTATCCCACTCATTCCACGGTCACTTACGAACTAAAAAAATATATAAAAGTACAAGTTGTGCTTTATTCTTATTGTGTTTTTAAGTTTAAATCATTTAAATACGCAGATAAGCAGTGTAATGCGTTGTCATGGTAACAGCTACCAAGCCTGCACCAACCTTGCTCTGCAGCAGCAGAGGAAAGTGGCATATAATCTGAACAACGCAGAGAGAAAGTGCACCTTCTCCTGATGGTTTTTGTCCAGATGACAAAGCAAAAGTTTGTTTTAAAGAAAAAAAATCTAAATAATTACCCTCCATGCCACTTCCTTGTGCCTCCTCTCCTCCTTCATATATTCTCTTCTCTCGTTCTCTTGGGGGTGTGAAAAAAGCGTGAAATACTGTTATAGCAAAACACTTCATAAAGCTACATTTTTAGCTGTGTTTTGATCTTTTACTGTGCCGCAACATCACACATTTAAATGAAAATACCTTGAAAGGAAGCTTTTCACAGCAATTATAATTAGATTGAAAATAGATTCAGTCGAATAATTATATTTACAGGTCACACTGAAACAAAAAATCATCACACGACAGCACTAATTTTTAAATCAGCAAATGTTTTAGCATAATTTCTAAATGAGTGATACTGGGGGAAATATGTAGTAAGTTATAAGTGACTCTATTTATTCTGTGACAAAGGGTTCTTTCAGGCTACAAGGTGATTGTGTTTTGCCTCTGTGTTTGTTCAAAAACATGTAAATACTTCCTGATGGAAAATTTGTTTCAAATCAAGCTTTGAAACGCTTTTATTGACACGGCTGTTGTACATGAAGTAGCACAAAATAAGGAAAAAAACAACAACAAAACCTCACCTATCTCTGTCTGTAAACCAATGAGATTCTCTGACTGTTTCTGTGTTTATTTTTATTGTTTTTTTTTCCAATTATTATTCCAAGCAGCTGCTTAATGCTAAAGTCTGGCTCAACAGGAAAAGGTCTGATGCATGGGGAAAGTAGGTCACCAGAAAGGAAAGTTCATTTGGTTAAATGTCTCAGAACTGAATGGAAACTTTGGTAACAAATGATCTATAAATGGTCAGAATAACACACACTTGACAGAAAATAGTCTAAATAAAAATAAACAGCTTTATTTATGGATTTAAAAGGCTGTTGATACCTCTCTCCTGAATCGGTTTTGAACCTTGTAGATGTTGCAGACAGACCTAAATTTTCCATTTGCTTTACTCCTTCGAAGTGACGTGTGGATCACAGAATGGACACTGTCAGTTCATGAATTTTATGCTGCGATGCCTTGGCTGCTCACACAAACGGAACGCTCTGTAATTCATCTTTTCTTTCTCTGTATGTGGCAAAATAAAGAATCTGTTATACTCTAAAGTTGAAAGGCTTTGTCATTCATTTGTCTAAATCTGCTGACTTTTAGACTTTTTTTTTTTAAGATTTTAGAAATTACTCAGAAAAAAGGTGAAAAGAAGATGAACCTTCACTTTGCATGTTTGATGCTTTGCCTTTATGTTTGCTGATGCTCCCCCATGATTCGCTTCAAACGTTCTAACCTCTCTGTTTTCTTTTTTTCATCTGAATTTTAGTGATTACTTATTTTTCCAAGTGAGATTTTCTATTTTTGTTGGATTTTAAAGATTGTTCAAGTTGGAGCTGGATTGCATCAAATTGCTTACTCTATTCAAAACTTAGAACTATGGACTTTTCCTAACTTATAGGAGAGGACCAAATCAAATAAAGTAGAAACCTTTGTTGATTTACTCTTCGCCTTTAGTTTTTTCACAAGTTTCTGTACATCGAATGATATAGACCACAGCTTTTCAAACATAAATTTTAAAAACCACTTGCGAAAAATGCAACAAAAAAAAAAGGCATTATATTTATATTATTATAAATAATATGTCCTCAAAAACGACTAAGTTCAGAAATGACTACAATTCCAGGAATGTGTTATTTCCTCACATTTTCCGAATATCATGGTAAAAAACTCCACCACTCTCCGTGGGGAGCTTAGAAAAAGTCATATAACCCTAAACTTGCATAGAGCTGGGGGTCTTAAAAGCTGACAGGATGCACGACCCCGCATGCTTTAGTCATACTCCATAAAAATCTTTCTCTCACTATTCCACAGTTTATTTTTCAACAGTTGAACCAGGTCACCTCAGAGGAGACTTGAACTTTCACTTATAAGTGCATTGAATCATTGCTCACCATCATAAACTGCAGGGACTCCAATTAGGAGTTTGGCCTTTATGAGTAGTAGTTTCAACTGTCCCAAGAATAGTAGAGCAGTAAAAAAAAAAACTACTCTCAATTTCATTTAAAACTTAGATTTATTCCTGATTGTGTTAGTGCTACGTTCACTCTCAATACGCTTCTGCAAGCTAACTTTGAAACAAATGATAGAAAAGAAGTTAAAATAAAACCATTAAGAATTCCCCAACTTGATTCTTAAGTTATTTTTACCTTTAGTGCATAGCATTTGGATGTAAAGTAATAGTTTGCTAGTTGTGGCATTTCTTGATCTCATTGGGGTTTTCAATGCTGGGTAATAATAAGTTACAATTACTCAGATACATTTAATTGAGAACGTTTTTGCAAATAGTTAACTCCATAAAGTGTTTTCACAGCATCATACAATTTATTTTACTTACGTAGATTGAAACCGCTAAACCTGTACTCCTAATCAACTACAATCGATTGTAGTAACTTAGTTACTAATTGTTTTTTGTTTTTTTTAGTAAAATTAGTTTACTTTATTTTAGGGATGTATTATTGAAAAAAAGGGGACAGTGAAGATTTTTAACAGTTAATCTGGCCAAAACAGTTTAGCTTAGACAATAAAAACACAATGTGGCTCCAATCAAAGGGCTGTTTGCTAACTCAGCAGTGATGCACGGTGACATTAAAGCAAGTATGGTACTTATTAAACGCTTAAAATTCATCATAATTTGGAAAAAAGGAAGGATCAGATACAAAATCTTTAATAAAAGAAAGAAAAAGTTTAAACATTGGATATTTATTATTTATGTTTGCTCAATCAATACAGTAGATTGAAACAAAAATTCACATTTTTATGCCAACATTGGAAAATCCTAAAATCACACATTAATAAAAAAAGAAAAGAAAAATATTTACCATCTAATTTAATCAGTACTATTTTAACTTTTAACTCAAGTTATTACTCGGATGACTACTTTGTATTTCTATTTGTATAAGATTATTTTAAAATAAAGTAACTCATACTTGAGCACAGATTTTTGATACCTTACCTGCCTATGGTATTGTTTTTTATGTGCTTGGGTGAGTCAAGACACTTTCTTTTTTTTTTTCCCCGCAAGACATTTTACTCCCTTCCTCATGTTATTGGTACATATCTAAAGGTAAATGGTGTATACTTGGTATACCTTTCTCGAAGGCCCAAAGCACTTCCCAGTTACATTCCCATTCACACATTGATGACGGCTCCGCTGCCAAACACTGGCGACAACCCTCCACCAGAGGCAAGGTGGGGTTCAGTGTCTTGCCCAGGGACACTTCGACACATGGGTGGGTAGGGCGGGAATTGAACCTGTAATCTTAGATCAGAGGTCGACTTCCCTACCAGCGCACTGCGGCCGTTGTGACATAGTTTTTTTCTTCATAATGCTCACAACCAACATTGTCTCTATGGGATCTCAGTTGATGTGATCGTGTTAAAAAGGAGGCATCCCGTTCATGTAGACATAAACATAAGCATGAGCCAGCACGACATCGGAGTAGCACACTTGTGCTGGGGCAGAAATGTGGTTTCACAGCATAGTCCTCTCTTTTTTTTTTCCAAATATGAACAACATTACCACATTAATGACTGTCTGGTTTTGTGCACGGCACTTCCTCTAAACCCCAAAAGTTTGTATTCCCTGGTAACCATGGTAGGAAATGTTATGCTTTCCTAGTAGGCAAAGAAAGAATGTCAGTGTTATTGTAATTCCTGCATTGATGATGTACACATGCCATAGCAACTGACCCCAATGAGCTGCAGAACCTCATTATTTGAACAGCTTTCATAGAAATCACGGCATCCAAAGACAGCAATGCTAAGCCAACCTAACAACAGTTTCTTTTCATCTAAGTACATGTGTCCTGACATGAACTTAAGCTGCAGTTTCTCGTCTTGCCCACAGAGACAGCAGCAACTGAAATGTATTACTTTTCACTAGAAAAAAGTGAAAAATGTTACATCTACTTTTATGATGCTCATGGGGATAAACAATTACGCAGCAATATCCATATGCAGTATTGATTCCAAAGTGAGTGAATCTTTCTTTTATGTAAAAGCCATTTTTGAACTTAAATCAAAGCAGAGAATACAGGAAACCCCACCAATCAATGAAAATTATAAAGCTACCCTAACAGGTTCATTTAGACCATGCAGCTGCAGGGCTGAATGCAGGTTAACCCTTGTGCTATCTTAGATGACCCCACCCTTGCATTGAAGTGTCCTCCCTACCATGACAAAGGTGGATAAAGGTGGAAAGATTTCATGTAATCCATGGACACCAGTGAGGTTCACAAATCATTGTTCTTTGTGAACTAAACCACTTATAGACCCTTTTATGTTATTTATTGGATCTGCTGGACTGATGGAGTGCTTTTTTTTGGCATTTAGACTTAGTTTTCTAATTTCTTCTAAGTGACTCAATTTCCTCTTCTTTTATTTCTTTGCATTTACTCCATTCTACATATAAATTCTGATAGAAACTCATCTGTTTCATGTTAGTTATTACTTATGCTGCAGACTTTATGCTTTTCTGTTCAAATCCTGATTCCACCAACGACTTTGTTTGGATTCCTCCTTTTGTGAAAATCTGTTTTCCTGGGATTCTCTGCATTCATGGCTTTGTTCTTGCTCCATAGAGAGGTTTTTACTTCTTATTCTTCATCCATCTTCTTGTAACTTTTTCCTGCTTTGAGCTGTCACTTAACCACACAGCTTAGAGCTGGGTGTGTCCGTTACAGAGATGTTCCTTTAAACTCCTCCTCTGAAGTATTTTCAGTTCTTTACTGACATATTTTACAAGTCCAATTTAACAAACAGTACTGAAAACAACGGGGGGGAGTTATCCTACAAAAAAAGTTTGTTCAAATGTTTTGGGTGCTTGATTATTTCATTTTCACATAGAGCTTCCCAGTAAAGCACAGTCTTGGTAATTGTAAGGCTTTGACCTTGCAGTGGATGAGCCACAGTCTGTTTTAGCTATATAGTGGTGTCGAGTGTCTTTCCTTTGGGACACCATTAAACTGGGAATTTCTTACAGGCTCCTGACCCTTTGATTTTAGCTTAGAGCTCACTGTTGCTTAAATCCATGACTGATCAATTGGATTTACTATAGCTTTCGCAGAAACATTATAGGCACATTAATTTACTCATCACTACAGAATTGACAGTTAGTTACAAAAATGTCAATAATATCTCATAGGAATAAGAGCAAGATCAATTTGAACATTGGGATATTGTAATTTACATATATTTCAACAACAACAGTCTTTTAGTACTTTGAAATGCTGCTGACAGGCTGGGATCATGTGCAGATCAGAACCTTGGTGGGAATACCCTGAGTCCAGACGTGGATGGTGACCATGGAACTGATGATGTATCCCAGGAGGCAGAAAGCAGTGGAGGTTAGGGTGGAGAAAGGTTTGAAGAAGGCCTGGAATGTGGATACACAAACAGTGGGGAAATTTAAAGAAAAATACAGGCAGTCCGTAGATGTTGAATGCATGATACCATGAAAGTGAAAGCAACTGCAGCCTAAGGCGCAATGAGGAGGAAATCAACTTCTTTATCAAAATTACACCAACGTACTATGTTGGGATGTCTTTGTGTTGTTTCTGAATTTCATGTACAGTTTCATCTTTTTTTCTTTGTTTTCAATGAAACAATGTGAGGCAAGAGTATATTCAGGCTGTCACGTTTAAAACTCTTGCGTTCACACGTAGTTATGCACATTTTGAAGAATGTTTTAGGGATTTACAAACAAAACACCCAGCCATTGAGCATGCGTTAAAGTTAAATCAGGTTTAACTTTGACCAATAAGGGACAAGGATTTAGTAGTGAAATGTGGTTTGCGTCCCTTTTTCAATTGCCGAAGTGTCAACCATTTCAAAATTGATCAGGAAAGAGAATTAATAATTGCTGTTTTTGTTCAACTGGAATCCTATGACACCAAGTCTTTCATTTATCGGAATAGAGCTGTGAAAGAAAATGTCTGAAGCAAGAGTGCGAGATTTACACCACTTCGACATTTTGCACTCCTCTTCCAACTGTAAATGGCGGACAAGCGCAAGTAAACAGTAGAAAAACAAAAGAAAAAGACGTCTCTCCCTGCTTCCCTACATTTGTCTCCAATATATTGAATTTGAGCTTTCTGTCTGATTGATTCATTCCTTCTATACATCATCATCACTCCCAAATACAGTATAACCATAACTACTTCATCCTTGTCTTTTTTCTATCCCAACACTGTGCAACAGTCATCCCATCTATAGATTTATTGGTTCTGTCATTTGATTTACCTTCAGGCTGAGATAACCTAATATAAAGGATTTAAAAGTTTTAATAAATATGAATCATTGGGGCTGAAGCAAAACAGGTTGATTTAAAAAGGTTCTGGGTGAAAGTTGGAGGATATTTTGATTATTTTTGCTTGTGTATGTTTTAAACTGTTGGATGAGTTTGGGATGCATATAAAAATATCAATCAGTGATTGTTTTTTTTTTTTTTTTGTCTTTTCCACTGTAAAATAATGAACACAAAAAATTCTGAAGCACTATAACAAATATGAGATCAGAAGTCTCAGTGTAACGGCAATTAAATAAAATGCATCTATCTGGAAGGGTTTTGGATGTTTTTATACTTAATTCATGATTTTTTTTCCAGGAGTTATAATAATTACAGTTCTGGTCATAATACTTACAGGAAGTCAACATTCAAAAATATGTTTGAACAGCATTGAAGAAGTACTTTTTCTCAATTTTAAGGGACCTTAAAGAATATCTTAAGTTAAAGTTCATATGATTTAACAACTGTTTCTTTTCAGGTTGCTAGTTGGTGCTCCCTATGAAATGAATGGACCTTACCAGACTGGGGACATTTATAAATGTTCACTGAGCAAACGGACCAATGGCAATGGTTGCTCAAAGCTCAATTTAGGTATGTTATTACCATTGATTTTAGATGCAAACTGAACTAAGTGACTCCTACCCCATGGTGTTCCAAATAGGAAGTTCCTGCTGGTACCAAGAGGCCACAATCCCACAGATTTCTATTGAGAAACAAACAGCTATTATTCAGTCATTCTATTTGTCAGAATAACTATTCAAGCTCTACTACCTTTTCTAAAATGATCTTGCTCAATCTATTTTTCTTCCTGAGATTGTTTCTGTTGTGCAAGTTATTCCTGTTATAAACTGGCCAACCAGATGCCTCAGTAAGATTATGTGATGCCTGCTGGCCACCCACATTTGAAACATTTGATTGACAGATTCTCCAGAGTTCGTTAGGTGGTCTCAGGTCGAGCGTTCGAAACATTTGATTGGCAGAGTTTGTTTAACCTGCTTTCAGTGGTAGGGGTGTGGACTTTTCTCAAACTCACTCCTGATTGGCGTTAGTGGTTGCCAAAGAAACATTGACTCAGACCAACTCGGACCAATCTCCACTTACTGACGTCATCTGATTCCAACATGGGGCCATCTGTATTGTGAAAAAATAGAAACCGGTTGACTTCATTTTGTTGGAACTGGAAGCGTGCCATTTTCAATGGATGACAGCTCACTCACTCTGTCCAATTCTTATGTACAGTCAATGGTTATTACTGAACACCATACAGTTTTCAACACAACAGTGTAATACAATGAACAAAGCAACAAAAACAGATGGTTAAACAAGGTAAAGTTTGATCTAAAAATTCAAGTCAAATATCATAAGAGATGATAATTGGCTTGTTTGCAATATTAGCTTCTTGGAAAAGATGTCATATAGAGACAGATATTATAGAAGGTTGCCTGTTTCACAAAATGTTTTTAAAGTTATTTGAATATTATCATACAAGCACCAAACTTTATATTTTAAACATTATCAATGTTAAAAAAAAAAAAACTAGAAGCTATGAAATGCAGTGTTTAGTATCTTTACTCCCAATAAAGCAGTGGGAGGTCCTTGGTTTGTTGTGCAATATTAGTTGGATTTTTTTTCAAACAAATACTGTCACAATTTATTGTGACATGTGTTGTTTATTTTCAGTCTTAATTACTTAATTAAAGACTTTGTAAGACCCAGTTGATGTATAAAGTCCTAGCTAAAAAAAAAAGCCCTCAATTTCCCCCCTTTTTTTTACATGGGTAGAATTTTTCGTCATTATCATAGCAACATGTGTAAGACAGACGTGTGGGTCCCATACCGATCATTCCACATTCTCTCAAAGGTTTATGTTCATTTCCATCATTGCGTGTTTTGCCACACAGTTACCTCATCCGGGTTGCATGTGTTGTGTTGGTTAGCCACGGTAAACATTCAGATGTGAGGATGTGGACACTGCTTTAACTGGGCAGAGAGCAATAACAAGCGCAGATGGCAGCAGCTGTGTTTGGGGTCGAGGGAATTGTGCACTTGTGATGATGTGCGTCAAAAGTGCCTCTAATTGAAATTCATTTTCCCTCAAGGAAGGATATCTTTGACCAACGTGTCGGAGCGAAAGGACAAGATGAGGCTGGGAATGACTTTAACATCTAATCCGAAAGACAACAGCTTTGTGGTAAGAATGCCTTTCATGCTAACACTCTGTTTCTGTCAACGTCTGGGTAAAACGTGGTCAAAAAAAGGGACAGTTCCAGAATCTTGGATGTTGTTTGCTTAAGATGTTCCTCTTGTATTCCAGGCCTGTGGGCCCTTGTGGTCCTATGAATGTGGCAACTCGTACTACAGCACTGGGATTTGCTCCAGAGTTAATGAAAGTTTTAAGTTCTCTAGAACCATTGCCCCTGCCTTTCAGAGTAAGCTTCTAAATATGTTCTGTTAACTTAAAAAAATGTTCTAGATAATAGAGTTACTATAATAAAACTTTTGTCTCCCTTTCTCTGACAAAATATTAAGGATGTGAAACCTACATGGACATAGTAATAGTCCTTGATGGCTCAAACTCCATCTACCCATGGTATGAAGTACAAGCTTTTCTTATCAACATTCTGCAGAAGTTTCATGTCGGACCAGGTCAAATACAGGTGTGTCTAATATCAAATATTTATTTGATATTAAAATAAAGGAGAAGCTGGAATGCACTGATAGTTTCTCTCTTCATCATTCCCTCCTTTTCTCCATCCATCCAGGTTGGCGTTGTCCAATATGGTGAAAAAGTCGTCCACGAATTCAAACTCAGTGACTACAAATCAGTGGAGGAGGTGGTGAAAAGGGCACGCAGCATCAACCAACGGGGTGGAGAGGAGACCAACACAGCCCTTGGCATCAACACAGCACGGTACATTGTCTGTACATACTGATGAGCAGCATTACCTCACACAGGCTTGCTTCAGCGGACTATTCACTGAATATACAAATACACATTCTTGCAGCTCGGAAGCTTTCAAACAGGGAGGCCGACGTGGTGCCAAAAAAGTTATGATTGTTATAACTGATGGAGAGTCACATGATAGTGCCGACCTCAAGCAAGCCATTGAGGACAGTGAGAAGGATGACATCACCCGTTATGCCATTGCTGTGAGTTTGAAAGTCAAGAAAATACATAAAATTTTGATTTTTCAACTTCAGGTTATAACTTGTTTTGCATGTGAATTATACATACTTTATATAGTTGTAAAACACTGTAAAATTTAAAAATTCACTCCAATTACAATTCTGCTTTTTGGGTGTTTTTAACATGTTCTTGTGGCATTTTTCACATGATGGAGGTCATATATCAAGAAAATTGATCTCAAATTACATTTCTGAGAATTTCTTTTAATTGAAATCGTGAATCAGGAGCAGAAAACTAAATGTCATTGGAAAAAGATTGTAGTTGTGATGTAGGTGCTACAGTCAGAGGATCACAAGCTCCCTGCTACTCTCCATTCTGATGCATTTTATAAAAGATCAAAAGAAGATTGGGACTTTAATGATGTGATGGCATTATATTAAAGCTATTCTTTAAGAGTTTGAATAAAAATCAAAGTAAAAAATGTTCAAAGTTGATGGAAAACATACCATCTGTGAAGCCGATATTTTCCAGACAGCATAACTCTTTGGTTTGTACCAGTCAAGTTGATGGCAGTCCTGGGTAAAGAGTGAAGTCATTTTGTAGAAAATCAAATGGAATTGGTGACGGCTCGGACGTGTTTACAGGAAAGAAACACCATTTTAATGCTGTATATTTAACTGTTTGAAAAACACTTGTAGAAATGTTAATGCAGGTGCTTTCCAGGTGCTTGGCTACTACAACCGCAGAGGAATCAATCCAGAAGCTTTCCTCAGTGAAATCAAATACATAGCCAGCGACCCGGATGACAAACACTTCTTTAACGTGACTGATGAGTCGGCGCTGAAGGACATTGTGGATGCACTGGGAGAACGGATCTTCAGCTTAGAAGGTTGGGCAAGGTTTTTCCTAACTTAAATTTATCTGATCTACAAAGAATGAAAGAGAAGTTTAGACATTAAAAAATTCAGTTTTATCCATTTTTTACACATTTAAATTTGTCAAAATAAGAATATTAGTGCCCCACAACCTCACTGATCATTACACAATCATGTAATATTTATAAGTCAGATGTTGCTGCCAGAAAATGAAGTTTCTCTGCATTTTCTTTGAACTCTTAAATGGACTTGTTTACATAGGGACCAGCAAGAATGGGACAGCATTTGGCCTCCAGATGTCTCAAGCAGGGTTTTCTGCTCACAGTGTTGAGGTGAGTCTGCCTGGCCCCTGATGAGGAAAACGACACACATTGGCTTAATTTCACGAGCATCGTAACTCTTCCTAACACCCTCACCCCCTCCTGAGGTGTGAGCTCTACACCTCATGAGGTTTGAACCAGTTTTAAGAGTCCCTGAAAGACTGACATGACTTCTCCTACCTCAACTGTGCAGTGTTGATCAGACACTGGTGCCCTCAGAAAACATATTAGTCAAGGGGCCAACCTGGGTTACTGCAGTTCTGCATCTGAATTATATGTTTTATCTTGTAGTTACTTGAAGTTTTTGCTTGCCTCTTGCAGGAGATATCTGCTCATGTACTGACTTTCAGAGTGACACAGCTGGAAGGAAAAGATAAGCTTTATCCCCTTAAATGTACAGGGTCTTTAAGCCAAGAAATGAAGTCAAATCGTTCCTGCTTTTTTTTTTTGCTTTTTTTAAAGTTGCTGATACAACTGCTCTGATTTTTTTTTAACGTTTTTCATCATAAAAAAAATTATTCAGGTCATAGGGAAAACAAATTTATAGGGGCTTTGTAACAAAGTGGCAGGAATGCCTGGAAATTACATCCACCAAGCCAGATTCCAGAGATGCTTAACAATGCCAGCCTAATTGCTGAGTTTGATAATGTTTTGGAAAGAATGCTGGTCTTTTAAAGTTACAAAGCAGTCCTCGGGGCCCAGATGTTTTTTACTAAGTGTGATTAGTGCCAACTTTGAAGGAGGCTTATGTCACATACTTCGCAGATGTCTCTTGCATACGCGTACGCTGCAGTTTTCTTTGTCTCCAAACATTAATTCAATATCTTATATCTGTTTCATCCTGACTTCACCTCAAATATGTTGCCTGTCCATCAAACACAAAGATAAACAGTTTGTATTTGAAGTTGCACGCATTCAAACTATTAAACAAATACCCCAGGAAGGCTGTGCAGGGACTGAGCAAAGGGGAGGCAAGGTCCGGTGAAGGTTTGTGTGCCTCTGCTGAGGCACAACAATGAGAACCAATCGTCAGCAGTTTTCTTTTTGTAATAAAATCTTAAAGGTTTTTTCATGCAACTGCTGGGATTCTTCAGAGACAAAGATAATGTCAAATGTCAGTTTTCAAACATCCATCCATCCGTCCCCTTTTGGGTCACAGGGTTGCTGGAGCCAATCTAGCTACTGTCTGTCAATTTGGGATCTGTTTCCCCCCAAAAAAATAACTTAGATCATTTATGCAATACTTTTTGTGAGTGGATATAGACTGAAGTGTGAATTATCTCTGCTCTGATTCATTTGAGTATAGAATTGAAGCTCCTTCAGGATATTTATGACTTATCTTCCTGCTAAAGCACGAGCTACGTCCATGCATGTAACTGTGATTTGTGCCGCACCAGTCGATGAGAGAATACTGTTTTGGGGTTTTATCCTTTTGCCATGGAGACAAATTTTGGCTGAAACATATAACCACACTGGCATAAGGTTGCTGCTACAGAGCGATGTAGTGCAGTGGTGGTGAGCACACTATTCCATCTTTCAGTAGGGGATCACAGGTCTTCCAGCTCTCAGTTAATGCCCTGGAAAATGTGTTGTCGGCAGGATTGTGCGGTGCACAGAAAACTCTGAAAAGAGCAGACTCAGAATCAGCCATGCAGAACATTACATTAAAATGCCCAAATTTAGTATAAGCACAACTTCCTTTTAAAGTAAAATATCAAGATCAACTTAAAAAATATCAAAGGAAATGCAGTTGCTGATTTTATTGTTTTGTTTTTTAATACATTATGCATTCTAAAAATGAAGAAATAAAAGAATACTTTATAAGAGTTTGAAATTTGTGTTAATTAGATAAGCTGAAAGAGCTTTGTTAAAATCTTGAGGTTGAGTAATTGTCTTTTTTATTTATTTATTTATTTTACAATGGTAGACATTGTTAAAGATTGTCTCCATTCCCCAAAAATCCTCTGAAATATAAAATTTGACCCATGCAGATCCCATAACACACACTATATTAGCTTGCAGTTTTTAGATAGTTTTACAGCAAATGGAAAATCCTAGCATTTGTGAAGGAAACACTTTAAGTTAGTTAAATTCAGTAGTCTAACTTGTGATATTGTCTAGTTGTCAGGAACTGGTGGAGTGGAAGGCAGCATGGAGGTGCACTGGTTAGCGCTCTTGCCTGGTTTAAATCTCAGCTGGGACCGTTCTGTGTGGAGACTTTCTCTGGGCACTCCGGCTTCCTCCCACAGTCCAAAAACATGCTTCTTAGGTTAATTGGTGACTCTAAGTTATTGCCCCTAGGTGTGAGTGTATGGCCCTGCAACAGACTGGCGACCTGTTCAGGGTGTACCCCACCTTCAACCAACAGTAGCAGAGTCGGCTCTGGCAGCCCTGTAACAACAAAATGCAGTGAGTTCTGAAAATGGATGGATGGATGGATGGATGGATGGATGGATGGATGGATGGATGGATGGATGGATGGATGGATGGATGGATGGATGGATGGATGGATGGAGAAGAAACCAATATCCAGGAGAACGGGGTTGTGTGGCATAAATTAAATTAATAAATAGACTTAAAAAAGAGCTATGAAACAGAAGGGAAATAAAGAGGTTATGGACACAGATGACATCGAAGAACTTAGAAACCAGACACTTGTGTTTACTGAAGATAGTTACCTTAATTTAGAACAGCTGTGGATAACTAGAAACTTGAACTTGATGAGTAGGAGTAACATACAAAACATGAAAAAAATAGGAAAACATCCTGAAAAATAAACAAAAGGGCCCAATTCTCATGCTGGAAGAGGCTTCTGAATTTTGAAATAGCATCAACTTCATTTCACTCACCTTGCTTTGAAACTAGGTACTCTTCAGATTGAAGAAATTTGAATTTTAAATGTATGAACTCAGTTTTGAGAATGCTTCTGTAAGACTATATTGTGTTAGTCTTCCCATAAACAACAGCTCTGAAGTACTTTTTATCATTTCACTATGGACGTATTTTTCTAAATCGTGTAAAAATGCATTTGTGCTTTCTACAAGAACCTTATAACCATCATGTCTTACTAATATTTGACCAGAGCCATGCTAACTAAAGCTATTAAAATAAAACAAAGATACTTTTTGTTTCTGTAAACAGGATGGGACCGTGGTGGGTGCTGTGGGTGCGTACGACTGGAATGGGGCTGTGCTCAAAGAAACGAGACAGGGGAAGGTGGTCCCTCCAAAGTTGTCCTATAGGCAGGAGTTTCCTGAAGAGCTCAAAAACCATGGGGCATACTTGGGTGAGCAACACTAGACATTAATACCAACAGCCACTAGTGCTTTGTTACTGTTCACATCTTTTTTTTTTTTTGTTTCCCGTGGAGGCTTATATGGTCGTCCTTGTAAAAGTAAAGACCTGTGGTTTAGCACCAGTTATCCCAGCAGCAGCCCGTCTCCATAAAATGCTCCCATGGCTTGAATGCTTCCCATCATAGTCACCCTCCTCTCATTTCACCTTCACAGAGCTCTGCTTTTATAATCACTGAACGGATTGGCTGTGAATGGAGTTCAATCCAGTCTATAAAAAGTAAAAGATGAAGATAAAAAAATATTTTCCAGGCAGAGAAAATTGAGAAAATTGGATATCGTTGGAAGAGGAAGATCATCACAAGAGAGGAAAAAGCGAAGTAAACAAAGAAATAAAAAAATCAATTACTGCAAGAGTGAATTCATCTCAGAATTATTATGAGTCATCAAAATAAAAAGAAATGTCCCTACGTTCAAAATAAATTCTGGGCTGGCACAACAAGCCTTTAACTAACAGTGGAGCAGCTGTGTTTTCGACGATCTACTTTCTGTCTCTCTAAATAAGCCAGTATTAGGTTTGTGTAAACTGTTAAAAATTGCCAGAATCACAAGAAACCGTCTCTATGGAGAGATACATTAGAATTGTATTGAAGAAGACCAGTTGATGTAGTTTTAAGTCAACCTTATTTTAATTATAGATATGGATTTACATCACTAATAATTTTGAAGCAGGTTCTGGCCCAGCGCCTCTACTCTGATTGGTAACATAACTGCAGTAGATCCTCTAAAATAGTGGTCCCCAACCTTTTTTAGGTCACAGACCGCTTTAATGTCAAATATTTTCACGGACCTGCTGAAGTAGGCGTCTATGCTTGTATTTATTTATTCATTTAAGCCTGAAAGTTACCTTAACTTTTACCTTCATCCTGTGTAAATTATCTGCAGTGGGTTTAAACTTTAATTGAACGCTAGATTTTGTCTAGGGACCATTAAAAAATGTTACAGCAGCCTTCGGCCTCATCAGAAACCCCTCACTAAAACAGGTAGTTTTTAAATGTGAAATGTGAAGTCAAAAGGCTCATCTTCTGTTTCCTCACTGACTTTTTTCTACTAAAAGACACTTTTAAAATGTGTTTGGGTTTTTTTGTGTTAATTTTGCCAGCTTGAGGGTTTTAATTTAGCAGTCGGCGCAACAGCTTAAAGAAAGTAGCAGATGGATTTAAGACAAGATAGAAATTTGATCAGGATATCTTCAGAGACAACATCAGGTAACGGGTGCAAGCAAGTCAGGCGGAAAACTTTGCAAAATGTGGAAGCGTTGTGTTTTTTTCCATTTACATAACATGGTATGATCCAACCTTTAACAATAAATTTTTAAATGGTTTATTTTGATATGATTTCATACAAGTCATAAGGAAATCCTTATGAGTAACAAAACATGCTTCTCACTAAACTTGTGATAAAGATGTGAACAAATTCTGAACGTGTTTTTACGTGTTTTACAGGTTATACCGTAACGTCTGTGATGTCAGCCAGAAATGGTCGTCTGCTCGTAGCAGGAGCTCCACGATTTAATCACACCGGCAAAGTTATTATCTTCACTTTGAAGAATTCCGGCAACCTCACCATCCTGCATTCACTTAAAGGCCATCAGGTATAGCTTCAGCTCTCACATGGAAACATGTTCTTTTCCACAAGGGTGAAACCTGCATGTCGCCTGCGTGCAGGAATGTGTTCATTAAGAAGCCACAGTGTTTATGTCACACCCTGAGGGTATCAAAGTTTGTTAGGGTCAAACTCTGGATGTTTAGGAGGTAACGGAGACGGTCATTTGGTAGCAAAATTCCAAAAGGGACGGAAGATTAAACACTTTTTTAATTCAAAAATTTAATTAATTTACTAGAAAAACTGTCTTCAGCAGGCTGACTTCTTTCTGGAATCAATCAGTCTTTAATGCTTTAGGAGCTTAATGCTATGATTTATGTTTTCAAGTGTAAATTGTTGACTAGTCTGTGCAAATCTTTCAGCTGGAAAACTCATTTTTGCATCAGCACCTTCTGCAAAAGGAAAAACAGTTATTGATGTGCTCCTAAAAATATTTGTTCTTTGAAAAAAAACATCTTTTTGTTGTCCACCTGCAGGTCAAAATGTATTTTTGGGTATTTAACTTAACAAACTAACTAAAGTGATTCGTCTTTTACAATTAGAAAACACTGATATGCTAAAGGACTTTTATTGTGAAATAGAAACTTAAGGATGACTGGGCCTCACTACTGAAGTCAAATGGATAAAAGCATTCCAAGATGCATGGAAGACAGCAGGTCAAAAAATGTACTCCTTTCACATTAATTTAAAAGGTTATCTCTTAATTATGATCAATAACTTTTAGTGACCAACAAACACGTTTCTGCAGTTAAATTCTGCTTGTTTGACTCAACAAAATGTACAAACGATCAAGATGGTTGTGGCTCTGAATGTTGATGACAGCTGCTCTCATGCCTGGCAGCTCCTCAGAGACGGCGAGTCTGAAGTGATCTTGCAGCAGCTAACACTGCACTCTGTCAGCAGCAAAATCATTCATACAAGCAGATGTTTTTGCTCATGAAGACACTTTCTGGATCCCACAAAATCTCAAGGAAAAAAGTTTTTTCTTCGATTTTTTTATAAGCAGGTGTTTTTATTCCAAAAACAGATAAATAGAGTTCCATTTCCTCAAATGCGGCATTAGTTGATCAAACAACCTATCAGTCAAATAAAGCTATTTACACCGGGTTTTTGGCACATGTTTAAGGAATGCGTTTCAACTGGCTGCTGTTCCCTGGAGGGGAGTGGGAGAAAGGGACACTGCATGAATCGCACTGCACCAAACAGAGACATTGAGGACTGAATGAAAAAAATCCTCAAGACTAGAGGAGAGGAGCAGTAGATGAGAGCAGAGGACAGAACCCCAGTGCACCATACGTTTCCCAGCTTCTGGTTAGGGTTAAGCTTACGGTTCAGGTCAGGGCTATGGCTTACTAGCCATTACTTGCATAAAAGTGTCTTCAAATTCAGACGGTACTACCGCTTGATGACATCCTCAATAGTCAAACATCAACTACATTAATGTGTAGCTGCCAGAGCTCGGAAAATACATAATATCTGTTTTATAACTTTAAAAAGTCATGCAAACAGGTCTGACACGGATCACCCTGACGTGGAAGGACACCCAGCCGTAAGTCCCTACGGCTCCTTCCTAAAACAAAACCGTCAGCCTACAGCTTCAAATGCCCCTACAGTTGGAGCAATGGGTTGGAGCCAGAGGGGTAGGGGAGTAATTTAAATTCGGCCCTCGTGTCAGATATTTTGACCAGACACAAACTACAAATACTCATTTCTTCTCCATGATACATTTTTTAAACTGTTGGCATGTCCATGAATTAAAGGGAAGGCTATCCAAAACCCCAGTCCCTGATTGGTCAAAGTTTGACCTGGTTCAACTTTCATTGTGCATTCAATGCACATGCAGTTTGTACGTGGATATAAAATTAAAATAGTCTTAAAAACATGCGCAGCTCTGCGTGAATGCAAAAGTTTTAACCGTTAGAGCCCATAACGCACATTCACACACATTTACATAGACGTTTCATTGAAAGTGGTTGCTTGAATGCGCGTTGCCAAGGGCAGTGTGATCGTAGCTTAATTTTTTTCTACAACCAAATAATGGAAAGAAAAGTGACCACATAGTGGTCATGATTTCATGCTGCAGTGTGATTTCTTTGTTTTCATTTTTAATGTCATTCTTCAGATCGGATCTTACTACGGTAGCGAGATTGCCCCCATGGATATTGATGGAAACGGCGTAACTGACAACCTTCTGGTGGCAGCTCCAATGTTTTTCAGCGGAGGCCTGGAGAAAGGAAAGGTCTACATTTACAGAATAACAGAGCTGGTAGGTAGAAACTCTGAAAATACGCAGATGCCTTCAAACGTTCAGGTTTGAACCTGACAACTCATTTTCAGAAAATGGGGTTAGCACCTGTTTCAACTCCAGACTTTTTCAGTAATTTCAAACGGACCTCACCAGAAGTCTCAGGTAACACTAACAGAGCCAGACTGGCAAAGTTCACACACTGACATACTGCTGGGAGACGCCTGTCATGGGACCCTTTGCAGATGACAGGTGTAGATCATGGAGAACTTTGTCTTGCCATGCAGAATTTATTACAAACGGAGAATGAACTCAAAAGGAAAATATACTTCTGCTTCTAAACCCATTCCGAGTAAATTTAATGAACAGAAAATGCCCAGTTTTCCAGGTCTGTCTTACTGGCAGGATTAATGACAGTGCTAAACTGTTCAAGTATACTGAGCAGACACAGATGAGGTATTTAAGAGCCCTGCTTGGCACAAAACACATCACAGGTGGCAGCTTTAATGACAAAACACAAACTAATCATTCAGCAACAACAAGTGTCATCATTAGGATGAAATGTTCAGTGCAATTAATTATGATTCATCAGGTGTTCCTGGTTAGTGACTTTGTTCTGGAAAATCTCTTAAATCCAGCCAAATACCACGTTTTTGTGGTCGCTCTTAATGTGATTCTGCATATTTAATTTTAACGGTGAAAAACTTTGCTTAAATCAGTCTTATTTGTACTTTTAAAAATCCTTACTGAGACTTCTGCACACTTTCCTTTCTTTTATCCTTTTATAACTAGTCTTTTTTGAGCTCTTTTAGTTAATATTTATATAATTTTATAATAATTTTTAACATATGCCGGGTACATTCTTTCTGCTCCATTCCATTCTGATGCATCCTCTCGTAGACAATTAGATCTATGTTCTGTACGTCTTTGTTTTCCTTGTCTGAGCTGGAATCTGCTGCTACAAACTGTATGGCTGGATATCTCCAATATTGCTCGCCATTGTTGCTGCACTAGTAATGTTAGGTTGGGGTTATGAGGAGGAGAAAGTGTAGATAAAGGGATGATGGGAAATGAGCGCAGGCTTACTCCCCGCCAACAGTCCCGCTCACAACTGAGAGGCAAATCTATGATGAACTACGCCGCTCTACAGAAACTGTCCTAGAAAATCACACAGATTTCTTTTTTTTGGGCTACAAACAATACAATCATGATTAAAAGACCACTGGGATACTTAAAAAAAATGCTTCTTTCTGTTTTTTATTTTTTTGTTCAATGAAAACTGTTTGTGGTTTGTAAAGGTAACGGGTGGTCATTGCTGCTGTTTTTTTTTGTTTATCCTTGGTCATCTCTGGTTGGGTTGTACAACGCGAACCCAACAGACATTTATCTCCTGCAGATAAAGAGACTTTCCAGTACTTAACCTTTACCCTGATTTTTTCTGCATGTCATTTGATCCACCTATTATCCTTGAAAGGTCCTTTAAAGACTTTACAGAGCTCATCACCTGATGGAGCTGCAGAACATCTTAGCTGTTCCTAGAAATCTGCTCTTCGTAGATAAGGTTTCTACAGTTCTTCCCAGAATTTTCTGGAGATACTCTTCCAGTTTGTGGGTCCACCTCAGTGGCTTGTCAGAGTGCCATGACAGCCTTGTTTTTTTTTTACTTTCGTCTTTCCGAGTTTGTTAAAGAAATTTCTAACAACTACGAAAAAATATAATAAATATTTTTTCTCCTACATATACTGTATATATGTAGAGTGTAAATACGAATACATAGAGAATATAGACAGAATCTAAAAGTTCATTTTCCTTCCATTTTAGCATCCAGATGTTCTGTATTATCCACTGTAGACTAAGGGTGACCCTTCACTGCCTTCCCACAACCCATATGTTACCAATTTGAACGGTACTGAATAGATTTCACCCTGTTTTTCTAATAATCTCTGTCACTCTTGCTCACGTCACACAGATAACAAATAAGAGTTGCCTTCCTAAATCAAAGCTTTTTGCTTTGATTTCACCAAAAGAGAAACAAAAAAACATGAGGCCCCATGTTTCCCTTGGCAGCCCTGAACTTGATTACTGTAAAAGTTTTAAAGCCAAGTGGAGCAATACTATGCATGACTACTAATAGAAGCTGTACTGTTGCCTGAAATATTTTCCACTTGGGTGGCGGCTTTCTAAGTCATGGATATCTTCTATTTGACTTGAGACTCGCTAAGAATAGAACTTTAAATAAATACTCTAAGCCATCAGGAATTTTTGAGATTTTTCTCTACCAGGAAGTAAGATATGTAGTTACCTGTCAGTTTTAAATTAAACAGAATAAACTAATTTAGTGGAAAAACAGCTATGGTGGTGATCAAAACAGCATTTTGATTTTTTTCAGGAAAAATATTCAGTATAAGGTTGCTTTGCTGCTTATATAATCTTTTAGGTTGTGGTTTTTGTGTGTGGTTTGCACAGGTTTGAGCATGATTTTGTTAACTAATGATAATACACAAGTTGAATAACAAAACACTCAAAACAGTGGGGGGATAAGCTCCGGCAGCTCTGTGACCCCAAAAGGGATAAAACGGGTTTAGAAGATGAATAAACAAATCAATCACACACAAAATAAACATTTTTTAATGAATTAAACAAAAAAACAATGAATCCACAATAAATACAAATTAAATGTCATTCTTTTTTTTATTAATTAAGATATATTTTCTCCTTAAAATGAATTTCTTGTCTGTTTAATAGCTCACTTATGTTTTTAGATTGTATTTATTACTAATGTGAATTTGACAAGTTAAAAACAAAAAAACAAATGTGAATTTGAAGCTGTCATGAGGTTAAATGTTTATGAGAAAGGCTATAGACATTTATATAACTAGAAGAACAGGTGAGATTAATGAAAACCCATTCATGTGGCATTTTTAAGGTTTGTTTTGTTTTTTGGGAAATAAAAACAAAATTTAATGAAGTCAGCTAAAATGCTTTCCTCTTTGCTGGTTGATAAACAGTGGCTCAACAATGGTGATTCTGTAAAAACCATTGGTTAACTCTGAGTCCGGACCCTTTGCGTTCCATCAGTTTCATGGCCCAGGGGACAAAAGGTTTCCTGAGTCTGTCGGTGCTGCACTTTTGGTGGAAGTGACCTGTCACGGCACACACTTCCTCTCTGCCTGATGACAGCAGGTGTGGAGAGGAAGACGTCACTCAGAGTGACCAAAGCCTGCTTTGGTTTCTCCTGTTCTTGACAGACATCCCCCCAAAAGTCCACATCTATGTTGAACACATTGGGTAGTCCAGCTGTGAATACGTCCCTCTTTGCGATGCAGACCACAGCATGGACAGCCTTAATGAAACTAGCAGCTCACGTTGTTTGTTCGGTTGTATTGTGGTTACCAGGACAGTCGGGCAGACTCTTTAGCCCACGTGACATCTAACCACTACACAAATATGGAGATTTTGCAACAACAGCAGTAAAACCATGAATGAGTGGCCATCAGATGGTTCAGGGTAGCCAACAAGAGCCACATTCCTGCTTATATTTCTAATGTACTCCAATATATGCTTTTATATACAATATACTCCTAAGGCCTGCAAATTACCCATCCCTGCTTTACAGTTTGTAATTGACGGTTTATATTTAATTTCTTTTTTACTTGGTTTTATCATCATTATTTTACCATGATTAGTCAACTTTACAAGGGTCAAGAACATCTAACATTTGCATCTTAAAAAGCATGCAACAAACAAGCAAGAAAACACTACTTTTGATACTGAAAGATGTTTCTGAGAATGTTTTATTTTTATTTTTTATCAATTAATATTCTATAAATAGTAAAAAGTCCCTTGTGGTCACTATGATTGATTTGATTTTTTCCTTGTTTTGAAAAAACCCTGATGTCAAGGCAACATTCCTTGAAGAGGTTGGCCCAGGTTTCCCTAAAGGGCTACACTCCCTACTCTCCCTTTGTGGCAAGCTCTGTATTTAATACCAAAATATGTGAATCTTAAAGACAGTTATGTAAGGCTGATAAACAAAGATTGCTTACTGGTCCAGCCCATTGACTGTGTCAGAGAACTGGACTAAGTGAGTAGACATAACCCATAGAAAATTGTGTACTTCTGGCTGCAACAATTCTTTTGCCATTTTTTTTAAGAAACAGACACCGCTATGTTGAAGCCAGACAATGTCAGCAAGTAGTGATTGGTCTGAGTCAACATTTCTATGGCAACCATTCTCACCAATCACGAGTGAGCTTATTGGGAGTCCACACCCCTATTACTGAAAGCGAGCTCTGGAGAATCTGTCTATCAAATGTTTCAAATAGTCGAGGTGGGGGCCAGCAGGCATCACATATTCTTATTGAGGCATCTGATTCACTAGTTTATTGACCCTTTCTGGAATAACTTCCAAAACAGAAACAATTTCAGGAAGAAAAATAGAATTACTAAGAACATGTTAAAAAAGGTAGCAGAGCAAGAATGATTTTTCTGACAAATAGAATCAGTAATAGGAGTTTGATTCTCTACAGAAGTCTGTGGGATTTTGGTTTCTTAGTACCTGCAGGTACTTTCTATTTGAAACACCAGGGGTGAAGGGTCACTCAGTCCGCTTCTGTTATACAGTCAAGGGTCCAGGCCCTGTAAGACACTGGCAGAATTGCTGTTAAGAGGATAAAGATAAAAGTTAAAACTAAGAACAAGCATTTTCATTTCCAGCTTTATGCAGCTTTTAAACAGCACTTTGTTTATTATACTTTTATGACTTTTGTATGTGTTGTATGTTGTTTTGTTACGCTTTTGGGAGGTCATACCTGGGTGTTTCCTTTATAGAGCTGAAACCATGTGATAACTCACACTTGAAGACTAAAAATGCATTACTAGAGATCTTCTAAAAACTTTTGTAAAACATGCTCCAAATGTAAATTTAAAATTCTTTTCCGTGATAACTATTATGTCTTTCTTTCTTCTTCATCACCCAGAATCGATTCATCTTTGAAGGAACTCTCGAGATTCATAATGGCGGCCAGAATGCTCGCTTTGGTTCATCCCTCGCTCCTGTTCCTGATCTAAACGGAGACGGCTTTAATGACTTGGTCGTTGGTGCTCCACTAGAAGATGACCACAAAGGAGCCATTTATGTCTTCTTTTCTCAGAACAGCAGAATACTACGCAAATATAAACAGGTACAGTTTTAACAAGCACTAAAGTTCAGCAATGATCTCATCACAAAACCAGAAGACTCATATATTTCCCCAAAGCCACAGACTTTGAAACATTAAATCAATTTTGGAAATGCACAAAAAAAAAACATTAATATTGTAGCTGTTTTGTAATCATTTGCCACTGAAAATTAAATGAGCTCTTTTATGGAGTTTTGGGAACTTTTACTTTATTCTTCTTTTTAAAATTGGTCTTCTTAGTAGAAGAAAATCTAAAAAAATTTGTAAAAACAAATGACATTTCTAGAATAAATTTTAAGTTAATTATTGAATTTTAACTTAGTGTGCTGCAGAATAAGAATAAGTAAGCAATCTTTATTAAAAACATTATTTTGTGAATTTTAGTGCAAGTGTTTGATTTCAAACATAAGAAATAAATGTTTTCTATTTTTTTTAATTTATAATCTGCACTGGTCAATAATTCTATACTCATGGTGTGATTTTTGTGGATTTTTTAAATTTTTTGTTTCAATTAAAAAAATAGAGATTTGAACTTAAAACTTGGAAGTAAGACTTGAATCATATGTCTCACAGGCAGAGTTTTAAAACTTGACTTGAGACTTGATCTTAGGAATTGGGACAGGATTGGAGACTTGGGTTGAAATCAGAGCCAACGTTTATCAGACTTGAGGCTCAGGACTTGCAGAATGCTTTTTTTTTAATTATCAGGACATCTCTGAAAATAAAAAGGTTTGCTTAGAAATCAATTAACACAAACTGCTTGATATGTTTCCCCAAAAATCATTTGAAAGTAGTTAATTGACAATTTGTGAGAAGAACACTCTGATCTTACCATCAAGGCCTAATTTGACTATTTAAGTCTTAAAACTTGCCTTGACACTACAGCTAGATATTTGAGTCTGATCTCAAGGCTTCGGACTTGACTTGAACTTGCAAAAAGGATCTTGTGGGCATCTCTGGTAAATGTTTTGGTTAATGTTGTCACCACAGCTGTGTACTTAGACTTGTGTTTTTGTGTGTATTTGTTTTCAGCGGATAGCAGCAGCAGATTTGGCTCCAGGTCTGCAGTATTTTGGCCGCAGCATTCATGGTGTAATGGACATGAGTGATGATGGTTTGGTGGATCTTGCTGTCGGGTCCCTTGGTGCTGCAGTTATTCTTCGGTTAGTTTTTTCCCTCACTGAGTAACATAGTTACTCAAATTTATTGGCCATTTGGTTTAGTTTAGGGGTCTTTTTGTGGAATACATACTAGGTATGCTCTTTCTTTTTGCTTAACATTCGGTGTTTGAGGTAACTTTACCATCTCAAGGTCAATTGGTCACTTTGTCAAATAAAACTATTTGAAAGCCCAGGCAAAGATGATCCGTGTTTGTCAAACCCTTCATTTATATTAATTCTGCAGCTTAATCTTTATCTCTGAAATGGGCCAAGTAAAAGTGCAATGCTTATTTCAGTAGAGGGTGGAGCCACGTGGCTCATACCCTTTTAGGTGACTTCAGTGAACACATCTTGTCTTGTCTGTTATTATCCTATTCCCTCTGGGCCGGCTGCTGTTCAGCTACTGCAGCTCTGGCTGGGAACCTGGCTCACCGCCTTGCTGTGGTGAGGCTGGGTTCCACCCCCCGGGATGCTGCATTTGGCTGGCCAAGCATCTACCCCCAGAGGAGTAGGAGCTTTCAAATATTAGCTTTTCCACCCACTTACTTAGTTTGCTTTTCCATCCAGAAGAGATGGGAGGAGTGGGGGGGGGGGGGGGTGAGTTATATTTTTAATTAACTTTTTTGTGTTCAGTCCTTTCATATAGAGCTATACAAATTTGAAGTGATTTTGCCAGTATCTTGTCACAGTCACAGGAATTAGATAAAACAATTGACTACATTTCAAATTGTGCAGAGTTTCCTGCAGAAAGCTTAAAGAAGGAAGATTTTCTGGAAACATTTGACCCTGTCCCCACTCATTTGTGGTTTTCATCCCTCTCCTGTTTGTGCCTTCCAGGTCACAGACTGTGGTTCGGATATATACCAGCGTCAGGTTTGAACCCACCAAGATCAACATCTTTGTGAAAGACTGTCAGAGAGGCGGCAAAGACGTGACCTGCATGTCAGCCATCGTATGTTTTAACATCACTGCTAGGACTGCTGTTTCTCTGGATCGGGAAATTGGTAAGCCAGCAAAAAAAAAAAAAAAATCCAGCATGTTTCTCTATTTTCACTCTGTTTCCAAAACCTTCTGTTTTTCATGAGAGAAAGAAAGTTTTCAAAATATTTTACTGCTTAGAAAGTATCAAGGTGAAAAATTGGACAAAGTTGCACAATGTTTTTTTTTTAATTCCATATTTCATTGTAAGGTCAAAGGGCTGAGTCACAGACTTAATAATGCAGGTCAGAATAAAACATGACCAGTATAAGTGACAAAGGGTTTTCATGCCTCTGACTGTATGTCCTTCAACTATGGGCTTCAGTATGCAGCCATAAGTGAAAAAGTACTGGCTCTTTCTGCTCAGCTTGGAGCCAAAAAAAAGGTTTGCTTTAATAACACTTTAAGTTTCTGACTTGGCTGCATTTTCTCTGAAAGATATGATGCCTTCACCTTTAAAGCAATTGGAAAGTCTTTGTCGTGCTGCCCCTCTCCTTTCATTTAAAAGCGGCACCTTTGACTCTCCTCTATTCAGCCCCTTTAGAAGTGATTTCTTTTAAAGCATTGTTAAAATCTCAGATGTGTCAAACCCTGTTGAAATGTGTCAGCAGAAATCTTCTTAAAGCGATTGTGGCAAAGTTTGGTAGCTCTCTCTGAGGAAGACTTTGACCCCCTGACATCTGTATGAAATATGTTGGATATACCAGGAGTGGAGGAGGAACAGAAGGAGTTATCTTGTCCTCCAAGCTTGGATACAGTGAAAGACTTTTATTTCGTTTTCCTCCGGTTGTCATGTTTGAACACTAATGCGTGGCAGATGTGTTACTGTTAGTGAGAGCACTGCAGCTATTCCATTAGATGCTCCAATGTACTTTTGTTCTTTTCAAAGCTTAATCTCTCTTTTTTTAAACATGCACCGACAATATAGGAGTGTTTTTTTGTTTCTCTTTACCAGGAAAGAAAATTAACAACTTTATTGAACTCATTTGCTGGATTGTAATGTATTTTACAAGTGTCACCATGGAGTTGCTTTTAAATAAACCCAAGTTAGAGCTTCATCTTAAAAAAGAAATGTTTTATAGCTGATACTGATACTTGTGGTAAGAATATAAAAGGCTGCCAGCGTGTCCCCTGAGGATGTGTTTGCATAACGCATTGAGGAGTTCTCCAGTTTTCTAATACTCTCCTGCTGACCCTAAACACAACACATGCATAATTTCAAGCCTTCTTTTTTTCTGCCTTGAAGAATTGAAGGTTTAAATAGGAGCAGTGTGGCTTGGAATGGAGTCATGGAACCAGAGGGTTTTAATAGATGTTGGCCTCTCATTCATTGAATGCAGAGTCCAGCTGGTCTCACATTACAGTGATGTCATTCACCATGACTTGATGTTGATGTTTCTCAGTTAATTACGCAGAATGTCGAGCGTTAAAACTATTTGTGGCCTAAAAAAATCCAACTTTTGATTCCTTTCTCTAACAGGAATAAAGTACAACGTCTCCATCATGGAGCGGCGTTTCAACCCGCGGGCCTTACTGGACAACCCCAGTAAGATGCAGCCACAAAATCTCACCCTCTTTCCTGGGTTAGACACCTGCGAGCACATCTTCTTCCATGTGATGGTGAGGCTGACTATATAGGACACAAAATCAAGTGCAAAAACCCTATTTTTTTAAAAAAAAAACCTGCTAGTTTCTAATCTAACTACTAGTTTCAGCTTGTTTTGTCTTTTTCTCTCTTGTTTGCTTATATTTTTTTAACGACCATGTCAAAAACTGTTGAGCAGTGATGGAGAGTAAAAATCGACAGTAACTCTGATACATACATTTTTAAGTAGTTATTAAATATTGCACTCTTACTGACCCATGTTTATTTTAATTATTTTTGCGTGCATAGATATGTGATAAAGAAGCACTGCCTGTACTCAGCTATTGAGCAGCATACACATCAGGCATTTTTTGAACTTTTGTATAGCCTATTGTGTTCACACAGGAAAAACAAGGAGGGTCTTCTTCTTCTTTTTCTACTGTTTACTATCACATGTCCGCCATCTATAGCTGGAAGAGGCATGATGCGTGATCATTTCGCTGAATGTTCACAGTTTGACCTGGTTTTCCCTGGCTCAACGGCCACGCGTTTTGTAAAAAGAACCTAGAATCTGTCTTAAAACATTCAGAAGCTATGCGTGAACGCAAGAGTTTTGTATGTGTGCATTTACAGACACTTTTCATTGGAAGTGGCTGCTTGAAACCTTGTTGCCGAGGGCGGTTTGACTGTAGCTTAAGACCAGTGTTTCCCAACCCTGGTCCTCAGAGAACACTGTCCTGCTCAAATACATCTACCTTTAATGATTTTCATTATCAGGCTTCTGCAGAGCTTGATGATGAGCTGAATCGGGTGTGCATAAGCTGGGCAACATAAAAACATGTTGCGTTTTTTAAGCCTTTTATAGTAAACCATTTCCACGTAATGTGTTATTTTTGGCACACAACAGAACAGATCTTTTATTAAATATTTGCTATTTTCCTGTTCTTTTTTTACCCAGAAGTAAGACGACTTGATCTCTGAGGCACAGCCTTTCTCTTCTTGTGGGTGCCGCCCATTTCTTGACATTAGCCCAGTGCCGGCATTGGCAGCATGTCTGTGTTTAGCCCACGAACACAAACAACATCCAATCTTTGGAAAAATGGATGTTCATTATGTGCATATAAAAGGAAAGAGTTTTTGGCAATCACTGCTAGCTCTGCAGAGAAGGCTTGTATGTGTTAGCCTGGGGGCAATGCTGGCAGTGCAGACTCTTCCTAGAAGGGGCTGTTCTCACTTATCTACATCACAATGTGAGAATCCGCTTGTTTTCATGAATTGTTAGGGGCTGTTGCTCAGAGGAATACTAAGAAATGCGTGAATGGATCAAAATACAACTTTGGGGTTGTTTTTTTGTGACGAATGAGGGACATAATACACTTAAAAGCTGAAAAAAAAGATTTTGCATAGTATAGGCCCTCTAAGACTGCACTTCCAAAGTTTTTGACATACTCTTCAGGGATGTTCTTATTGTTACCAAAAAGACAACACACACATTATTTTGTATGATTTAGAAATGTACGAATTTTCCCATTAATTCTTTTTCTTTCTGAATCAAAAGAATTTGTAAGTGAGATGTTGTTAAGCTGTTTTGTCAGTGCGTGAATTTGTTTTTCTTACACTTACTTGAATTACTTGGATGATCACTTTTCAGTTTTGGCTGAGTAATTTTCCTATGGAAGCGTGACTACTCTTAAGTTAAAAAAAATCGGTTCTGTTACCTGTCCCTGCTAAAGGCACAATCATTGTTTCTGTTTCCTTTTTATCCCCCAATTTTTTTAGTTCCCGTAGAAAAAACAGGAATTTAAATGTAATTTTTCCCACAGTTTTTAATTTTAAAGTTTTGTAAATATGAATAAATCAATTTAATCTTTATTTATGCAGCACTTTCATACATTGTAGCTCAAACATTGACTCTGATCACGTTTGAGCATTGTTTCATTTTAGATTACAAGGATATTTTGCTGATTTATAAAAAAAAATCAGAGCAGAGCATATAAAGAGGCTAATTTTCTAATATTATACGTCAGGAAACAACAGACTATGCTAGACCTGTGGTGTTTGCTGTACAAGTGGGCCTACAAGATCCAGAGAATGAACCAGTTCTGGATGACAGTTGGCCAACTCTTTTGAGGACGGAGGTGAAATGCATGGTCTTCAGATTCTAATTAAACACTTGTGAAAAATTCTATCACTTAATAATTGTATTAAAGAACTTTGTTCTTGTTTCGGTCAGCTGCCTTTCTGGAATGGCTGTGATGAGGATGACCACTGCACACCGGACCTGTCTTTGCAGAGTACCACCGACCTGATGACACAAAGGTTAGTACACATCCAAAACAGTGTGGGGTGCAACAATACATTTTTTTATCTACTCTGTTCAAACGTTGACATTTGGGTCACAGTTTTATTTCAGTCTGATATATGATATGTATATTACACAACAACAACAAAAAACGAAAAATTCAGAATTTTTTTTTTTTATTTGCTAAAAGGCAAATAACAATGAAGAAACCCCTTTAAGATGGCCTTATACTAAGCCTGTTGTAACGTAATAAAACAATACAATAATACATACTTACATACTTACATACATACTTCTTAAATTTACCACAATATGTGTTTAACACTTTAGGCTACAGGTATGCAGCGTTTCACTTTCCCTACGATTCGGTTCATGTTGTTAAATATGTTTTGGTTTTAAACGGAGAATTGTGGCATCCCTAGTGCATACCAATAAGCAGTGACATATTTACGTTTCAAAAATGAGTGCTTTGTCCTCTCTTTCTGCCCCTCAGACAGTTCTGTGCACAGCATGTAAAATCTCTGGGTGCCTTCTGCCGCCATCAAAGTGAGGACAAGATGGAAGAACCCCTGAGAGTGCTGGAGGGGAAGAGAAGGAAGATGGTGGTCGACATCAAACTGGAAAACAAAGGAGAGAATGCCTACAATGCTCTATTCAGGGCTACGTACTCTGCCAATCTGCTCTTCTCAAGCCTCATCGTCAAGGTATTTTGTGTTCATCGTAGTTTTAAGGAAGAACACATTTTAAAACCATTTCAAATCTCATTAACAAATTTGATTGAAGCCAACATTTTACCTTTTTTTGTATCTTTTGTTTTTATTTTTTGCATTTTTAGGACAAGTCGGATATCAAAATTGAGTGTTACATAAGTGACAAAACAAAGAATGAGAAGATTTGCAATGTCAGTGCCCCTTTCATGAGAGCAAAAACTCAGGTGAGACAATTTTCACATGTTTATTACTTTTATTGAACATAACGTACTTTTTGTTTTAATTCTGCAGCTGTAAAACTTAAAGTTTTTGAGTCATGATAATAAATAATTTGACTTTAGTCATACAGTTTTTTAGTTAAGTGCATTATTTCATCTTGTACAGCTAAATTTTGATCTAAAGAACTTGTTTTTTAATTGCATCCATTATGAGTATAAAAGTCATTTAGGTGCAAATAAATTGCATTTTCTTCCGTTCCGATTTTAGGACTAGTGCAAGGGCTGCAAAATGACAGAAATAAATTTACATCATATGACTACCACAATTAGTGGTTTAATGGAGAAAAGAACATAATTTTGCTCTGAGATCCTTTGTTTTGGTTTTGACAGAATATTTGTACACATGTGATTACTTTTAGCTGCTCATTGAGCAGAGGACAACTCAGAAATATGTTATTATACAAAAAAGGATTTTATCCATCTATTTTACAAGTAAACTTTTGACTAAAGTGACCCATATTTCTGTCCAAAACATTATGTTCAACAAACTGTTCAATCCCTCTCAAAATAACAAAAAAAAAAAGATAGCAAAAGTGAAATGTAAAGTTGATAAGTCACTATCTATCTCAAGAATGGACCTGAACTGAGGTTAAATCCAAAAAAGCCTGTTAGAATTTCTGCTGGATTGAAATGATATTGTGGTTATATGCAGATCTGAAGCCTCTTTATCCAACCTCTAAATTCAGGAAGTGAAAGAGCCTTTCAATTGCAGAATACTAAACAGACCTGATAAAATCCGTGGAGTTTTAAAGGTTATTGGAGTTCGAAGATTAATACGAAGATGAAAAGAACCTTTTTAAAGGGTCAAAAAATGTTCCAAGATGATGCATAGTAGTTGATTTAATTATTGTTTTAATTAGTCAACTGGAGCTGTTGACATTTCACCTCTTCTGTAAGAAGTTCATGAGCTGGTTTATATGCTTTTGGAAGTGGGAGTAAGGCCAAAGCCCTCATTTTATAGGTTATGAGATAATTAGTGTGATAAACGGTCTAAGTCATTTTGCTTTAAAAGTTCTTTTGTCCTTTGTCTAAGGCCAGACGTGTTTGTTGGCTCCTCTGGTGAAAACTAGTTTGTTGGGTTCAAAAGATGCTTGTAGATGGATGGAAGGTTGTAAACAGCTGACTATATTGACTTCAAATTTTGTCTAAAACATTATTTTCAGCAAGCTGTTCAATCCTTCTTAAAATAAGGATTGTACCAGGATTAGAAGATGGTCTTGTAGACGACTAGATCCATGTACATTTTTGTTTTATTCGTCTGAGCTGATATTTGGCTCAAAACTGTATGGCTGGATACAATGTTGCTCGACATTTTTATTACACTGCTAACATTGGGTTGGGGGTGTCAGGGGCTGTTAGCCAGTGAGAGAGCATGTAAACAGAATTTTGGCAGGAAGAGGGGTGGTTTTACTACGCACCACCAGTCCCAACCACAACTCAGAGGCTAATTTCTAGCTACTGCCACTCTGCAGAAACTATACCCTAGAAAATGACAGCTTCTTTTTAAAATTTAGCCTAAAAAAACAACATCATCCTAATTTATTGAACGCTTTCACAAATCAGGACGAGGTGTTCTTCAAAACCCGATTTATAAGATTCATCAATGTTGCTAGGCTAACCGCCTTACACAATGAAAATAGAAATTGATAGATAGTCAATAGTAGTAATCATGTAAGTAAACTAGATTAGGGGAGAGAAGTTCTCATGCATTGGGCATCCATAGGCCTGTTGTCCCACCTCCCACTATGCATGCATGACACTTTTATTTTCAAAAGTACCAGTTTTGGCTTTGTAAATAAGAAAAGGCTCTGAGTGACAGTAGCCCAAATGTTGTTGTTAGTCGTGTTGTGTCCAGTGATAAATATCTAAATATAGTTAAAAGGATCCTAAAGTTTCCAGAAACTACTTTGAGCATGAACCCATCTGTCCCCTTTTACAGGCAAACAGAAAAATGGCTCAACGTTGTGCTGATGTCTTAGCAACAGAGTCAAACAGAGCAGACATGTCTTTTACTCTGTTTTATCTCAGGTGAGACTGACCCGTTAGTCCCCTCATCTGTTCCTGATTCAGTTCTGCTGAATCTGAGCCAGTCTTCTGCAGGCTTGAAATGTCAGCTCTATTTATGAGACTGCACTTTCCAGAGGACTTTAAGGCAAAACCCCTGGATTTTATATTAGAATGGACGATGTTTGAATCTACTTTGTTGGGGAGGACACTGATCGTACATCAGAATGCTCTATGCAATTCATTTACACACTTTTTTTAAAATACGTAAGCCATGCTTTTAATCAAGTTCAAGAAAAATAAATATGTATCTGTATTTCCACACTGATAGGGAGTCTCTAGGCAAATACGGATGGATTATTCTCTTCTTTAGGAAACTACCTCACTGCTTTCATTCCGTCAGATAAACCTTTTAACAATTTTCCCAAATCCAATCCTGTAATTTAGTATGCCAAAATAGCAGGAAGAAACTAATCTTCAAAGCTGTCATAAAATGTGCCACTCTGGGTTCTTTTTCCTTTTGGATTATCCGTGTCTCATGGTTTTAGGCAAAAAAACATCTTTCCCTTCAAGATGGAAGTCAAAAAACAGTCCAGTAGATCAAATCTGTAAACACAAGGAGTTTATTTTAATTTAAAAGTTTTCATTCTGGGATCATTTTCATTATTGTCATAGACATCAAGTCTGATTCACAAAGTAAGAAAAGATGACCAGGGGTAATAATGTTTATATCTTTTGCTCTAATCATCTATGAACCATTTTCCAGTGTTCCTAGTGGTCTTTTAATTATGATTGTGCCATTTTTAGGTAAAATCAAAAAACCTATGTTAATCTTTTAGAGCATAGTTTTTGTAGGAGTTCATTCGATATTTACCTGTGGAGGGGACAGCTAGTGCACAGTAACCCCCCCATGCCCCCCGGTCCTGTCATCCATCTGTTTACACCCTCTCCCGCTAACCTACAGCCCCTCATAATCCCAACCTGACATTAGCGGTGCAACACTGGCGGGCAAATTTGTATCCAGCCATACAGTTTTGAGCCAGATCTGGCAAGAAAAACAGAGACACACATGGATCTAGTCGTCTACAAGTTGATGCATCCGAATGGAGAGGAGCAGGGATTTTGTGGCCTGCAGATTGTAGCTATGACATCACAAGGTTTTCTGACAGCATTTTTTTTTCATTTGCCCCTGATTCACAAAGATTTGAATAGAGAAATACCAAGACATGCAGTTTTAAGTCTATAATTGTCTTTATATATGTCCTCTATCATCAGAAAAAAATGACACAAAATCTGTTAAAAACAACCAAAAACATAATTTTCATTGGAGTGGGTTTAATTCTGGAACAGCAGGGACACAATCCTCTCTGACCAGTGGGAACTTTAACATGTGTCAGTTAAGATGGGGTTGAATCACTTTAACCTTATGATGGAGGAGAGTACAACCCCTCTGAGGAGTTTGGTTTTGGCCCCTACACTACATAGATGAGCCCAACTATCATTAGTTGGTACTGTTTTGCAGTATTGAATGTCCAGACAGTAAGATTCCATTCCCATAAGTTGTGCCATTGTGGAGGCTATACGTCAGTTCAGCTGTGCACACATACACACAAAAAACTCCATAGTTAAAAATAACCCAAGTTGGGTTGTTTTATAACCCAACTCTGAGGTTAAAAAAGGAACTGGGTTATTTTAAAACTGGAAAGAAAAAAACTAACTCTGGGGAAAAATGACATAAATTGAGTTAAAATGAAACCACTATTAGCCAAAAATTAAGTATTGCTCCAAAAAGTAACCAAAAAATACATCCCAACGTGAATAACTCAAGAATTGTGTTGAAGAACAGTGTACAAATGTCTTTCATAAGACAAAAAATTTTCACGGTTGCCTTTGCTTTTTGTGTTTTCAGTATTTTCCATCAAAGAATGATCTTATTATTTATCCTGGCTTATTTTTAATAATATTTTCTTGTAAAATACTTTTTTGGACAGCATCTGTGCTTCATTACGGATCAGTCCATCTTCACAGACGACTGCATTTAACCTTGTTATGGATTCTTCTGTGGTCAGAAAGGATCCAAAAGTATTTCCCCTCAATCCAGAAGACTGTAAATAATGCCCAGCATGGCTCTGCTCTTCTTCATGTGCTTTCTGTTGCCAATCAGACCTCCTCTCTCAGACTGATGGAGCGCTGTCTCTGTTTGTGTTTAGGATTCTTCAGTGAGCTTTGATTTATTTACACAGCCGTTTTTCTGCAAACTTTCTGTGTGTTGTTCTGAACCTGACTTCTTCTGTATCTCTGAATGTGGCAAGCATTGTTATAATGGGAAATTCTCTGGCTCTATGTAAACAGTACCAACTGTGTAACCAGCTGTTTATGGTCAAATCCCTGGATTCCCAGCAGGTTATTGCAGGCTTGACTCCTAAAACCATAATGCAGAAGCCTTGCTGCTGGAGCATGGAAACAGTAGCATTTATTTACAACTTTGGGTTTTTGTGTTTTTCTCATTAACAGGGAGTAAAATAGAGCGGCTAATTCACCAAAAGGGATTCACGTTTCTAACTATGCTTTCCTCTGTTTGTGCAGGTGTCATTCCGACTTGAGTTTGAGTTCAGTCATACCATCCTCCTCGACCACGTCAGAGTTGTACTGCAGGCCAGCAGGTGTGAACACCATTTTCATTTCTAAGAACACGTTGACTTTCAATTTTCAGACCAAGATATATATTCCAAAAAAAAAAAGTTTAAAGGGAAGAAAGCAATCACTGAAATTCACACATCAATGGGCGAATGTCTCTACTGTTCTCTCTTCATGCACCCACAGCAGCTACTTTCACACCTGGCATGTGACACGCGTTCAAGAATGCACGTTTAGCCAATGGTGTTCTCACTGGACTTTCGCTACCCAATACTATGCATGTCCGCCCCCTATTGTTGGAAGAAGCTTGGTATGAAATGTCAAAGCGGTGTAATTCTTGTGAAACTTGCACCAGGCTTTGTATTTCATAGCTCTATTGTGATTTATGAAGGACTTGGTGTAATTGAATTCGGTCCATAGTTATTAATTTCTCTTCCATGATCATTTTTTAAACGGTTAACGCTTCTGTAAATTAAAAGGGACGTTATCCATAAGTCACTACCAAATCCGAGTCCCTGATTAGTTGGACGTGGTTTAACATGCAACCAGCATTCTATGACTGCACTTTTTTTTGTACATAGAGCCCAAAAATGGTCTTTAAAATGTGCGTAGCTATGCATGAACGGTAAAGTTTTGAACCTTGAAGCATGAAATGTGCATTTAATAGTGTTTGCATAGTCTTTTCTTTGAAAGTGGTTGCTTGAACTCGCTTTCCTGAGGATAGTGTGAACGTCGCTCTTTCTACTTCTCTCAACAGTGATGGGGAGGAAATAAACAAAGCTGATAATTTCAAAGTTATTTATTATCCTCTGAAATATGAGGGGGATCTTCTCTTCACAAGGTTTGTCACATTGTTTTTCAAACTTAAAAACTGAAAAATGCTCCTCATCACAGGAAAATAGTTTCACGTCAAATTAAACGTATTATAATAAATGTATCATAATTAATTTATTATTTTTATTTATCATGTATATTAATAACAATATGTTTCACTTTTGGGTTAATTATTTTTTACTTTCTTAGACATTCTGATACAACTCGGTATGAGATCAAGCCTGAGCTCTCTCTGGAGGAGCCTGGATTTACTGGTCCTCCTTTCAATTTGACTTTTCAGGTGATTAATAGCTTGTGTTTTCGGCTGTAGTTTGCTGTAATGGAGAACTGAGTTTGGAAGTCATTTACCTGGTGTGCCTCTTGTTATCCAGATTCATAACCTTGGACTCTTTCCGGTGAGAGATCTGCAGCTTGACATTGAGATTCCACAAATGACCAAAAACGGAAACCAGCTCCTGCAGATATCAGATTTCTACTTTGACCAGGTACAGGCTTCATATTTGACCTTCGAGAATGTCAAATAAAGTTTTGTAAAATCTTAAGTTCTATGCTTTTAAAGAGATAAGGATCAATCATTCAGCAATTAGTTCATGTGGTAGGGGGTAGTTTTCAACATTAGAGAATTGTGTTTTAAAACTTTAAAGAAGTCAGAGTAAATGCTCATTAAAACTGTGAATCTGGCTCTTCGATAGACTAATAAACTGACGCAGAGATCAATGTCCAATATAGTTTTCATGCTACATATCTGCCATAAAACCATATTATTATGATTATATGTTGTTGTTATTTTCTTAAAGCTTGAGAGTATTTAAAGGCTGTGTCACACAGCCACTACATGGGAGCCGGTTTAGCTCGTGCTGGTTTGCGGCGCCTTCCGTCCGTGAAACCAGGGTTCGAATCCGGGCTGCTCCCTGTTCCCTTCTCTACTTCTGTGCCGGTCCCAAGCCCGGTTGCTTTGAGAAGGTTGCGTCAGGAAGGGCATCTGGCGTAAAACATTGCCAAGTTTACCATGCGACTTGTTCGCTGTGGCGACCCCTGATGGGAGAAGCCGAAAGAAGGAGAGTCACACAGCCACTACATCCATTTTGCTCATTTTCCATGTATAAAATTTAGGTCTTCTGTGATGCATGTCTGAGATCCGTAATTCTAAATGTTTCTTGCTTTTTTCATTCTTCAATGTGTGCAGATGTCTGTCGAGGGTTTCGACCAAAATATTTTACGTAAATTTGGTTTTGAGCTGTTCAAAATTTTGTAGTTTGCGCATATTTTACGTAGTTTTTTTTTGTGTAAATCAATTATTGTGTAAATCTTTTGCAATTGAGCGTGATTCCATGACCGTTCAACTTAAGTCTAATGGACTTTTCACGCATGTACCACCAATGCATAAGTTCTATATATGATGCATATATTACAAATTACATAATTGACGCACAAATCACTGATGAATTGCATGTGAACAGCTCTATATTCACACACATCTCATGCTCTTTGCGTGCTTTTATTTGTACTTCTTCCGTAGTTTTAACATAGTTCGTTTGTGAACATTTCCCGTAAAAAGCACAACTTTTTTCCCTTTTTTCACGTACATACACGTATGACCAGTTTTCATCTGTGCAATATGCACAAATGTATGTAGTGGCTGAATGACATGACCTTAACCCATCATAACCTATGGTGACAAGAGTGTAACAGAAACATATCAGAAATCTGTTCTGCAGTCCAATTGGTCTGCGGTATATTCCACATTATTGTTTTATTTAGGAATGTGGGTTCTTATGGGTTAAAACTAACTGGTTGATAAGCTAAATCAAATAAATCTTTTTCTCTGAGCTTTTGTTCCAGCTGCTGCTATTAAGATATTGCAACAGCTGCTGAGTTTTAGTTTGGCTGGCATGGCAAACTGAAGTTAGCTCAGTTTCCTTGCAACTATCCTACTACTTTCAGTAGTTTTAGGTCATGTTTTATAGGTATCAATGGTTTAAAGATAAACGTTTATGAGCAAAGAAACAGCAAGAAACTTGGATTTAGTTATTTTTGTGAAGATAACTCTTTTTAGAGATTATTACCTGCTGACAGGCCTTTTTTCCTCTCATGTCACACCTCAGAGAGATGGTACACACTGTTCACTGCCTCAGCATGTGGCACACAGCAGGGCGTCACCTGAGGATCTATCCCGCTTCTCCCGCTTGGTGAGGAACAAACCAATAAAGTCCACTTCCAAAAGGAGAGTTTCATTTCTAAAGCTGCTACTGAACCATGTTTATGTTGTGCCTGCACTCAGAACCGGTCCAACACCCTAATTCTGCCGATTCACTGCACCATCAATGTTGCTTCCAAGAAAGAATTTGCAGTACGGATCTCAGGAGCCCTCAAAATAGATACTTTACACAAAGTAAGTTCAGAAAGATGTATTTATGTGTTTGCAAGTTTTGGCTAAACATCTTAAACTGTAGTTTGATATACTTATGACCTGTCTATGTTGTGATTTCTCCTTGCAGCTGAAATTTAAAGTCCTGGAACTAGTAACTAGTGCTTCAATGGAGCTGCCCTCTTCCAGCCCCATGTTGTTACATGAAGAGAGACCCATCAGACATGTAAGTCCACGGCTCCTCTCACTGTAAACAGAGTCTGACTTGATTCAAAACAGATTTCTTAAAAGCATTAGACGAAGATCAGCTTTACTCTATTTTTGTGTTTGATTTCAGTCTGTTTTTCCTAAAACAATCATTCCAAACACATGTGGAGGAAGTGAAAGCAGAAGGTTTCCTTTCAGAAAAAGTCCAAATTAAGTAAACATTTGCCGCAACAGTGGATTCTTCATAACAAGGGAATGAGTTGCTACTGCAGTTATGAAAACTGTTCCTTAACTGTAGCCTGTAAGCATATTCTGTGGAGCTGAGGGACCGAAAGGACCAGCATGTAGTCAACTGAGCTCTGAAGCCAATCTTTGCCGCCCTCTATTGACCATTTGAGGGTTTCCACTTGTAAAAAAAAAATTATTTGACTGCAAATGCAAAAAATTAAAGTGTAAGACACCGCAATAATGTCTCTTAACTCAAAGAGACTGCAGTCCAGTTTATAAAATGAACTGGTCCCTTGTAGTAATGGTCTAAAAAAATAAACATGGAAACTTTCAGCTACTGTTATTAAAAAAAAAAAAACTCTAAACAACAGAAATAGATGACCTGTTAAACTGAGTTTTATGAGACCTGGTACACAGACATTAAATGTAGCAAAAGAAGCAGTGACCTATTTTCAGGAACAGGATGATATTTGTATACAAGATCCTTGAGACTCCAGCCAGCTGTCTCCACTTCCTTAATCATATCATCTGGAAACGTGGAGCACAGATTGCAAACACACACCAAGCTCTTATTATGCCACACTCTCCAATCCTAAACAAGATATGTTCAGTATTGCTAAAGAAATACTGTAATCTATACATATTTATCACAAGCTATAACTTCTTATTACTTACAGTTGTAAAACTGGACTGATAAAATTCCCTTACTCCCATGGTTTTCCTTTAAATTCCAGTTCTAGGTCTATCTGCTCTAAATCATAAACACACAGAAGCACATGTTCTTATAAACATATTCTACTTTTACAGGTGCTCAAATAAAACTACACAGCAGGTTGCACTGAGTATGGCATCCAAAGGAGGAATGACTCTTTCTTATTTCATCTTTTGACAGATAATACTGGAGATCAGGAAGCAGGGGGATTACAGAATCTCCATTTGGATTATCATTGGTAGCACACTAGGAGGGCTTTTATTGTTAGCTCTGCTCAGCCTGGCTCTGTGGAAGGTAAGTTGCCCTGGCATGCGCGGTTCTCCTGTGCAGGTAATTCACTTCTTAAACACTTTGTGACTTGAAAAAGACTATTTGATCTCTTTATCTTGGATACTGTTGGATTATTAGCCAACTAATTTGATGTCTCATTGATAAGACGAGTCATTTAACTCATGGAGCAGTCTGATATCAGAGCAGCTTTTATTTCATTCTAAAGCTACTGGTACATATACCGTAAATTCCGGACTATACAGCACACCCGATTACTAGCTGCACCCACACTTTTTCACGTGTTTAACGTCTTTTGTTCATACCAAAGCCACGTCAGAGTACAAACCGCATATCAAAGGCATCATGGTCATACTGACAAATGATGTCCTGACTCCCAGAGTAAGCATGATTCATTAGTACACTATGGGTGGAGACAGCCTTGCCTCAGGCTCATGTATTTGAGTGCACCCACATCTGCCAAACAACATGGAGCTCTATTCTGTTCACAAGTTCCTCAGTTATGTTTTTTTTATTTATTTTTTGTTTTGTTTTTTTAACTTATTGACAATCTAGGTATCATACATAAAATTACAAACAGTAACCATATAATCAACATTACATCCCTCAGTTATGATGAGGAAATTTACATCCGCGATCCCCCATTTCCCATGAATCTTAGGGGCTAAAGGCGGGGCCAACGCCCGGCTCGCCACACTGTTGTACGTGTTTAAGAATGAGCAAGTAGCTGCATGCATGGAGGGGTGAACGGGAGCAGCTCTCCTTCCGCTTGTGTCGCGGCAGCATTATGGGAGTAACAGGGCTAGTTAAAAAAACACACCAGTAAAATAAAGCAGCGGCGACTGAAAAGCGCGCGCCTCAAAAGTTTCCTTCCACAACAAACACTGTTGCTCCGCGGACGCCTCTGCGCTCCGCGCTCGCCCCACGCGCTACTTGTCTCCCCTTCCTCTCTTCTCCGACACCTCTGGCCAGGGCGGCTGCAAATCGTGTCGGTGCAGAGCAATCGGACTTAATACTGTACGTTTTGTGGATGAGGGGCGGATGCGTTTTTACGTGTGGGAGCCATCAGACTGCCATCGGCCCTGCAGCTCAATGTGAACGAGCAGCAGGAGAACATGTCTCCAGCTCACACGGAGGCTGTGAGCTTTTCAATGCAAAATTCCACTCAGTCCTTAGTAGATGGACTAGTGTCACTCTGACTCTGAGGTAAATTCACTCCTGAGCATGCGCTGTTCTCTCCGTCACGCAGCTGACCGGCTTTTCCAAACCCGTTGGTGATGGTGGATTTTTTCACGCTGCTTTTAACGATTGCTTTTAACTTGAAATCTGCATCATATTCTAGTGGCGATCACGGGCACGTTGGGTCTAATGGTACCAAAGGATTCTGGGATGCGGCCGGGCATGCGTGTTTCGTTTTGTTGAACCATGACTGAAATGTCTAAGACCTCAAGTCAAGTCAAGTCAAGTCCATGCTGTTTGGCTGCTTAGAGCTGTGTTGGAAAATAAATGGCTTGTTGCTTGGAGTTGAATAGAGAATTCAAACCACTCACTGAGTCCGAAAGTACGTACATGGCGGCCGCCAATTAAAGCCACAAATTAGCCGCGTCACTGAACAAGCCGCAGGGCTGTAAGCGCAGGAAAAAAGTAGCGCCTTGTACTCCGGAAATTACGGTACTGTATGTGAGAAGAGGTTTGGAACTACGTAGTTTGGCCATGCAAGGCCCTGTGTAGAAGTATTTGTCTTTAAAGTTAAACCAGTGTTGTAGTCGTTAATCTTTCAGAAGCTTTTGGAAATGTTGCAATTCTTTTCTTTCAAGCTACGTTCACACCGCCCTCGCCAACGCACGCTCAAGCTACTGCTTTCAACAAAAAAGTCTATATGTTTAAGCCTGTTTTGTGCTTCCACATTCAAAGTGTTGAAAGTTAAACCAGGACAAACTTTGACCACTCAGATTTAGTACTGACTTTCAAATTGTGTCTCTTAACCCTTGTTCTATCCTAGGCACTTTAACATTGGGAGTGGGGTCATCTAGACCCACTAGACAGTGCTCTGAACCTTTTTTCTTCAATGATTTGTGATCTTCACTGGTGTCCATGGATTACAGGAAATCTTTCCACCTTTATCCACCTTTGTCATGGTAGGGAGAACATGTCAATGTAAGGGTGGGGTCATCTAAGATAGTACAAGGGTTAATTGACTTAAGTGCTAATTGTTTGAAAATTAATCATGGAAGAGAAATGAATAATTGGGGTTTGTGTTTAGCCTTTCATAAATCAGAATAAAGCTGTGACAGAAAAAGCCTGGATCAAGATTAACCAGATTTGCATCACTTCAACATTTCACACAAAGTTTCTTCCAACCGAAGGCTTTTCTCTTGCTCTTGCACAGTTTTCTTAAGTTCCTTAAAAGGCGATTTTAAATAAAAAATGGTTGCTAATTATTACTAGGAAGTGGACATGCACTAGTAAACAGTAGAAGAAAAAAGAAGAAGAAGCCCCTTCTTGCTTGTCCAGTGGGAACAACACGGCTAATCGTGAATTCAACAATGTATATTCAGGAACGCGCATATCATGCCCAGTGTGATTGTAGCATCATGTGGATTTGAGCCAAAGAAAATCTTAAATCTTCTGTGAAAGCTTTCTGAAAAATCTGTCTTGAATTTAGAAATTGAATGCCCTTTGGGCATTTGCTTGTAAAAAAAAACAACTAAAAAGCCTTTTTGTTAGTTAGGGAAGCTAAAATGTATCCCAGTGAGGGCATTTGTTGTCTCATCGGTCCTCTTTTCTGACTCCTTTCTCAAACTCAGCTTGGCTTCTTCCGGAGACAGAAGAGGAGGGATAAGGAGGAGCCAGAGACCAACGGGAAGGTCGCTGAGGAGCGGTAACGCTGGCACAGAGGAGACTGTTTTTACAGGAGACGCCACACTCAGGGACTAACCCACCTCCACCTGGAACCCCCAGCAGCTCCGCATCGATGGCCCAGCTCGATTCTCGAAGCATGGTTCCTGCAGATTCAGCACTGTCCGACTCACTCAGTTCTCGTGCACTGTTAGGATGTTAGGGCCTCTTTATTTATGATTCTCTGCCAGTCATGTCGTCCCTCCACGTCTGATAGTCCTGGTTCTTTTCGAGGATCTTTGAAAAAGAAAAAAGCTTCAAATGATCTGATTCCTGACATTTTTTCTTGTTTTGGAACATAATCATAGCCATTCATTTAATTTGTGTTTTGTATTTATTTAACCTTTTAAAAAGAATGTTGGAGATAAAAAACAAAAAGAAAAGGCTTTTGTCAGGGTCATCACCCAAAACCTACCAAAAATATGTAGATATAGTGTATATTAAAGTTTATATTTAAAGGATGTATTTGCAACTTAATCTAAGATAACTTTTGACCATAAACTGTAATTAAATTCACCTGCACACAAATAAGAGCAATACTATCTAGAGAAATTTTACAACTTTAACTTTTCAGTCTCTTAAACATCTGATGCACTTTTTATATTGTGTATAATTAACTTGAATTTGTAAATATTGAAGCGCCTTACTAGTGGTCCCGTAGTTTGATGTTTTTTCTCATTTTCTCTAAGTGGTTAAGGACATTTTCTGTTTTAACTTAAGCAAAGTCTGCTTTATTTTAGAGAACCATATGCGACTGTTGCATGCCTCTTACATGCACTGTATCAGAGCAAAGGGTGTGCCGTAAGTATTATTTACAACTTTTTTTTTTAATTAATTGGAAATAAATTTATATGGTGGTTAAAATTCACGGATAAGAAGAGTGGCTCAAACATGAGATGTGTAAGTGCAGAATCTGATCCTGGTAATGTGTTGAAGTATGAAGAGCTTTGATATGTACGCAAATAAAAATCGGTACGTGCACGTGTGTGTCATCTTGATAATCTTCTTTGGGAAAAATAAAAATGGAAGATTTGCTCATTACACACAAAAAAGGGGACAGAAAAACTTTCAAAAAATGAAGAGATTAAGGTTTTTTAATAATTTTCCCTGAGATTTCAGTCATGATTTTTATTTTCTATTTTTCTATTGAACATTTATTTATCCAGGTAAGACGGATTAAGAAATATTACTGTATTTTCAACTGTGGCCTGGCAACCTTTTTTTTCTCAAACCACTTTAAAATAGACTTCAATAACATCCTACTGTATTTTTTCTGCTAAAAAAATGTAAAAAGAGGACTCCAGTTTTGATTTATTCATAAAACATCTTTAATGATTCCCACAATGATGCCAGCATGCTGAGAAAACTAGGCTGGAAATTATCTTGGGTGGATTGCGATGTCCTTGAAATGATTAATTGATGTTGATTGTTTTAATACATTAAATGCTTACATATCTGATAGTTTTGGTCTTAATTATGCAAATTTGACAGGAGCAGAGATAAAGGCCAAGAAAGTCTGCTTCTCCAGGGCTCACGGCCCAGTTTTGCACGGAGTCTGTTTGTATTTTTTGTTGTGTAGAGGTAATTAACATTGAAAACCTCAAATAAACTAAGCTCTTTCTCTGAGAGTTGCTCATTGGCCATGATGTCTGTTATCCAAACGGTTAAAACTACATTTGCTATCCACACATAAATGTTTTTAAGTAAAGAAATAGTGCGATTTATTTAAATTCGAAGCATTTTGCATCATGTATTTAAACTTACCATTAATAAACCTTACCCCGTAAAAAACCAAAAGCAATTCATATGAAATTTTTAAAATGCGGTTAAATGTACAGTATGAACACACCTTCTCATTCAAATCAATGAGAAGGTGTGTCCAAACGTTTGGTCTGTACTGTTTGTTATTTCCTGGTTACATGCTAGGCTGCGTTTTGTGTGTAAGGAAAGATAAAAGAGAAAAATCCAGAATTAAACTGCTGTTTTAGGTCAAACACCTTGTTAAAAAAACTGTCAAAGCTTAAATGAAATATAGTTAGAATAAAAATATCAAGACATTAAAAATAACTCCAGACAAAATTTACAGTTTCACCTGCCCCTAAAAGGAAGAACTTAATGTATTGATATCCAGTTATTAGGATAATTGTCTGCTTGTCACAGTGCTCTTGCTTTCAACAGGAAAAAAAATGTGTTGTATAATATTGACCTGTAGGACTGGCGCTTATTAAACCAAGGTTTCCCAGGGGGCACGATGACCTCCATCCAGTCTGGGTCCTTGGGCAAGACCCTTTGTGCTACTACCTAACTATGTAGCCACAAGTCTGGGTCCCCCTGTGCCGATCCCCAGCCCAGATAAAATACAGGGTTGTGTCAGGAAGAGCATCCGGCGTAAAAGTCTCTGCCAAACCATGAGCGAGGCAGTAAAAATTGATTTGCTGTGGCAACCAATTAGGGAATGGTGAGACGAGCAAGAAAATGTACAATACTGATACAGTATATTTATAACTGTGCTTAAATCTTTTCAGGGCCACAAACCTCATACTCAGATGTTGGCGTTTTCTTGATGCAGTGTGATGGGTGAGATATTACACCTTTTTTTCTTTGAGGTTTTGTCAACCACATTTCAAAAAGCTTTTTTTTTTTGTGGAAAAAATTGCTCATTTTCATATAAAGCTGGTTTTGATATGTGTCACGAGTGCAACAGGCATTTATGCATCACACCTTAAATTGCTCACATAAAAGAACTGGATGTTATGGTTAGTTTTTTTATAAGAACATTGATAATATGTTCAATCTTTAGTAAGTTCTGAGTTTCTCCAACACTAATTTTAACACAGCAAAGATCCAAAAGCTTAGATGTGCAGTAATTTCAGAAGTAAGGCCATTTAAATGTCCTGTTTGTCTTTTGTTTTTTGCCTTTTGTTATTTTTTCCCCCCAATGATTTACTTCCAATTTCACAAAGGCTGCCCCAAATTGTATATACATAAATATTTACAATTTGGGCAACATTTCAGTTGTTTAAAAGTAAGAAATAAATCTGCATATCATTATTATACGCATTTTTAAAAAGGTTTTGCTCGCCATGAAACACCAAAGCAGACTTCAATAAAGTCATCCGGAAAAAAATGCAGGTTCACCTCCTCCTTAACTCGACTAAAACATCCACAGACCCTTTGTTGTCAAAAAATACATGCAAATTGAAACAAAAACTAAAAAGGAAAAGAGAAGGCGTGGGTTTGTATTGTAGCTTTAAAAAAAACACAACTGTGTTTGCAGAAATTTTAGTCAAAAACAAAATACCAAAGAAAAGTGTCTCAAGCTATGACAAGATTCGACAACTCAACTGAGTACATTAAATGTGGATTGGACTCCAAACAAGTGAAGCCTGTATATAAATAAAACATCCTAATTAAGGCTATGTTTCAATAAAAATAATAACTGGGGCACAGTGCTCCTCAGAAAACCGAGAGATTTAATGTAAAAGTCTTTACTTTTTTCTTTTCTGTTTAATAAAAAGTGACAGCGCTAAAATAATCTTCAGAAAAAGACAACCTCTGGTTTGCACTAACATTTTCTTCCACAGCATTAAAATGTGTCACTCATTAACGGTAAAGTAAAGAACATTCAGATTGCTAACTTTTCAGTAATTACTGGAATCTAAGGGTGGTTTTTAGCAACCAGTCTGAAAATTCAGCAGTGTCCTGGTGGAGTTAGGAGCCGTTTGAGAGGCACTCCGAGGCTGTAACCCTTGTGCTGTCTTAGATGACCCCACCCTTGCATTGACGTGTTCTCCCTACCATGACAAAGGTGGATAAAGGTGGAAAGATTTCATGAAATCCATGGACACCAGTGAAGATCACAAATCATTGAAGAAAAAAGGTTCAGCGCACTGTCTAGTGGGTCTAGATGACTTAACTCCCAATGTTATAGTGCCTAGGATAGCACAAGGGTTAAGTGAGCTTTTAAATTGGTTCAAACTCATTTCCAAGACGTTACTGGCTTCACTTAAAAAGATCTATTTCTAATTATTACTGTGCCAGATATCACAGCAGAAGCTGCAGCGATGATTTGATGGATCAGAACGGTATGAATCCATTTGCAGTTATGGCTAACATTTCTTATATGTGATCAGCAGAAAAGCTTTTTTTAGTTGCATTTTGTGTTTAATGCACCACATCCAATGCCTTGTATTGGGTAGCTACAGATTAGCACCCCTACAGAGCAAAGAAAAATACATGCTCCAAATCCCAATCACATTGAAAAAAAATCCTTGCTTAGTTAAAATGTTTTAAAGCTTTCGTGATCAAATGTTTGCTAAAGTTTTAAAAAGATGAAAAGCTTCACAAATGTTTGCACATAACCAAAAAAAAATGTAACACACTTTTTTAGGCATAAAAATACTCAACTTTAAAGCTTAATTTGTCAAAATAAAAAATCCTAAATGGCTTAAAAAAGATCTGGTGATACAACTAAATCTGACACCATATTACTTTTTTCTTCTTCAAAAAATCACCTCTGGTTTATTCTTTTTTTTAATCTTCATATAAATTTTATATATGTATATGAATTTCTAAAATTCCTTCTGCATTTCTCTTAAAAGTTATTTGTTCTCCATAGTTTTCTGTGAAGCTTCATTGATGCTCAACTGATCCGTTCAGGCTGCTGAGTGGAGCAGACCATTCCAAGAGTAGGTGGAACACGGCATGCGCTTAAATGACTTGACTTGTTCATTTCACTTTGAAGTCTTGATGATATAAGTTCATGAAAAACCCTTCCCCTCTCCTTTTCCTTTGTATACCGTTGGCCGACACTCCTTTTATTAATAGAGGGGAGGTTGGCCAATGTCACCCACATGAAAGCTTTTCAGGTTTATTTATTAGGTTTATTATTCATTCGAATGGTCCCAATGTGTTTCATCTGGTGATATTAGTGATAAGGGTCACCTTCTCATTACGGATTTTCTTTGTCTTTCTTATTAAAGTTCTAAGCTTTTGTGTGATTGTTTGGATCCCCAAAATAGACGTCAAATTAGAAAACTTGAAAACATTTATATTGATTTTAGAAAAGATATTTTTGGAGCCCTGGACATGAATTCAAAAATTATAATACATTGTTCTCTCAAATTAAAATTTGTGAGCCTTTGGTTGGCACAAATTAGCATTTTGTGCTCTTAAATTAGTACTGTAACACCTTCAATATCTATTATTAATTTTTGCTCACAAAAATTGTGCACAAATACCAATTTGTGCATAGAAGTAATCATTTTTTTTTACCAAGATGCAAATTTCTGCCCACAAAAAGCTAGTTTGTGCCCACATAATGCTAATTTGTGTACACAAAATGTTAAAAAAATGCCACTTTGTGGTCACAAAATACTTAACTGTGACCATAAAATTAACACAAAATAATTTGTTCAGAAAGACAATGCTAATAATCTGTGTAAACAAAATACTACGTTGTGCACACAATATGCTAAATAAATGCCAATTTGTGGCCACAAATTACTAAATTGTGGCCTCAAAATACAAATTCTTGCCCACAAAATAGTGGTTTCAGAAACCAATAATTTTTTCTTGAAAGTCAAGTCCAGGACTCTGTATGTTTTAGCAGTCCACACAAAAAAGAGATGTGGGATAAAACCACCTAAGACAAGCTTCAAAGATGTTAATGCAGTCAAGATTAAGAAAGAAGAGTGTAACATCATGAAAGCATGTCAAAACCATTTCACTATTTCTGTAGATATCGAGTCAAAAAACAAAAGACTGCATTTAAAGATGTACAATATTTCTAAAGATTGAAATTGTTTTAAAAAACAATTGTCATCATTCAAGGAAATGTGTCAATTGCAGTGTAAGAAGGATTCATTTTGTGCAACTACTAGAATAAATTCCACAGTAAACCATCTTGTAAAAATGTTCTGACAAATTTTACACATGGCCTAATGAGCACAAATTGTCTCATTGCACCATGTGGGTAAAGTGAAGATAATCCTGATTGAGTTGGTGCTCATAAATCTGCCCACAGCATCACGGCAAAGGATTAAATATGACAATTACAAAGTCCTTGATGATGCAACAACATGGTATTGTTACATTTATTTAAATCGGCACGATTTAACATGGAAACAACTGTGGATTATGGGTCAAATCCATAAACGTCACACATCTGTGCATCTGAACAAGCCAGTAACAGACTGGAGAGACTGATGCTGAGATTACAGTTTGTTCCTCACGCTTAAAAAAATCTTCATTTGCTTTGTGTTTTCAAAACAGCAGCTGGATGCTTCAGTTGGACTTGACAGAGTGACTCTGTTGTTCGCTTTAGAGAAAGATGTGTCGTAGAGCTCTTCAGAGTGAACACGGAAAAAAAAAATGGCACAAATGCAGAAGGAGAATGTGGGGCGGAACAGGAGAGACACAGAAAGAGACGAGTCTAACCGGAGTCCAAAGCAGCCGCAGCCAGGGACAGCTGAGCTCTGAGCCGTCTGGTGTGGGGCTTCCTGGATTATCCAAGGAGAAACCATGACAGCCATTACACCATTAACTCTCCCCTGACTTGCAGAGCTCAGATGTTGGGCTACAAAAATGAAAATGAGTTTATGTGTATTCAGTCTGATCCCAAGCTGCAACATGCCTGCAGGTTTTGCTCTCTCTGGATCCTAAGCTTCATATGTTTTTTTTTATGAGAGGAAGAAAATCCTCAGTGTCACATTTAAATAAAGATGTGCAGGTTTTGTATTTTTTCATGGCAGAAGCACACCAAATGTTCCATATTTAAAGGGGAACATCAATGCTCTTGAAACGCAAACTGCAAATTAGTACAACACAAGCAGGCTATCATATAATAAAAATTGCAAAAGGAAAAAAAAAGTATGACACTGTGCGTTTTGGCGCACTTGCTTGTGCGCCTGCATCTCTAACATAATTCCAAAATGCTCTAAAGTCAAGAATATCTACAATCTGCACAGTGTGTGAACTAAGCCATAAGTTTGTGTGACTTAATAAATGCAAATTTGTTATCTATTGATTGTTTGTCATTTACCAAGCGTGGTTTTCATTAGATCAGCGTTAATATACACAACAATCGGAGGAAAAACCAAAAGTACTTCCTTTTGTAAATTCAGCGGTTGCGCGGGGTCGTTTGGGACCCTTTGCGGTCTATGATGGACAGGCTGTACTCTGTGTTGTCCATAATCTGCAGAGGCACAACACCCTGGATCTCCCCCTGCGTAACGGAACGCGTGGCGCAGCCTTTGCTCTGAAGAGTAGTGGAGTCTCTCCAAAACAACCTGCCCAGCATCTTTCTGATCTCAGGTCTCATCAGGCAGTACAGCACCGGGTTCAGGCAGCTGTTTGTGTGCGCCAAGCACACGGTGAGCGGGAACACATATGTGTGCACCGTGTAGTATGAGGTGTCCCAGTTGGCTGCGTTAAATTTGACCAAGACGCCCCAGAAGGTGATGGCATGATTTGGCATCCAGCAGCAGAAGAAAGACAGGACCACGATGGCAACAGATTTGGTGACTCTGGATCTCCGTTTGGGGTTGCTGGTGTCCATGCTCTTCCGTCTAACGAAGCGCAAGAGCATCAGATAGTTCACAGAGACGATGAGCATTGGGATTATAAAGGCTATCAGGATTTTTTGGATGTGGTAAAGTGCTAACAGGTCGTGTCCTTCTGGAAACTTCAGGAGGCAGAGTTTTTCTCCAGCGACCTCTGTCACAGTAGAGAAGATCGCCGTGGGCGCAGTGGCCGCGGTCGCTGCCACCCACAGGATTGCGCACACCCACTTCACGCACCGTGACCTTCTGTGGGACTTTTTCTTTAGGGCTGAGGCCACACACATATAGCGAGTCACGCTCATGGCTGTGAGGAAGAAGACACTGGCGTACATGTTCATCACGGTGACGGACAGGACAATTTTGCACATCGCGTCTCCAAACGGCCAGCTGAAGTCAAGTGCGGTGTCCACGGCCCAGAAGGGCAGCGTAAGCACGAACTGGAAGTCAGTTACTGCCAGGTTGATGATGAAAACATTGATAGTGGACCTCTTTCGACCCTGTCTCAGCCTCATGAGGTAAAAAACGAGCAGGTTCCCCACCAAACCCACCGCGCAAACAACAGAATATACAACGGAGATGAAGATCCTGAGGATGGGGGACCCGTCCGCGCTCACATCGATGTCCTCAAAAGTAAACTTGTCCTCGTCGGGTAAACTTCGGTTCGGAGCTCCACTTTGATTGAATACTTCATCCATTTTGGGGATGGCACATCAGGCAGATGAGGATGCGCCCCATGTGAGAGCTCCTCAGCTTCTGTCTCCTCCGCGCTCAGCAGCGTGTCATGTTCCGTGCGCATCTGAATGGCAGCTGACCTGGAATCTGCTTTTATACAGGTGTGTCGCTTCTCTGCTGAGCCACGATTGGTCGAGGAACAAAAGAGAGAAATATTCACACGATCGTCACAAGAATCATGAAACTTCACGTTTTAATGAAAAGATTCACAGATTATTTTTTTTCTATATTCCAGTTTTTTTTTCCAGAGGAAAAAAAAAGGCAGCAGGTCATGGCTGTGCGTAAAAGATCCGTTACGGAAAGGGGTTCTTTTGGGCAGGTGCAAACTTGAGCTTTTCAATTTATTTATTTATTTCCAACAGCTTTGCTCAATTATTGTTTGTGTTTCCCTCCTGAATTTCACTCATCTCTCTGCGACACAATGTTTCTGCAACTGACAGTTACATTTCTGATCCGAATGCACATCATTTATAAACTGCATTTTGTGCATCAATTAATGTCAATTATGCCCTTCTTTCTCCAGAAGAGGGGGCGCTCAGCTTAACCAGGTTACAAAAGAGGATTGCAAAAGTTAAGTTAAAACAAAAGCGCAATTTCTTTAAGTTATTACGGAATTACCCAATTTTTGTAATTATTTGATATTTTTCAGTTTTTTTCTTATGTATTCGTAACTGTAATTCAAACATTTTCTTTGCTGCAAACATTTAGGGAACACGACTGCAGTGTGATCTTATTTTCTTTTTATTCCAGTGTCTTTCACACAATTTATGCAACCTCTCTTCATCGTATCTGCACTGGGCAATATCAAGTGGCAATGTATCAAATCTTAAAACCAATTCCTCTAATCTGCGCTCATTCATCCGACACCAAGTGAAGGCAACAGCCTCGCAAAGGATCCTCATGTGACCCAGAGGAAACTCGAAAGACCCCAGTTGGAGGAGTAACCGCCCTGTGGATCACAGCCGTCTTTCCCATTTGGAGTCCCTTCCCCTTTAAGTCTCCAGCTCCCAGTCAAAGCCAGCCTATTGTCTTCAGTCCTCCCATAAAGTGGGGGTGGTCCTGTAAAAAAGTTTGCAAAGGAAACTTTCAAGCTGTCACTGGTTGTCGGGAGGACACTGATGGAGAACAGAAGGACCCGCCGCTCACAGGCAAACACTAACATATTTGCAGATGTAGGAAAAGGCAGCAAAACATCCGGAGTAGTGAAAGTTTGATGAGGTCAGATCTGGAGGCATTTCTGAGGAGCGCCGCAGTCTGAGGAGCGCATGCTGGGCGCAACAAAGCGAGCAGCAGGATTTCATGTGAAGTGAAAGCCGGCGCAGTGACAGAGGGAGACGCCAGAGCTTTCTGATATAAATGCTCCCATCCTGACAACATGACGCGTTTGGATCGCGGGCTTAGCACCTCTGGACAGAGAGCGTCTGGGCTTCGCGTCTTCTTTACGCTCGTGATGGTCGTGGGAAGCAGCGGAGCGCCGCACGAACCAGGTTTGTGAGCCAGACACACGAAAGCTTTAAAGTCCTTGTAGCACACTTCCTGTAGTGCTCGTTTCCCTCACTGCATGTAACTGAGCTCAGTGATTTGTTTTGGGATGCCAGCTGTGACCGATGTTTACCAAGCTTCTGCCTGACCAAAAAGCTGGGTAAACCCTGCTGCTTAGAAACAATCGTGGAGTATTGGTTCATCATTCCCCTTCCCTCAATCACAGTAGCCCAGTAGTGCTCTGCTTAACTGTGACCTTCGGCCTCATCCCTGAGGCAAGAACCCAGAACCAGCACAGCAGCACTTTGGGAATTTGCAGGATGTATTATTGCTATTAATATGCTTTAAATGGAGCTGGTTCACATCCTCCTGCTGGAGATAGAAACCTTTCTAATATGGTAGGAAGCAGCCCCGTGCCTCTGTACCCCATGCATTCACCCACCCCATTAGTGTTAAAAGTCAAAGCCCATCTTAGTTCGGAGATCCATTCAGATGTCTGGATGCACTCCATCTCATCCCCAGCAAACTGACAGCATGCCCTTCAGGTGAACTATCAGGTATTTCAGATAACAATGCCGTGCTGAGGGAAGGAACGCCTGAAAGCTGCAACAATTTCACTTTACAAAGGTTTGTGCAGCAGTTTCAAAGTTTAATTTTAGACTCCTAAGAACCCAAAAATAGAAAAGCACTCAAGCACAGCCTTTCTTCTGATAAGACTTCTTTTTCTTACTTGTCACTTGAATAACTAACATAATTGAGCTTATTTTATTTCTCATCTTTGTGATTGCATGGAGAAAGAAACTGGCATTCCCACATGTTGCTGCATTAGTTTCTGATTTAACAGCATGAAATCAAGCAATCTAAATCTTTTGTTTTTTAAGTTAACGGAGTCCTTTAAAATACTTATGCCAGAACACTCTTAAGACCAACTGTCTTTGACCATTTTAAACTTATGGAAGCGTTTCTTTAGCGTAATTAAAAATAAAAGTCAAAACCAGAAATGTTTTCATTTTCAAAATGAAGCTGCATTTTTTTTAATGAAAATTAAAATGAAAAAGCAATCCACAAAATGCTTTTTCATTTACTTCCTCTTACACTGCGTATTCTGTCACTTAATTAAAATAACAATAGAAATGTTATTTGACATTTCATTTTCAAAAAGTTCTCTGGTAAAGGTGTTGCAAAATTCATTTAGTAACGTCTAATTTGATGATTAAAATGAATGAACAGAAATGCTTTTTTATTTTCAAAATGAAGCTGCATCAAATGACTCAAAATTAAAATTAAAAATCAATATTTCAAAATGCTTTTTCCTTTTCTACTTTAAAACTGCTTATTCTGTGTCATAATTAAAATGAAAATGCAAAGAGGGGATTGCATTTTCATTTTCACATCCACCCTGCGGACATTGTCAAATTATTCAATTCAAAAGAGCATTTCCAGAGGGGAGGCGGGGCGATGATGTCAATGCTATCTCCGTGTGTCCGGCTGCTAAAAGACACAGACATGCTGGGATCAGCTTTGTGTTAGCGGCAGGAGAGATGGCTTTGTGACATTTGTGCACTCCTGATGATTGTACACAGCTTCTTTGGACTACAGCAGCATCGCCCCGCCTCCCCTCTGGAAATGCTAATTCAAATTGAATAATTCGACAATGTCCGCAGGGTGGATGTGAAAATGAAAATGCAATCCCCTCTTTGCATTTTCGTTTTAATTATGACACAGAACGAGCAGTTTTAAGTATAAAATGAAAAAGCATGTTGAAATATTGCTTTTTCATTTTAATTTTTAGTCATTTGATGTAGTTACATTTTGAAAATTAAAAAGAATTTCTGTGAATCCATTTTAATCGTTGAATTAGATGTTTCTAAATGAATTTTGCTACACATTTACCAGAGAACTTTTTGAAAAATAAATGTAAAATACCATTTTAATTAAGTGACAGAATAAGTGGTGTTGAAGAAAATGAAAAAGCATTTTGATGGATTGCTTTTTAATTTTAAGTCATTTGATACAGCTTCATCTTGAAAATGAAAAAGCATTTCTGCTTTTGACTTTTATTTTTAATTATGCTACAGAAACACTTCCATATAAACAGCTGCTTAACGAAAAGCTTAATCTTTATTCAGATATCATCTGAATTATGCAACTTGTAGAGTCAATCAAATAAAAAAAATGAATTAAAATGAATAAAATAAAATAAAGAGCTGCTAGTGTGTGCGCTAATATTTAGTAGTTAAAAAAAGCTTTTTTTCAATCTCAGCTGTCTGAAAAGATGAAAAATGAAACTGAACATTTCTTGCAAATGGTGCAAAGATATGTCTCTTCAAGAAGGGATGCTGAATTTTATGTTCAGATAAAAAAAAGTTTCATTTTAATTTAGGAATATGTTAAATAATAGTCTGTGAAATAATATGGAGTTGTCATGCAACACATACAAACCTTTCATTCCTTTTTTCATTAAGTGATTAAGGCAGTTATGCAATAGAAATTAAGAGTGACTTTAAGTAAAAATGTTTGTTAATGCTGTATTTTCTTACAATTTAGTGATTTTCAAGCAGTTATTTTATAATTTTTCCAATAACCACTCACCAAGACTGTTCATTTCTTTTTTTGCTTGATAGGAGTTATCAAAGCTTTTTTAAATCTGTTTTACCACATCATTGCTCTATCAGACTGAAAACAACACTGACTATACTATCAGAAACATTTTATTCTTGCATCATATCATTTTTGGTTGCTGTTTTGCAGACATTTCTTTGTACACACCCCTTATGAATGAGATGATTGTTTCTTATTTCCAGTTTCTGATTGATTTTTTTTCTTTCATTCTATTCTAAAGTACTTTTTTATTTTTTAACCTGAGAGAGGGGCTACCTAACTAAATATTTACTTACTTTAGCCACCTGAATAGAAGGCAGGGTTCCTCATGACTGTATATGAGAACTGGACTGAGTGACCCCTTTTCCCTCATATTCCAGATAAGAAGCACCCGCTGGTTCCAAGAAGCCAAAATCTCATAGACTTCTGTAGACAAAATAAACAGCGATTACTCGGCCATTCTATTTGGACTTGCCTATAAACGGCATAATCGTATATAAAAGACCACTGGGAATGTTTTTACAATACATCAGAAGATGATTGGAGTGGTTCTTTAAAGTCCCACTCCAACTACATTTTTTTCTAATGTAAACTTGTTCCCAGTTGTCTTTTTATTGTGAAATTGCAGTTTTTGGCCAAAATCAAAAAAGCCCATGTTGTTTTTTTAAAATACATATTTTAAAGCGCAGCAGGAGTTCATTAGAAATTCACCTTTGGGTTGTGGGAGGGACTGCTGGCACAGAAGTTAGCTATGCTAAATTCCCATCAGCCGTTTGTTTACACTCTCTCTCCTTAGCTGATCGCATATCACAAGCTCAAGTTAACATTACCGTTGCAAAAAAATTGCAAACAATATCAGAGGTATCCAGCCGTACATTTCTGAGCCAGATTCTAGGTGAGATGGTGAAAAAAAAGACGTTGGTGGAGCTATTTGTCTTCAAGTGAATGCTTCCGAATTCCACGGAGAAGGGAGACTCGGGCCCGGCATTGGCAGCTGCTGCATCGCAGACCTGAGCTTTTTCAAACTGTGTGTTTTTATCTGCTCCTCATCCAACACGATTTGAGTAAAGAAATACTCAGAAACGCAAATTTAATCTGAAATGATTTTATATATCCTCCATCATGAGAAAAATGCTACAAAAACATGTTAAGAACACCAATAACATGATTTTCATTGGAGTGGGTCTTTAAAGTGAACTTCAAAAGGCACTGGCAGCCAATGAAGGGAAGCTCATTTGTAGGATGTATATCATATAGGTTCAACCAAAACGAAAGTAGGCCAAAAGAAAGAAAAGTAAAGAATTAGCAGACCAGCAAACTGCATATTACCTAAAAGAAAAAGAAAAATCAGCCACTTGGAGTAAACCTTGGATTTGGGGGGTGTCTGTTTATGTTTGTTATTGTTATTACCAAAGCATGTTTTGCCTTTAGAAACAGGTCAGCCAGATTTACTGGGACCATACTCTGGTGGGGAAGGATGAGGTCTCACCCTGCTTTTGTGTGCACTCAAAAAATAACTCATTGGATGAACTCAATTTAATTGTGGGCAGGATTTCCATCCAATAAATATGAGTAGCCCCACCTCAAAGAAAATTCTTTCATGTAATGAAATATAATTGAGTTAGTCGAACTCAATTTTATCAAGAAAGGCAAGGCAAAAAAAGTCATCTAACACCAGCCTGTAGCCGGCCTATAACTTAGAACCTCTGCATATTAATCCCGCTTACTGATCCACTGAGCTAGCACTTTTATGGAAACATGTAGCCGCCACTATGAAGAAATACAAACATTATTTCTATAAATGAGGTTCGTCATGTATCGTCTTGTTGGGAGGAGCCGAGTTGAAACGATTCCAAGCCACAGTACGTTTTTTACGTGGAAAAACTCGAACTAAAGTTTTCTCTCTTCGAAAAGGCGAAGGATTTGAAGGACCAAAAGTCATAGCAGGCATTAGATGAAAGAGCTGAACATTTTAATAGTTAAATGGTTAAAATAGGTAAAAAAAATTGTAGCCGTAAATGGCAGAAGATACTATAAAAAGAATAAATAAAGAGAAACAGGAAAACAGCATTGAACATGCCCCTTACCTGAACTCAATTATTTTGGATTACTGGAGTTTATAGCTGAAACTATTAATACATTTTGTGTTAGGTCAATTAAGTGTAGATGCATTCTTTTAAAATAAATACATTTAAATAAAACAAACAGAAATTTATTGTGTTACATGAAAGTGGGGCTTGAATCTTTTTTTTGAGTGAATATGCTCTTCTGCCTGGATAGTGGCGTCAGAAGATTTCAAGCCCACTCAGATAGACGGTACTCTAATTTCGAGAATAGCACAAACTCCTGAAGTAACATCCTACTAACACCAGTGAGTGAAAGGAATCTTTTTTCTGTGTTGAAGCTCCACAAAAGTCTGATTTGCTTTTTTTTTCTTGAGGCAGAAAAACGTCTCCCTGTAAACTTCAGGTGTGAGTTTGCAAGCACTAAACACCGCAATCTTCACCTTGAGACACCTTGAACACTAAAGTGGCAGCGGACAGACACTTGTCCGCAGCTTCCTCTAAAAAGGATAGAAAGTTGAAAAATATCTCAATGGAAGGATAAATCTAACCCCCGTATTCACTAATGCAGAGAGAAAAGAAGCACAGCAAGGACAAGAAGAGTGTGCTGTAAATCAAGTTCTTTTAATTGAAGTTGTCTCTTAGTTCTTTCTCCATCTTGCAGACTTCAATGTTGTAATTAAGTTCCTTTTCTTTAACGCATAAACAGTTGATTCTTCAACTGTAAGCAAAGTCTTCAAGGACAATCCATGTAAAAGTAAAGGCAAAGAAAAGTATTAGAAAGCAAAGAAAAAGTTATTGCTGCCCAAACCCAAGTCCAGTGCCCACAGCGGGATCGGTCGCAACAAGGTAGCCAAACACAGAGATACTGATATAGGGGTGTAGGGAAAAAATTTGTTGACATATCGCGATATTTCATTTGGTGATAATGGTATCAATTGAAAATGCTGTCAACATGATATTTATTTACTCTTGTTTTCCACCTAAGCCTCTGACCACTAGTTTATAACACAGCACACTAAAGTTGTCCTTAAATTCCCACCCTAACACCTAACTGCTAAAAAACTATATAATGCGGCACTATGTAATGCTGTGAATTTTAAAAGCAATTCGGACACAATGCTCACTACTTTTTTTTTTACGTGATTATGACGTCATCAATTTCACGAAGTTAAAATTTAATTAAAATGTGTTTTGCGATGATTATTTATGAGTCCGCTGTCTTCTGGAGATAAAAAACATTGATGGTTTGTCAAAAAAATACATTAATATACATTTTTATGGTAAAAAATGTTCCAACTCAATGCATTGTGGTTTGTGTTAGAGCCCTGCGCGGGACTATTTTCTTCATCCCGCTCACGCCCGCTGAATTTCTTACCAATCCCGCCCGCTCCCGCAATGTATGCGTTGCACTCCCGCCCGCTCTCGCAATATGTATGTCCACTCCCGCCCGCACCCGCAAAACTCATAGAATTTAGTCCCGCACAGTAATAGAGATGCATTGATTTTGTATCGTCTCCCGTCCCGCAGGAAAAAAACACGTATTTGTATTGATATTATTAAAGAGATTCATGTCCCTCCTCCAGCCTCATCTTTTCATGCATTCCTCTTTTGTGTAATGCGCTCTTAGTAAGAGGCGGGGCGGGGCGCACCCCCAACAACAGGTTAGATGACAGAGGCCATTGGGCGTCTCTAACTGGTGCCTTCACGGAGCTTCAGTACATAAGAATCCAACAGCAGCTCAGCCTAACGTAGTCCACTAATATATATTCATGAGATATTCATGGCAGCACTGATCCCGCGGGGTTTTCTTTTTTGCCGCCCGCAGCACAATTCAAACCACCCAATCCTGCGAGATTTGGGTTGGTTCCCGCGGGACCCGGTGGGACCCAATCCCAATGCAGCCCTCTAGACTGTATTCGCCAAACTAGTGAGCATTGATGCACACTGGTTTTTCGCAGAAACTCCTGGGAAATTACCAGGGCACTCGATTTTGGAATTGTAGATTCGGACAGCTCTACAAAATGGCGAACGCACTATATAGTGCACTAAGGGTTAGGGTGGGAATTCGGACACACCCTAAGCCTCTGTGAGCAGCTCTACAACGCACCAGAACAACAAGATCTATTGAACCAGCTCGTGTTAAATGCTAAATATTCAGTCAGCCTCGCAGATTTTGTTGTTGTGAGACATGTACTACTTAGTTTTTACTTGGGATGGGAACCGAACTGAAACTCTCTGCCATGCTGCTGCCAGTATCATATAAAAATACGGATTGCTGTAATTTGTAGTGGGCTCAGATACAAATGAGTGAAGCAGAGCAGCTGTGCAGTCAAGCACGGAGTCTCAATCAAAATGCTGTCAGCGATGTGGGCTAATATTCTGCAAAAACTCACAGTAATAGATTCTGGTTCAGTGACCTGATGGATCACAGTGATGTGTATATTGCTCTAAAAAAGACAGTTGTTGTGGTGATGAGCGGTGAAATACGTTTTTATTTCCACGTTTGAGAAACGGTGCAGCAGTGCACACTGTCATGTAAATAAGGCATCTTGGACAAATTAAAGTGCTCTCCTCCTTCCCTCATCACACTGTTTCTGTAAGGTTGGCTTTTTTTTTATTTAATCTTGTTTCTGAAGCACCCATTCAAGCACCATTCATGCTCCAGAACTGTTTAAAAGTGCTGGAGTAGCTACGTTAGTAATGTTGGAAATAAACTGCACTTTTTATGATGTCTATCATATTGCCATACTCCTGCCAATACATAACCTTACACTGAGGAATTGAAGGTCCAGTGGTTGAGGTTTACAAATGTATTTGTTTAGCTTGACAACAGCAGCCTTCTCCCTCACAACGAGGTCTTCTTCTTTTATCTTTGTCTGCTTCTCCGGAGAATCAGCTATCTGGGTGACAGCCCTTCAATCAGCTGATCAGAAAAACAAACGGGAATAGAAAAAAACTGGAAGAACTAGAAGGCCGTAACATGCTCAAACTCAATAACACCCACCTCAATAAGTGAACAAAGGAGAAGGAGAGGTAAGAAAGGCCTTGATTCTGTAAGAAAATGAAAGAATATGTGTGCAAAGTATTGACACAATTGAATGCACTCCTGCTACAGAAGACGCTGGGGCAAAAGAGAAAAAAGCCACTTGAAAAAGTGAGAAAAAATCTCAGACAAGCCCCCAGATGTGCTACGGTCCATTAAGTGCACCACTTGGTGAGGTCTGGGGTAACATGAAAAAGACTACAACATATGGAAAGAATAGGATTAGCAACAAGTTTGGGAACAGTGTTTATTGGCCAAAACAAAACAAAAAAGCAGGGACTTAACTAACCCAGCTGTGTCAAGTGTCAGTCGGCCCTTCCCTGATGCTAACTATGTATTGGGAAGCTAACTGATAAAAACAATTAAAGGTAGCTGGAAAAGACTTAACTATCAAAGTCCATCCCCATACTAAAACATCAAAACCCTTCCACTTAAATTGGACTGAGGGGTGAAAAATGCAAAAGCAATCAACTAACTGAATGCCTTACACCCTCCAAGACATTTATCTAGACAGAAGAACTGCACAGCTGATGTTGAGGAAAGGAGGGAGAGCTCTATAAGCTGGGGCACAGGTGCCCAGCCTAATATTCAAAACTATTATAGGTAGACCTGCACAATAAATCACAACTTTATTGTTATTGCGATCACAAGCTGTACAACACACATATTTCAAAAGTCTGCGAAAACTGCAATAAATGGTAACTTTAAATGTGCAAAAACAATCTTAAGGCAGCTTGAAGTATTTAACAAATCAAATAAATCCCTTTATGCATTTGACCAATCGGATGGTCTTCTTTACATCATTGACCAATCGGGTGGAACCCTTTTTATGTTAGATGCTACAAAATGCTACAAAAAGTAGTGTTGAACATCTCTATTATCTACTGATGATACAAGCCACTGTAGTTCACCTTTCGACCTTTCGATCAGGGGTCACCACAATGAATCAGCTTTCACTGATCCGCACAGTTGGTTTAGCAGATATTTTCACACCGGATGCTCTTCCTGACACAACTCTGTATTATATCTGGGTTGGGAATACATAGTTTGGCAGCAGTGCAAAGGGTCTTGCCTAAGGACCCACAATGGATGAAGCTCATTGTACCCCTTGATAATCAAAATACATACCAATGTCACTTAACAGAAAACCATTTCCACATGCAACTACTATGTTCAATGCTAAATCTCTGCAGTGATTAACCATATACTTGTTGTCGCCACTCCTACCTGCTACCTCAGGCCCGGCTCCTCCTTCCAATTTATTATCCTCCACTGGACCCACCATCTCCAGATTATGGACTCACTCCTTCAGCCTAAGATCATCTTTTCAGACTAGCCTACTCTTCTTTATAGTAATGCACTTGTCTTTTTAAACTTCTAAAATGTATTTCCAGTGTTTTTTTATTTGTGCTTTTATCCTTGTTTGGTCACCTTGAGTTCCAAGAAAGGTGCTTAATAACTAAAAAATATTCTTATTCTTATTATTACCAACATAATTCGTGGAATAACTGGATTTCCCTTCAGAGATAAACGCAGCATTTTTTAATCATTGTCACTCATCAAATCTGGCGGTAATTCACTCTAACTGTTTATATTAATTCTAATTACTTTGATTCAAATATTTTTGGCTAAGCAAATTAGTCTGCTTGTATCAATCCTGATGTTGCTGTAGTAAGTTTATTGGATTCACAGAAAGAATTTAGCTTATTTGAGCGTCCATTCAGTTTTCTATTTATCGGTAAGCCCTGTTTCATAATGATGATTTAGAGTTTCTTCCTGCTTAACCTTTTCTTTCTGTTAGTCGAAATTGAAACATTTCTGAGTTTTTCTTTCTTTCAAATGCCACAATACAGCTGGCTGTTTGTAAAGTAAGGTTACACTCTCAAAGGGCTAACACTGTCAGTCTTTGAAAAAACATTTATCACGATAAATCTACGCCAGATGCATCATCTTTTCTTTTCAGTTCAGACATAATATTGTATCTGAGCTAATTACATTCTTTCTGTCTGAAAAGCCCACATTATGAAAAATAAAAATAAATTCTACTTACCTATTTAGATTGACACATGAGCAGTATTGTAATGATCACTAACCTTTTACAATATTTTTTTAAAAAGGACTCATTTGGAACACTGGGATTGTTTAAACTGTGTAAAAAAATGAAATAACAAGTATCAATAATTAAAATAAGTCAAAATAATTTGGAAAGAGAAAAACAAGAGCAATAATTAAGAGTCATCAGTCTTTTTAACAGTGGGTGTGCCAGTAAGTTCAGTGGTTAGATGGTGCAATGCCCACAGAAGCTGTGAATATTTACAAGCAGCAACTACAAGTGTGACTCTGAAAAAACAAATTTCAAAATAAGGCTCAAAAAGTCAATTGCTTTGCCAAAATATGAAGGTTGTCAGGAGAAGGTTCAATTCCTCTTCTAGCAATTCTTTTAAATACTCACTTCAACACTTCAATGAAAAGTATGTTTTCAGGGTTTTTATTCTGTCCTTGTGCCATTGTTCTCATGATGGAGGACATAAATAAAGAAAATTTATCTTAAAACTAAATTGACTGAGTTTTTCTTTGTTTAAATCATTGTGAATCCGGTGCAGACAAAAAAACGGCAAAGCCTGTAGCAGTAACATAGGTGCTGCAGTTGGAGGGCCACAAGCTTGTTCTGCTCCATCCTGATGCATCCACTTACAGACAAATACTCATCCAAGCTGGTATCAGGCTCTAAACTGTGCGGTTGGCTAGGATACAGACCTTGGTTCTACACCCAGTTCTACACACAGCCAACTGAGCCATCCAGCCGCTCATCTCAAAACTCTATATGTACTAGTAGACAATTTAAACAGATTCAAAATGAGCAGTAAAGGTTGATTTCTAATAAGCTGGAACTAGATTAGAAAGTTTGTTACAGTATCATACTGTATGTACTGAGAGGTTTCTTGTGTTTATTTTACATCAATTAATCTCTCTACATGGGTCAAATAAAAATAAAAAACCTGAAAAAATAATTAGATGGTATAAGTAAGTCTTATGCAACTTCTTGTTTTTATTGACAGTTCTTTCTTATCCCCTTTGTACTTTTTAAAAACATTTTTTTTAATCACAGAAAACAAAAAAGGTTAGGGGAAAAAAAACATTTTACTTGAATTCAGCAAGACTACATGTTTTATTTTGGTATATGGATAATGCTTATCTTACATTTTGAAGACATAATTTCTCCTATACGCGCAGTTTGAAGCCTGCAAGAGAAACTTCAGTTGTAATGAGCATAAATGACTGAAAAACTGCCACGTGGTTCTGGTTGGATTTGCTTTGAATTTTATTCTTTATTAACTCCTAAGAGGTGAAATTATCCATAAAGTCATTTTGGTTTTCACCTCCACTTTCACAGACGGATTTCTCCAGAGCCTACCTCACTATGAAGTTGTCCACCCCACCAGAGTGGACGCCAAAGGTCACTTCCTGTCCCACTTCCTGCCTCACCATGCTCGTCGTGTGCAGCGCAGGGGAGCCTCTGAGGATCCAGAAGACCTGGACCAGGTCTTCTACCAGTTTTCCCTTGGCGGCCGTGGCTTGCAGCTGAACCTCAGCCTGAATACAAACCTGTTAGCTCCTGGCTTCCTGACAGAGAGGAGGTATGGTGGGCTGAAAGGGGCCAAAATCCACCATCATAGACACTCTCGATGCCATTACTTTGGTGAAGTGTTGGGTGAGACCACTGTGAAGGGAAGCGCAGCCATAAGTACATGTGATGGACTGGTGAGTAACTGTAGGTTTATTACTGTTATGTGGATTTTTTTTATTTTATAATGTGGAGCTCCAGGTTTTAGTGGAATATGAGGATAATTGTCAGAAAATCAAAGATCTTCTTTGCAAAAGTATCCTGATGAATACAGCAGCAGTGCAGCCACAACTTATAATTATGGTATAATGAAAATATTCCACAACTGAAGAAATAATATTTTGTGCAAATTAAGCCAGAAACTTTTCCTACATCACCTATAGGAAAAGTTTCTGGTGATATGACTCAGTACTGATTTATTAAACTAGATGGTAAATGTTACAGCTTAACAGTATCCACTATAGTGAACACATCCGCTGAGCAAATAATCTCCTCTGATTCACCTGCAGTCACTCTGAATTTATACACAGTAGTGTCTTGTTTTAATAAGTTTTACGGTTTACTCAGAGAAAAGGAAGCAGAGAAATTACTATATAGGCCTTTTCCCTCTTTAGTGATGGTTCTGGATTGTAGAAGCAAATGTGAGAGCCAAGACAGCTAGAAAAACTTTCTTAGTTTTTTTTCTATTGGAAAAAAGATATTTTAAGAGATTCTTTTTTTTAGATTTGCAAAGACAAACATTTAAGTGTTTATGGACAAAAATAAACCAAATAACTATGAGCATTAAAATGTATATTAGCGGAAAGCCTTTCCCTGCAGAAATCTGAATTCTGAACACCAGAATTTAACTCAGATATAATAAAACAGCAATAAAACATTAAGAAAAAAAAACTATTTGAAAAAGAATAAAAACGTATATTTTTAATTTATTGTAATGGAAATTAATGTGTTCATTTTAACAACATTTTGGTTTGAAAGACCTTTATTTGTCAGTAATAACAACTGAAGCTAAATTTAAACATCTTTGTTTATCTGGAAAACAGTTAACTTGCATAATAAATTGTTCACAGTGGACCCTCCCTATGTCCTTCATCTTTTGTGGTCTTGCTGTTTTGAAAAGAAATTTCACTGCGATTTTCCATGCTGTTTTTTTTTTTTTCTGTAGACCTTATCAATCAATCTTGTTTTTGCTGTCTGTTGTCTCCTGTGATACACTTGACTTTTCTTCAAGGTTTTATGTAGGATGCCATTCCTGACACTATCCTCTGCATTTACCCGGGCTTGGGACAGGCAAAAATGATAAATGTTTTAGTTATATATTTTTCTTACTTTTATGTATTTATCTTTAAAAAAAAAAATTTGGTCCTTTTGTTTATTTTTGTCACTTTTTTATATACTTATTTCAAAGTTTGTCTATCTGTTAAGCTATTTATTCTTTTAAAGTTTTCTTTTTTTTGTTTCTTTTTTGTCACTTTTGTTCATTTACAGTAGCTCTGAACATACAGCATGGGGTATGTCGGCGTGTTGGAAAAAATCAATTCGGTGATTTATCGCGAAAGTTCATTTGCCGATATTTATATTGATTCAAAATGCTGTCAGGGCAATATTTAATTAATTATTCGTGAGTGTTCTTCAGCGTCTGACTGTTGTTTTCCACTTAAACCTCTGACCGGTAATTGGCAGCAGAGCCTCTTTGAACAACTCTACACTGCACCAAAACAACAAGATCTCGGCAAGAAGCAGCCTGTTTTGTTGTCATTAGACTTGCAGTACTCAGTTTTTACTTGGGATGTGTACCGAACCAAAGCTCTGTGGCACGTTGCTGCCAGTACCAGTAAAAACGCAGATTTCAGTGCTTTGTACCGGGTTCAGATAAGAACGTGTGAAGCAGTGCAGCTGCGCAGCGGCTAATGCACGGAGCCAAAATGCTGTCGGCAATGTGGGCCAGGGTTCCGCAGAACCTCACAGCAATAGATTCATGTTCAGTAACCTGATGAATCAGAGTGATGTGTACAACGCTCTGAAAAAAGTTCAACATCATGGCGATGAGCAGTGAAATACGTCTTTATTTTCGCTTGTGAAAAAGCAGCAGAGCTGCGGCTGCAGCTGCATATAAATAAAGCATCTTAGCCACATTAAAGCATTCTCCTTCACCCTGTCATGCAGCCTCATCACACTTTAGTGTTCCTGGAAAGAATTAGTGTTTTTTCCCCCCTTTATTCTTGAAGCACTGTTCAGGTTCCTGAATCGTTTAAAAGTACTGGATAAGCTACATTAAGCAATTTAGAAAATAAACAGCCCTTTATTTCCTCAATCATACTTTTAGAACCAATTGGTTAAGGCACATTCATTCCTTTTTTTTGCTTATAATAAAAAAATATTTTGTTGTGGAAATCAGACATTATTGACTGTTTGCTTTCTATATTTTAAGTTACCAAAATAAAAGCACTATGAATTTGCTTGGGTAAAAGCAACTTGTATATGTAAGTAAAGTAAAGTAAATCTTTATTTATATAGCACTTTTCTCAGAGAGCGACTCACAAAGTGCTTCACAATGTTAAAACAAAAGGAGATACAGTTGCAGTGCTTAACATTGTGATCATTCAATAAAATATTTTTTTAATCATTTTATTTCAATGAAAGGCATATTAATATTCAGGTAGAGTTATTATTTAATACCATTATGGCCAATGATTTAAGTTTGTGGTATGTGTTTGTTTATTTCATTAAACTTGGGGTCTCTTGTCTTCGTGTAATCAATCATTTTTAATAACAGTCCTGCTGAGAAATCATCATCATTTGAGCTTTTCTATGACATTTATCTTTTTCAACTTGAGTGGGCCCTATTAGATTACTAATGGTTTCCCCTGTGGCCTCTCTTTGGGACATTTGAGATCAGGTTCTTTTTTTTATGTGGCATTGACTTGCATGATGCAATGATGCATTTTTTTTTTGAGTCCCTTGTCTTTTTCCAGAGCAGCTTTCTAATAATTAAATCCTTGTTTTGTGAAAACCAAATCCCTGTTATTCCCCCCCCCCCCCCCCCCCAGTTTATGGCATGGGAAACAAAAGCATGCATCAAGCCATGGTCTTCCACGATATCAGCCTGGATAGCATGAGTGTATTCTTACCAAATTTGCGCTTGGGGAAAACCAGAGCTGAGTGTTGTGCTAAGCAAAGTGTACTAAATTCTACATCATCCGGAGCGGCCACCGCAGGGCTGGGAACAACAGGGACAGCAGGGGCTGTGCTTGTGACACTAGACAAACCTCCTGAGCCCTCCAAGTGCCAGTGGTTAAAAAAAAATTAAAAATCTAAAAATACGTGTGCACGAATTGCTAAACTGTGCCAACGGATTAATCAATCGTGCACGCACACACATTGCATGTTTATGTTTCTGAGCAGAGCAGCTGGATGCGTAGTTTTGTGTTTGCAGGCAGGGTAGGGTGCTTTGTTACGATGTGCGCAACCGAGGAGGCTTCAGAGCGCAGTCCGTTCAGCTGTTCTGTGTGAGTGGGCTGCCAGACTCAGAAGAACCGTGTCTTCCGGGAGATTTGTATCTCCAGACAGAGGACAGAATTTAGGACGGGCGGAGTCCTGAGAAAAAGTGCAAACAATCATGTGAATTTGTGTTGCGAGTCGGCTCCAGACAAAATAAAGGCTGATGTTATCCCAGTTTAAATTCATCCACGGCTAAATGTTGTTAGCACGTATTAACCTAATGCCAACCCTTCTTCCGGATCAATTCGGCCAAGAAAAACGTACTGGCTGGACGTATAAAAAAACTGAACATGCACTTAATAATCATAACAATAATAAAAGCCCGATTGGAAGATTATCTCGCTCTGTGTCGCAGCTTGGATGTTTAAAACGAAACTTCCAATTTCTTCTCCTACGATCGTACCGTAATTTGTCCAGACCAATCACTATCTTATACCTCATCGGACTGTCTTATGTAATTGTAATGTCTATATAAAAATTCAGTAAAAAATATATTTTAAAAAAATCATACCCAATTAGTTTTAAATGACGTCACTTCCGCGATTCAGGATGTTCTCTTTTCGTTAGAAGCCGTTTTTTCCACTTTTGTTGTTTTGTTTTTGGACTTGACAATTTGTTCCGGGATTGCTTTTTGTGATTTGATATTTGATTATTTGCACCCGGATTTGCTTTTATGCTTCAGTATTTGTTACTTTGTGCCGAAATTGTTTTTAGGGCTTCAGGTTTTTTTCTTTTTTTTTCTTTTTACATTTTTGAGCTAATAAATATAAATAATTAATGTTTCATGTTTATACATGTTTTTGTTGTCATTACTGTGTAATTCATTGATTAGAATTGTGGAAAATAAGTAAAATGGAGATGTGAGCAATCAATTCATAGTGTTAAAATAACTACTGCTAATTATTATTAACAATACTATTACTAGTCTGTGGTTTTGTTTTTTTTGGATATTTGCAGTAAACAGGTCCTGTGTAGCCCTTCGTACTCCTCAGACCCCATAATATAGCCCTCATCCTCAAAAAGGATAGTTATTCCTGATGTAGAGCCATCTTTTTGTTGGAGGCCCTGAGGTAAATGGAAACATTTGACTCACAAAACATAATATTAATATTTCTTATTCTGTATAGAATTATACTTATTTTTGTTAATTGAAATTTCTAAATAGCCTTGAGAGAAAATATTATGCTTATTCAGGAAATTGGAAAGAAAAGCTACTACATGGAAAAAAGAGCAAACATTGTTTAAGACTGTAAAGAACATTTTCATGTAAAAGGATTTAGGACACTTGGAGTGCTTATAATTTAGGACCATAGTGTTTTTGTATGAAGTCTTATAGAACTTTGCTGTTATCTAATAGAATCAAAACAGGAAAGTTTTTTTTCTTTACAATATTATCTATTGTGTTTTTTTTTTAGTTGCACTTTTTTTAAGGAAAATGCTTTTTTAAAGGATGTTTGTTTCTTGGTGCATACTTTTCATAATGCTGATTCCCTCTGAAAACGACCTCCCTAACAGTCATTCTAGATTATTTTCAAAGTCTGTTCACATGGAAACCACACAAACACATAAAAACCAGAAATGTAAATGTGATGCCTATGTTTACCCACAAGTACGAATATAGTCGTGGTGCACTTCAGCTGTGTGATTGAACTGAATAATATTTGTAATGAGAGACTTGCAAAGGTGGAGACCATTGTTCTGAGCGCTTCGGTGTGGTCAAAGCCGCCCATTTGCTCCCAAGCAAACTCGTCTTTAGTTGATTTTTACCTCTTGTTTGGCTAAAAGACTAGCTACCCTGTGGATCACAGCAACCACGAACATGTGTACACTAGATCTAAAGGTTTTGTTAAAACATTTTGTGATGTGAAGTTGTGATGTGACCCACTCTGATGAAAATTGTAGCATTTGTTTCTCAGGTTGGAGGAAATGTATAAAGAATTTAAGATTAAAACTGCATATCTGGGTTTTTCTTTATTCAAATCGTGTTGAGTCAGGAGTGGATTATAAAATGCAGTTTGAAAAAGCTTATAGTTGTGACGCAGAAGAAAAAGCTGGACAGACCACATGCTCCCTGCTCCGCACCAATCTTATGTATCCACTTGTAGACGACGAGATCCATTTACGTATTTGTTTACCTTGTCTGACTGTACATCTGCCTCAAAACTGTACTTCTGGATAGCTTGGGGTTGTGAGCAGATGTAAGTTAGGAAAGAGTGCAAATAAAGGGATGATGGGATATCAACAGAGGCTTACCGACCCGCCCCCGCCCACAACTTAGTGGCAAGTTTCTGATGAACTCCTGTTGCTCTGCAGACACTATATCCTAGAAAATGACATGACACACTTTTTTTTGTGTTTTGTTTTTGCCAAAAACTTCATAATCATCATTAAAAGACCACTGGGAACATTATTACAATAGATCAAAAGATGATAGAAGTGGGATTTTAATGTCTGGAATTTTGATGTTGGGTGATTGAGTAGATCAGAATAAAGTGAAAGGATTGTTCAGTCAGCTCACAATCCAATTAACTTGGAACAAAAACAAGACCAAATCATCCATTATTATCAATAAATTCATTAAAAGAGATTTGGTAAATAGACTGAACATATATTATTGTTAGGGCTTCTTTTTGCTTTCTTTGGAGCAGTAGAAAGTTGCACTTCTCTGACACTAGTCTTTATGGTCAGTTAAGGAACATTTGCTTCTCTGGGGAGGCTTCAAATCTAATAATGGATGTTGAGGCCTTGCAGCAAAATAACATTTGTTTGTTGGTTGCAGAATTGACAAATGTTTTTCTTCTTATTGGCAGCCTCAGCAAGGATGAAGTGCAGGGCCACTTCAAAAAGAAGACAAGTGTATAATTATATAGAGATAGGACATTCCAGACGAGCCATCAAGTGTTCCTTGAACCGCCGCCCCTCACCTTACTCCACTGCAGAGAGTGCATTCAGTGACACATTCTTCAGTCCAGACAATTAGGTCAGGCAAATCATCACAAAAAGCAGGACTTTAATTAATTCAGCAATCGGCAAAGGAGAGTTGACAATTTTATTTCCTGTAATAATATAAATGAGTATTAAGTACATCTTTTTCATTGGTGTAATAAAAAAAAATTCTGCTTTTATTTATTGTAAATTATTAGTTGACCTTTTCATGAAAATACCTCTTAATACCTTAATACCTTTTCATTTTAAAACATTCCTTTTAAAACCCTTACTATGGTTTGTTTTCATTTGGAGTAAATATTTATTGCAGCGGCTGGTGTGATGGTAGGAATTGTGTCCCATGGGGGTTGGCTCCCTGGGCCAGGTGGCTCATGATAGAAGAGTTCAGATTAGTTGGTATAGTCCAAACTGTGAGGACTGAACTCACCCGATTCAGGCATTCGGTTAGATTCTTTAAGGAGGCCTGTAGATCCATGATGGACAGTTGGACAATAGTAAAGATGGCTCCAAATAACAAACATCGACCCTGTCAATAGCACGTATGTCCACCGATTACTGCTATGGCGGCGACGTCTCCTGCTCCTCGCTGACCTCATGATGTCGTTCTGAGGCGGTCCACTCTTCCATGAGTGCTACATGGAGTTTCTACCAGGTCACTTGGGGGTCCCATCATCCAGTCTCTGCTTCAGCTAGTCCCACACCTGCTCTATGGGGTTCAGGTCAATGCTGGCCAAACCATACAAGCCACTCCTACTTCCTGAAGTCCAGCTGTGATTATTCCGGCAGCATGTGGTGGCGCATCATCATCATCATCATCATCATCATCATCATCCATGAGCCGTGGCCTTGTCGCTTCAAAGTGAAGAGGAATCCCTGGGATCTCTGGCTGTGCCATGAGGATCACATTACATCTTATTGTATAGATGTGTTTGTGTGTGCATGTTTGGGTGTGTGGGGGTGGTGCTGCTTCTTCTTTCTCAGTGCTGCTGGTTCTGGTATTCTATGATTTCCCTCATGGCCTATAATACTTGTTTGGGGACTTTTGCTTCTTGTTGGTGGCCCCATGCTTGATCGGGAGGTTTACCCTGAATTAACTGTGGGGCCAGCTGGCTTGTTTCTTGGCTCAGTGATGGGGGGTGATCAGGACCGTGGTGGGCTCCATGCCTGGAGCCAGTTTGGTTTTTTGTGGCAGGTGGCCTCAGCAGTGCATCTTTTTGCTTGCTGGTGATAGGGAGCTCCAATGATGGACCTTGTATGGAGGGTGACATGTCTTTTGGGATCTAGGTATCTATCATATTTTATTATATATAGATGGTGTGGATTTGTATGTATTTTTATGTTAATATTTACATGCTCATATGTAAAAAAAAAAAAAAAACTTAAGAATGACAATAGAAAAGATTTTCAAAAGCTGATCATATGTAGAAAATATCCACCTTGTGCGTGAAAAGACAACATAACCCTATTTTAACCCATGTGCTCACCTTTACGGGTCAGATAAAAAATCAAAAGATAAAGTATTGAAATGACCCCACCTCTGGCAACCCTTGCTATGTTTACTTCTGCTGTAAATATTTATTGCAGCTCTGTTTTTGTTCAAAAATGCATGCAGCCATTAGGGTCTGAGAGGACTGAGCAGTTTCTGCATGGCATATAAATAAAACTAAGAGAGCTGAATTGAATACTCCCTTCAGCACATTGGCACACTAACAGCATGAATCCAATTATAAGCCACATTTTGCTCATTTGAATCCAAAGGCGTTTCATTCAAATTGCAGCCGGTGATTGATGCTCTGCCTGTGCGAAGCCTCTGCCAGTGCCAGGGCAGAGGTGGAGGGATGTTTTCACTGCTGACTATCTGCCTACGAGATTACGTAAAAGACACTACAACACACTTAAGAAAAATTGGAGAAATGGAGCATAGCAAAAGCCAAAACCCTTTACAGTTATTGGAGCTCTGGATTACTTTTTCTTTTTTTTTAAAGAAGCAGTCTGACACTGACCTTGTTTAAGAGCTGTACTCTAAGTCTCCTTCTAGCTAAGGAAATTTGCTCATAAAGAAGAAAGTTTCTTCAGATCCCATTGATATGGAGACATTCATTTGTATAAAAAGAATGGAATAAAATCTAGTGATAAGTCTCAACAAAGCATGACTAAAAATAAACTTACTTATCATTTATCCTCTTTCTTCAAATGAGTGAAATATTGAAAGTTTGATAAAGCATTTGAACTTTTCCATAATAGTCATTAAATCAGATGTTTATCAGATGTTCTTGAACTTCTCATATTGTAATATACTGCATAAAAAGTAGTTCCATGTGTTCATGTGGCAGACAAAATTGTCTCTTTCGTGTTTTAATGTCTTTGTGATAAAAAGGCTCACTAGTTATTAATTTTCTGAAATTTGCATTTTCTTTTTCTTATTAGGTTTTAAATTTTCTGCCATTAATGTTAATAATCCAAACACAAAGTTTGGTAGTGAAGCTGATTTATGCACCACAGTTCAGAGATTTGTTAGACCAGTTTAGCTCTGATGAAGGATAGCACGCAAGCAGATCCAGAACCTTTTGCTATAACGCTTTAAAGTGCAGGTACTCATGTACGGTGGCCCCGAAGTGCAAATCACACCAACAAATGACTCAATGTAAAAAAAAATCAAAACAAAATTTCCAGCAACCAAAAAATTAAAACAAAATAAAAATTAAACATTTTGAGAGAAAAAAGTTATTTCCAGAAATCAAAACGAAATGTTAAAAAATGAAACACACTAAGAAAATCGGTAAAGGTTGTTACTATGGGACATCGCTGATTTAATACAGACGCTTGTCCATCATTTTAACCAAAGGTTCTTTGGTATGAAGTGATACTGCTCCATACTAATCATAAGATTTTTGTTAGTAGGCAAACACTAAAGGCGCATTTAAAAAAACTAAAACATCAAAACTTTGAGCGGAAGTGGCTCAGGTGGTTGAGGAGGTTGGCCAGTGTGTTGGCCAATGCAGTTTGATCCCCGCTCCCTCCGGCAAACTGTTGCTGTGAGCTTTGGCAAAACACTTCACCCTCCCTGCTTCCAGTATGGCTCCACTGGTGTGTCCCGGTGTCCCGCTGATGCCCAAGTGCAAACTGGCACCCACGCCTCTGTCAGTCTGCACCAGGGCAGCTGTGGCTACATCAGTAGCTATCATCACAAAGTATGAAAAAAGAGTGAACGAGTAACAGACATAGATTGTTAGCGCTTTGAGCTTTTGGAAAAGCGCAGAAAAATCCAATCCATTATTATTATTTGTTGGTGTGATTTGCTCTTCAGGGCCACTGTACTCAGGAGTCCAATATGCCAAGTATTGCATGTCTCCATGCTACAATTTAATGAAACAAAGAATTGAAAATAGTCCTAATGTGAAATTAATTTTACTAATTAAAAAAGACAACATGTTCAATATATTCTATAAATCTTTGTTTATACGACCACAAGTTTCTAGCATTCTGTCGTCTACTTTGTTGTGATCTACCGGTTAATTATTTTCATGTTTTACAAGGAATACCAAGTAACTAAACAATCCGCATTAGATGAGACATTTTCCAAGTTCAGCCCATCGGGATGCAGCTAAACCTCACTCAGATTCCCACCAACCAGCAGCTGATCTGCTACAAAACATCTTAGCACTGAAATACCTTATTTACAGTAGTTGTAGGAACTTATCCTAGAGAATACGGGATAGTGGTTCAAATCTGTAAAAGGTGCAAGAATAGCCGCCTCAAAGTTAAAAACAAAAGCAATAAAGACGTGCGACATTTTCTGTGAATGAATAACGCATACAGAGTTTGAGCAATAAAAGCCACAAACAAAATGCAGCAGGCATCATCCTCCATGTCTCTGTTGGATTCTCCAGCTCACTTGTTCAAAGGCCTTCTCTTTTTGCAATATCCCATCATTTCATGAAATCCCCACAGTATAAAGCAATTAGCCGTTAAACGACACTCCCTGTAATAAATCCGGATTCATTTTCAGTTCAATCGCCCATGTTGAACATGGCGAGGGCCTTTCCACAGACTGAAAGCAGGAATCCACACACACATTGTTCACATATTTACATGAAAATCTCTCTTTTGAACATGTAGACTAGCAAACTTTTATTTATTTATTTGAGCTCCATTGTGTATCAGATGAAGACTTGTAGCAGTTTGCTTTCCCAGAGAGCTGTTTTCCACCTTTAATGCTTTAGATGGAGTATTCCTTTCGACAAGAAACAATAGCTTTTTTATTTATTTTTTTATTTTTTAAGGATGTTATTTATCTTTTACCTGCATTCCCTCTCACTGTCTTCAGTACAAATTCTGTGTTCAAGGCAAAAAAATCCCAAAAATAGTCTTCAAAGCAGAGGGAAAAAATGCAGATGTTTTGGCCATTTCAGGGGTTCAGGCCAGCTGGCTGGATTTTTCCATGGAGACTGTTCAGCTGCATGTTTATCTTCTGCTCTCCATGAGTCTTTTACTGTTAAATACAACAGCCTTCTTTACTTAAATGGGCTCCTCTTTTATGTAACCCTGTTGCAAAAGGGATCAGCAGCTTGTTTCAAACTTGCAGGAGTGCTTCCCAGACTATTGAAAAGTTTCATTTGTGAGTCTAAACTCTTTCATTCACCTTCCACTGCCTGCTTTAAATTAGTAATCAATATAGCATTGATTATATAAATTTCTTTAAGGGTTTGTTTTTAAAGTTCAAGCCGGTCCAGTTCCCTTTGAGACTCATTTAGCTGTTTGTGTTTTCTCAATGCACTTGACCAAATTAAAGTGAAATGCCAGCACTGGCACTTTTACTGAGCACCAGGCTAACGCTTTCAAGCCAATCATTTAAGTAAATGAGATGAAATTCATTCATTGCCCACAAATATTAATTGTGGGGGATTTTAATTTTCTACAGAATGAGGTAGGTGCTATCCTGCCCTTTAAGCAGGTGCTACATTTGTTAACCTTAATATATCAGTGAAGCTGAAAAATCTTTATGGTAAATGGGGTATACTTATATAGCGCCTTTCTTCCTCAAGGACAAAGCGCTTTACAGTCACAGACCCATTCACCCAGTCACACACACATTCACTCACACATTCAGACACTGGTGACGGCTCCGCTGCCAAACACAGGCGCCCGCCAACCACCAGAGGCAAGGTGGGGTTCAGTGTCTTGCCCAAGGACACTTCGACTCATGGGCGTGCAAGGCGGGAATCGAACCTGCAAATTTACGATCATGGGTCGACCGCCCTACCGCTGCACCACGGCATATTATAAACGTATGACGAATGTCAAAGTGAGCACACTTTCATTTCAGATATTAAAAAATAAACAGAAGGTTTGAATAACAAGTAGCAAGTTGATCCTTGCTGTGCTTAAGGTAAAAAATATCATGTAAGAATGCACTCAATCAGCTGCATTATAGCTTAGTGCTCCATACATATATATGCATAAAGGTTTCCTGGAAAGCTTCCTTTTTGCAAACAAAAGAGAGAGGGGTTTACCATTAGTGTGACCACCAGAGCCTCCAGTGTTTATACTGAGTTCAAATGAACATGCTGAAGGTGTTTTATGGGATGTGAAAAAATGTTTTGCTTATTTGATTTTTTCCCCTCTTTAGTTGTTTCTAAAAAAGTAGAATTGCTAAATCTCGTACGTTTACAGTTTTTTCCACAACCATAAAACCTGTTTTTTTTCTGCTTATAAAAGTGTGCATTTTTGAAATTGAGTCCTGAAAGGCTTCTTTTACATGAGATCCCACCATTGAACGCAGCAGCAGCTGGGATGTTCTGTGTCTCACCCAGGAACTCTTTGACACGTGGACTTTTCCAAAAGTTTTTTTTTATCGCTTGTTATGAAGCAAACTGCCACCCACATGTTGACTTTTAATCCGTAATTTATTGTCACATCAAATTTCTAGCGCGAATGAGACGCACACCCACAAATGCACTCCCCAGCAGACACATGGCCTCCACATTGGTGGAGCTCTGCCAGGCCTGCATCTCCCCCAGCCTCAGGCAATTCTTGAATTGGAGCTTTTGGTCTTCAGATTATGTGAACTACGTAACCAAACTGACTCAATAAATTGAATTTTAATTTTTGAATTTTTCTGAAGGAGTATTTCTGTCAAACTAGATACACATGTGCACCATTAATTAAAAAAAATTGTACTTTTTCTTTGTTGTAGTCAAAAAATAATAAAATCAATATTCATAAATGTATACTGTGAACATCAACAAAGAAATAAACTGAAATATTTGACCACTGAAATGAAGGAATGTGTTTATCATCTATAACTGCAGCGCTGAAGTGTTGAGCGGAAATGCTTCGTTTTGTTGTCACATACTTTACCTTCTTCTTTGTAGATCTCTCTCTGTGGGGTTTAGGTTAGGAGAGTTTGGCGGAATATCAAACTCAACAAAATGAAGAAATAACGAGTTAAAAGATTACCATATGTCTAATGAAGTTTCAAATTCAACATTATAGGTTGTACAGAGAATTAGCTTACGCTGAACCAATCCATGTCTCTCTTAAGGAACAGACAGAGTGGCCCAGGGTGATACACATTCCTTCTTTTTTTGTTCTCTCAAGTATGCACTTTAGGACGTCCCCCTGCATGGATCTGTTGTCAATGTGTTCGAACCCTGCTGCAAATGCAAGGACTGATTCTAATTGATTGATCGATCAGATGTGTAATGTGAGCTGCGGTGGTGTGTCTGCAGCTGGATGATAGGGAGGGGTAAGCAGGTCGATCTTTGTTCACTAAAAGTTACAAAATGTATTTAAAAAAAAAAAATTCTAGTCTACAACAGTGACACCTCTCACCTATTCTCTGGTTTTGGGGTATGTGATGCAATCCAATGTGCTGGTTTATTACTTATCTTAAATAAAATTCAAACACCTCTCAAAGCTGCAGTCATCTCTATTGTGAGTGCACGCTGAACACAGTCCCGCGTCTGCAGCCAGTGTTTCCTTTTCAGGACCATCCATGTCTCACTCTTCTTTTTTAGGTTGGTCCTTCTAACAACTTTTAAATGGGTAGCCGTCACATTGACTGAGAACTGACTGGACTAAGCGAGTGTGACGTCACTAATAGAAAATGGCCTACGTCCCATTCCAACCAAATAAGGTCAATTAGCCGTTTTTTGCAACATGGTTGTCGGCAAAATTGTCAGTAGGCAGTGATTGGTCCAAGCCGGTCTGGTTCATCGCTTCTATGGCCACCTTTTCTTGCCAATCAGAAGTGTGGTTTATGGAGGTCCAGACCCCTTCCACTTGAAGGCGTGCTTGAGAGAAACTGTCAATCAAACGGTTTGAATGTTCAACGTGAGACCACATACTTTATATCGAGGCATCTGATTGGTCAGTTTATAACTTGAATAACTTGAACTGCAGAAAAAATATGGGGTAAAAATTAGATTAGCAAGAACATGTTTAAGAAAGCTATTAGAGCAAGAATGGTGATTCTGACAAATAGAATAATGTATGCAGCTAATTGTATTAGCTGTTTATTTCTCTATAGAAGTTTATGGGACTTTGTTTTTTTTTGTTTTTTTTTTGGAAACAGGCAGTACTTCCTATTTGGAATGCCAGGAGAGGAAATGGATGCTGGAGTGTGTCTGTGACTTAAATCCAGCATAATTCCGGTCCCATAACACATTAGATCTGTCATAACTGTCAGTCATCAGACTTTCCTGTGTTTTTGTGCTTCTTCTGTTTTTCTTTTTTTTTCTGTTTTTCCTTCGTTTTATACATACAGCTTCAATGTTGTATTATTGTTTTGGTGTTTTGATGAACACAAAAGAAAAGCACAAAACAATTAAAAAAAACGAACTAGTAAAACATTTATGCCTATGTTTTACTTTCATTTGATATCTTCTATGTTTTTTTATTTTTTATTTTCTTGCAAACATAGAAACTTGCTTGGTTTTCTCATCCTAAAACTGCACTAACAGCTAATCTTATTGCAAATTAAAAAAAAATTAAAATGTTTTTCTAATTGCCAGCTGCCACCAGGAAATTCCAACATTTTCACAATATTTTGATTTTCTGAGACACAAAGTTTGGATTACAATTGTTTTAAAGGTATAATCAATAAATTAAATTAAATAAATTTGACGTATAAAAGCGTTTATGTGTAAAATACCTACCAAAAACAAGAAAAGCATTTTGATCGGAATTACTGAAGTGAATCATTTTTTTGTCATAATTTATTGAGCTGCACCTGTGTGGCTATGGAGGTTATTAGTCCTGATTGCATCACTGCTGTGGCAACACTAACCTGCACAGGTGAACATAACTGTAATTCAGATTTTGGGGAAAACAGCTGCGACCAACAAAGTGAATTATTTTTCAGGAAGACGTCTGTGATTATTCCAGCAGGACATTTACAAAACTTATTCTGCGCAATTTGGAGAAGCGCTGTGTACACACGAGGGTTTGATCGCCTTCTCTGCAGTCCAGATCTGTCCTGATTTAAAAGCATATGGTTCATTAGGAAAAGACCAACTGGAAAACAACAATCCCAACTGCTTAGCCGATGAGACTCTGTGTTCTGCAAGAACACAGCTGCTTATAAATGCATGGGGGATGGGCTTCTCTCTTTGGTAAAGAAACTATCAACAAGTGAAAAAAAATGGCAATTTTCCAAGTTTGCACAAACATCTGCCTGCTGGTTTGATGTTTTATTATGATTATTATTATTATTAATATTTTTAGAGCTGATATTACTGTTGCAGTCATGGGACATTATGAGCAGCATTAGCAGTATTAGCAGAAGCATGACTCCATAAGCAGAGCTGCTGCAGATCCAGATGTAGCTTCAGATAAACAACCACTGAACTCTTGCCCTGCTCTGGATCTGGGGGTGCAGCTTCTGAAGCTCTAACCCCGAAGATAAAGTTGTTGGAATTACTCCCACAGCCCTCAATCAAACCAAGATCATTTGAGAACCACAGATGACCACAATTCAATATTAAAACATCTGTTGCTTATTATTGTCTTAAAATTTCCTCATGGGCCTGACTCATTTTTTGTGAAGGGTTGAGGGTTTTATTGGGGTATTCACACTAGCATTTACATCGAAAATATCATAAATGACAGGATGTGGACAGCTCTCATGCTGGAAAGGATTAACTTCACATATTGAATTGCCGGTTTGTAAATTCTCTTTTATTTGAAGACAAAAGTGCCCTTTTATATATTTTAGCAATGTCCTTGCAAAAATACCGTCCTGATTTGAACAGTCTCCTAGAACTCCACTGTAACTTAAACCTCTGTTGCTGACTTTCAGACTTAAAGTTGTGTTCCCAATCCATATTTAGATTCTACAATTTCTCCAACAACGTGGCTCACAAATAACCTGCATTTTCTTTACTCCCACTCATAAATATGTATTCCCTCCATCAAAATGTAATCCTCCAAGAGGGGGAGACGCCAGATCCCTTCTCGCTGCAGGTCATGCCAAGAATACTTTAAGCTAAGAACTCAATTTGAAGTTGGTTGTACAATAAATGATGCAAAGACAGCAGAGTTGCTGCAGACACCTTGACATTTACAAGGCACTCCCCGATAAAAGGCTGAGAGGATGTTATTCACTGAACAGAGTACACATTTTTTTAAACCAATGCCAAAGACTTTTCCTACAATGGCAGCAGTATTAATGCTTTAAAGACTCACTCTAATGAAAATGATGTTTTTTGTGTTTTAAAATTGTTACAGGAACAGGAACAGAAGCGAAAAATACCATTGGAGAGTGTGACTTAGAAGCTACAGTAGGTGGTTGTGAGGGGCTGTAAGCTAGAGGGAGAGTGTGTAAAAAGATTAATGTTAGAACATAGGGGCGGGCTTACTCCGCCCTAACAGTCCTGCCCTTAACTCAGAGGGAGATTTTTAATTAATTTCTAAATAATTACTCCTAGATTAGACTAAAAAATGCTATAATCCTAATCAAAAGACCACTGGGAACATTTTTAAAATATATGAAAAGACGATCAGAGTGGGGCAACTTTTACTGTGTAATTATGTCAGAACCAAGTGTAATCCGCAGCAATAAGAATGCAAATGCACAGATAAATTATCAAATACTGAGACATGAAGATGTTGTGCTGACACCAAGGATTCCATTGCAAACAAAAATGCATTCATATTTTATTTCACCTGTGGTTTATTATAATCCCTTCAGTTGTGCTGTTGTAGCACTTGCAAAGATGAGAGCCTTCTTCAGATCTGTAAGTTTTCCACAGCAGCGCTCTGCAGCTCAAACTTGCAGCTGGAAGAACTTTTTAAAGCTGCTTTGTTGCTGAATGTGTTGAACACCGCGGTCCTCTCCACGTCTGCTTTGTTGTGTGTTTAGTATGCCAGCCTCCCTGCCTGAGCTTCATTGGGGCTTTATGACGGCTGAAGAACAGTTAATTGGAGCTTTAGGCAGTCAGGACTGGTCAGAAGAAAAATGGAAATGGATACTGGAATGTGTCTGTGACTTTAATCCAGGATAATTCTGCTCCCAAAACACATTAGACAGTTTGATCTGTCATAACTGTCAGTCATCAGACTTTTGCTGTGTTTTTATGCCTTTTCTGTTGTTCTTCTTTAGAGAATGCATTCAGCTTCAATGTCGTATTAAAAAAAAACATGTTATCTCTATTTTAACTTTTGATGAACACATAAGAAAATTTCACTGCAACTAAAAATGAACTAGGAAACATTTATGCCTACGTTTCATTTTCATATGATGCATTCTGTGTTTTGTTTTAAATTTTTAGACTTGCTTGTCTTTCTCTCATCTCAAACTGCAGTAGCTGCTAATCTTAAGGTAAATTTAGTTATAAACCCTTGAAACATGTTTAGCCATCTTATTGAGCACATTTTGTTTTCAAGCTAACATGGACCCCTGCAGGGATGGATTTAGTCCACACCAGGACTGTTTTGATGACGTTTAGTGTAGCAGCTGCCCATCACAATTCATGAAGAAGTTCAATTTGCAGACCGTTCTGCAGCCTGGCTTCCTCTTGATCACCAGCTGCCATTTATTAATATTATTACACAGGGCCATAAATTAAGGAGACAAAAAATCTGTTTAAGGCAAGTTATTCAAGCCATTTGAGGTCACTGTAACTAAAGGCTTCAGAAATCCGAACAGTATGTATTGTTTTTGGGACCATATAAATCTAAAATGTGTTATTTTGCTCTGTAAGATTTGCACGGTGAGATTCCACAGACCAAGCCAAAGTTGTGCTGGCCAAAATTATTCATATTCCTGACAAACTTTGGACATAATTGTTTGTTCCAATGTGAATGAAAGAAAATTTTCTTTTAAATAAAAATATTGTATCTTGAACACCATTCTGTTCCTTTCTGGGAGATGCTTGTATCATTTAAGTGAAAATTTGCCTGGGTTATGAATAATTATGTTCAGCAATTTAGTTTGATACAACCGTGACAATGAAATGTGGGGGTGTGATGAATGATTTTGACGCCAATTCGATTCATATCAAAATTTGTGGGAGCTGACACGATTTATAGTAAATTTTAGTTTATTTTGAACGATCCATTTCACTGACCTAAAATCCAGGACATCTTTAGCCAAAACTTCAACCAGTGTGACTCAGAGATAAATACCTGGTACTGAACAGTGCAGCTGAATTTCCTTGTATTTCTTTCAAGGTAATCACGTGTAGATTAAATATGTGCAAACAAGTAAACAAGAATTAATATCAAATCCATTCAAATTTCAGTGTCATGAAGTTCAGCCCAGTATTTTTCCACATCAAAATAATCCAAATGGAACAATATTGTTCCATTTCCATTCCACACTGTGATGGTCGTTTTTACAATATAGTAAAGTAGACCTATTGTGACTCAGTTCAAATGGTGTTTTCCAATATTGATATTATCAATTTATTTTATCTTGAAACAATTTTTTAATGGTATAAGTAGATTTGATTAACAGCTTGCCTCAGACAGAGCTATCTGGTTGGATTGTAGAAATATAAATTGATTCATCAATTAACCGAAACAACCCTAATGAAATGTCTTTTAAAATCTTAGAGATGATGTTACAGTTTGACAAAAATGGGCACATGTCCTGGCAGAGTCAAGCAGTTCAGCTCTAACTATGTCGCTATAACATGAAGCATTTTCTTCAACTACCAAAGAGATTCTTTGACTCCATGTTGAGTCAGAGAACTGACTTAAACTGTGCTAGTTCAGAATTTAAAAATCTGTCACAATTGTGAATAGTTATTATTGCTGAACATTAATCTAGACCCATTATGATTCAACTGCTTTTGTCTTTTAAGTGTACTGACATGTCAGGAGAAGCTGCATCATCTTCTAAGTAGTTTGTTTTATTTGTTATTTTTTCATCGTTTCTACAGAAGCTCACATAATTGGTCTGGTTGATAATTTGGAAGGAAAGTCCTGATATCTTGTAAAAGCCCCAGGTCTGACGAGTTAATGAATTCCTCACAAAGTTCTTACCTGTATTTTACTTTTTGCCCAACATGACATATATTATGCCTTGGCCGCCACCTCTTCATTGAATAAAACCAATTAAATTGTCCATATAATTAAACTCTCCGATGAGTCAAACAAGGACAGTAGTTCCGTTACATATCAACTGCTCATTAATATGCATTTAGCTCAAAGTTAAACAGCTTTGACTTAAACTTTTAAGTATTTGTTAAAAAAAAAAAAGAAAACATGAAAGAACAACTACATTTATTTACTCCTGGTTTGGACGCCAGAGGCAACATCTGGCCTCTCTGGCCTCATTTTGTGTTCGTGCGGTTCAAATAAACGTTTGCCTTCATGCTGTTTTTCAAGGTTTGTGCCACTTGTGAACCCTTTCAAAACCCACTGCTCCTTCAGTCAGAGGTTGTACATAAACATTAAGCAGTCCATCCTATTCTTCCTTTTTCTTGATGGGTTTCTGTTGCCTGAGGCATTTACCTGGTAATTTGGGTCTTTGGTGTAAACTCCTGTTATTTGGAATCTTGTGTTTCATTAAAAAGGCTTTGATGGAAACCAGATCGCGTCTTCCAAATGCAAGAATTTAAATGCTTTACCCGGGAGCATACATTCAAAAATATTAAAAAAAAACTAAATGATATAAAAACTACATCATTTAGAAATCAATACAAATATAATAATGAAAAATGTATCTAAATCTATAATCACACCCATCAATGTTTATTTAACAGATAAAAACGTGTTTTCAAAAAAATACATTTTGAGTGGCAAAACTTGCTTAAACCAACTTTCTTTCTTCAGACAGGTCTGTTCAAGTTTTCAGATGAAGAATTCTTCATTCAGCCATTGGAGAGATCTAGGGATGACACCTCTGAACCACAGGCCCACGCCATCTACAAACGCCACACTTCCCCTGGAGGACGAAGTCAAATCATACAACAAGATTCAGAAAAACAATCCAACGCTACATGTGGAAACAGAAGTAAATCTAAAAATAATTGTTTGTGGTTGTAAAAATGTGAAATGTTTGTCTTTTTTGTGACATTATCTCTTGGCACAAGAAAGAGCTGAAATCAGCAGCTCGACATGAAATCTCACCCAACACTCCACAAGAGCGGAGCTCCAAATGAGAAACAGGATGATCGTGATGATGTGCTCTTGTCTCTTTCATGATGGAATTAGAGACCAATAATTAGATCTGCTTTAAGATACAAGATTTATCTTTTGAAATTCCGCGGCGTAAAAATTCAGAGATGGCAAAGCTAAAATACATAAAAAAAGCTATGTACAAAAATCACTTTGTAAAAGAACCCAGTTACAATTGGTCTTAAAGCTGGTACAGGTTGGCTCCTGAGGAAAATGAGCAGCACCCAGGTGTGCTGCATGAAATATTTGCTTGGTGAAGCCGAGGAGCTACATTTTTCTCGCCCATTTTTTTATAGGCATGCTGCGATCGATAAGTTGTTGTGAAAAATTATACAACGTGCAAGGGTTAAATCAGTGAGACAAAACCATTTTGTATGACTTTTTCATTTTATTCAATCCCCCCAAAACCCTGCGCCTGTGCAATGATCCTAGTGCTGTTTAACTGAAGTGAAGCACAGTCCTTGTGCACAGCCTGACTGTTAGAAATTTGACAAATAGAGTGTAGTTTGTGGGGGCATCCTACGGGCACAAACGTATCACCTACACACCCTGTGCGCGCAGTATTTGTGCACGGTCAGTACACTCTTAAAACACATATATTATTTTTTTAAAGCAATTCTCGGATTACATATGTTGGGATATAATTTTGGGATACTTTTTGGAGCAAAAATCTTTTTTGGGTCATAGTGGTTTAACTTTAACCAAAGAAATATTTAGTCCCTTTCAACCCTTTCAATTGGGTTAAAAACATCCCAATTTGTGCTATTTTTACCAATCAACCTCTTAGTGAGTAAAGTGCCAGAACCCGAACCTTGTGTGTGCGCCATAAGAGCAATGAACGACAGTAACTTACATTATCCACTTCAGGATATTCCCACACACGGCAATGGTACGTTCCATTTTCATGATGTCCCTGAAGGACACTGCACGAGCCTCAAGGGAATTGAAAGACACACCTTTGCTTCTGCGTCACACAGCCACTATGTACATTTTGTCCATTTTCCACATATGAATTTTCGGTCTTTCGTGATACGTTCCACGTATGTCCACGTATGTCTGACAAACTTTTCACGCATGTACCACCAATGTGCGGCGGTAGTGGCTCAGGCGGTTAAGCAGTTCAGTAATCGGAGGGTCGGCGGTTCGATCCCCGCTCCCCCCAGTCAACTGTCGTTGTGTTCTTGGCCAAGACACTTCACCCTCCAGTGGCTCCACTGGTGTGTGAATTGTATGAATGTCCCTGTGATGGTCAGAGGGGCTGTAGGCACACACTGACAGCTACGCCTCTGTCAGTCTGCCCCAGGGCACCAAGTATGAATGAGGAGTGAATGAATAATAGACATGCATTGTAAGCACTTCAAGCATCTGAAAAAGCGCAGAAAAATGTAATCCATTATTATTATTAATGTATAACTTTTATATCACACATATGGCACACATATCACATTTAAAGTACGTAGTTGACACATGAATTAATAATTAATCGCATATAAAGAGATAAATAAAATCACCCATGGTTCTTGTTATACTTTGATTTACGTGTTTGTGCTTCTTCTGTGGTTTTAACGTTCATTCGTGATATACACAACTTTTCAAACTTTTTCCACATATATTCACCTATGAATAATTTTCATCCTTTCAATACGTGCAAAATGTAAATAGTGGCTGTGTGACGTGGCCTTAAGATGCCACCTCTCGTGTCTTTGACCCTCCACGGGCAGGACAACCCAAAACCTCAGTGACTAAGACCTTAGAAAGACTGTTCAGCCAAAATATTGCAAGCACGAAGTTACTTTTTTTTTCCTTTGGCATTTTCTGATAGATAAAAAAAAACCTCAAAGGACTGAGCTTGTTAATACTTTTTTCTAAGTTCTAGTTGTATACATATAATAAACATAACCAAATCTCAAAAATGTTTCCCCCCAGCATCACAGCATCACTCTTAATGATTTCACCTCTACTTATCACACATACAGTACTTTACATAAATCAGAATATTGTAACACCTCACCAACTTCTCAATTTTGCCGTCAATATTCTTCTGTACCATGGCTGAAGAAACACAGCTTTTATTAGTCCCACTGCGGAGGAAAGAACTGAATGAAATGAATGCCTTACCTTCACCATTTCACTTCCCCTCTGGTGAAGAACAAACCTGCAGTCTTTTCTCATTCTCTTTCTAGGCATATTTTTTAGCCGTCTAATCCGTGCAGATTTACAAGCAGGTCAACAAAGACGACCTTTTATTTGCATTTTTCTTAACAAGATTTAGCCTAGCTGTGTAGGTTTCATTACCACTTTTCCTCTGTGGCTGTATGTACAAGTGCTGCTTGCAACAGGCAATAGTCTGAGATGCATCTGGTAATTTTCATTGATTCCTGATGCAATCTTCGAGGCTGCCCCCATTTTTAATTATTTTACTCACAACAATACAGTTGTGTGTGTTGGGAGCTGTACATAATATCATCACAAGTGTCACATCCTCTGTCCTTTAAGCAACCTGTTTGAAAAAGGGACCAGCTGCAAATGATGGATTATCAGTCACCTTGGACAAATATTTGCAGACATAAATGATTTTTGAGATTTTCTATTGACTTCTATGTGCTGACTCCCAATCTAACTAATAAGCTCCAACGCTGTTTAAATTGAGATGAGAAGTCATGTCATGCAGGAAGTCAGTAGTTTAAGATATTGCAGCTTTTAAATCTTGAGAAAAGTTCATTTCTAATGGTTACCCATTAAGTTAGACTTTTCCATTTTGCCCCTTAACTAACTATAGCAACGATTGAAATTCTTACTGTTGAAAACAGGAAATCCGTCTACAGGTATATTATTAAAAAAATGGATAGCAGTAGTTGACAAACAACCTTGGATAAAACAATTGTTTACTGTGATATAGTTGATTGAACAAAGATCATTTTAAGAATAGCAGTAACCTTGTGGCTAATACCATCATCCTTCATGACTTATCAAGTTCTACAGTCATCTTCGGCAGTTCTAACTTATTAAGCAACCGTGAAGGACTTTCGGAACAATTCATCAATGTTCTATTTGGTCATTCATCTTTCTTTGGGGCATGATACTGTGCACAGCTCTTTAATCCTGATAAAGAATCACTGATGTGTTTTAAATCGATGGATCTCATGCATCACTCATTCTTACAAATAATTCCGTCCCTAATCACTGCCCAAGAACTTCACAGATTATCTTTAATGGTATATTTAAATGAAATGTGTTTCATTTTCACTTTTTTTGTCCGTTTTTTATCTTCAGATTCTCAGCACACTTTTCAGAGCGTTGAGAGCCGGAGAGAGAGATGGGAGCTCAGAGGCCATAATAGAGCCAAACGGATTCATGAACGCTCGGTGAGCAGAGAGAAGTGGGTGGAAACTCTGGTGGTGGCTGACCCTAAAATGGTGGACTATCATGGAAGCAAAAATGTGGAAAGCTATGTCCTCGCTGTCATGAACATTGTAAGTACTGAACATTTACATTAAAGTTTATGGTAGCTCTTTTTGGTTTCATATTTCTCATGCACTGAAATTTGTTCACTAAGCACGCTTCTTTACAAGAGTAATTTCAACTAAACTCCGTTTTTAGTGGTTCCAATATTGTAGTGTTTTTCAACTGTTTTTGAGCCAGGGCACACTTTAACCTTGACAAAAAATCCTGCGGCACACCAGCATCCAAAAATAAAACAAAAAGGAGAAACTCATAGTCTGTATTGTATTGATCTACAGCCGCCCCGCAATCTCACATGCATTTTTGTGATTATTGTGGCAGAAAAAGCTGGAAGCTGCAGCTGTTTTTTTAAAGATGAAATAAAAGTTAAGTTAAAAGATTTAAAAACTGTTAGATGTGTGTTTGTTGTGGTTTCAAGACGTTTAACAAGGACGACTCGTGCGCTGAGATACTGTCACTTAAACCAATGCATCATGGGAGATGTAGTGCGAACAGCCGCCAAACGCAGAAAGACTACTCTCTGAGCTTCTTTGTTTTATTCACTTGTTCCACGGTCTGATACCAGATCCCGCGGAAAGCTACACCACTAAAGACGAGCTTTAGCTGGTATTTTTGTTAGAACTGAGAGACTTTATGAGCAGAATCAGAACAAGGAAGTAAAAACTTTAACCACTTCTGATTGGTCAGACTGATGATGTGTGATTAAGCCTCCAAGAATGATTGACAGAGACAGTTAAATGGGCGGGACTGCAACTGCAGCTAAATCGGGGTACCATCATTCTTATCAAAATGTCTTTAACTTGATCAAATAAACTCCAAGAAAAAAGTATTTTACGATATTTCATATTCCTAACTACTCAGTGTTTTGTCAGGGCCTGTTTGGATGAACAAAGAGCTGATTTCCTGGAGATGGTAATTGTTTTTAGATCAGTTAATGAGGGCAATTTCCAACGGCACACCTGACCATCTCCCACGACACACTAGTGCAGTGTTTTTCAACCAGTGTGCCGCGGCACACTAGTGTGCCGTGGGAGAAGGTCAAGTGTGCCGTGAGAAATGGCCCTCATTAACTCATCTCAAAACAATTACCATCTCCAGGAAATCAGCTCTTTGTTCTTTGTTCATCCAAACAGGCCCTGATAAAACACTGAGAAGTTAAGAAAATTAAATATCATAAAATCCTTTTTTCTTTGTGTTTATATGATTCTATTAAAGACACTAAGAATGACGGTACCGCGATTTAGCTGCAGCTATAACTGTGTAAGGAAAAGATCCGCCCCTTGAACTGTGTCCATCAATCATTCTTGAAGGCTTAATCACATGTCATCAGTCTGACCAATCAGAAGTTTAGATTTAGCGCAAAAAGTCTCTCTGTTCTAAGAAAAATACCAGCTGAAGCTCGTCTCCAGTTGTGTAGCCTTCCACAGAATCCGGTGTCAGACCGTGGAACAAGTGAACAAAACAATGAAGTTCAAAGACGCTGCTCTTTCTGCGGTCGGCGGATTATCGGCACTTCATCTCCCATGATGCATTAAAGTGACTGTCTTAGCGCACAATGAGTCTCTCCTCTTAACGTCTTAAAACAACGAACACACATCAAACAGTTTTTGAATCTTTTGACTTAATTTTTAATACATCTTTTACATCTTTTTTTCTTTTTCTTTTATTTATCTATTTTTTGGGATGCTGGTGTGCCACACACTCCATTCCGATATATCCACTTGCAGATAAGTAGATCCACGTATGTCTTTGTTTTCCTTGTCTGAGCTAAAATCTGGATGAAAATTGTACGGCTGGATTGCTCTAATATTGCTCGCCATTTTTGTTTTACCAGTTAGGTTTAGGCTGTATAGGGGCTGTAAGCTAGGACGGGAGAGTTTAAACAGATGGATGATGGGAAATGGGCAGACTTACGCCTTGCTAACAGTCACGCCCACAACTCAGAACTGAGTTTCTAATAAACTCCTGCTTTTCTACAGAAACTTTGTCCTAGATCAGAGTTTTTCAGTGTGTCGCGTTAGATGGTCAGGTGTGCCGTGAGAAATTGCCCTCATTAACTGATCTAAAAACATTTTCCATCTCCATGATGTCAGTTCTGTGTTCATCCAAACAGGTCCTGATGAAACACAGTGTTGTTAGGAATATGAAATATCATAAAATACTTTTTCTTTGTGTTCATTTGATTCTAATAAAGACATTTTGATAAGAATGATGGTACCGCGATTTAGCTGCAGCTTCAGCTCTGTTTTCGGAAAGTCCCGCCCCTTTCACTGTCTCCACCAATCATTCTTGGAGGCTTAATCATACGTCATCAGTCTGATCAATCAGAAGTGGTGAAAGTCCTCAATTCCTTGTTCCGATTCTTCTTGGTTACCACAAAAATACCAGCTTAAGCTCGTTTTTAGCGGTGTAGCTTTCCACAGAATTCGGTATCAGACCGTGGAATTAGTGAACAAAACAATGAAGCTCAGAGAAGAGAGTCTGTCTGTTTTTGGTGGCTGTTTGCACTACATCTCCCATGATGCATTGGGTTAAAGTGTCAGTGTCTCAGCGCACAATGAGTCTTCGTTGTTAAACGTCTTGAAACAACAACGAACACACATCAAACGGTTTTAAATCTTCTAACTTAACTTTTTTTTACATCTTTTAAAAAAAAAACAGCTGCAATTTCCAGATTAGTCTGCCACAATGATCACAAAAATGCATGTGAGATTGCGGAGGGGCTGTAGATTAATACAGACCAAGAGATTCTCCTTTTTTTAGATTTTTGGATGCTGGTATGCCACAGGATTTTTGTCAAGGTTAAAAGGTGCCATGGCTCAAAAAAGGTTGAAAAACATTGTCCTAGAAAATGTCATTTTTTAATGTTGGCTAAAAACAACATAATCATAATTAAAAGACCATGAGAAACAATTTTAAATACAAATGAAAGATGATTGGAGTGGATCTTTAAAGTATATTTCCATTGATTTGTCCATTACTCTCCACGTGTCTGGTATTAGGGTAACAGAAGCAGAAGTCAAAAACCGGTTGCCCATGCTTCTTTTACCTGGCTGCTTTTTCCATATTTTCCATGAGGATACGTAGACAATTCTAGACTAGCAATAATTAAATCAAAATGCATGGTGGTCATTTGGTCAACTATATAGTTATTTGGATCTACCATTGGGCTTCTCCTGGTTAGACATGCCTCCTTACGGCTCATTTGAAAAACATAGTATGCTAATTCTTGCAGATGCGGAAAAATATAATTCTTGTAATCAGTAAAGTATGTTCCGAATGGCCCCTTAGCTTTATTTTTTACTAAGGGTGTACTTTTTACTGACAGGTGAAAAGCATTGTCCTTTGATGAAGCCAGTGTCATCAGGGTTTATTGCAATCTTGCAATGAAAAAAGCATCTACATGAATGCCAGAGCCCAGCTTTGAAGAGACAGCAGCTAATGACCCATAGCATGTCTTCATCTTGCAACACTTGCGCAAAATGGTGCATCTTTTTCCATTTCTCACCTTTAAAGTGACATCAATTCCCAAACTGAGCAGGTGAAGAAACAAAAGGCAAAAAAAAAAAGCCATTCAATGAGGCCACCTCGTTCCGCTTGTCACGTTCCATAAATCAGAAACCCCAATGTTCCCCACAGTTTGGACAGGTAAAGGTATTGTATTCTCTGGGTACAAATTTGGAAAAAAATAAAATAAAATAAAAGAATCCTCCACTTTTTCTCCCCAATATGACAAGAGCTGCATAGTATACTATGCAGCAAAAAATGTGACAGCAGAAATATTCGTCATCTATCTGCTTTTATCAAACATCAAAACTATTGATGCTGGTCTGAGATCTAGAAGGATGAAATTAGAAGACGTTAAATTACATCAAGGTTGCGAATCACACCTTTGAAAAAAAAATACATAACAGAATGGTGGCTCATGACACACTTCAGTGCACTCAGCAGGAATAAGATTTCTCAGCAGGCATTCCATGTTGGACGTTATTATTTAAATGGGGAGCTGTCATTTAAAAATAACTCATAATGGCATTTCTGTGGAGCTATTTGAGGACAAGAGCATTTCTTTACCAATTTAATGCACGTGCAAATTCCCTCTAAGTGTGTTATTTATTATGTCAGCAATGACAGTAAAAAATTTGACATTGTGAAAGTAAGTGAAATAAATTGATAAATTAACTAAAATATATAAAATGCCTTCCTACATTGGTTAAAGCTGCATTAAAAATACAGGTTTTCTACTTGTGATTAAAAACCTGACAGAAGCAGTTCTTGGGATGGGGGGGACCATTCCAGCAGCGAGGACCATAATGGTGAAAGGCAGTGGTGAAATGCAGCCTCACCATGCGTTTGGGTTCTTATTGTAGGAATTTTAGCAAACCAGCACCTAAGGCTCTGAGCATTCTTGAGGGTCTGTTAGGTTAAAAAAAAAGATCTGAAAAAAGGAAAGAATAAAACCATTCCTAATTCAAAACCTCATAAAAGAATCCTAAAATGAAAAAATATATAGCTGACAGGCAGCCAAGGCAAATACAGTAACACCCGGATGATGTGAGCTCTCATGGTTCCTGTTATGATGCGAGCAGTTGAGTTCTGAACAATTGAAGTTTCTTAACAGACTGCTTAGAACGGAGTGTGTTGCAGTAATCTAATCTACATGAAATAAATACATGAATTAAAGTTCCTGCACAGACCCGACAGAGAGACAGTCTGACTCTGGCAAGTTTTCTAAGATGATAAAAAAGCTGTCTTAGTTAGACATCATCATCTGCACAGATAAAAAAATAAGGGTCTATTAGCAAGATGGGATTTGAACCATGCTTGGTTTTACTGGCACTGTCACATAACTGGACACCTTTTAGGAACACCATGCTAGTATTGTGTTGGACCCCTTTCTGCCTTCAGAACTACCTTAATTCTACAACAAGGTACTGGTAACATTCTTCAGAGTTTGGTCCATGTTGACATGATAGCATCAACCATTTGAGTCATGTTCTAGAAACCAATCTGAGATTTATTCAGCTTTACTGGACTGAGGAGACCTGGGCCCAATGCTGTGGGGGGCTGGGGGATGGTTGTCTTATTCCCCGGGGACAGTCTTCCAGCTTCCTCATACAATCATTTATTAGGGTGATGAGGGGGGGGGGGGGTCAGCCTGCAATGCACTGAGGGGAGGAGTCACTTGGCAGTGGTCCCCCTTCCCCTGGTTGTCTTTTTGGAACGGACCTCCCCCCCTCTTGGTTTTAATTGCACTTTAGACATGTAGGACCCTTTGTACGGGGGGGCTTGGACATCACTGCCAGCAAGCAGCAGTTGTCCTGTCAGCGCCCTACCTGCCAATTTTAACTGCACCTCAGACATTTAGGGCCCCTTGGTGGGGAGGGTGTTTGGACATCACTGTGTGTTTGGACACACCCTTCACTCCTTAAAAATATACCCCCAACACACTTACACGCACACACACATGCTTAAGTGGGAAGGAAGGTGGGACCTCGGACCATCTGTCCCCCACCCCAGGCCCTTGGCAACGGCGGCCCTGTTCCTTGGGTGCTTTCTTCCTGGGCCGGGGTTCACATCACATCTAAGCCTGGAGGTGTCCGTATCCCTGTGGTGTGGGTTCTGGTCCTTGCTCTCGTGTGCTGGCCTTCTCCAAATTTCAGCTATGGGTGAGCCTGGTGGGGCCATGGTAACAACACTTCTTGTGGACCCCACCGCTCTGGTGTCTTCCTCCTGGGCAGGGGTGGCTTGCCTCTGCCTTGCTCTCACCTGGATCATCTGTGGACTGGATGGGCGGTTGTCTGGAGCGTAGGGCGGGTCTCCCTTGGGGGGCGCTGGCCCATGGGGGTGGGTTGCTTGTCTAGGGCTGAGGGTGCTCTTCTGTGGTGGGGCCCTGCGTTGGACCCTACTGGCGCAGCAGGGGGGCTGCACTCCTGGTTGGGCTGGCACTTGCACCCTCTGTCCCCCGGTGCCTCCCCGCTCTCTGGCTTTGGGGGCCCCCGTGGCGGTCCTGCTGGCTCTGGCCTGGGTGGTGGATGTGATTGCACGGCGGGCAGTTGTTATCTGTCTGCTGCCGTGCGGGTGTTGGGGGGGGGTGCTGGCTACCGCTGCGGGGGGCCTTGGTGTGGGGATGGCTAGGTACTGTCCCTTCTACTTTTTACATTCCATCATCCACTTTAGAAGAACATAAAGATCCACTCGAGCACAGGTTCTATCTCACCTTTGCACAAATAGTTTGAGTGATTAAATGAAATATTTCAAATGGGTCGGTCAGAATGCATAAGCATGCTTGTGTAAACATCAGTTGAATAGTGTGCATTGACATTGACATGTTTTTTATGTTGGCATTTTGGAGCCCACAGGTTTGTTTGTCTCATTTGGGTGTATGTGGGCAGGCCCCGCCCCCTTTTGGATTTATATTACTTTTAAACCTGACTGTAATGATTATAAACACCCAGCAACTTGTTGCCTAATGCCGCTTCACGGTTCTACCCTCCCTTCTCTTTAATCACCCTCCTACCTCCCAGACATCCCTCTCTCTTCTTCCCTTCTTTTCTTTTCCATCCGGTCCAACAAAAGACTGCTACAGAAATCAGTGAATTGAATAAAGTTTAGCCTAAATTACAAAAGGGGTTTATTTAAATACAAACCTATTGTGTTAAATGTTTCATAACCCCCTATTGTAACAGTAAAATATGTCCAACGCAAGAGGCTTCAGTTTTAATCTGTCTGCTCAGCTGTTGAACAGGAAAAGTTAAAAAAAAAAAAAGAAAATATGTTATACTGTGATCATAAAGGGACGGACATGGTCAGCAACAATACTCAGGTAGGCTGTGGCATTGGAACCGTGCTCAATTGGTACTAAGGGACCCAAAATGTGCCAAGGAAATATCCCCCTCACCATTACACCACCACCACCAGCCTGAACCGCTGATATAAGGCAGGATGGATCCATGTTTTGAAGTTGTCAACGCCAAATTCTGACCCTATTATCTAAATGTGCCAGCAGAAATAGAGACTCATCCGACCAGACAATGTTTTTCCAACCTCCTAATGCGCAGATTTGGTGAGTCTGTGTGAATTGTAGCCTTCCTTTTCTTAGCTGACAGGAGTGGCACAATGTGTGGTCTTCTGCTGCTGTACTGTAGACCATCTGCCTAAAGGCTGGATGTGTTGTGAGTTCAGAGATGCTTTTCTACAGACCTTGGTTGTAACCAGTGGTTATTTGAGTTACTGTTGCCTTTCTATCAGCTGGAACCAGTCTGAACCATTCACCTCTGGCAGCAACAAGGCCTTTCTGCCCACAGAACTGCTGCTCACTGGATATTTTCTCTTTTTCAGAACATTTTCTGTAAACTTTAGAGATGTTGTGGGGGAAAATCTCAGTAGATCAAAGAGTTTCTGAAACACTCAGACCAGCCCGTCTGGCACCATCAACCATGTCACGTTTAAAGTCACTTTAATCATCTTTCGTCCCTGTTCTGATGCTCCGTTTAATCTGCAGCAGATTGTCTTGATCACTAAATTGAGTTGCTGCCATGTGATTGGCTGATTAGAAATTTGTGTTAACGAGCAGTTTGACAGGTGTGTCCAATTAAGTGGCCAATGAGTGTAGTCATATTAAAAGAATGATGTGATCAGCTGTGTTAGGGGCTGTGCTAAAGTCGAGTAAAACAAGGACAAAAAGCTATTTCCTTTCTGCATTGAGCCTGAAATCATTTTCAAACTTGACCAGTGCCCTCTCTGTACTATGATATGGCATAGAACCTGACTGGAATGTTTCAAAAATATGGTTATTATTTAAAAAATACCCATATTGGTAAGACACTTCCTTTGGAATTTTACTTTAAAATGAAGGTTGGAACACTGGTCTGTATTTATTAAAATGTGAAACCTCTAAACTGGTCTTCTTCAGAGTGGGTGTCACCAAAGCTGTCTTTGATGACACTGCAAAGGCTAAAGGTAGCATTATATAATGTTCAGAATTGCTTCCTCTCAAAATCCATAAATGCTTTTATAAAAGACAAAGAGACAGATTGGGAAGAGGTTGAGTAAAAAGTAAATGGATTGAGATCAAATGGTAAAAATTTTTAGCATTACAGCATTGACCACTGCAGAATTTGGCATTTTTTCTCACTTGTTCTTGTAAAAGAGTTATTTCCTACAGGAAAATGACTAATAGCAGATCTAATGGTGCCCATCTTGTGACTAAGGTGAACTGCAAAATCCTCCCACTTTCAATCAGAAAACACTTTGTCAGGGATGATACTGTTATTATAAGATAATCAGTCACTGAAAGTCACACTTAAGAGTTGTTTTGATGAGTTTTAATCTGTGAGAAATGTTCTTGTCTTGATTTTTTGATTTTTTATACTGGGTCAATTTTTCTTGGAGGAGATTGTGGGAGATGGTCACTTTGGTTTTACGCACCTCTAAATTCCATTTTTATTTTCTAATTTCCTGGGTTTGCGCAATTTGTTTTTTTTTCTTGTTTTAATAAGGTTTTAAAGCAGCATCTTTGTCTAAAGCTGTACATAATTTACTACTAAAAGATTCTTCTAAAATATAACAGGGGAATGCAGTAATGTGTTTTTGGTACATTTGAAATCATTTCAGGATAGAGACGGCGTGCTCAGCTTTTTGTTTAAAGTTTGAACTTTGTTGTGGGGAGAAGCATTAAAATGTTAAATTCATACTATTTAATGTGCATATAAAATCTCAACCAGGGGGATCTAGAGGGTCATTCACATGTAGATTAAAATCACCTAAAGTAAGATTCTTTTCAAGTTGAGTGCATGATTGAAAACCAACCTTAAAAACTCTGAATGAATAGATGTGCTTTGTTTGAGACACATGTAAAAGTAAACAGAAGATTGTAGGACTGTAAAGTTGGTTTCATATTCAAAGGATTCATAATTCCTAGGAGTGTAATGATTCATTTCAACAACAATTTAATTAATTGTCATAATTTGTGGTCCTTGATCCAATTCATAGTCAATTTTGGTTCATTTTAAATGATCCGATTCACTCACCTAAAATGGATTCAGGACATCTTTTTACCAAACACTGCAGGTGAAGTTTTACAAATTCCTTGCATTTCTCAGAAGAGAATCATTGGTAAATTAAATATGTGTACAAACAAACAAGTAAACAGCAATTAGTGGCCAAATAATTCACATTTTAGTATCGTAAAGTTCAGCCTACTGTTGGTTTTTCCATAACAAAATAATCCAAATTGAACATTATTAGAACTTTTTAGCACACTGTATGGTCACGTGTCTTTGCTAAATTCAGAGTTTCCACACATTGGATGGGAATGATGGAATGATCAGTTTTTGCTCATTTTTATCAATATAAGACACTTCCGCAAAGGAGTTGCTCTTGTTGCAGTGTTGGTTCTCTCATATTTTTTAGTTAAAAATAAATTAATATTTAGATGTTTTGCATGAAAACACATCAAACTATTTTACGATAAATGTCTTGTATGTTAGGCAATAAATTCAAATATTGCGATTGTATATTCTGTGAAGGTGTGAGTTATAAAAGCTATCCTCTGTTGTAGTGAGACAACTGACTTCACTTTCAGTTTGCTAACACATGACTTACAGGCTTTGTTAGGCTGAGAGGGGTTGCTCATTTTGAAGCGAACATACATATGCAGAAAGTATCATATAATGTTTAAAACAACTAGTAGGTGACATTTACAGTTTGCATAAACCACGTGGTAGGAAAAATGAGCTCATAGTGTTTTGCAATGTCCACCAACATCTGACTTTCTTTGATAGAGGACAGCAGAAGGAATGAAGTGTGCACTTGAAGTCTTTAAACAAATGTGGTTAGCCATATAAAAGGTGGGAATTTAGAGGCATTAATCTTAAGGAGCCTGCATCCTCAGATAAAATATATGTATTTGATGTTGCATGCATACAGCAGAGAATGCATAAGCATTTGTTCTGACAACTAAAAGCAATCACACTGCACACACATACAGGGAATGTTTTTTCTGAAAAAGAAAACTTCAGTTCTTTTATACTCAGACCCCCTTAGCAGCCATCAGAAGCAGTAGATGTTCTGAACAATAAATTGTTAATCTCAGGAGGAAAAGCGAAATCCCTTTTGAATATGGCAACCGCTTGGATAACAGTCAACAGACCCCTGCAGCTCCAACTGTAGACACAGTTGATAGGCAATGCATCTTTTCCTTTGCTGCCAATGTAATGACATGCCATCAGTGTGAGGTACAGCTGCAGTAACCAGACAGCGTCCCCCCTGCTATTAAGCCCTGCTAAGCTCTGCCCACTGCAGTTGCATCTGACACATCATTAAACTGGCAGCAGGGGTGTAGTCCTGCTTTTCAAAAGTGCTCAAGCGCCTCTTATTAGCAGAGATATGTTCTTCCAATTATTTATCTTTGAACACTAAAGCAAAGTAGATTCTTGACAGATACATCATCTTTGATGCCAAGTTGAATCACTCTGAGCTCCTCATCCTCCAACAGTTCTTCCTATTTTACTTGTGACTCCACCACTGTGCGCTTAACAGCATGCACAGTGTCCTGGGCCTCGCGGTGTTCTTTAGAGCTGCAGACTCATGCTTTCCTGCCCATCAGACATTATTGAGCTGCTATTTTTCTTTATAAGCTCTTCGCAATTATAACTTTTACGTAGACATTTTTAATAAATAATTTCTGTGATATAACAGGAGTTTTGGGTGAGTAAGTGCACTTCTGTGGATCAGATCTTGTGAACTCACAGCCTTTTTTGTGTGCAGAAAGCATTTTTTCTTAAATCAAAATGAGGCTCTGGAGCCATAGTTTTAGCCTTCTATTTTGGCTTTTGGTTAAAGAAAAAAAAAAAGTTAAGTGGGATTCCTCTTATGTTGGAATTCATATATAAAGATAATTGATCTCAAATTTTCATTTCTGAGTATTTATTGATTCAAATCATTGTGAATCAGGAGTGGACGAAAAAATGCCAGATTCATGTACGTCTTTGTTTTCCTCATCTGAGGTGGCATCTGGTTAAAAATTGTACGGCTGGATAACTCCAATATTTTTCGCCATTTTTGTTACACCGGTAATGTTAGGTTGTGGTTATGAGTGGCTTTAATGTATGCTTTAAATATGTAAACAGATGGATGTCGGGAAGTAAGGCTGGGTTTACTGAATGTCACCAGTCCTGCCTACAACTTAGAGGCCAAGAAAATGACACAGATTTTTTTGTTTGGGCAAAAAATGGCATAATTATAATACAAAGACCACTGTCTGATAAGTCGAACTTGATTCATCTCGTTCACAAACAGTACAGCAAAGATTACTCTACTGACTACAATACCCACAATGCTCTAGCATCCAGCAGTGTGATTTTGTAGTTGATCAAAGTTGCATTAAAACAATTTGACAGATTTTTTAGGGCCATGTACCTCAGAAAACCAGTCCAAGCCCAACCATAATTCATTCATAAAGTGTGCCCCATCCATTTTTGAGAATAAGCAAAGGGTTTAAACTGCCCCTTAATGGTTTGAAGAATATGTTATGGGTAATTTAGTTAGCTTCAATTTGGTTTTAGTGAGCAAGGTTTACAGATTTATGGCTAAGAAACTGTCAAAAGTTGCAAACTATTTCATATTTAAAAAACATGCTTTTTTTCTTTATGTTAACATTTTATTCATGCCAAAAACCTTAATTTTTTTTATCATAATCATAAAAATCCCATAAATTCAAAGCAGTGCCGTACCTTTCTAAAAGGTGAAGTAAGACTCTGTGTCTACCACTGGGTTGTGGATAGTGAGAGTTTGACCTCGCTTAAAGTTTTAGTGACGTCTTGAAGAGTTTATGAAATATATATGCTTATTTCTAATAATGTCTCTAAGTCCTTCATAGAACATTCTCTCTGAAGCTTGGCTTATATTATTGGAGTCTTCATTTCTGTCTTAGTCATGTTGTGTGAAGCAGCATCTTGTAAGATGTGATCACAGTGCTATTTGAGGGTACAACACTGAAAGGCAATTGTCTCACAAAAAGGAAGACAGCTTTACCGACTTACAGACAATAATACTCAGAGGAAGCAGCCATTATTTCCACTTCCTCCCATGTTTCTTTTTGGAGTTTTTCACTCTCCGGCTTTGAACTTGAAAGCCCAACACTGTTCTGAAAACAGCAGACTAAAGCCTGAAGGCAAACTGCTGCATCTTACTCATGTCCAGACAACCATGTCATCATCTTCCCCTGCCTTTGGTTGCGCCATTGTCTTCCCATTGAAGCTGATGGAGAAGCTCAGCTTCACAATGGTTTTAGTAGTTTTAGACTTCTGTGGAGTGATGTACAAGCACAAAGCAGCATAAACATTTGGTCTCTCGAGATCGAGCCAGCCCTTTTACTCCAAATTGTCCAACTTCCTTTTCCTGGAGAATGTTTAGATCACTTTGTTTTATTGGGACAGAGCATGTTACGGCATAGGGAGAACAGAGTGTAGTATTTATAGACATAATAGAACTTGGAATAATATGCATGTGTCTTAACAGTGCTCTATTTTTTAGAATTACAACAAGAACATAATTTTCTGTAGCTCCTAGAAATAAGTATAATCTCATAACAAGACTAATGATAATGGTTTAATTAGCTGACTTCTAAATGTCCTTAAATCAATGGGTTAAAAATAGTATTCTATGTCCCCTTCACGCCTGAATTTATTTCCAACTATAAAAAAAAAAGAAAACTACCACTGCTTTTTGGTATATCTTAAATTAAGGTAAGTTTGCACTAAAAATACATTGACCTCTGTTTAGGTGCAGAAAATTAACCTCATTAACACAGCCTTTCTCCAATCCTGTTTTTACACCAGGCATGAGAATGTGTTCTTGAACGCACGTTTAGCACATGGTATTCACCAATGCGTTAGGCTAGAGTCGCTACGCTAGCTTGTTGCGTATCCAAAGTTTGTCGCTATATTGGAAAGGGCCAGATGCTGCCTCACTGCTGTGCTACAGTCACGCAGAGCTGGAAAAACAAGAACATGACTTTTCACAAGTAAATTAGTATTGTCAGCTAATGAAGGGGAACTTATAGAAAACATTTTAGGAAGATCTGAGTGAGTTTACTCTCAGAACATTGAACGTTCAGGCTGATCTTGTAGTCTATTCAAAGTCAATGGTAGCATTAGACTTCGCACTATTTCCATGTTTTCTAGCAACACCACCCAATTTTTTTTGTTTTGTTTTTTGGAGCATGACCCGTTGAATTTAAGCATATTACTAAAACAGTGTAAAAGAAACTAACCAGGTTAAGTGTGTGTTATTTCCTGATGGAAAGTCACAGTTTTGAAATAAAACGTTCTGTTTTACAGTAAATAAATCTTTTTTAAGTCAGAATTTCAGCATATTTTCATTCAGATCACTTTTTTTATCTCTTATGAGGTGGATTACCAAAACACTGTAAGGATCTGCTCCTGGTCCAGCCCTTCTGTCAAATGTTAGATCCTTATGTGGTCCAAGAGTCAAAAAGTTTGTCCACCCTGGGTTAAAGTTTTGTTTAGTAGCAAGAAGATGTGGTCCTCTTATGTTCAAGCACATTTTCCCATACTTCAAAAAATAATCAAAGAAAAAGGTTAATGATGTCTTACAAACAAAGATTTTGTCTTTTATCACAATTTTTAATCAGAACAGTCAAGGACACAAGTCTGAGCAAAAATATCCTCATTAGTTTCTGTTAGCAAAAGCAGAAATGGCCGTCTTCTTTATGGACGGAGCAAAGAAAGAATGAGTCGGATGGCTTGAAAGTGCTTAGAGACTGGCTTGAAGAGGCTATCAAAAAGGGCTTCCACAAACCTCAGAGGCTTTTGGTTGTTTATGCTTTGAAAAAAAAAAGCTCTGAATAATTCAGGTGATTTGTTTGATGTAAAAAAAAACTATAAGGGGCAGAAATGTATTTACAGACGAGTATAAGATGTTTTTGAAAAAAAGGGGAATGTTTTATTTATCTCGTCTGTTGTACGGCCTCGACATGGAAATCAAGATGTAAAATAACTCAGAAAATCAGATGTCAGAGCAAAAGGCCCAGCTGTGATGCATTGTTCTGTCACAGTGCATGCAAGGCCAGACTGTTTGTTTCCTGCAAACATCACTGGCTATTCCCGCTGTTTTGTTTTGATCACTGACACTTGGTGGCTTGCCCGTGTGCTTTCTGGCTGTTACCACAGTCTGTTTAATGCAGTAAGGGAAGGTGGATTGTTCCTCCATTATTCCGTGTGATTTCCTTTAATAATCCTAAGAGAGTAGCTGGATGGCTCAGTTGGCTGCATACGACTGGTACAAATGGAAATCTGGGTTCATTTCCCAGGGTGGTGCAATGAGCTTCATCCTTGGGCAAGACTATGTTGGCTGGACTTTGGACATATCTGGCAAGACTAGGTAGCAATGGGGGGCCCCAAGTCTGGGTCCCGGCCCTGATAAACTACACGGTTGTGTCAGGAAGGGCGTCCGGCATAAAATTCTCTTCCAAACCAGCCGTGTGAATGAGTGAAAGCTGGCTTGCTGTTGCGATCCCAGAAGAGATATGACGAGAGGTGAAAAACATTTTCTTTAATAATCCAAACACATGTGGGTTTCAGTTCCTTCTATTCCTGCAAAAAAAGAAATTCTGGGAAATGTGAAATTGCTCTTTAAATTCGGCTCAAAATGGAAAAGTTGATTGAAGTGGTAAGACGTTGTCGCAGCTGGAAAAATCAATGTTCAATTCATTATTAAAAAGAACAAAAGCCATCTTTTCCATTCAAAGATTGCTTCACAAAGAAAATCATGAAAAATAGAAAGTTATTATGAGAACTATAGAACATTTTTTCAATGATTGAAAAGTGATTTTCTAGAAAAGAAAGGAATCTCATGGAGATAGATAACTGTAAACTGTAAAAATAAAAGTTCAATGTTCAAATCTTACATTTAAAATCAACATTTTTGTAATATTTTAAACCTAATGCTGCGTGCACACGTGGCATGTGAGGCTCGTTCTTGAATGTGGGTTTAGCAAATGGTCTCATACTGGACTGTCGCTACCTATACCACCTGCAGTTGGAAGAGGCTTGAATTAATGAAAATGTCAAGCGTTGTAAATCTCAGGATTCATGGTCCAGGCTTTTTTCTTTCTTAGCTCTATTCCGATAGACATAGCTTGAATTCTGGCTGAACAGAAATCACAGTTATTAATTTCTCACATGACTAAATTTCTAAACGTAGGGCACTTCCGATGATTAGAAGAGACTCCATCCATACGTCACTACCAAATCTGAGTTGGTTTAACTTTCAACTCGGGTTCAGTGGGCTTGTGTTTTGTACATAGAGCGAAAAATGTACTGCCACGCCAGACACAGAGTTTTGAATCTTTGGAAGCCTGAAAGCGGCATTTTTGTGTCTTTACATTGATGTAGCCCACTTGAGCGATGTGTTGTGGAGGCCGGTGTGAAAGTAGCCTTTCTGTTAGCTCTGCATTATTTTTTTCTCTCATCTAATTTAAACTCATCCTAAGCCAAATTTTTTCTTCATCCTTTTTGTTTTTGAGACAAAATTACAAGATTCAACAAATCAGCCTTTTGCCGTTGTTTTGACTCTGCTGTTCAAATTATAGTGTCAAGTCTATTTCCAACTATTGAATATCCTTTTGTTAGTTGGCTGTGTCCGGATTTCTTTTAGGCCAGGGCTGTGTAAACCTTTTGCAAAGAAGGGACAAATTTGGTGATGTGAAAATGTTTGATTATTTATATTATTATTTATGTCTAGCTTCCAATGATAGAAAAAAATATCCAGTAAAAGAGGGGGATGTGTTAGCAAGTGCTGCTTCTTAGGATTATTAATTGCAATAAAACTGAGGATTGAGCTCAAAACCAGTCCAGCTTGCTGTAGAAAAAAATCAAAAAGAAATCATAATAAAAACTTTTAAAGAGTTGATTTTTGGCCGTTTTTTTTACAGTGGAAATAATTCAGATTAGATATAATGTGCAGTGTCTTTGCAGATTTATTGATACAATAAATACTAATACTAAAGTTTCCAGTCTTTTTAGTCAAATTGAAGCTTTCAGCTTCATAAGGTGACGATATGAGCTACATTACTTTAGAAGAAACAGGTCAGCCTGAACGCAGATTTTCACCTGCCTCTTCAAACAAGCCTGCAATGTTTTTCTGACAATGACATAACCAAAGAAAATAAATACATGTTACCATAATTGCCGAATGAATGGATACAATGAAATGTGTTCTACACTATCCACTTGCAAATACTTGGCTTTGGATAGCATTATTTTTATCTTTTGTAGAAGACGTTGGTAAAGAATATGTGTTGTTTTTTTTGCTGTTTTTCCTCATTATTTCCTCAGAAAAGCAGTTTGAGCATTGACAATTGAAGGCATTATTTGATGTTAATAGAACATGTAGTGAGAGTAAGGTTGAGGGCAGAGATCCACCCTGGAATTTAAAGCAATTCTTTTATCTGGAGTTTTGTCTCAATTTTCTCCCTCTGTGTTCTTGCCTTCTTTACAGACAGATCCTGTTTTCATCTGCATTAATAAAAGAGACACCACACAGGTTTGTTAATAGATTCTGTAGCAGGTGCCAGGGTTAATTAAATGTTTTGCTATTTTTCTTATTCAGGTGGCAGGCCTGTTCAGAGATTCCAGCATTGGAAATGCCATCAACGTTGTGCTTGTTCGACTCATTCTTCTGGAGCAGGATGAGTGGCTTTCAACTTCACTTATTTTAGATTTTTTGTATGTTCCAGCTCTTAGCTGTTACTTGTCAATCTACTGTTTTTAATGGCCATGTTCAAGGTGTAATCATTCACACATCCTGTTTTTCTGCCTGCATTTTATATAACAGGCCTCTAATGTTTGCACTGGTGCAGGGTGACTGTGCTTCAGTGATGTTCAATCTTCCTCTATTTTTACTTACAAACTCAATCACTTTATAAATTCAAAACAAGGAACAGCACAAAACATTATCAAGCGCCAATGGTGATGTGTTTTGACAAATGTTTTATTATGTTTCATTGTCAACAGAGGATTACCCAGCAGGTAAATGAAACAAAATGACAAGTAACCATCTATTTACTATTTTACAGAGTTAGAAGCATATTAAATTGAGAATGACATGCCGTGACCTCCTTAATATACTTTAATCACAGCTGCCTTATGGGTGCATGAGACTTTGAAAGTGAAGAATGGGCAAATCTTATGCGGGCCACCCAGGTGTCGTAGGAGTGGGTACCCAGAGCATAGAAAACCCGTAGGGTGAAAATGTTCATGCACACTTTTTTCTACGGGCATGCTGTAGGCAACATGTTCTAGGGAGCACTTAAGCTGCGTAGGGTAAGTGAGGGGGAAGTAGGTGAGGCGCAGGCATGCCAAATGAATTTTTCTTTTATTTAGCCCCCCAGCCCATTAATGCTGTTCAACTGATAGGTGCCCACACCTTGCACACAGCCTGGCTGTTAGAATTTAGGAAATAAGACAAACGGAGCATAATTGGTGTGGGCGTCCTACAGGCATCCTACCTGCACAACCCGTGAGTGCAGCAGTTGAGCGCGGTCAGTAAGGAGCTCAAACAAGCGTGTCATATGGTAAAGGGCACCATAAGACATCATCACCCATACATCATTAGCATCCTTAGTCATTAGCTATCCTTACAAATATTTTGGTTTTTAGAAACCCCAAAACCTGCAGTACCCATTCGGTCAACCTCTGTAAGAGTGCATATGGCTAAGACACAACCAAAGTTAGATTATAACTGTTTAATGCTTTTTTCTTTCTTAACCAAGTGTGGTGCATTGTGACCCCTACATCCTATGACGTGATCAAGTGACCATGTCATATTAAGACAACTTTTAGTTAGAATTCTAGTGTAGTACTGCAAAATGTTCAATTAAAATGCTTATGCCTTAGTCACATGCCTCCCATGCGAACATATTGTGGTTCCCTTGAGCTTGTGCTGCCACTTAAAGGGGCGACATAAAATGCTTTTCATTGTGGTGTGCAAATGCATCATGAAGTATTTGTTGGAATGATGTACAATAAGTTACACACATTTGTGATGAGCAGGTGATATTGTCATACGATGCGCTTTGTTAGCGTGGTGTGTGCACTGCTTCCTTACTGACCGCATGCCCGCGAGGGGTGTGCAGGTGAAATGTAAGTGCTTGTGAGATGGCTGTCGGATATCAACACAAACTACACTCTGATTGTAAAATATTCTGATTTCCAACAGCCAAACTGCACCCATGGAGTTTGCACCTTTCCCTGGTTTGGGGGTCGGAAAAAATAAAATCCATCTGATATATTTGCTTCTTACCTATGTTCCCCTTACTTACCATTACATGTTATTTGTCTGTTCATTAAAAACCTATCAAAGGCAACAGGACCAACTAATAGTGCCCATTGCAGATTTACTTATTTTATTACCTGCAGACAGCCATATCCACACATAAGGGCAGTTGTGACCAAGACAATAACTGTAACAAACATGTTCATTTGAATGACAATATAATCCTTTTTTTATGTATTTAGTCTAGATAGATAGATAGACAACTTTATTTATCCTTTTGGGAGGTTCCATGAAATTGACATCTCCATCGCATACAGCACTGCTTGACATACATATAGTTTGAAACAGTTTAAATATCTGCAAAGCAGCATATACAGAAAAAAAAAAACTCATAAAATAAAAAAGACTCATCAATATTCGTTGTCAGCAACATTTTATATCTTATATGAACAATGATGGATGCTGCGGGGATGTGCAGCATTTTTCAAAGTAATTAAAAAGAAAAACAACAAGAAAAACATTTAAATAAGCTGCAGCAGCAATAATAGTTACTAGTTTGTTTGTTTGTTTTTTTTCCAAATTTGCTAATTTGCTTCACAGCCAATAATAAAATGAGTTTTCAGAGTCAATACTGCTTATCCGGTGTGTAAACACAGCTTAAATGAATAAACAGTTAACAAAAAGATCTGTGCCTCAGAGAAAATAAGGCTTATAAAGTTTTATCCTAAGCATAAAAAATGAGGTGGCTTCTCCTCCGCCCCCTCCGACTAATCTCCTTTATGGTATGAACTGTGAAGTTGGGCATATTTTTGCATCATCATGGATTATTTTAACTTTGTGAATGCTGCAAAACATGAATTTCAACACCTTTTGTTTTTCTAAAGTTCTATAATTGCGCTGTTTCACTAAGCAATAACTAAATAAAAAAATTACATTTATGCATAATCAAATATTGAAAAAAGTCAACAAGTCAAGATAAGATGCTACAAGTCGACTTGTTACACCTAATCTTTGCAGTTTGCTGCTGGCAGAACATGACAGCAAAATTTGTCAAATCATCTCAACAGTGCAGCATATTTTTGTACTAATAATCTGTCCTGTGTTTCTTCAGCAACTTGCAAGAGTACAGTAAAGTATGCTCATTCACGAGAAAACAAACTGCTTAAGCTTGGAATTGTAATTATAATTTGATGCTTTCAAAATAAAACCATTAAAATGCAAATGCATAAGCCAAAGGAAGCACTGCTTGGATGTATTAATTAGTCTACGCCTTTGCACGTGAGAGTTTTCGGTGTCAATTAAATGTTTTTGAGTGAACACTTGTTTTTTTTCAGTGCAGATAAAATTAATTGCATGCGCCTTCTGAATGTGACACGATTAATTGCAACTGTCAGTTCTTTTATGAATTTCATTTCAAAGCCGAACTTACCCGATGTGTATTTTGTTCAATGATCACATTCATAATGAGCTGAAATAAATTACTCTAATTCAACAAGCTACAGTTTTTATGCAGTTGGCTGGATTTTCTTTGGTTTAACAGATCATAATTATTGAAAGTGGTTTGATTGTCGGGATTATTTGGCGTCTTCATATTTTAGTTTTTCTTTTCCTTTATCAAGGTTATCACTTGTCTGTTGATGGACATGTTTACTGTTTGCTCTCTTCCTTCTGATGTCTTTTGTGATGTGTTTCTAATAGGTTGATTTAAGATTACTCTACGCCGACAACAACGAACAGTTTTGTAAGTGGCAAAAGAAGTTGAACATGAAAGGAGACGAACACCCGTTGCATCACGATGTCGCTGTTCTGCTCACCAGGTAATTCAAAGTTTAAGTCAATGTTGTCTTTCTAAGAAAAACGTAATCACATCTCAGAGGGGAGTTGATTGCAATTTGTTTCTTGTCTGTAGTTTCCACTGCAGCCACACTCACTAGGAGCTTAGGTAAACATTTTTGAACTTCATCAATTTTGTCTTGAACTGTCTAGTTCTGGTACTTCATCTCCACAGTAAAGGCAATAAATTATTAGCACTTGTGAATCAAATGTTGCAGCTATATCACACACAAAAAACTAAAACCTAACCTGACACTTACCGGTACATATGAGCAACAATGCATCAAATCTGACCCAGTTCATAAATGACTAAAAACATTTTTTCTGTCCTTAACATGGAATTACCAAAACATTCATTTGAAAAAAATATTGAAATGGGCTGCACGGTGGCGCAGTGGTGTGCTTCTTGCCACCTCACAGCAAAGAGGCCCAGTTCAAGTCCCGGCTGGGGGACGTGAAAAACAACAATGAGACCTTTCTGTGTGGAGTTGCATGTTCTCCCGTGCATGCGTGGGTTCTCTCCGGGATCTCCGGCTTCCTCCCACCGTCCAAAAATATGCTTCATAGGTTGATTGGCAGCTCTAAATTGTCCATAGGTATGGGTGTGTGATTGCTGACATTCTACCCTGCGACAGACTGGCGACCTGTCCAGGGCATCCCCTGCCTTCGCCCACAAATGGCTGGGATAGGCTCCGGCAGCCCCGTGACCCCGAAAGGGAGAAAACGGTATAGAAAATGAATGAATGAAAAATATTGAAATGTACAATTGCTTTGAGGTTACTTTTTACAAATGTAATTTAATTTGAGGAGAATATATTCAAAAGCGTCAAACATTGTTTTGTTTTTATTTCTTTCATGGCTTTCTTCAACAAAGAAGTTTTGGGTCATTTATAAAAGTTTTTGATTTTGGATTCCAGAAGAAATATTTAATGAGAAAGTCAGATGACCCATCTGTGGGGTTTATTACAGACTGCTGTGAGAAGCTGTTCATTCATACCAATATGGTTTTATTGGTAGGATGATGAAACAACAAAAAAGGTCAAAAATGAGGGACTTTTTACTATTTTTATTTCGTGAGTTATGGATCTAATATTTTCCTAGAAAAATAAATAAGGCGACAGACTGGCTGACCTGTCCAGGGTGTCCCCATCGCCCAAAGTGGCCAGGATTGGCTCCGACGGCCGTGACCCGAAGGGAATAAGCGAGGAAGAGAAGATGGATGGATGGATGGATGGATGGATGGATGGATGGATGGATGGATGGATGGATGGATGGATGGATGGATGGATGGATGGATGGATGGATGGATGGATGGATGGATGGATGGATGAATTAATAGTTGAAACAAAAACAATATCGACTTTTGCTTGTTATTCACTTTTGGTGTTGAGGTTTTGGGATGAATTTTATCTCTAAAAATAATTCTCTAAAAGTGGAGATCAGCAAACAAAGTGCAGTAAAGCCCTCTGTATTTCGCTCATGTCAGTGTATAGCTCACTGACATGTGAGTGACATGTGACATGTGACATGTGTCAGGGCAGATAGCAGCCAGCTAAACTCAAACCTACAGTTTGATTTTAATTTTGGCATTTTAATGTTTTTCCATTTTTTTATTATTTTTTTTTGCTGGTATGACTATATTTCTGCTGGTGGGGGACTATTGTAAATATTGTTGTATTCTTTATTCAAACTCACAGTTTTTCAAAAATGATAGGTAGAGTTGTGTGACATAAATATAAAAAGATCGCGTGTCGAACTATATGTTGCACCTTAGGATAATAGCAGCAACTTGAAAAATGCACATATTAAAGAAGAAAAAATCATGTCGCACTTTTAGGAGAAATGTATTTAACAAATGATGGGAACAAGAACAAACATTTCATCTTGAAAGGGGAGGTCATAATATTTAGATGAGATAACAATAACAGACCGAATCCACATTTACCGTAACAGACTTATACTTATATAGCTTCATGAAACATAGGGGGAATCTAGTGTACTAACACAAAATGTGAGCAATTATTCAAATAACCATAGCATAAAGAACATGCTAGCAAGTCAACTAAACTTTTTATATCACTTTAAATGACCAAATTTGTTGAATTCTACATCCTCTGTGTCGCTTTTGAACAATTCATGACCTGGCATAAACCAGAGCAGCACTTCTTTGTCTGTGCTGTTGTCAGTAGCAAATATACTGGTAAGCATCTGCAGTGCCCTCTAGTGGTTAAGAAATCACATAAGTGTAGCCCCAGGCAAACTATGCAAAAAAACGTGACGTGTACTTCGAAAAAATGTCATACATTAAATGAGCACAATTTCTGCATAATTAAGCAGTTTCATTACTGATGTCAGTTAATGTTACCCTATAGCTATACATTAATTCCAAAGTGTTGTTTGGATGTGTTCATGTAGTTAGTAAGTAGTTAGTAAGCTGTAAGCTTGTGCTGATTAAAGTTTCTATGTCACATCTATAAGTTTTTTCCAACTGTGTGTGTTCTTTCCTGGTTGACAATGATTTGAATAAAAAAAAATTAAAAAGGCAGTTATGATAAATGTACGCCATCATGAGAAAAATGCCACAAGAACATATTAAAACACAATTTTCCTCGGAGTGTGTCTTTAGAAAGTGGTTTATTTCTGCTTGTTGCCTGTTTTATTCAAAGCTAGGTTACTTGTACTTGTACTTTTATTATCTTTCAATACCAAACTGCAGTCAAACTTTGATACGCAGCTACTTAAAAATCAGTTTAGATTACAACAAAGTTTATAAATGTGTTCATAATACCAGTTTAGTCTTGTGGCTTTGGTGGTCACTGCTGGTCTGATCAGTGTGTGTGTTTACGCCCTGCCATTAAAATTAATTCCCATATAAAATGTTAATGGCCCCATGTGATTGGATCTCAGTAATAAATCCATGCATATATTAAAAAAAGATGGTGCATTCTATTTACAGCAGAGCAACACAACCTACATAAGAAGTTGTAAGTGTAATTTTTTTTTTAAACTTCTAAAATTGGGGACAAGATCTGTGAAAAGGATTTTAGAGGAAATGTTGTCATAGATCAAGCGCATGTGCAGCTAAACTGTGACTGTGACAAGGACGACTCGTGGTAGGGTTGTGACCAAGCAGGCAGGATGAGGATACGTTTCACCAAAATAAGCCCAGGATTTTAATAATTATCCTTTTTAAGAAGCACAAGCAGTGGTCTTTGACATTTTGAACTCAGAAATTCAGGATTAAAAAAAAAGCTCTACAGAGGTCATTAAGAAGAAACTTAGTTTGTAGGCAAATCATTTCTAAGAGTACATTACAGGTGACATCAGTAAAATCATGGTAGTTTTCTAATTAATGAAAAACCTGCAGAAGAAAAGATAGTGGAATAAATGAGGAGGACTAGCTCAGTATAATTGATGCCCTGCTGTTTAAACATTTGGATTAGTTGCTACATCACTTAAAAGGGGCAGGTGGATTAAATGTAGAGAAAAGTGTTGAAGCTTAATATAAATTTGCTGTAGAAGTAAGTGATAACTTCCCATTTTGACAGCTTACATCACTCCATCTTTTCTTTTGATCTATCTCTTTCATCTGCTCTCCAGGTTTATATGGTTGAAATGTTCATTTTTTTTATGTTGACATTGGCTCAGACATCCTGCAGGCTGCCCCTGGCTGGTTTCCTTCCTGCACAGCGTACTCCAAAGGGCAGGCCTTTGACATCCACACTGAAGCTTGTTGAGAAATTATAAATAACTGCAGCAAGGAGTAGTGTTATGCTACATTCACTCGACGTGTGCAACGTTCGAGAGTGCGCTTAAGGCGCATTCTTAAACGAGCGTTTAGTCTGTGGTATTCACAGTGGACAAGCAAGGATAGGCTTTTCTTCTTTTTCTACTGTTTACTTACGCATGTGCGCCTACATTTGGAAGATATTTGATGTGAAGTGTCAAAGTGGTGCAAATCTCGTGAATCTTGCTCCAGGGTTCCTCCTTTACATCTCTGTTCAAACATTTGAAAGACTTGGTGTTGTATAATTCTGGCCTGACACGAACCACAATTTTTCATTTCTCCTCTATGATCAATTTCCGTGATTAAAAAAGAGATGCTATCTATGTGTTACTACCAAATCCGAGTTCCTGATTGTTCAAAGTTTAATTTTTAATGCGCGTTCAATGGCTGTGCGTCTTTTTCGTGGAGCCCAGAAACTGCTTTAAATATCTGCGTAATTATAACTGAATGCGTGTTTTTATAATGCCATTTTATATTTAATGTTAACAGGCCCACTGGGTGAGTTCGGATAGTCGCTACTTTGACTATTTTTGGGAAAAAACAAGATTTGATGACGATCAACTGCACACTATGTGAAAAAAGCCAACACAGGGTTTCAAAACATTTCCAGTCGGGAGCTGGAGGCTGTTCCCATTCAGTCAGGTTAATGCCTAATGCTTTATTTTCTGTTCATGATAACAGTAGTTGGGAATTGTTAAAACTCAAATTTGTTTATTTCTTTAATTGACACATGCCAATTGACAGACTTAACAAAGCTCTATGTGGCCTGCGAGAGCATAAACGTTTGTAATTTCTTAGAATAAAAGAAAAAAATTGGTGTGTATTTATTCATATTTAGGGGGAATCAGACTTGAAATATTGGATTGGGCACCTATACATTAGGACATAAACACTGTCCATATAACCTAACCTGACAGAATCAAAGGATTTATGCTAAATTAACAAGCAAACATATGTTTTCTATGCGATTGTAATTGCCATTGAAAAAGTTATACTAAATAAATAAATGAGTTGTTTAACATTAAGGAGTAGTTACGTTTATTTTTCATTACATTTAGTTACAAGTATAAGTTATATACTTTGAAAAAGCTATGCTGATGTGGCCCTCAGTGAAAATGAGTTTGACACCCCTGATCTAAAATAATTGTAAAATAAATAAATAAATAAATAACTGACTACTTAGCAGATTTTGCCTTCAACTGGCTACTTTTAGAACGTAACTCCCACGTTAGACGAGCGACCACTGTAGTTCTGTACCTACAATAAAAAAAAAAGAGGTTTCCTTCTACAATTGTAAATTTGATCCAAGCATGGTCTTTTACACAGTTGTGAATACTTGTTGTTTATAGTAGAAGAATAAAAGTTCTTGTTTTGTAGAGGAGGGTTTGTCTGATCAACTGTCAATTATCTCTCTCCAAAGGAAGGACATCTGTGCCACTATCAACACGCCATGTGAGACCCTGGGTTTGTCCCACGTGGCAGGAATGTGTCAGCCACATCGCAGTTGCAGCATTAGTGAGGACACCGGCCTCCCAATGGCCTTCACTGTAGCACACGAGCTAGGACACAAGTGAGTAATTGCTGCCTGCAAACAAAAGTATCCTCATTACAATAATCAGAGTATGGGGAAGCAGTCAGTGTCTGGTCTCTACCTCCATTTGTCCTCAGAATCCTTCAGAGGCCAAAGGCACAGCAGCTTCTGAAGCTCGATAAAGCCTCACCCTCGCCATCGACCCCTCACCAAAATTAAAACCTGGGTCTGGTTTGGCATATTTTAAAATAAATCAGCATTCAGTGCTTCAGCAGCAGCAAATGACTCATTTTTTATTGCATGTACAACCATATCAGCAGTGTCTGAACTAACTTCACTTTTCAAGTGAAAACATGACAACAAAACACTGTTATAAGAATTTTGAACAAATAACAAAAACAAAAAATCTTATTAGAGCCTGTTATTTTTAATATTCTTCTTTTTGATAACATATTGAACTTGTGGAAGCTGCAAACAGCCTATCTTGCCCCCCCCCCACACACACACACTTTTTCATGATAATGACATCTACCATTACGTTATCATAACAAGACGTCGTTATAACAAGATTACTAATTTCATTATGTTGTTGTGATGACGTGTTAACAAAGAATATACTTTTTTAATCTTTCTACACTCAACAGCAAAACATAATAGCTTGTCAGAAAAAACAGAAAACACCAGGAAAAGGTATCAATTTATTACAGATTAGTTTATAACTGATGAATTACTTAATCGTGGTCTAACTCACGTTAAGATTGTGCGGATGTTGTCTGTCATAAACAACATCCAAATCAATCATGGTCATTTAAGGAGAAGGTTGGCCCTGCTGCAGCTGTGCATGCAGTTCAGTGATCTTGCAGTTCTCAGTTTCATCAGTGAAATACTTTTGTGAAAAAATTATCACGAGAAATGAAATTGTTTACTCGTGATAGGATGAACATTATAGTATTTCTCGTTATAGTATGAAAACGGAAAAAGAGAAAGGCAGATGTTATCACGAGAAAATTATGTTGTTATTTGAAAATAACCCCAACTGCAGGTCAAACAGTTGAGAGAAATGACTGAACCTCATAGACAGAGGATGTCAGTCACAGTCCTGAAGCAGTGTCTAAAGACAAACCTCCAAATGTGCAATGCCAAATCGATGGTTTTATTCTGAAGACGTGTTTCTATTATTCTTGCTGATTTTTTTTTGTTTTAGAAATGAGCAGAAAGAACATAGCAATGCAATGTCATAGCAAAATCATTAAATGCAAAGGATTTGAATTGGATATTGGAAGAATATTGTGATTATCACTTTTTTGCAAAGACCTTGCTCCTGTGACTTTATTAGAAAAATTTGCCTCATGATCTTTTTTATAAACTTACAGTTCACAAACAGATGCATCTTTGTTGCAAAGCACTGTGACTTTATTTCCTCGTATGCTGATTCCGTGACATTAATTACCTTTTTTCTTGTTGAATATGGTGCCACAGCTTTGGGATTCAGCATGATGGCAACGGTAATGACTGTGAACCCATTGGGAAACGACCTTTTGTCATGTCTCCTCACCTTATGTATGGAACCTCCCTGCCCAGGTGGTCCCGCTGCAGCCGCCAGTATATCACCCGCTTTCTTGAGTAAGTGTTCTACATTTTACCTGTTTGTGTTTGTTCCCTGTAAGCAGTATTGGCAGACATGCACAATAATGCAAAATGTGTTTTGCTGGATGTCAAATCCAATGGATACCATTTTAAACTCAAAGCACTAAAGAGCTTATCTATAATAAAGTCATGATAATGCATGCAAAAGTTGTATGAAAACAAATCAAGATGTAGCTTAAAGTCCTGGGGCGAGAACCTTGTTTGAGAACCTTGCAAAAGGGTTATAAGTATTAAATGCTCCAGATTGTCTTACTTAATTGCTTTCTCTTTCCCATGGAGATTTGATTGCTTGGTCCCAATTATACAAAACATTTTATGATTACTATGATTAATGAATGTGTGGCTGTGCTACCCTGGACAAGCACAAACACACAAAATGCATAGACTCCTTGCAGTGACACAACCCGTGCCATTTGTTTTGAGTCAAGCACACATTGTTTTGTTGCATCCAAAATGGGTAAAACCAGAGATTTAGTCACCAAACCTCATCATGGTACACTACTGTTGTGGTTGCTTGTTACAACAGAAGAACTCAAAATTAAAGCGTCTCATTTTACTGATGTCTACAGGTTGAAGAGAGAAAATGATCGCCTACAGATGTCAGCAGTGAATATTTTGTGTCAGGTTGGCCCATGGTTAAACATTTTATTTGTCTTATATGTGGTGTATATTTAGGGATGGGTACTGTTTGGGGTTTATCCAGTGCCAATCCATTTCTTTTGAAAAATGATCGAATAACGGAAAAATCCAAACTTTTCCAAAAACATGTTAATGATAGGAAACAGGTTCATGCAGTGCTTGAATGTGACTGAGATGATTGTTTCTCTCCCTTAGCCTCCGTTATCCTCACCCGAACCACGTGGATTTTTTATTAATATTGCAATTTTAATGCTATGCTCATTGTTGTTATTTATACTGTAGTCCAGGTGAATACTCAATTCTGATTGGCTGCTGGGTATGCAGTAAAAAGTGATCACGCACAGTGATAATGTAGACCTAAAAAAGAAGTTGCGGTCACATAGCTTAAATTTTCTGTATCACTGCACTGGCTTCTTCAAAACAAACTTTAGCTTCATCATCTGGATAAAAACAAGCGGAAAAAAGGAGAACTTTCTCTCTGAACTGATGCTTTATTTAACTCATCGTGACGATCAGCATATATATTGCTTTCCTTTGCCGCTGCAGTCCAGGTCGATGCCGGCTCAGCCATTATCATAACAACGCGCCACACCACATATCAAATAGTCCGCTTTTTGTGAAAAAGTGACTTAAAAAAAAACAATAACAAGAATAAAGTACTAAAAATTCGTTGAATGTGAATTTCTTTTGTAAGTGAACATGTTATAAGCGGGATAATTGCCTTCAAACTGTCCATGATCAGAATTTAAAAGACGTGGAGGATAGTTCATGCTTCTGTGTCTTCCGTTAATTTCTGATAATAGACACTTCTTCGGGCATTATCCCTCACATGAATGTTTTTTTATTTGTTTTTTTCAATATATAAGAATACATCTTAATTATATGTAACCCAGTCTTTCAACGTTCACACTTCGACCTCTTCCTCATGGCCCCGCTGCTCTGCGTTGTGTTGTGTGTTGGTACGGGGGGCGGGACCTCTGCAAGAAGAGACACCAGATGTCGATTCTGATCAGTTGCAGACCTTATTTTATCTTGCTAACAACAACTGATTAAAGGAAGACGATTGAGTGGACACGACAAAGGTACGTTGTAGTGACATTCTCTGTTAGATTTCCAAAATGGCAGGTGCTGTGATGTCACATGGGTGGGTAGTTATAATCCCTGTCCTACAGGGACTGAAACAGTGAACCATTGTAAACAAGCTCGAACATTTGGTAGCATATATCCACAGTATTGAGTTTATACCTATCGTGCTATCCACCAGGACATGCAGCTCCTGCTGGTGGTGTAAAATGAACACTAAAAACATTTTAAGTTAATATTTGCTAACTCAAATGCGATTTTTTTTTTCAATCCCCTTCTAACTCTGCTGGCATCTGTATTCATCCTGCACATACCTCAGAGTCCTAAGTGCTTATACAGTCAAAGATATGAGACACACGGCCAGATGCGATTGGCAGAGGGATGAAGAGGCAAAAAAATAAAAAAAATAAGATGTCGCACAACGCAAGCTTTGCTTCTATCTATCCTAACAGTTTGTTTACATGTTTGCCATGTTTCACATTGAACGTAAACCCATATTCTGAATAAGGCATGACAAGAATGCCACAAGTGATCATGGGTACTTGGTTGGAAAAAGATCGGTGGGATATGCTAACTTTTTTAAACCAAATATTTTAGAATAGAGACACATAGTTTGGAATTAAAGTTTAAGGTGAAAGAAACACAGGGGAATATACTGTTTTGGGGCGTTTTTAGCAGACACAGTTTGCTTTGGGTCCCATGGACCAGTCTGAATCTATGAACTGTAAACTTTAAACCTCATCCATATTTTTGCCATTTTAAATGAGTGTTAATGGAATTCAAAGCAGAATTTAAGAAAGTATATAGCACAATCTTCTTCTTTTCGGCTTTTCCCTTCAGAGATTGCCACAGCGAATCAGTCTTGCCAACAGCTCAGAGGCGAATATGAACTCCTGCCACTCTGCAGAAACTTTGTCTTAGAAAATGACAGGTTTTTTGATTTTGACTAAAAATGGCATAATCATGATGAAAATAGATCAAAAGATGATTGGATTGGGACTTTAAGCTATTCAGACAGTTTAAATGCAACGACTTTCAAATATTTCGCTCTTTTTTCTTCTTCTTCGCTCTTTAATACTTTTGATTTGAAGGCAATGTTTCAAATAAAAATCTATTTTTGATTTTGTGAAAAATACTCTCCCTCTAAGGATCTCTGATAAATGTTTGGCTTGTGGGAAAACTGCTAACATTTTCCTTTCCAAGACAAAAAGTAAAACTAAGATTCACTTAGAATGTCTGTTGGCTTTGATTTTAAATTCCAATGGGAAAAAAAGCTGCAGCTGCTCCTGGTCTCCCAAAGGGATGTTCGGAAAAATCCCAACACAGATAAAAACATAGCTTAATATACAGTAGATGATTTGTAAGAAAGCCTAAAACCCAAATGCAACTGCATTTGTTTGTTATGAAAAGGTTGCAACACTGCAGCACTCATACTGTATATAGTGCATCAGGGTAGAATAAAGTGTGTTGTTCTGCTATTTTTGGGCTTTCATATTAAAGGTCATAATGAAAATTTTGCATGTTACACATTTTTAACCAGAATGGTGCTCAGCAAATTTTATATAAACAAGTTGCAGTATCATTCAGTTCATGCATTGTTTCTTAGGAATGTTATGGTATAAGTGAATCCACTAGTCAGTTGCTTTATTAAAGGCCGGCAGTGACTCAGATGGTTGAGCGGGTTGATCAATGATTGAAATATTGGCTGTTCGATCCCCGTTCCTTCCAGTCAATTGTTGTTGTGACCTTGGGCAAGACACTTCCCCTTTTGTCTGGAGTGTGGCTCCACTGGTATTTGAAGGTCCTGATTATAATTAGTTGAATTATTCTGTAAAGCATTCAACCCTTTTGTTTTCCTGTTTCTCTTTATTTATTACGCTCATCTTCCGCTGTTTTTTACCGCTTAACTCTTACAATTTTTCACCTATTTTAACTATTCAACTATTAAAATGTTTTGCTCTCTCAGCTTATTCCAGCTATGACATTCATGGTTTTTCAAATCCTTTAACTTTTCAAGATATTCAAGGATTTCCAGGATTTTTTGCTCCATTAAAATACATAGGGAAGTCTTGATGCATGAGGTCTCCGGTTTAAGACCCTGCCCGGACATTTCTAATTTCTTAACCATTTAACTATTAAAATTTTTAGCTCTTTAAGCTTATTCCAGCTATGGCTTTTGATCCTTCAAATCCTTCAAGATATTCCAAGATTTTGCAAGACTTTTGCTCCATTTAAATACATGGAGAATCCTTGAAAACCTTTGCTTCTTTCAACCATTATAACATCAACATACTTTTAGATAGAGACACCGTTCAAACGTTAAAATACTCACAAGGCTTTGAAGTACCACATACGTTTTGAAATTACTATGGGATGGCGACACCACCCACGTTTTGGTGGCCATTTTGTGCCAAAATGTGAGGCGATTTAAAACTCCAATAGGCTCCGTGCACCAAAGTAAGGAGTTCTACTTCGGCCGCCTTGAGTGTGAGGCCGACCATTTCCGGTTTGCGACTTCTATAGCAGCGACACGGCAGATTTTGATTGCGAAAGATGGTATATTTCACCCGTTTTCTACAAGGTCTCCCGAAAATCGACGTGAACGACATCTACAGGATTGTCGACCAGTGCGTGGTTACATGGGCAAAATATCGTGTCGAAAATACCGAAAAGGAAAAGTGTCCCGTTGTAAACAAACCTTTGCTGTCACATTTATGCAGCAGCTCGGTAACATACGAGACAATCTTCCAAACTTGCTTTTATTAATTTTATGAATATTATGAAGTGCCTGTTCGCTCATCATTTTATATTTAATCCTTGTGGTCAGTGCTTTTTTTGTGAAAGAAGAACAGAACTGAAGAACAACCCAGTGTTAGGAGAGGCTAACAACACGGGCTAACAACATCAGCCTTTATTTGTCGGGGCACAATTAGAAACACAATTCCATGTGTCGTGATTTTTTTTAACAGTTTCTAAGGACTGAGCGGCATTTCTGCTCTGAAAAGCTCACACACACTGTGTGCTCTGCTCTGTCCTCGCGAGTCCGGCAGCCGCTAACCCAGAGCGGCGGCTCGGCTCGCAGTCCGAATTCTCACACATAACAAAACGCACACGTAACAAAGCACCCTCCCTTCCAACACATTAATAAATCCAGCTGCTCTGCTCAGTCAGAGAGGTTCACTCGGTCCACTGGCTCCGGATCCCGAACGCACAGCTCGGATGCCGGGTCCAGACGTCAGTGAGCACGCATCCCCCCAGCATCTCCCTCGTGAGGGGTGAAAGAGACGGGAGAGCCAGCGGGGCGAGAGCGGAGCGGCGCTTTTCACGGGGCGTCCGCAGAGCCGCTTGTCGGTCCCGTATGCGCTCCAAAGCTTTCTCTCAGCGAAACACCGTCTATGCATGACGTAAACCAGAGCAGCAGTGACACACGATCGGAATGACCGTGTACATTAACAACGATCGGTATACCCAACTATCTCGATCGGAAAGAAATTTTGATCCGAACGAGTCTGACCGGGGCTTGGGGTGAAGTCCTCCCGCCGTGTTCACCATCCATTCGGCTCTCACCGACACATATACTGGAAAGCTATGAAAGCTTATATTAGTACTGTTGTACTTTGACAAATTCGCACACGGGTATACACAACAATGTTGTGATGTCTTTGTCACGCGTTGAAACACCAAACGCCTCTCTTTTACCCGAAATCCGCTCCTATTTACTCAAAACTAGCAACTCAACAAAACTCCCCACAACAATAACACGACCAACAGGAAGTTGTCGGCCTCACACTCGAAACACGGAAGTTAACCGGAAGTTCTGTCGTGCACGTAGGCTATTTTCCACCTATTTTAACCATTCTACTATTACAATGTTCAGCTCTTTCAGCTTATTTCTTTCGGATATGACTTTTGGTCCTTCTAAACCCTTAAACCTTTCAAGGTTTTCCAGGATGTTTCAGGATTTTCCTAAATTTTTGCTCCATTGGGCACATCTGAAAACCTTTGCTTCTTTTAACCATTATAACTTCATCATACTTTTAGCCAGAGACACCATTTAAACGTTAAAATGCTCACAGAGCTTTGAACCACAGCATATTTTAGAATTATTATGGGATGACAACGGTTTGGCAGCGATTTGTGTTCTTCAAATTTTCAGTAGTTCAGCCATTTCTTCAGAAAATTCAGCATTCTTTCAGCAGTACAGCATTCAACCCTGCAGTTTCTTCTGGAAATGAAGCTTCTTCTAGTTATTATAAAAATCTACTTTTTTATTATTTTAACTACACTTTAAATCAACAAAAACTGTCTACAATAATAAATAATTGTAACTCATTTAGTCTTCACAGAATAATAATGTCACCATCCCTAACTGTAGCTATCATGATACATTATTGTCTTAGAATTTTCTTTAGAAACAGGTTTTTGTTAGTGTTTGAACACCAACTGTAGGAATTATTATTTTTCTGTTTTTTAGGAGTAGATAACTAATCTATTTCAGCCCAGTCAAGAGAAAATTAACTTTTGCTAAAAATTGTGAATGGTTGATGCAGTGATTTTATTTCATTTCTTCCTGCCATTACCTGAGGTTGTAAGAAGCATCTCCCTGCTCTGCATGCTTTGCTTGTTTCTCTGTTCCTGCACAGCCTGAATTAGCTTTTCAGCTCTTAACTGAGCTCTGCAGACGCCTGATAATAACACGGTCATCATCATCTATGTCAGAGCAGGGAAACGTTTGAAGCATGCAGAGCAGTAGGAAACAAGTACCAGGATTTAGAAAGGTAGTTTTTTGTGTTGTTTTTTTTAATCAAAGTAAGTTCTTAATGGCTCCCTGTATTACAAAACCAACACAAACCCTAAAGCAGGGGTGTCAAGATCCAGACCTCAGTGGCCGGTGTGCTACATGTTTTCCAACCAACCATAGAAGCTCCTAATTGGCCGAAAACACCAGATCAAGGTAATCAGCAGCAGATGAGAAATGCTTTCTGGAAAACCAGCAGGAGGCCAGCTCTCAAGGCCTGGAGTTTGACAGTCCTGCTCTAAAGGGACAGATGTGAAAAATAATGAATAGTTACAAATGAACAAAGACAGAAGTATTTTTGCTGTTTGTGACAGAGTTGTTTTGACATGGCTCAACACACAACCACACACAAAAGCTGTGTTGCATTCCACAAGGAAGCCTCAAAACTAGAACTCAGTCTAAAAGAAAATAATTTCCTGAAGGTTCAAGAGTAAATCACCAAGCTGTATTGTTACTAACTGAAAGGGAAAAAAATACAAAAACTAAAATTGCATTATTGCCTTTTTTATGTGCAAATTCAAATTTTCAATAGGAGTAAAAATAGTAACATCTTGTATACAACTTTTTTCTTGTTTTGTTTTGTTTTTTTGAACATCAGAGCCCTGTTGCACAAAAGTAGAATTAAGACATCCGGGATAAATGACTGAGCTGAGCTCAATGAAGCCAAAACATGTGCGTCCAGGCTTAATTGGTTGCACAAAGACCAAGCCAGGATGAGCAGACACGGATTCATCAAGCCAGGTGAAACCAATCCTGGATAGGTGCGCGTTCACGGCTCACTCTAATAGACCCCGCCACAGATCACAGATTAACTGATTTACCATGGCAACTAGAGCCGCGTACTTTTCCCCGTCGGAAGCACAAATCCTCATGGAGGCATACGAGGAGGTAAAATATATAATTAAGAAGAAAGGCAACACCACCACAGTGATAAATCACACTAAAAAGATTTTTAAATTGAATTACTAGCCAATTAATTTTATGAAAATGTAACTTGTCATTTCAATCAGAAAATGTTATGTTTGTAAATCTTACGTGAATGAATCATGTCGATCGTACATAAAAATAATCCATTTAAAAGTTATTAATTTCAATCATGTTGATCCAACATGATACCATTCAATTGGATACATTAATCGCAAGGAATTGTGGGATTCCATTTTCTTTGTCTATCTGGGCAGATTGGGGTCTAAGTGTGAGTTTTTGTCCATGGGTTTTATTGTCTAGCTGTTTTACTTTGTTTTAACTAGTGATTTAAACTGTTATGTTTATTTTTTTTTCTGCACCATGAGTTAGAGTGTGGGAGAGGATGATCACCAACCCCCTTGTGCGGTAAAATGTTAATGGTACTATGCTTAAGACAGAATTTGGATTATTTGAGCGCCTGTCTAGTGATGTGGGACTTCCCTGCGTAATTTATGTCTTTGATGTGAAAATTATTGGTTGTAACTTTGGAAAACATTATCTATGTCAAATGTGTAAATAAAATTAAAGCAAAAACTTAAGTTATATCAACATAAATTGTGTTTGATGGTCATAAAAATTTAAGTTGAATAAACTTAATTTAATGAGGTGTGACCAAAAGTGATTCAATTAAGTTGGATCAACTTTTATCTTTTGAGAGTAAGCAACAATATTAATTTAAAGTTGGGTCCAACTGCAGTATTTAGATTGAATGAACTTAAATTTATTAGTTTGAACCTAAGTACATTAAGTAGGACCAATATGATTCATTTTTGTTCAAGTAACGCTATCTAATCATGTGGAAATCATTTCCATAATTTTTTTATGTTCATTCAAAGTGAATGTGTTACGAATGATTAGAAACAGAATAGTTAGACACTCCCTTTTGCATTCTATTAAACTAACTTTTACCTTTTATTACATTAATGGCTTAACCTCGATTTACTATGTATTATCATCTCAAAATTATATTACACTCCAGACAGAGCACAACCAAGACTATTGTCTCGCAACATTCCTTTAACATCCTCCCTTTTTCATCTTTGTGTGTTCTGGTGTATGCGTTCTGGCAAATGTCTGCAAGAGATCTGACACTTTAGGTGCTCTGACCTTCGAGCATCTAGCCTGCAACAGTCTGTGGGTGTGTTTTTCACACCATGATCCATCGAATGAGGTTCTGAATATGCAAATGCAAGGTATATATGCCAGGCCTTTTGCTGAACCCCTTTGTTCAGACTTTGAATGCACTTTGTTCATCTGTCTGTAACCCTGCGTACAAATCTGTGGTCTTTGTGCGGAGTAAATCTACAAAAGATAAGTAACTGTCTCTGAGTCGTTATTCATTATTTCTGTGTGTAAGAAACTGACGGGGTTACGAACTAAAATTTAATACAGTCCTTTCTAGAAAATCCAGTTTCTTCACAGAACGTTTTTTGAGTGTAGTTTACCTGCTTTGTTTTGTCCTTATTCAATAAAGGAACATAATGTTACACATTGTGTTTTCATATTCATATGGAATGTGTATTATTTTATATGACAGAGTACTAGGGCCCCACTGAGGAAAAAGGATGAAGTCATAAATTTATGAGGCTGGTTCTTTCTGCAGAAAAGCAACATATTCTTTTTACAGTTCTGATAGTTATGACAATGTGATACTTCATATTCCGGCACATCAGCATGTCTGCGTTTATGAAACCATACTGAAGTACAATTTCACGAAATGCCCCACATCTGTCATTTTAACAACTGTCCTCCTTTAAAACAACTGGTTACAATATTATGACTTGTATTTTCTTCCCTCTGTGGCCCTAATATTCTATCATTTTACATATAGCCTTATAGTCTAAGGGAAACTGTAAATTATCTAATGATAGCAACATCATCTAAAACTCATTATTTATCCAAAATGATTGAAATTAATGATCACAAACATTTAAATAATGACAGTGGGTCTAGTTATATGTGATAACAATGTATAGTGAGCAGTGAAATAACTATTGGTTTCCATTTGTGGCGACTGCTGACTGACATTAGGGATGAGATTAAATAGATCCTAGAATTTAGCCTGGTCTGGAGCAGGCTAGCTCCACAGAATAAATCTCCATGGTAATTTATACCATAACATATCCTCCTGCCCCCTATCCACCTTTAGTGCAACCGGATTGGGGATCAATTGAGCCAGGATCACCAAGATATCCTGGCTTAATCCCCTATCCTACTTTTGTGCAACAGGCCCCAGAGCCCCCCATGACATTCAAAAATAAATAAATAAATTATGCTCTCAAATTAGCACTTAGCTGGCATAAATTAGTATTTTGTGTGGACAAAATTTGAATTTTATGGTCAAAAATTAATATCTTTGTGCACATCAAGCTGTATTATGTGCATCCAAATTATTATTTTGTGCCAAAAAACACACATTTGTGACCACAAAATGCTAATTATTGCACACAAAAATACTAATTTGTGCCCACAAAATGCTAGTCAAATGCCAATTTGACAATTAATTCTGACCACATAACCATAATTTGTGCGTCCAAATAAGAATTTGTTTCCACAAATTTTTTATTCGAGGGGACAATTTGTCTTTGTGATTTTATAAAGTTCAGGGCACCATAGATATGTAAACATAGAATTAAAAACTTGTGTTGTTTTCAGAAGCAAAAAAACAAAAAAGAAACACATTTTTGTCTTTCAAGAAATACAGAGCTTCCTTTGGCTGTTTTATTATCTTTACCTATAATATTTAAAAGGGTGTATTTTAAACAGCCTCCCCGCGAGGCTTCTATAGTTCAGCACAGCTGGATGACTATAATACTTCATTCTGGCTCCAACAGCACTAGTGCTTCCTGTGTGAACCATGTCAGCACATTTGCCCTAGTTCTTTTTTAGCTCAAAGCCTCTGGAATTAATTTAGTGAATGTTCAACTACATGACAGCATGATAGCTTTTTGACTCTGCTTTGAAAGGGTTGGGGAGAGGAGGAGGGGGGGGGGGGACTACAGGGAAGTATTTAAACATTTGGGACTCTTAGAATCAAAATCCAGTAGTCTGTGTGTCTGTCTGTCTTTTTTCTTTAATATGAGCTTAGAACACAAAACGTTCAGGCTCATTTATTACAAACACCGACCCACTGTGGCTACAACTGTAAGAAACACAAGGCAGCTTGTGTGTATGGCACTTCTCATGCAAAGAGGTAATTACAAAAACCCCTGCAATTATTTTGAGCTATTAAGCTCACTTTTAAATGACATAAGCCGGAAACGTGTTTGTTACAACACTATTTCAGATTAAACGGTACCACCTAACACCAACAACTTGACTTACTATTTAGAGATGAAAAGGTGTTTTTGGTGTTTTCAACATTTTCTTGTAGAATTTTTCAAACGATGGAGGACATAAATTGAACTTAAAAAAGATTTTCTGAGTTTTTCTTTATTCAAATTGTTGTGAAGCAGGAGCAGATGAAAAAATGCCATTGGAAAAAGCTTGTAGGTGTGTCGTGGAACTTATTATGGGCAGGCCACAAGCCTTCTGTCATGATTTGAATTTGTTGTCCTTGTTCTGTCTTGTTTCTGTTTCCTGTTTTATTTTGAAAGTCTCCTGTCTTGTCTGTTTTCTTGAGTTTTACTTCCTTTGGTCCCCATCAGCCCTGATCGTGTCCACCTGTGTCGTGTCTGCCCTGTCTGTATTTAAGTCTTGTCTCTGCCTTCCTCCTGTGTTGGTCCATTAGTATTCCTGTCTGGTGTTCATGCCATGTCTTGCCATGTTCCTCGTTTCTTGTCCCTCGCCACGTCACAGTGAGTTTTGTTTTTGTCATCCTGCTCTGCAGCGCCTTTTGTTTGTTTTTTGTGCATTAAAACCTCTAGTCCCTGAACTGAGTCCTCCGCCTCTGCATTTGGGTCCATCCGGCTCTCGAGCCACCCCCTTCACCGTGACACTTTCTGCTCCACTCCATTCGGATGCATCCACTTGCAGACAATTAGATCCATCATTTGAGCTGGTGTCTGGTTCAGCCTGAACGGCTGGATAGCTCCAATATTGCTCGCCCAATTTGCTTCATTCATAATGTTAGGTTGAGGTGTGAGGGGCTGTAAACTAGTGGGAATGAGTGTAAACCAATAGATAATGGGAAGGGGGATGCTCCGTGCCAACATTGTAACCCACAAACTTAGAGGTGAATTTCCAAGAGCATTTTTTTTTTCATTTTTGGTTAAAAAACTGTATAATCATAATGAAAAGACAACTGGGAACACTTCAAATAGATCAATAGATGATTGGAGTGGGACTTATTTAGTTTTTTGTCTGGATTTTGCAATAATTGTTATTCTCAAGGCTGTTTTTTTTGTTAAAAAACAACATAATGGTGTCACCACAGATGCACATAAATATGAATGTATTATTAAAATATTTTGCAACATTTGAGGGGGAATTATTATCAAAAAGAATTATGCAGTATATGGGATTTGGCTTAGCTCTATATTATTTTGAATTAGAATCATAAGATTCATTTGTTTATGTTTGTTCTGTCTTATGACCTTCCAGAAAAGCTGTTGGCTACTTTTGTAAAAGGAAAATACTCCAATGATATATATATTTTTATTTTCAAGATGTTGCCATGTTTAGTTTTTTTTATCCTGTAGATCTTCAGGTCCAGGTGCTGCATTTACACTTGACTTCATGTCTTACCTCTGCTAAAGATAAAGGTTTTATTTATTTATTAATTTTTTTGTTTTTTATCCTCAGCATTTGATGTCACTACATGCCGGAGTGCTCACTGCTTCAAGGGCTTGATCTGTAGGTGCTATTTTCTGTGCTGTGTCATGGGTCACTCTGATTTGAGAGCTGATATCATCATATAAATGGACTCACTATACTGAGGCACCCTTTAATGTCTAAGAGCTCAGATTCCAGAGTCTGGATTCCAGGCTTAGAACAAAGGCCTAGTTGGACAGTGAAACTATTGAAGACAAGTCGGTTTTTTATAGGCTCCACATAAAGGAGTTTAATTATGTTTGTCTTATGAATTTAGATTAAATGAATTGGTTAATTTTTTTATAAGACTTAGAGTGAAATGAAAAAAGCTGTAATGGTGTTTATTGTTGCTTGATGTGGAGACTCATTCATTCAGCCACTAATTATCATTTATGATGCTGAAAGGATCATACATTTTTAATCAAGCCTTGTTTTTCTTTGCAGCTATTCACAATCTGTGTTTGTCACAATTTTAAAGGGGTCATTCTTGGACCCTAAATATTGATCTCTTTTTTATGCTTTCATCACTAAATATTTTGGTCTTAGTATAATGTGACAAAGAGTTAACCAGTGGATTGTTCAAACGCATCAGAGAATGAAATACATAGTACAGTTGAACATTTTGTTCCCGAACTTAAAATGTGGGAGGAAAGAAAAAAGTTAAAAAATAAAGCCTGAACTATTTTTCAGATTCAGTGGTTGTGTGTGTGTGCTTTCTTTAGAAGCATGGCACAGCAGCACTGTCCACTCTACAGATGAGATCACAGGCTTATGCAAATAGAACTCACCGAGGCTAAATGTGGCATTTTACTTTGAAAATCAAGTCGGTTCCCTTTGCTTCCTCCCTTTCTCCTCTAACAAAGGCTTCCTGTCAACTTTATCCTATTTGTGTGAAGGGATGTGCTTCATCCGCTGCAGAACTGCTAAATTACCACCCATTCTTTAAAATGTTTCAAAGTTATGATAGGGAATTTATTTTTTGATAAAGACACTGAACTAATGAATTACATATGCAGTTTGGGGGACTTTTGTCCAAAATGCAACAGATTCTTCTTTTTTCGTATAACTGGATGAAACGGCAGAGAAAATAAGAATTTTATACTTTGTTTATATTGTAGGTTTGGCCACTTAAAAGGAAATGGACACTGTCATCTTAATAGTTGGCTTACATGATCAGTGAGATATAAAATCATAAGAAAAATGAAAAAAAATTACTTGTAAATTAACTTATTTGTTTTTAATTGAGAGAAATACGTTTTTGAACTCTGACAATACTTGGAAATCCTTGGCAAAAGCCTAGCAGCACAGAGGTCAGAAGATTCTTGTAGTTGATGATCAGGATGATCAGGAAGAATTTTGGTCCACTCTTCTTTACAGATGACTTCTAAATCATTTAGATTTAGAAGCTCTCTTTATGTGATTTCTACAGGACTTAGTTCTGGAGACTGTCTGAGTCACTCCGTGACCTTGATATGTCTCTTCTTCAGCCATTCCTTGGTTGTCTTGGTTGGATGTTTTGGGTCATTATCCTGTTAGAGGACCCATCCACCACCAATTTTAAGCTTACTTAAGATTTGATGGTACGTGGCATCTTCCATCCACACGGTGAAGAAGTTAAGTCTGATTGACTGATTCTGTGGACAGTTGTCTTTAGTTCAAACTGGTGTCTTCAAATCAGGTGACAGGTTGATTAGGAGAGTCAAATGGTCCTTGTGAACCAGCACTTTTAACGCTTACTAGGGAATCAAATACTTAATTCACTTAATGGAATGCAAATAAGTTTCTATAATTTGTCTGAAGTGATTTTCTTTATTTTTCTTGTAATTTTCTGTTTCACTGTTTAAATTAATCTACCATTAGGATGACAGACTGTCAATCTTTCAAAGTGGATAAACTTATAAAATCAGCAAATACTTATTTTTTCCACTTTCCAGGAAAAAGCGATCTTTTAAAAATGGATAGAGATGTACAGTATTTATCAATTTGATCTCCCCCCAACCTTTTTTGCAAAAGCAAAACAGGAATTGCCATTTACTTTTTAAACCTAAACAAGGTGATGTCATATTTTTGCACCACTTTGTATTAAACAATTTTTTTTCCAGGCTTTTGAAGTTTGTCATTTGATTTGGAAATAGGAGAGTAGAGTTTCAGGACCTCTGCTTATCTAATAATGCTCAGCTGGGAAATGTTTCCAGCACTCAATATTATGTGAATGCTGAAACATGGTGACCAAAATGCATTCTTGTCAGACCTTTTGGCACTTATGCATGTGGTATTTGATGGTCTCTATGGCAACGTATTGAATCCATGTTCATTTTATAAAATGTTGTTAAATATCTTGTTTTATTTCATACTTTTCCAAAAATATGCTTCATAGGTTAATTGGTTAATCTGAATTGTCCCTAGGTGTGAATGTGAGACTGCGTGTGTGTGTGATTGTGGACATTCTACCCTGTGAAAGACTGGCGACCTGTCCAGGGCGTCCCCTGCCTTCGCCCACAAGTGGCTGGGATTGGCTCCGGCAGCCCCGTGACCCCAAAAGGAAATAATCGCAAGACGAATGAATGAATGAATGAATGAATGAATGAATGAATGAATGAATGGATGAATGAATGAATGAATGAATGAATGAATGAATGAATGAATGAATGAAAGTGTTGGATTTAATGTTTTCAGCCATCTGTATCTTTATTTAATCTGACATTTTTGCATCTTCCACTCTGATTGTCATCTAAGCTGACTGCTAGGACATTATTTAATTTCATTCACATAGTCGTCATTATTAGGATAATACATTATGGTAATGTGAAGCCACTTTATTTTGTTAAATATGTAAATATGAAATATATGTATATTAATATATGTTATAGCCCATAAATTTTGAGCTTGTGTTACTTCAACTCAACTAATGTTTGAAGTGTTTTGGTGGCTGTTTGGAATCTTAAATGCAGGTGAACTCAACAGCAACACAGGAAAATTATGTTGGTAACACTTTATATGTTTATTCTTCAGTGCAAATCGCAACCTTGCTCAATTGCACACTAGTAGTCAAACTCTGTCCTCAGTCTGCAAACCATAAAGGGCTGCTGTGTAAAATCAGAGAATTATTTTAAATGAAATTGAAAGCCCCACTAATCTTTGATTATTGCACACTCTATACGCAAGTATGTTTGTACACGTCTGAGGTACTCAACAGCTTTGCTCTGAAAGGGCTTTTCATAATTAAAATGGTCATACTTTGCTTGCACATGCTTTATCACGTAGGAAGAGTTTGATTGGCAGGAATTGGTCATACATAAAAATAATTCATACCCAGTCCTTAATTTAAATCCAGATAGGTGAAGGAGAGATAGGAGAAGCTTTTTTAATATTCTGATAACTTTTCTGTGGTAACATGGGTCACTGCTGACTGTCAAGATTTTACAAAGGGACAATGGTTACAGTGACACAAAGCTTAAAATGTTGTCACCTTAATCAGAAAAGGTTCCTCAACCAGTCAGAATACTTCCATAAAGCGCACGATTTCTCTCTAGCATGATGTCAGTTTTTACTCTTGCCTGTCATTTATTCATTCACTGGAACTTGATTCAATGTTCTTGTCTAATATTTCCTTGGGTTTCATTCAAGGTAACTATTAGTACTTTTTTATTTATGAATATCATTTGGAGTTCTTCAAAATTTACTTCATGAATAACCTTCCAAACAAATTTTCTTTTTTAACTAAAATTAATTTTTATACTGATTTTATTTTGTTTCTAGAACATAAGTGTTGTAGCTCTATTATCCAGGATGGTTGAATGGCACCTTGTAAGATCAGTAACAGATAAACACAGTAACACACATTTGTCAGTGAGACCTTGAGTAGAACATCTTAAGCCAGCTCTCTTAGTAGTCTTATTCATATTTCTTCAATTATGGCAAAGGTCTTTCGAAGTAATTTGGTAAACTTCCTTTTGTTCTTGTCTTAGTTTTTGTAGCATTCACAGTTTTTCAAAACACAACTCTTAATGATCTACAAGCTTTTCATATTTGAACATAGTGTGCTGCATGAATCTGAAGATACTGTCTAAAGTGGGGACAAAAAAGTTAAAGCCCAAAACTACCACATGATGTAGCTTTAGTTTCCTTCAAATTTTTTCTGTTTCATGTCAAACTAGGTCAGCTCTCTGCAATGCACTTTAGTAACATTAAGTCGTAGCAGCAAAATGTCCACAGGCCCATTCCAGCTCGTCAATATGATAATGAATAATTAATTATTATTATTAATGATAATAAAAATAATTAATCAATATGAACGCAAGCTCTGAGCTTTTGAGCGTCTGTGTATCCAAAGAGGTGTACTGGTAATACAAGAACCTTTTTTCTAATTGTTGTTTTTCTACACAGACCTGTCTAGACTTTTTTAAGAAGAGAGAGAGAGCTATTCTAGCATAAAAAAAACCCATCAGAATAACAGGGGGAAAAAAGATTTTCAGGCTTTTCATGTTCCAGAGTGTTACATTTTTTCAGAATTCACTGTATTTAAGTCACTCTGGGGTGTAAGTCGCAGTAGCCAAACATTGCATAATATTTGAGAGTCCTTTGGGGAGAAAATGATTAAAAAAATATGGCAATAAGAACTGACAATACATCTGAAAGAGCAAATCATAACATAATAGACAATAGTAGACTGAATATATCCACGCTTCACTACCGTAACACACTGATGCTTAATTATCCTCTTGAAACAAAGGGGGAAACTGGTACATTACTTTAACATATTAATAGCATATTAACAAATCATTTAAAAAACCATGCTGGCAAGTCAGCTCAACTCTTGATATCACTTCGAATCAATAAATCCGTTGAATTCTTCATCGCATGTGTTGCTTTGGAACAATTCTTCCAGACCCGGCATAAGATTGAGCGGAACATCTTCATGCTGTCAGTAGCAAACACTGACACACACACACATCTACAGTGCCCTCTTCTGGTTATTGATGTAATTTGTTTTAATCATATATAAGTCGCACACCTGGCAAAACTAGGCTAAAAAGGCTGACCCATTTTTCAGTAAATACGGTTCAAAATTTTTACAAATTTTTAAAAATGATCTCAACTTATATTGTAAGAGTAGTTCCTGTGACGAAAGAAAACTCAGTGTTGGTCAGTTCTTAATAGTCAAGGGAAGGAAAGTAATACTAGTAGTAGAGACTTAGTTAGTGATCATTGCATGGACAGTTCTGGTTGCTGTTTTGTTCTTGAGCTAGAGCCCGAGTGATTATTGTAAGCATTTTGCTGTCGCAAGTCATTCTCTGTACTCACCTACTCAAGAGGGAGTAAGAGTTTTGCTTGTCGTGTGATTTTTCTCTTACTTACATCCTGAAAAGCTGCGCAAATGCCATCACCAGAAAAATCCCACACAGCTGTATATTTTGCTGTACTTTATACCACATATGACCTTATGTACCGCATACTTATTTATCTATATTCCTCCTGAATGTGTATATCAAACACAGCTTATTTACTTTTTCTGTATTAAAATTAATCGTCGTATTGATTTTAAAAAAAGGCAAATCACGTTTTTTGGGCTTTGGGACATGACCGCAAATGACAGAGCTGACAGTGCTAAACACTTTTATTTATTTTTCTTTTTTATAAGCAATTCCACTTAGCGATGTTTTCTTGAACTGCCGCCACACTGCCACAATGAAAAATATGAAAAACCAGAAGGTCTTCCATTCAAATGATGAATTTACAACTTTTCTCAAATTAAAAAGCTGTTAATTCTTACAGCTGTGACAGAGTCCAACTTTTTACTTCAATATCTTAAAATAAATGAAAGATCTGTGATAATATTTTACTTTTATTCTGATTGAGGCAGAGATCTTCACCGGACTACCAGAGCTTTTTTTTTTTTTAATCAATTTTACCAATTTAGTATTATCTTCAATGTAAAAAAATGTGGTTATGAAATTTAGAACACGTATTTCTGTGATTTAATTGGACAGAAAACACTCAAATTGTCAAGAATTGATAAATGTCTTGTAAATGTTTTTTTCTCTTTCCTTGGTCTCACAGTCGTGGATGGGGCTGGTGTCTTGATGACGTCCCTGTCAAGGACAGGCTGTCTGTCAGCTCAGTTCTCCCTGGACAACTATACAGCGCTGTCCATCAGTGTCGTCTTCAGTACGGATCCAAGTCCCTGCTCTGCGATGACATGGATGTAAGATCAAGTTACACAGCAATTCAGACAAGCATTCACTGAGGCTCCAGTCTTTTTACTGTAGAATTTAATAAATATATACTGCAAAAAGAAAAAGATGCAACATAAAGCAACATTTATTGTTTTATATCTATTCTCTATTGAATCACAAGCTTTTTCACATGTTAAATGGCATGTACTTAAGCTGCAAAATGTTGCTTTTTCAAAGTACTTTAAAACCACTGTCCCGTTCACTCATCACACACATTCCAACACACATGTCGTGCCAGGCGCTGACCAGGCCACTGCTAGAAATGTGGGGCACAGTGTCTTGCCCAAAGACACTTTAACACTTGGGTGGCTAGCACAGATGCCCCATATATTTTTTAGAGCACTCCATGCAAACACAAAGCAATGTAGTTTGATAATGACTCCTGTAAGTTTAGCCAGAAGCAAGCATTGAAACTTGAATATAAATATGTGTATTTTAACAGATGATCTGGTTGACCTTTCAAAAAATGTTTGCTTTGTGGTCAAAATTAGGCTATGTTAACACTGCAGGCTGAAACGACCCAATTCCGATTTTTTTTTTTGCCCCTATGCGACCTGTATCTGATCTTTTCATTACAGTCTGAATGACATAGATCCGATCTTTTCAAATGTGACCCAGGCCACTTGGGTATGTGGTCCTGAATCCAATAAGTATCCGATCTTTTGAAATGCGACCGCCGTCTGAACGGCCAGGCCGACCCCTACGTCATTGATACGCTACAAAAGTCATCATTCTGCGTTGAAGTAGGCGGGAACGAAAACATAAACAACAACCATGGCAGACGATGCTGCTGAGACCAGTCAGTGGAAGGGAAGCGAGGTCACCGATTTGATTCATATTTGGGGTGACAGCTCTATTCAGGCCAAACTCAAGGACTCTTTTAGCAACCGGGCGGTTTTTGAAAACATTTCCAGTGAAATGGCAAAGCGTGGTTTTGAACCTTTCCCGCCAATACTTTTTTCCTTTCTGACCGTGGTCAGAAGTGCGGGGGAGACCTTCTCCAGGGCCGAAGGCGGATCCGTCTTTGGGGTTCACTTCCCCGTTCTGTCCCCTAGATTCTCCAGGGCGGGTTAATAAAGAGTCAATAGCATTTATTCTGGGGGAAGCCTTCTTTAATTACCGTTCTCCCTTCTGTGTGACATAACATGAATGCGCGCACCGACACACTTCCGCTCCCCCCCCACACACACAAACACACACACACACACTCCCTCCGGCGCTCTACGCGCTCTCTCCTCTCTCTTATTGCACACACAGAGTGGATACAGACGATCCTGGCTCCAATGCCTTCTTAAAATGAGAAGATTGTAATTGTGGTGGATCCTTTGTGAAAATTAAATTTAATAATGCAAAAAGAGCTCCGCTGTTGACAACACTGTTGTTGACATCCATTATTAACGCTAGCTACTGCCGCAAACAACAGTGACGTTGTTCACCGTTGAGTACTCTTCTGCCCAATCGGGTCACTTCTGGGTCCTTTCACGGTCACACAGGAGATCACAAGAATTCGGATTTAATTGGAAATGTGAACGGCCTTGCAAACAAATCAGATTTTAAAAAAAAAATCAGAATTGAGCATTAAGCCCTGCAGTGTGAACGTAGCCTAGGATATTTTGAGGACCTCTAATGCAAAGAAGTGTAGTGCAAATAAAACAAACTGAGAAAGTAAAAGAATAAATGTTGGTCTTATGGTTAAAAAAAATGTCCATAACTGTATTCTTCCTCATCAATGGGTGTGTGGTTGTTATACATGTTTCTAAAGGGCAAAGGAAGGTTTTCAGTTAGAGACATGATTAAAACATATATGGAGCCAGATCAGTCTACTTGGTAACCAATAGATGGCTTGTTACTGTGGCAGGTAGTCATGAAGTCCAATTGCAATTTTATTGATAGAAATGACAGCCTCTTAAAAAAAATACCTCTTATCTGTGGTTGGATTTATTATCCATGGCAACGATACAGGAGAGGAAATATTTATTAACCCCTTAATTTCCTTTATATATATATATATATATGACAAAGCTGCTTCTAAAAAGGGGCATGGTCTTTTGATGGAGAAATAACCATAGCATCTCCAGCATTAGCGAGAATGTTCTAGCAGTCATCAAGCTGAGTGTTCTGCCTGTTTCCCTACATTTTCTTTAAGGCTCTCAGTTTAGTGACACCATAACCAGCCCAGATGGTGACTTCTAAAGGATTGAACATACATTCTAATGGGTCCAATACAAAACAATGTGTCACATGATCATAAACTTATTTTGTGGGCAGTCCACTGGTGTTGATATGCAATTTTGTGAGAAAAAAAATAGAAGATCAAAAACCTCTCTGATATGTTTTGGCTAAAGCCGCCTGGTAGTTTGGTTCTGCCTTGGTGGGCTTCACCTGTTTCCAGGTGAGGGATTTGAAACACAGCAATCAAAATCGTTCTAAAGAAGTTGACTTGTCTGTCTAAGGAACACCGACCTGTGTGGTGCCTTAAACCCCTGCAGGGCGTTAATTTGATATGGTCTAAAATTGAAAGCATGTTTTAAGATGAATGATTTACTTTATGATACAACATCTAGGGTTGTTTTGATTCTATTATAGGTTGATCAGCTATCTGGCCACTTTTAAAACTTACTTGTCCGTCATGTTTTCAAAGTTTGAGCCCTTCATGAATAAATATTCCAGCAGAGTTCTCAAATCAAATCAGTGATTGATCCCCCCCCCCCTTACATTGCTGCTTGTCACTTCTTGTAAAGGTGTGGATTCTACTGGGTTGATGCTTTCTGAAGCACTGTCCTCAGAAATTCACTAAAACATTCATTAAGATAGGTCTTAAAGCTCTGCATGACCTTGCCAAGGTTAGACCTTAAAGATTCAAACCTGTCAGATCAGATTTAAATTCTGATCTCTTTACTAAAACTGCACAAGACCAAAAAGAAGAAAGAAAATTCCTTTCAAAGTTGTACTGATTGAATTTGTATTTATATATTTATCCTTACAAGAGTTTGTTCTGTTTTAGTTTTAAACAATTTACTAGGAATGTCTTGATTAGAAAACTTTTCAAGGTTTTTTGACAAACAACTTTCTGAAAGTAATGATATGGACCAAACGTTTCCAAGAAAAGACAATACTGGAAGTAATTGAATATTATGGAAACCGCTTCACTTAGTATGGATGTACATGGGGCACTGTGTGCAGACACAGAGGATGTGGTGAAGTCGATAATAGATATTTTTTGACAAAACAGTTCCAAGGAATCAGAGGAGTTGCTCACGGCAAAAAGCTCTGTGTGAACACCCTTCTATTTTCGATAAGAGGCTTGGAATCAGACGTTTCTCCTCTGGTGCTGTGAGAGAACCCTCTTCTATAGGGGTGCTGGAAAGTAGGACGCAAACTCACTGTAAAACAACTCACAGTGAACCTTTATTTTCTATGCAGTGTTGGTTCAAACAAAACTACTGGTAATACTATATCCCGCAAATCTCGTGAATCTTGCTCCAGGTTTTTTCTTTTAAAGCTCTATTCCAATATATGAAAGACTTAGGCTTATATAATTCCAGTTGGGCATGAACTGCAATTATTAATTCCTCTTTCATGTTTAATTTCAAATGGTTGGCACTTCCATTGATCAAAAAAGGATGATATCCATACATCACTACCAAATCCAAGTTTCTGATTAGTCACACTTATACTGGTTTAATTTTTAATGTGCGTTCACTGGTCGCAAATAGACGCAGAGGCCTGAAAACACCCATTTACGAAAAAACAATACACAAAAACCCATTGACTAAACATTGCAAAAATATGGATTTATTTACAACTGCTATTTGCAAGAAAATATTAACAAATGCCCACCAACTAAGAAACTACTCTGAGTTTAGCCAAGTAAACCCCTGGAAATGAAAGTGATAGTAGCCCAGTGCGCTCTCCTCTAACCTTACTTAGTATAACCTTAAATTTCCTTAGCAACCTTGTTTTTCTCATAAACAAAATAAAACATTCATGAGCAGCTCTATTAGTTATAGCCCCTCCAATCATCTTTTGATCTATTGTAAAAGCGTTTCCAGTGGTCTTATGTTTATGCCATTTGATATCCAAAAAGGTAAAAAAAACCTGTGCCATTTTCAGGGCAGTTTCTGCAGAGCGGCAGTAGTGTTTTTCGAAAACTGGTGGGAGCACCTATGCAACCAAGAGAATCTTTTTCATCTGCTCCTGATCTACAGCAATTTGACTAAAGAAATACTTTAAGAAATACTAATTTTGAGCCTATTTTTTAAGACATCCTCCATCATCAAAAAAATGCCAGCATGTTTAAAACACAAAAACACATAATTGGAGTGAATGTTCAACACGTGTTTATATTTCAGCTTGTCTTCAGTTTACTTATTCTTTCTTTGGATATTCTACATAGCACTGCGTACTTGTCACATGTCATTATTACATGCCCTATTATCTCAGTGTCACCACTAAATTCCCATTTCCCACTCACATGTTTGCCCATCATTAAATGCTGTTGGTTCAGAAAAGTACATCCCAATCTAAGTCTGGATAGTACATTGTCTTCCCCACTGGTCATTCCAATATACACCATATTCTCAGCTGTCTTCTGTATCTGCTTTAAGTCTTCAGCCTTTTAAAGCTGCTCCCACTGATCAGCTCCATGCTGTCAACTGGCCTCAATCAATCACCTGATGTGCATCAGCTGACGGCAATCAGCAGGTGAAGTGTCAGTTAATAGGTCTTTACTCTAGAGAGAATTTTAGTGGAGCCACACAAGACTAAATCAAGTTGCTCCTGTCCTCATTGGCTTTTCTTTTTTTTCCACACGTTAGGTGATGAGCATAATAACACTGGACAAAATTATAAACACAACACAGAGATACATCCAGAGATCATCTCGGCAAAGGAGAAGTGCTCGCTAACATGGATTGGTGTCCTTTCTATTTAGAAATCTTTTAAGTTTTAGGAGATGAGTTCATCTCGTGACAAATCGGAGCAAAAACCAAAAGTTGGCAAGTATGTTTGTTTACTGTATAAAAAGGATTTTCAATTATTAGTTTAATCAGTTTTATCGATAAATACAAGCTAATTAGTTATTTAATAGAGTAAATATTGCAGATAATTGTTGAAGGGAGAAATGTCAAAATACCAAGTCATATTCCAAAGTGTAAGTGTTTGATTGTCTATTGAGAAAACATTAATCAATGCAACACTTAAAACACACACACACACAAACCTCAGTCTTTGCCTGGCTGTAATCAGACTGCTCTTACGGCGTTGTGAACAAAATCTTTAATTACAGCCACTTCAAGGGGAGTTTCACTCACGTTGCTGGTGTTGCACCCAGTTGCCCAAATCATTTCACACAGAAATAGTTGAAATGATTAATCATTAAAATAACAGAAACAGTTTTCTTTTCATCATCGGTTCAATTTCTTCTCATCTCGCTCTTCTTAACCACGACTCGACATTACTGTGAATACAGAATGTGCTTCTTTTTATCATACCCCTCTCCCTGCCTGTTTCCTTCTGATAGGTGAGACATGAAGGTTTTGAAGCTGTCTGACCATCTGACTGGAAGATCTAATGAAGTCCATTGAAGCCTTTAAGTCCCAATGGATTTTCTAAGAGCTCAGAGCGTTGACTGTGTTGCTACGCTGTATCTGTAACTACTGCAGTCAGGGCTGACCCAAAACGCCATCTCTTAAGTGCAACAAGAAATAGGTTTAAACTAACCTAAAATCACAAGTTTACTTCACAACTTGTGTTGTTGGTAATAGGAACATAGAAATCCTTGGCATAAAGCAATTACAGTGAATGCAGGGGGAATTTATTGGCTTGGCATGTTGGACATAAAATCAATACAATGTGTCCTGCAGAAGGTAAAGGGAATTGCTGGACTGCAAAACTGCTGTAGGTCAGTGCTAGTTAGTTTGATGTTTTTAACAAAGCTAGTGGCTGTTGTTTAGGAGTTTGGAATTTTAATATATGGCTAAACAAATAGTGGAGATGCATAATATTCAGTGCATACAGTGCCTTGCAAAAGTATTCTGCCCCCTTGATATTTTCAACCTTTTGCCACATTTCAGGCTTCAAACATAACTATATAAAAGTGTAAAAATAGAGTGTAAAAGAATCAACAAGTGGGACAAAATCAAGAAGTGGAACGAAATTTATTGGATATTTCAAACTTTTTTAACAAATAAAAAACGGAAATATTGGGCGTGCAAAATTATTCAGCCCCTTTACTTTCAGTGCAGCAAACTCTCTCCAGATGATCAGTGAGGATCTCTGAATGATCCAACGTTGACCTAAATGACCAATGATGATAAATAGAATCCACCTTTATGCAATCAAGTCTCCGTATAAATGCACCTGAACAACAAAGGAAAGTTGGTGGACCTTGTCTATAAATGGAAAACAGGATAAACAAGATGAAGTCTGGAAATAGCCTAAATGAGAAGCAGTAGGCTGTCCCAGATACATTTTATATTTATAATGTGCAAAAAAACTTATTTGGACCAAGCAACTTATAAATAAGGATCTGCCTTATGTTGCACTTATAGCACTATGAAATTGGCCAGGACCAAAAGAAGCTTTCCATTAGTTTCTGCTTCTTCTTATAAATGTTTTTTTTTTTTCATCATTGTTTAGTTTACAAGCTCTTTTTTTAACTGTTGTTTTAAATTAAACAGTATAACAGCATAAGTAATTTAACATTATTTCTCATTGAATGGAGAAACAATCAAAAAGACAAGAGTGGCAAACATCAGAGAAGAAAGGAAGGATTTATTTTTATTCTTTTTGAGAGAAGAAAATCTGCAGGTTTAAAGGACATAGAAATACTGTTTTGTTTTGTTTTAGTTCAAAGATCTAAGAAGAAATGATAAAGAAAAAAGCTATTTACATAATTCTTCTCAAACCCTCAAACTTATAATTTGTCAAAAATTCTACCTAATAAGAGGTGTCCATTCAAACCGTCACCCACCAATTTTTAATGACACCTTGCAGAGGAGATACAAGTCGGGCATGACCATTGATGCTTCAATCCTTAGCTCACCCCTTGTGGGAGAGGCCAGCAGCTGGTTCAGAAAATGGGATTTTCTCTCTGGTGCGCCAGGGGTTATCCATGTGTTTATGAATGAGGGATGTTTGTCCTCCCAGGTGCCAGATTCTCTCAATGGTAGAGGCGGTCTTTCCTCATCACCATTCTCCTCGTTGTGACTGGTCAGTCTCGGCCTGAAGTTCTTTTTGTTGGGGACTTCTGCCTCCTGCTGACACACATTAGTCCTTGTGGGTGAGTAATAAACTCCCTGAGGTGCTGTGCCGGCGCCTTTAAGGTGGGCCCCAGGCTGCCTCTCAGAGTAGTAGTGGGGTATTCTCAGGTGGTAGTGGGCCTTTCATCTTTGGCAGATTGGGCACATGTGAGACCTCTCTGATTTAGAGGGTTTGCATGTTTAAACATCTGTGTTTGATTTAGCCATGTATGTACGCGGCTGGGTAGCTGGGTTGGTAAGGTGAAAGGCTACCACGCAGGAATCCAGAGTTAGATTCCCAGAGGGAATGAACAATGGTACTGGGGGCAATTGCCATATCTTCTTCTTCTTCTTACTGCCTTTTATGCCTTGAGACGCTTAGGGCAGCAACGAAATCTTCCCACTTCTGACGGTCGCCGGCCAGGGTGATGATGATTCCCCAGGTGTGTCCAAATTCTTTCAGCTCAGCTTCTACTGTTCGGCGCCAGGTGATCTTCGGCCGTCCTTTTTTTCTTTTTCCATCTGGTGTCCAATGTAGTACTGTCTTTATTATTGTGTTGTCTTCACTCCTGAGTACATCTCCAATCCATGTCCAGCGTCTTTTGAGGATAATTGTTGACATGTCTTCTTGATTGCTGCGGAAGAATAGATTTTCATTGGAGATCTTTTTGGGGCCAGAAAATTCTTAATATCCTCCTAAAATTTTTGGTGTGGAAGGTCAAAAGTTTTGTTAAGTCCTGCTGTGTCATTCTCCAGCACTCTGTTCCATACAGTAATACTGACAGAACACAGCTACTGTAGAGCTTCAGTTTTGTCTTAGTGCTGTACTGTGATGTCAAATGCGGCGAAGAATTTACCCATTTTGGGATAAATGAAGTATCAATTATTATTACTATTTTTATTATATTGTCAGTTGTCTTTGTTCTTCTGCATAAATATGTCCAACAATGGTTGTGTGAATGTATTTCCTCCGTCAACAACTGTCAAATGAGTATTTCTTCATTCAACTTGTCACTCAGGAGCAGAAAAAAAATTACTGCAGGAAAAAGCCTGTGTGACACAAAAGTTACTAAGGCAAGCTCCATGCTCTGCACTATTCCGACACATCCACTTGTAGATGACTAGATGTAAGTCTTTGTATCTGGATCAAAACTGTACGGCAGGGATAGCTCCGATAATGCTCACCATTTTTGTTGCACTGGTAATGTTAAATTGGTGTTGTGAGGGGCTGTATGCTAGTTGGGGAGAGTGTAAACAGTTGAGTGATGGAAAGTTGGTGTGGGCTTATTCCACCAACTGTCCCCGCCAACAAATTAGAGACCAATTACTAATGAACAACTGCCACTCTGCAGAAACTATATCCTAGATAACGACACGGGTTTCTTGATTTTGGCTAAAACTGCATAATCATAATCGAAAGACCACTGGGAACACTTTTACAATAGATTGGTGATTGGAGTGGGACTTTAAACTGAACATGATGCCGATGCTCCAGTAAAGAGGGACTGGCAGCAGCTAAAGATCTACAGCAGTAGATCAGATCAATAGATCAGTAGATCTACAGCAGGCTCACTGATTGGAATTGAACACGTGCTAGTTAGAGCAGCCTGTGACACTTAAACAGTGGAATCCCAGGGAAACTCAAGTATTTTGTGATGTTTCATCTCCATCCTTCTTCAGATAATTACAGGTTCATCTTCCATTACGATGGTGGTTCTGGTGGAAATCTGCTGGTCTGCTTAAATCCCAAAGGACCATATCTATTAAATTTTATTCAGAATACAACCTTAAAGACTCCATTCTAAAGAAAATCGTGTTTTTGGTGTTTTCAATGTGTTCTTGTAGCCTTTTTGTGATGATAGAGGACATATATAGAAGAATTGAAAATTAAAACCACTTTTCTAAGTATTTCTTTATTTAAATCGTTTTGATTGAAGAGCAGACTAAAAATCTATTGGAAAAACCTTGTAGATAAGAAAAAGAAAAGCACCACAAATTTGCTTGGGCAAAAGAAACTATATGGGATCTGGTTTCAAAGTTAGTTTGTTTTTAGTTTAGTCTGTTTTGTTTTGTGTTGTTTTGTTTAGGCTATAGTATGTCATAACTCATTTTATGTTTTGTACAATTATCTGTGTGAGGCCTGTTGAGACAACTGTGTTGTTACATTGGGCTATATAAATAAAATTAAATTGAATCGAATTAAAGAAATCGCTTGATAAAGATACTCTGGTTAAATGTGCAAAAATAAGTTTACTTTAGTCATTGAAGGTTTTGCTGCTGCTTGTAATTAACTTCATGCTTTTATTCTAAACATGATAAAACTGCTCTGTTCATGTTCCAGTTTCATTGAATCAGCACACACAGAATTTTCTTTTTTGTTTTCAAGTGTGATACAAGAAGTAAACCTGTTTCTAGTATAGTTAAACTCTACTCTTTTAAAAATATTAACGCTTTAAGGGTCACAATAATCTGAAGTCAGTCTTCAGACCATGCCACAGCACAGAAGCTGCACATCAGTTGCTAAATGACATCATTGTCAAGATAAACATCAGCCGTTATTACAGTGAACCACAAGCCCTTTCCCATCACCCTGAATCCTAAAGTCACAGGTTAGGTGTTTTCATCAGTGATCATAAAACTGAGATTCTCTGTGTTGATTTTTAATCTGTACACGCTCTCTCCTGGTCAGATCCAGCAGACTAACACAGCCTCACATCATACAAATAAAGAATACCTAACTTTACTGCGACTGAATCTGGTTCTCGGAACAACCAAATTATTGGATGCAGTCCAATTCCTCTCATTCAAAGGTTCATAAACATTTAAACTGAATAAGAAGGAGAGATTGGAAGTTACTGATGAGTTAAGCTGTAAAGAAATTTTAAAAAATAGTTATAAAAAATGTTGTCATGATAAATTTAAACTAGAGCTTTGGCACACAAATCCATGCCACAGTTCTACATTTTTCTTTGTCTGTCTCAATGAAACTATAACAGCGAAACTTAAAAAAAAAAGCATTTTGCTGATCACCGCTAGCTCTGTGGAGATGTGGTTGTTTTTTTTAGAGGGGGCGGTGCTGGCAGCACAGACTCTTCCTGGAAAAGGCTGTTCTTCACTTATCTACATCACAATGTGAGAACCTGCTCGTTTTTGTGGATTGGGAAGGGCTGGTGGTCAGAGCGCAGGTTTTTAGAGGGAAACTCAGAAATGAGTGAATAGATCATAATACAGCTTTGGGTTGTTTATTGTGAGGAATGAACATTATAAAACACTTAAAAGTTTAAAAAAAGTTGATTTTGAATGAAATATAGACCCTTTAAGACTTTTAATAATGCCTTCTGTGAGTATTGCTGTGTGTTTTGTTTTTTGTTTTCAAATGTATGACTTCCTTTTTTTTTAATGAGTGCCTTCTTAGTCTGTTATACAATTCCATTTCAACTTAGGCGGTAAAGTGTGAATTGGATCTTTAATACTGAGCAGGAGTAATTCTATACCACTCTACAGACTTGGGGAAACAGAAACACTAAAGACATGGCACTTTCTTCACGAAAGATAAAAGGTGTGATGCTTTTTATCCTGGATGTGAAAATCGATTCTTTCTGTAAACGTATCTTTTCTTTATGGAGAGATCATTTTTGTGAGAGGTGAAGTACAATGAGGGCTTTGTGAGTGTCAGTGCGCTTCATCTGTCAATAATACATTCACTTTGTTCAAACCCAATAGGAAAAAAAGCAAAACACTGTGAATAAAGAGATGTGACTAAAGTCCCTCATTGAATGACCTGGACTTAATGAAAGCCAGAGCTGTGAGTCCCTCAAACAAAGAAAAAAGTATCTCCAGAGAAAGAACTTAAAAACGACTTTAGTTCTCTCATAAAATGTGTAAAAACAAGGTTGCTCCGCTGAAAGTTATACAAACAAATATAAGACTAATATCTTCTCATGAATGTAATTGCAGTCCATTTTCAGAAAAGAATGGGGTCTTATCTGCTTCAATTAAAAGTTATTCTGCAGTTTTTTTTGTTTGTTTTTATACTTTACTTTTTTATTTTAATAGAAAATGTTGACATTTCAACATAAGAACTTGTCTTGAAGGGGCACAGACTCACCCACTGCAAGGAAAGATACTCCTGAAGTCATCTTCGACTTCAGGAGGCGCAGTGGTTCCATCCGTCCTCTCTACAATAATGGCGTGTGTGTCTGCACCGAAGCAGAATGGCAGACACTCCAAAGGGTGGTGAGGTGAGCAGAGTCAACCATCGGCCACCCCCTCCCCTTCAGGCAGACATCTACAGGTCACGCTGCCTCAGCAGAGCGTCTAGAATCACCAGAGACTGCATGCATCCGGCCCGCCCCCTGTTCAGCTTACTGCCCTCCGGCAGATGCTACCGGTCCATCAGGACAAAAACCACCAGACTGAGGAAAAGCTTTTTCCCACTAGCAATCACTTAACTGAATGCCTTCTAACAGCATCACATCTCATTGACTGGACTTTTTACTTGTTACTGCTCTTTACTATATAGTTACCTCTAGGCCTTTCTATTTATAAATTATATTTGCACAACTGCATATTTGCACACTTTGACTACCCCTCGTTTTTGCACAATTGATGTTTTCTCTTTGTCCTAAGCTGCTCAAATCTCATCAAAATGTACAATTCAAATGGCCATAAATGATTTGGATTTTTCTCATGTATCTGATTTAAAACTTCACAGCTGGCTAGTTCCACTATTGCTCGGCATTTTTGTTGCACTGATAATGTTAGGTTGAGGTTGTGAGGGGCTGTAAGCTAGTGGGAGAGACTGTAAACAGATGTATGTTAGCTGAGTAGGGGCAGGCTCTGCACCAACAACTCAGACGCAAATGCAGAAACTATGTCTTCAGAAACAACACAGGTTTTTTTGAAGATCGCTACAAACGGCATAATTATAAGTAAAAGACCACTTTTACTACAAATCAAAAGATGATCAAAGGGGGATTTTTTCAAAATTGAAAGCAATTGGCCAGAAGTTGCAGCAAAGGTACAGTCATTCTTATTAAAGTGTCTTAAATAGAAATAAATAAAAAAACTCAAAGAAAAAAGTATTTTGTGATCTTTCAAATACCTAACTACATGGTAAGAAACCTGGGGCTACCTGGATGAACACGGTGCTGTTTTCTCAGAAATGGAAATTGTATTTCAGACCAATTAAGTTATCTTGAATAATTTCCCCCCGGCACACCTGACCACCTCTCACAGTACACTAGTATAGGCGTACCACAGCACACTGGTTAAAAAACACTATCTTACTGACGAGAATTTTTTTCTTAAAATTAGATTTGGTAAGACCATTCTTACCGCACTGGCAATTATTATTATTATTTGCTTATTTAAAGAGAATCGAGAATTGGGTAAAAATTTTCGACTTATTTCTTAGGGGTCTGTTTTTCCTGTGTAATTTCTGAGATTTCATGTGGATGACAGCTTTGCTCCGCATTGGACTGTTCATTTAGGAAGATTACACCTCAGCATCTGGAGGAGAGGGCCTCTGCAGGAATTATTGGGGATATTTTAGCTTTACGGGTGGAATAAATGAGTAGTAAATCCTTCATGATGGCTGGTTTAGTTTAGTGTTTTACTTGTCAGAAAACAGGGTTGAGCGATTTATGGACCTGGTAGGAATGCCAGTACCCTCAGTCTTTTACCAGTCCATGTAAAAATGCAGGCCTGGAGATTGTTTAGATAAGATCCCAGGGGTCTTCTGGGCTTGTAAGACCACCTCCTCACCCCCTACTTAGAATTTGCTCCTTTAGTGGAATTCAGGAGTATCACTGAATTTCTCAGTCTTATATTCTGCAATCCACCTAACAATACACAGATAAAAAGACAACTGTGTTGAACATGGTAAGAAAAAAATAAACCCCTTTGTACTTCAGCAGAATATCTGCAGCACTCTGTGGTGCACCGTGGGAGCCACCTGCCACTCCAAGCTGGACGGGGCTGTGGACGGAACAAGCTGTGGGGAGCAGAAAGTGAGTTGAATGTGACGAGAAATACTTTTGAAGCTGTTCATCTTAAAACACAAAATGAGCTGGCTTTGGCTTTAAAATGTTCAGATTGTAACCCTTGTGCTATTCAAGGCACTTTGTGCTAAACCTTTTTTCTTCAATGATTTGTGATCTTCACTGGTGTCCATGGATTACATGAAATCTCTTTCACCTTTATCCACCTTTGTCATGGTAGGGAGAACACGTCAATGTAAAGGTGGGGTCATAGGATAGCACAAGGGTTAAGTACATCAACAGTTTAAAATGAATTAGCTGTCATTTTTACAAAAAAGGAAAAGAAGAAAACAATTTCTCAATTCAGTGAACTGTGTCATTTTGTAAGAAACATTTGATAATGCACACAGATTAAACAGCACTATATGCAGTCCGGAAAAATGATGGCAATAATTATTATGACTGCTAAATTCTACTATGAAACAAAATAATGTTGAAAGGCTTGTTTTTCTCAGGATAATTATCTTGTTAGGTTGGATTAGCAGAAGAATGTTACTTTTGCTAAATAGACCGCTCATCTGAGGTTTACACCTCTCGTTTTTAACAGTTAGGGCAGGGGTCGGCAACCCATGGCTCCGGAGCCACATGTGGCTCTTTCATCCTTCTGTAGTGGCTCCCTGTGACTTTAAAAAATAATGAGTATTTTATAATAATTAAGTTTTATTTTAGTTTGTTCATTTTTCATGCCATTTCAAAGGCGCTGCTGGCTCCGCACAAAGTGAGTGCCACGTAAAAAACAGCTTCGTAATGAGCTCGTATTTATCGGGTGAGACCTGTAGAGCTGATAGCAGGAGGAGACACGTGTGGCGGCTTCAATAAACACTCCGATCTTCTGCCGGGAACTTGACGTGCCGTGGGGCAGAGAGCAACTCTCTGATGACAGAGAGTTTGCGCCAGTGTTGCCAGATAGAGTCACACTTTTCCAGCCCAAAAGTCATCTGAAAACCGCAAGACCCAGCCAAAAACCGCCCAACACAACTTTTGTTGATGTTTTTTTCCGTACTGGACTGATTTAGCAAAATAAAAGATTTTTCAAAATAAAAGAAAGTTCAGACTAATAATAAAATGTGCACAATATTGAATATTTCTTCAGCGGGCCGCCTTCTTCCATTCATTTTCTTAACCCGCTCTATCCCGGCTATAACCTGCGTCCGGCTCTATCATCCTTGTGCTGCGCTTGAGCGCCCCGACTATCGTGTCATCCTGCTATGACAGTATTTTGCGCTCTGTGTATAATACACTGAGGAGCGCGGGGGAAACAAATCTCAGCTGCAGAGGGTGTGAACAGGTAGAGAGGAAAAGCAGGTGGAGAGGCAGAGGAGGGGCTTTGGCTTCAAACTCTGTCAGACAGATGCAAACACGGGCGTCAGATTGAGACGCAGCTTTCACTGCGGGAGTTGAAGCAGAGACTTTCCCTGGGACGATTTTATGAACTCAAACCTGGAAACATGATTACCAAGTAGAACTCTTCAAAATAATAAACCTGATTTCTCCACATTCTCAGTGTCTACCATGCATTGACAAACACATCGCTCCATGCAGCGATCAGACCAGAACTAGTAGCTCCTCCCACACGCGGCCGCATTATCATCCTTTAAAGAACACAATGTGCATTTGCAGCGACTTATGCTTCAGACAATGTCCGATTGGCCAATCTACATGTCAATCAAGTCCTGTACTTCTCAGTGAGGATTTTGATCGGCTGGTGGATTTTAAAGAAGTACTTTTTTTTAAAACTTTTCTGGCCCGCGATCTACACTCATGTCATTGAAGATCGACGTAATGAGCACCTTTGAATAATATTTACATGCATAATATATATAATGATGTCAAACGGGTTGTGGCTCCGGTTTTTTTTTTCATTAGGGGCAGTCCCAAATGGCTCTTTGAGAAAAAAAGGTTGCCGACCCCTGAGTTAGGGGAACAAATGAGCTCAGAAGCACCTGTGTCTCAAAGATTAAAATCCTATTTCCCATCTCACAAGTCCCGTCTGTAGTATTTTGCACCACGTCAGCAAAGGTTAATGTCTCCCTCTTGTTTTCTGCAGTGTTACAGTATTGCAAGTCTCCTTCTTTAGAAAAATAACGCAAAAAAAAGAAAAAGCAGACTCACTACATATACAGTATTTTTTGAACCATAAATTTCTCCGAAATCTATGTTGCAGATGCCAGAAAGTGCATTTTTAAGGAAATGATGCTATGCTAACAAGCATGTGTCGTCTATATGTAATCACGGATCAGTTTAAAGACAGTATTTTCATGGACTGGCCTTTCAGCCATGGCAGATAAATAAAACAAAAATAAATTCATAGGACATTAATAAAAACAGTATGTTTGAAATAATAACAGAATTGAAGCCACAGTCTATTAGCAGCGGTAGAGGTAGAAATAGCGAGTTCTGTTGTGAACAAACAAAGCTGCATATAGAGCAAGATGATCTTCTGAACGTGCTTTTATTATTATTATTATTATTAGTTTTAAGTGAATGTTCGTTCATAATTATCTAAATACGTGCGGTCAATGCTTTACTCTTGGCCGCATAGACCCAGAAGAAGAGTTGGGATTAGGTTAATACCAGCACTACTCAGACACATGGTTCATGCCGGGCGGTCCTGTTTGCGCTCCAAAGCCTCCTCAAGATCTACATACCATTTATAAATGAATTTTATGTAATTTCATTTTCTTAAAAAAAGAAATCAGAAAAAAAGTTTAAAAAGTAAAACCCCCAAGGTATTTCTGTGTAAACATGTAATAATTTGGTCGATAAAAAACATGTTTGGCCGGTAGATTTCTTTCTATCAACCAGCCAACTTGGCTGGTGACTCAAGAATTAAATTCCGGCCCATGTGTGGAGGTACTTTTGTTATTTCAAATCAGACGGGAAAAAAAACACAGTGACGTGCACTGCATATTGTGCGGAAAGCATGTTCTTTCTAAGACTGAAAACATCACCAACCTTTTTTCATCACCAAGCATGTTCAATTTCAGAGTGAAATAAATGATGATTCTCCAGCAAAAACAGCAACTACCAGAAGAAATTCAGAGAATTTGCTTTTAGTTCCCAGCTTACTCACAGGATGTTGACAAAAACGTTTGTCAATCTTAAAACATGAAAGCATCATAATTTATCTGTAGAATATGCCTAATCCTTTGTATTTAAATGGAACTGATGAAGCACTGAGTAGCAGTCTGTTTTATCTATGTGCTCTTTGGAATTCAAAAGTTTTTGCTTTAATTTATAAAATAAAAAAGAAATATTGTGATATAAAAAATTTAATATTGCCCAGCTTCAAATCACAAAACTTATTGAATTCCACATTGTCTGTGTTGCTTTGGAACAACTCATCCAAGGTTGGTGCGGCATCTTCTGCATTGCTGCCAGTAGGAAAATGTGGTATCTACAGTGCCGTCTGGCAGCTGATAACTAACACACAAGTTTTTTTTTTTTTTTTAATCATATATAAGTCTCACCTGAGCAGCTTAACTATTAGAAAAAACGTGACTTATACTCAGAAAAATACAACAATTCTGAAAGAAAAACATAATGAATCATATATAGAAACATATTTTAAAAGTCTTATTAAACTATGGTGCGATTTTTTTTTTTCCAGTTCCACAAGCATAAGCATGTGTTTCTCTCAGTGGTGTATAGGTGGCCAGTGTGTTGCAGTCGGGTATCAGCCTGGGAGCATAGATGGTGGCTGGGCGCCGTGGAGTGAGTGGTCAGCGTGCACAAGGACGTGTGGAGCCGGAGTGCAGAGCGCTGAAAGAGAATGTGATAACCCAGTGTAAGTGTTTGTGATCGAATCACTGGTTTGTTTGCTTTTCTTACCTTATTGGAGTGTTTAAAAGGGAGAATACACAATGTTTAACCATTTTCCTCTGAAGTCACTTACCATTTAAATGTAGAAATAATCTCTATTGTCAAACTATTCTGGGAGTAAGGTTTTATGTAAGGATCTATTATTGTTTTAAAACATCTAACTGTAAAATTATATTGGACATTGTGGATTAATATAGTAGGAATACGCTCAATGATTAAACACCCTCATTACATTTCGAGTACATATATTGCAATTAGCACTGTGCTAACACAAGTTCATCAGCATTTTATAAATATATCCTATATCATTTTGATTAAAGCAGCAAAACATTTTGGATTTCCTTGATCACACCCTCCTCTACATGCTTATGATTGATGGGCTTTTGTTCACCCCTGCGTTTAGAAAAGTACTGATCGGTCTGCCACTGCTCCTGCTTCCATAGACGGCACTCTGCATGCGAAATTCACAGCTCTTTGTGTGTGTTCAGCAGCACAAAGGGTGTAAAAAGCTTGAATTGTTGCTACATAATTGATAACAAACGCGTGATAGGGTTCAGTGTGTGAATAAAAAACCTTCTTGTAAAAATGCTCATCCAGTAAACAATGTTTTTGGGTCAGTTGTGGGTCTTTTTTTGATAAGCAAAAAAGAAATTAATCCATCTGATTTCATTGGAAATTCTCCAAAACCTTCGAGCTTTTATGTTTCATTTTTTTATGTTGCCCCCCCCCCCCCCCCATTATTAAAGCAGAAAGTAGTAAAAAGGCACATCAAGCGTAACTGAGACAAATAAATGATCACTGATGTAGGAAGATCACATAGAGTTTGCTGCAGTTCCTATTTGTACACTTAATTTTACCCATAATTCTGATCTTCTTTCTCTGTATACTCTGTGTGAAGTAGCTTGAAAATAATCATGGACCGTGACCGTTTGGGTCAGTTTTGAATCAAGTCAAAAACAGAGCTCTCCCTTCATTCAGCTTAGTGAGCTAATTTATTGCAATTGGATGTATGTTTTAGTAAATACATTTGGTAAGACAAAAAATTCTAGCTTTATAATACGTACACTGATCAAATAATTTAAACATATGAATTGTATGAGTGGGGCTTTAAAGGGTCTGTCAGTGTGGATCAGTCAATGACACTAACATGGGAACGACTGCAAACGCACAAAGAGGGCAAGAGGCAAAGGCTCATTTGCTAAAACAGCTGGCTGTTTACAGAGCGCTGCATCCAATCACATTAGTAAAAAACAAAATGGCAGAAAATAGTGTGGTAGAGAAAGTTACACAAGCAGCAGAGATAACTGCAACCTTGAGAGGTTTTGAAACAATGCCCATTTAGAAATTTGAAACAGGTTCATGAGTAATGGACTGCTGCTGGTGTCAAAGATGTGAGAACAATCACACAGATGTTTGGTAGACATGAGCTTCTGCTGTTGGATTTCCTGTTTCCAAGTTCTCTTGAACCAGGACTGAGCATAAAGAAAAAGTTGGTTTGTTGCTCAGTGGTAAAAACTTGTCTTATAGCTGAAGTACTTAGCATTTCGCTTTCCCCCCCAAAATTTTAAAGTCAGAAAGCAAAAAGAAGATTCACAGCATTAAAGTTACTTTCCACTGATTTGCTCATGTCCAATAATGTGCATCAAAGCTGCAGACAGTGCTTATTATTGGTTAAAGTCTCCCTGCAATCCCCATTTGATCTATTTGAAAAGCTTTACAGTGGTCTTATAAATCTTATTATGCCAAATTTATTTAGCCAAAATGAAAAAGTGTTTTTTCAAGACATAATTTCTGCAGAGCTGCAGCAGTACATAAAAAAATTCACCTCTGAGTTGTGGGCAGGATTGTTGCGCAGAGTAAGCCTGTCTGAACTTCTCAACCTATCATTACCAGTGCAACAAAAAAAAAGGTGAGCGATATTGGAGTTATCCAGATATTTAGTTTTGATCCAGATGCCAGCTCAGACAAAGAAAACAAAGACATGAGTCTATTTGTCTATGTGTGGATGCATAAGAACAGAGTGGAGCAGGGAGCTTGTTGTAGTAACTTGTACGTCACTCCTACAAGCTTTTGACAGCAGCATTTTTTCCTCTGTTGCTAAATCTCCATAATTTGAAAAAGAAAAAATGTTAAAATGCTTTTGTAATCGTAACATTCTTTCTATATGTCCCAAGGTATGTGATGCCACAAGAGTATGTTAAAAACACAATTTTCATCAGAGTGGGTCTTTAGCTAACAATAGCATTTCTGTGACTGACTGGTCAGCAAACACACCTGATCTAAATTCAATAAAAATGAGTTTAGTAAAGAATATGGTATGACAGATTAAACCAAGTGTGGCTCTACAGCAGAAAGCTCTTATCTGAACCACCTGTTCTTCCTGTACACCTACACAGAGTCACATACTGATAACCTTCTTTCTGAGCTTTTGCATGTTTATCGTCCATGTCGAGTCCTAAGATCTGAAGATCAAATGCTTTTAGTGGTTCCCAGGACTCGGCTTGTGACTCGGGGAGACAGAGCCTTTTCAGTTGCAGGTCCTAAACTCTGGAATGCTCTCCCCTATTCTGTGAGGTCTGCCAGAACTGTCAGTAATTTTAAGACTCTTTTAAAAACACATCTTTTTACTCAGGCTTTTAACTCCAGTGAGCATATCTAGTGGGACTTGTTCATTTTATTAATTTTATTCTTTTATTGTTTTTATTGTTTTATTGCTTTTATTGTTCAATTGATTTTATTGTTTTATTGTGATTGTTTCTTTATTGCATCATATTGTTTGGAATTTTATTGGATTTTATGTTAAGAACTTTGGTTGCCCTGGCTTTTATAAGTGCTATACAAATAATAAATAGATTAATTGATTGATTGAACCTCCACAGCGCATTGCTGGAGTAATACATGCAAAAGGAGCATCAACCAAGAAAAAAGTGCTTTAGATGTTTGTACTTTTAAAAACTTAAGCTACGTAAACATTTTTGATTAGGCCTAAGTATAATTTGTTTTCTATGAAACTTTCATTTAAAATTGTATTAACTGTAAGTCACAATTATTAAAATAAAATAAAAATCAAACTTCTTGGGCGCATTAGACACATTAGACGATTACAGTATATAATTCCACATTTTAAATTGTTTGATGAAAACAGTTGTACTTTTTTCTGTAGAAGTTTTATTGAGATGTTCCCATAAAGGTATTATCATTTGCTGTTTACATAAACACAGAAATGCTCAATTTGAATTCTAAATTCACACACCTGTCCAGGGCAAAGATGCAAGAACGTTTGTGCAGCTTTTGAAGCGGCCAAAGCCCTGTTTTTAGCTTTCATCTGACACTTTGCAGCAGAATATGCTCAGCTTTGCACAAACAGTGCCTCAGAGTTTATTAATCCATAGAAAATTACTGAAACCAACAAAATTAGTAAGCAGAGAACAAAAGGGTTCAAAAGATGTTGGAAGAAAGCAAAACGGTGCAGTTTATGGTTTCTATGTTTGTATTCTCAAACATATTAATGAAGGAAGACACAGCTGTGAAAGCTTTTATTAATTGTGGTGAGCTCACAAACTCTCTGCATAACTGACAGAAGTCCCATTTTCCTGCTGATTTTCTTTTTTCTTTTTAGAAGTTTCTTGTTTTATTCTCTTTACTTTTAATAGGACACTTGTAAATAAAATGTAAGTTTAAGCTTAGGAATATAGGTGAAGACATAACAACAGTGTGTCATTATTTTAAGCGGTTAAATCCTAGTTACATTTTTCAATTTTTTGTTCTGCTCATCATGTTCATTTAAACTTTAATAAACCCTTAACTCCCTTTTTTATGCCTATTTAGTATTTGTTTAATTGATTTAAGTATTTAGTTGTTTATTTTACATAAATTGGGGTTCCAGCTCATGAAACCCACATAAAAAGAATTTCAAAAAATCTGAATTCTATGGAGAAATCTGTCCACATTCTGCAGGACATGAATGTTTTAAATTTTCTTTCACCAACTAATTATTTCAAGATAAACCTGCAAAGGTTCCCCAGATGTCATTAAATTGCTTCAGTTCGGTTCATTTGAATCGGTTAGTTCAAAAAGTTCAAAATGTTTCAAAATAGAGATATTATATGTTCTATGGTCTTCAAGGGATAAGCTATGTGATTATGTGCAAAAAAGTCCCAAGTCCGTTGTAATGTATTGGATATGCTTGAAATTTAAAATGCATCAAGTGCTAAATTCCTGGACTTGGTCCTCTCTTGCGTCGGTTTTGCTTTATCCCATAGATGGCAGCCCTAGGTATTCAATATGGCAGCGCCCCTGTTTAATTCAAGAAGGGCCCAAGTCCAGAGTCTTTAGTTTGCCAGTCCTCTGAAATTATAAAAATGAGGTGCTTCATATTATAGCATTTGTAAGCTATGAACTGGTGCTAGATCTGGGTAAAGTATCAATCATTTGGTGTAGCCCCCCTTTAAGCTATGCAATTAAAATCCTTTCCTGGAAAAACAAACCTCTTGGACTTGGGCCCCTTTTGAACTGACCTATTCAGGGGGGCATACTGATCCACACTATAGATTGAGTGGTGGTGGGAATGCTGTTTGCCAAACACCAATAAACCACAGAAGACGAAGAGGAAGAAGCTCTCTTCAATCCAAAATCAGTGCAACAGTCGGCCAGAATGTTCTTCCTGCAGAACCTGGCCCTGCCTATACTCTTGAAGTATTGAAGATGGACATGTCATTTTGAAAATACATTACTTTTTTCATGTTTTTGATCTGATTATGATCTGTTTTTAATTTTCTTTTTTGCAAAATTTTGAAGTAAATGATCATTTCTCCACAGTATTCCAATTTTCTGAAATTCTGTTTTTGTGGTTTTTAGAAGTTGGAATCCCAATTCATGTAAAAATAAACATATACCTGATCAATTAAACAGTGAGCCCTGAATGTATATTCTAGAAAAGTTTAGCTTTCTGAATTAAATTGAAGAATTAAATACACTTTTCAATTATATTCTAATGTTTTGGAAATGGTCTGTACATATATTTTCATATTAAAAATGTTGTTTAATTGACATTATAAAAGGTTGTTCGATCTAATTTAAATAATTTCCTTTAAATTAAAACGATCAGCAAACGTGTTGCAAAAGCTGCTGGATTTAAAGCCGTTTTTGTGTTTTTAGATAATTGGTTTGTTTATAACTTTAAGATAAATATATGTTAAACTTTAAAAAAGTGTCATGAGGGCAAACTGTATGAGAGCTACTGAAAAGGGGTGACTCAATGTGCCATTTTTAAGTCTAAACTGTGATTATCCCCGTGAACATTTCCTGTCGTGGGTGTTTGTAACATATATTTCAATGAAACCCTTGCCTGTTCTGCAGCCCAAAGCACAGAGGGAAGTATTGTCTTGGAGAGAGACGGAGGCACAGGATCTGCAACTCAGCGCCATGCCCTCAGGGTGTTCCCACCTTCAGAAACATGCAGTGCAGTCACTTCAATGCCCTCCCTTACAAGGGCAAATTCTACAAGTGGGAGGCAGTCATCAACAAAGGTGACCTGAATTCAGCCTATGCGTCTCCTTGTTTATTTCTGTCTAACTTGTTCTTTTTTTTTTTTTTCCTCACAGTCAACCCCTGTGAACTGCACTGTTGTCCAGCAAATGAACACTTTTCAGAAAAAATGCGAGATGCTGTCGCTGATGGCACACCGTGCTATGATGGAAACAAAAGCAGAGACGTGTGCATCGATGGCGTCTGTCAGGTATCTCACTGCTCCTCACTGCTCGCTCTCTTGCTGTCGGTCTTACACCGCTGTAAAATAACCTTCAGCGCGTTTTCTCTTCAGATGAGTGTTGAACATTTGACATTCTGTATGATGATGAACATGCTGATGGAAAAACGTTGGGGATGGGGGACTGCTATCGTTTTAGATAAATGAATGAACAAGCTGCTATCAACTTAGGGTAAAATGTCAGTCACCACAGAAAGTGTTTGTTTTCTGGGTGGACAGAAGCCACACAAAGAGGACTCTGACTTCACGACATTTTGTGACATTTGTATCAGTCCTGCGTGTTCCTCTAGTAAATCTCCAGCTTTTGTGTTAAAAGTCAACATGAGGCACGCTCCAATTGATTTTTTCTTGTTTTTTGCGCTTTTTACCCCTTCCTGTCTGGTAGGGGCTTTAATTGAACAATATGTTGGTTTGTTTTTATTTTTGTCTTTTACAACAAATAAAAGCCACTTAATCCAAATGGAATTACATTACGACACTATGCAAATGTGACAGCCATCCCTCATTACTTACATTTTCCTCCAGAGCAGCCAGGCTGTATAGTAATCTTTCAGAGTGCTCGTATGCTGTACTAAAGACTTTGCAAAGTTTTCCTTGGAAACCAGCCATCACCAGATGATTCAAAATTGATTCTTTATTGGGTTTTCTCTTTTGGACCACACAAAGGAGAAAGCCCTTTTGTTCAGACAGAAAGCTTCATTCTAGCAGATCTGAAGTCTTTTTATGCCAAAGTCATTTACAGGTCAGTTTTGTGTGCCTGAACAAGAAAACTCGAGGTGTCTGTCTGAAACCTCAGTGAGTGAAGAGACACATGTCAAAGACTGTGAGAAACCCTGACAAACCATCACAGTAGATCCCTTTAAAATGTTACAACATGACACACAGCGGTTGTTTGTCACATTTCAGTTTCAACAGGTTTAACACACCTCCACTGATTATTCAGAGGTTTGTTCAGACAAAGAGAGCAGACTTATGACAGGCACCCAATGCATGATGGGATATTCCCAGCAAGTTTTAATTTACAGCAGAGAAACAGAGGCATGATTGATAAATCAGCTATACTAAAGAGCTTTATGTTGAAAAGAGGATGCTGTTGATCCTCCTAAGCTAATTTTGGAGTTTGGCTGCACAAACTAAAGGCTCTTCTTTTCATTTGTTTTGGAACAAAATTAAAATAAAGCCAGTGATTTGCAGTTTTGAATATTGTTCATGATTCTTTTCTGTGACTCAATAGGAAGTCGGTAAAGACTAGATTCATTTCCAAAATGATTAGACGAAGGCTTTTCAGAGACTTTTGCATTGCTTCTTATTTTATTCGTCTTTGTAGGAGTTAAAAAGGAGCATGTATAAAAACAAACCAAGGTTTTTACATGATTTTAAGAAAATGTCCCTGTTGAAATCACTTCAAGGTAAAAAACAGCAAAAAAGTGTTCCTGGGAAACGGCAACGACGCCAAACAGTGAACCTCTGAAACACAAAAGATAACACTTTTTATAATGCTAAGGTTTAGAAGTTGTGCAAAATATGCTTCTTAAAGAAATTCGCCCTTCAGTTCTGATAAACTGAAGAATTAAGTATTTCAACAAATGTATTTTGCTATTAATAAACAGGTCTGTGGTCAATATTGCTTGAATTGCTCAAAAAGTGTTCCTACAGTTTTTTGATATGGTAAATTGGAGCTCTCTTGGACTGATGCATTTGTTTTCTTTAAAATGATGAGAAGGAAAAGAAAAAAAAACTTTGTAAAGCCCCTTTTTTCAAGGTATATTGATCTTTTACTGTGCCACAGTCACAAATGTAAATGAAAATACCTTAAAATGAGGCTTTTTACAGCAGTTGTTGGGTAATAAATAGTTGCAATTAAAATAGAGTAAATAATTAAAGTTCGTGGTTTATTAAATGGTAAACGGCGTATATTTGTAAAGGGATTTCTAACTTCCTTGAAGGCCCAAAGCGCTTTACAGTCACAAACCCATTCACGCACACATTCACACACTGGTGGCGGCTGTGCTGCTGTACACTGGCACCGACCTTCCACCAGGGGCAAGGTGGGGTTCAGTGTCTTGCTCAAGGACACTTCGACAGTGTTCGGCAGTGGAGCCGCCACCAGTGTGTGAATGTGTGCGTGAATGGGTTTGTGACTGTAAAGCGTTCTGGGCCTTCAACGAAGGTAGGTGCCACTGCACCACGGTCACACACAAAAATGAATCGCATCACAGAAATATTTTGTTTTGCAATTTTTTGAGTACTTGAGCATTGACGTAGCACTAATTGGGTTTGGGTGTCTGTTACATAGTTAGGGAGGACGTTTGGGTTATTTTTTTGTTTTGTTTTTTGTGAGAAAGTTTTGCCACTGTGAAACAAATGCCAATGTGAAGAATTACTGACATACACGTAGCGGCACACTGACATCTTTTGAGTGACACTAATGCACAAACACCATTTTTAATTTATTCTGCAATGTGCAGTCAAAGGTACTTTCACTTTCTGTTGTTTCTCACTTTTTGGGGGTTTCTTAGAACTTTCATCTCACAATAAATTAAGAAAATGCAGGATTTATGACATGTTTAACTTTGTGTCTGTGTGCATGTGTGTGTTACAGACAATTGGTTGTGATTTTGTGATAAACTCAAATGCGGTGGAGGATCAATGTGGCGTTTGTAACGGAAACGGCTCTACCTGCACTACTGTGAGGAGGACCTTTGAGGAGAAGGAAGGACTGGGTACGTTCCAACACACATATGTTAAGGAGTCCCCGATTCAAGCAAAGAAAAAACATCTGCTTTAATTTAGTAAATTAATTAAGTTATCACGGCATCACAGCTGCTAAGAGAATGAGTTGTTGTCTGAAGACTCATGATACAGAAGACTTAGAGGCTCAATTAGTTGAAAGTAAATACCTTTAGAAATTTTTTGAAAAAAGTTAAACAAAAGTTGTTGGATCTAAACGCAGAGTCAAAATAAAAATGGTGCAAAAGAGTGCATGACAGAAAGGAACACAATAGAATCAACAACTATCTTTCAAACTTGAACTCATGACATTTTTTAGTGTATTAAACCAACAAAATTCAAAGGGCTGAGGTTAATACGAATTAAAAGACAATCTATTTTAGATAAACCAGAGAACAGTATAGTGACTTGACCCCTGAACCAACCAACCAAAACAAAATCAATAAAGAGCATTTTTTTCTGCTGCTTATTGCCTAAGGGGTGTAAAACACACAATTATGTTTTTAATATTGTATTCTAAACCATATGGTTAAGCAGACAATTAAAGGGGAAAGATGCAGGCACAGGAAAACAGTAGCTGCAGAGAAAACAAACAACAAAAAAAGGTAAACACAGCATGACCTTGTCTAACTTAAGGTTAAAGACCCCCTCCAATGAAAAGGGTGTTTTTAGTGTTTTTAACATCTTATTGTAGTATTTTTCCTCACAATGGAGGGCATATATAAAAAAATTTAAGACTAAGCCTGTGTTTCTGAGTATTTCTTGATTAAAATCATGATTGACAAGGTGCAGATAGACACCTTTGGTTTGAAAAAGCTGAAGTTTGTGAAGCAGCAACTGCCATGGGTGATCCAAAGTCTCCCAGCTCCGCTCCTATTCTAAATCCTTCACTAAAAAGATAAACGTTGTTAAGTCTTCGTTTTCCTGAGCAACCTTTTGGCTTAAAGCTATATGGCTGGATAGCTCAGGTATTGCTCGTGGTTTTTTTTTGTTTGTTTTTTTATGTTAGATTGTGTTTGTAGGGGTCTGTCAGCTAGCAGAGGAGATTATAAATAAAGGAATGCTGGGAAATCAGCATTGAGTTACTTCTGTGCCAATATTCCCTACCACAACCCAGAGGCAAATTTTTTAATAAGCTCCTGCTGCGCTGCAGAAACTATGTCCTAGAATAGCTAAAAGCTGCATTATCATAATTTAAAAACCACTGGGAATGGATAAAGAATAGTTGGAGAGGGACTTAAAGGACTTTAATGCTTCACTTGTATTTGGTAATTGTAAAAAATAAAACAGTTTTGTAATTTCAAAAACGAAATCTTGGTTGGTGATTTTAATTGCCAGTAATTAATTGAAAGTGTGTTGCACAAACAATAACATAGGAGTTCTTCTGAGACATGGGAGACAGTTTTACTTTAGAGGAAACAAGAGTCACTGCTTTACGTATCGTCCTTGTTTTTAAACAAATCTGCAGTGTTTGTGATGTTTCAGCTTCGTAGATCTTCATATTGTGCTCATACTCCACAATTCTATATATTAATACTTGGTTTCATTTTCTGTATTTGATGTCCTTTAGGTTATGTTGACATTGGTCTGATACCAGAGGGTGCTAGAAATATCCTGATCAAGGAGGTGGCTGAAGCTGGGAATTTTTTGGCACTACGAGGTGACAACCCCAGCAGGTATTTTCTGAACGGTGGTTGGACCATTCAGTGGACTGGGGAGTACAAAGCTGCCGGGGCAACCTTTACCTACGAGAGGGCGGCACAGCTGGAAAACCTAACCTCCCCCGGGCCCACTCTGGAGCCATTGTGGATTCAGGTACAAAGAAGCATGTTTTGAATGTCTAAGAACAGAAGTTGGCTTCATGATCACTCAAAGGAATTTGGTAACATCTGTTTCTATGTAATGTCCAGCAGATTTCCTTTTTATGTTTACACAGGAGTCCAAAGCAATACTGTTTCATACCTCTTGTGCTTTTTTTGTATAAGCATAGGAATTAATAAAACAGATTTGATGTGTGTATACAATATTTTCTGCACTGTAAGTGGCTAGTATTATATGACACAAAATCAATGAATGGTCTGTTTCCAAACTTATGTTATTTATAAAGCGCACCAATCTATAAGGCACATTAACTGAAACAGAGTCAGACATTGTTAACTGTATTCACAGTAACTGTAGGCCTTCTTGATAACACCCTACATGCTAGCATATTCACAGGACCTGTAACTCCCAACCTTGTTTGCAACACATCATAAAACCAACTGTTACAGCTAAAACAAACATTACTGTGACTACATGTAAAAAAAACACAGTCCGAAACTGCTATATGTTAGCTGTATAAGCATGTTCACAATAATGTCCAACCTTGTTTGGAACTTGTAAAAAAAACGACTAAAACTCTAATAAGGAGAGATCCTGAAAGTGTGATTGAAAGATTTAAGAGTGAAGCATGAACAGCCAGGTATATTTGGCGGTTGGGCTCTGGGCCAAAGTCATGTTTATGATGAGCTCGGACCAAGTGAAGAGACCCCCAAGGCCAGACGCTGATGGTGGTTAAAGCCAGACTGCTCTGAATTGAAGAGCCAGGAGTAGAACCTGACAGAGTTGGGCCGTCGAAATGTCTGGAATGCGCATAAGCAAACGTCTATGAATTTAAAACCAGGGATTTGATTCTGATTGGCTGTGAGGAAAATGAGCACTTTCGGTATTGGCTCACAGTGAAAACCAATTGATGAGTGACGTGTGGAGTGATGAATCAGCAACCCTGCAAACCTGAAGATGAGGTTGATCTTTCTTATTAAAATTGCAGCAAAGCTTCACTTTGACAGTCACCAACAACAACCTGAATTAATCCATATATAAAGACCTCCTGATTATGAGGCACACCTTTTTGGAAAAAAATAAAGAAGACTTTTAAGGTTCCCTTATAGTGCAGAAAATACAGTAATGCAATACTTGGGTTTACCAAAAGGTGTTGATATTCATCATGATCCATCCTAGTAAAAAGTTTCCAGGATTACATTGAAGTGTCCTGAAGACATCGTTTCAAAGATTTCAACTTTTTTTTTGTAAGGAGAACATGGCAGCTCTTCATCAATGATCCGTTTCTTCATTCTTTTTTCTGTATCACATGCTGACAGGAACATAAACTTGTTAGATTGTTACTTTACATCCTTTTTTATGTCCTTTTTATCTTATAAGGAGTATTTTAGTGTGGGATGAGGTTGTTCCTGTGAGTGGGATACTTCAAACCAAAACTCTTTCACTAATAAAGTAATGAAAGATGTTTGCTGTATAGGGCCTATTGCATAGTTATAATATCTCTTTTCTGGCAGTTCAGATAAGTCTTCATGATGGGAGAATCTATCCTTCTGAACACACTTCATCTACCAACCTTGAGCAAAATCCTTTCCATGTCAGGGGCAAAATTTGAGAGTTTGCATTTTTTTTCCAGCAAATGATTGTTCAATTATCAGTAAAATTGCAGGCACAAATGGTACAACATTTTTAAATAATGTTTTTATCCAATATGAACAGTATCCTACTGAACCCTTATGTATGCCAATTTTCAATTTTCAAATGGTTCCTTCAATTTAAAGGGACATCATCCAAACATCACTACCAGATCTGAGTCCTTGATTGGTCAAAGTTCAAATCAGTTTAAATTTCAAAATGCGTTCAATGGGTGGGCATTTTGTATGTAGTCCAAAAACAAACTTGCATAACGACACCTGAATGTGAGAGTTTTGAGCGCAGAAGCCTGAAGTGTGGATGCCCAAAAAACACATGTACACTTGTTTATATAGACTTTTTTCATGGAAAGTAGTTGCTTGAACATGTGTTGCTGAGGCCGGTGTGAACATAGCTTTACAGTTCCTTTGAGGCTTACATGGCAATCTTAAGGGAGGTCATGAAATGCAAAGTACGATCACCGCGGGTGCAGTAAGCATGGTGCGTTCTGTGGCCCCTTACTGACTGTGCGCAAATGCTGCATATAGGGTGTGCATGTGATACATAAATGCCAATAGGATGCCCATGCAAACTATGTTATGATGGTCTAATTTCCTAAATTCACGTTGTGCTCAATGAGCGTTCACTTATCCCTTGAAGAGCACTCACGGGCCCCTTGTGCACTACACAGGGTTTAGACGGTTGAAAAATGCCTGCGTCTCACCTACTTCACCCTTACTTAACCTTTCAGGCAAAAATTTGCGTGAACAATTTCTCTTTACTGGCTCACCGAGCGGTCTTACTATCTTTATCAGTCCTGCAGACCCGCTGTGTGCCCCCCTGCAGGTTTGCCCATTCTTTTGCTCGCAGACGGTCTGTATCCACCCAAAAGGGTAGTTGGGACTAAGGGCTAACTTACTAATATAAAACTCAACCTGCAGGAAAAAATATGCATAGTGTTTTTTTGATGTTAGCATCAGGTACAAATTACAAAAGACAATAAAAACTTGTCTTTAGTGTTTTGTAAAAATAAAGAAATAAACTGATTTCTTAAACCTAAAAATTCTCATTTATGTCCTAGCTTCTTTTTCAGGAAACCAACCCAGGAGTACATTATGAGTACACCATCAGCCGAATTACTTCAGAAGACACAAACTCAGGGTCTGATTACTTCTGGAAATCTGGCTCATGGACTGAATGCAGTGCTACTTGTGGAATCGGTATGAGACCTGACATTTTCATTTGTACATTTTAATGTCTATAGTTCGAAGAAAAAGTAACTGGTCTTTAACGAGAAATGAAATGTTCTCTACAACACCCACACTCAGAGTCTTCAGTGTATAAATGTGTGCGTTTGAATGCTGAACCTTATTGTCAAGGCAACCAAGATAAAAAGCATACTGGAACCTGGACAGAAAGAGGCATGCACTTTCAATGATGTTTTGTCCAAATCAGATTAAGCTTTTTTTTGTTTGTTTTGCAGGCCAAAAAAATTTGAATCTCTGATACATGAGAGGCAACCAAATCAATCAGAAATATTTATATGAAATATACAACCAGTGCTGTTGTTCAAAGAGCAGACTCGTTTGAAAGAAAGTCTGCCAGGAAAGTAGTTTTTTTACTAAAATCGAAACTGGAAAGAGGTTCTTTTAAAAGTCCTGTCTATATTTTTTTGTTCTTTTTGTTTTCCTAAGCCTGGTTCTCTGAAGGATGAATGGAACTAAAAATAATATTGGATCAAAATGTTTTAGTGACATTAAAAGTTCCACTTAAATTACTACTATTTAAACAAGATAAATGAGAGGTCAAGAAATAAAATCAAGTAGAAAAATCCTAATTAACTATTTAAAAGTCAAGTTTGAGGAAAAATTAGACGATCTTGAGACCTATCTGGTATATAACATATTGGACACGCTTATGACAACGCTTAAAACAGTGGTTCCCAAACTGGGGGGCGCGCCCCCTGGAGGTATTGCAGGGGGGGCGCGGTGGAGTTTCTTTTTTTCATACTTTATTTATTTATTTATTTATTTATGACAAACAACGTAATACAATAACAATGTGAATGTCTCAGGGGGAATTGAAAGGTGTACATATTGCAGAAAAATATAAGAAATAAAACAAAAGGTATATAAATATGTACACATACATATACAACATAAGACAAAAAGAATTATTACTTGAAAAATCTTTGGGGTTTAATAAATTTTAAATCTTTCAAAAATTAAATTAGTTTGAATTGCTTTTTGGTTTTGCAGATGTTTGATAATGGTACATTACTGATTGATTTCACTCAAAAACCGCTGGAATTTAGGTTTGGAGTTTGACCATTTGGCTTTATGGATATGGAATTTTTCCAATAATAAAAAACAATTGTGTAATGAAGATACAATCTTTGTCTACTTTGACATTAAGGTAACCCAGAATAATGTCTTTATCTAAAAATGTAACAGTTTGTTTAGTTATATTTCCAATATAGTTTCCCACTTCAATCCAAAACTTATTTGTATGTCTGCAGTCCACAAACAGATGATAAATAGTCCACAGAAGTTCCACAGAATGAACAAAACAGGTCCATGTCCACAACAAATCTACTCAAAGTTTTTTGGTAGGATATATACAATGCAATATTTTGAAGGACACCTCTTTTATTTTGTTATTTAGACAGTATTTATTGCTAATAGTCCAAGCATAAGTCCATTTTATGTCCACAAATTTGGATTCCCAATAAAACCTCCCAGCAGGTAAGGTTGTGGTCTGTAAAAGATTTCTTATTTGTTTATTGGAAACTGAATCAACACATATATCCACATTGTCCAAAAAAATGTCTGGGTTCTTAATTGACTTGTGTTATAAATCCCTTTAAACAGTTGAAGTAGACTGGTTGGAACGGCATCTAACACTGTTGCATATTCTCTGGGTGGAACAGGAATACCGAATTTTAAAAGAAATTCTCCATACGTCAGAAGATGTCCATGAGAATTGAAAAGTTGTCTGATTAAAACAATATCATTATCATACCAACTAGGAAAAAAAGTGATTTATTTTTGTATTATACATTACTGTTATTCCAAATACAACAAGTTGTTGGAGAAAAATTGTGTTTATAAAGGAGTTTCCAGGCCAGCAGGGCTTGTTTGTAAAAGTTTGAAAGTTTTGTGGGTAATTCTTCTGTTTTACAATTACATTTTAGCAAAGATTTTAATGCCTCCCAATGTGTCAAATATATATTTGGGAAATGCATTCCAGATATTGCCTTAAATTACTTAACCACTTTATTTTAATAGAGTTGTTAAAAGTTTCAAAGGTTAATACATCCATGCCCCCATGTTTCCTGGTGTTACACAAAACAAATTTTCCTTAAGTAATGACATTTTTTCCTCTAAATAAAATCCAATAATGTTTTGTTTAATAGGTTACAGATGTGTTTTGGCATTTCTAAAGACAGAGACACATAAACAGATCTAGAGATTCCTTCAGCTTTAGATAACAGAATTCTACCGTTCAGAGAAAGATTTCTCATTAACCACATGCTATAAGGCGCGGTGGAGTTTAGAAACAAAGGATTTGTATGTTTGTGTCAGTGTGGGGGGGCTCGAAAATATTCTAATTTTCAGAAAAGGGGGCCCTGCAGAAAAAGTTTGGGAACCACTGGCTTAAAAGAACATACACCCACTGGTCCCTTTATTAGGCACACATGTTCAACTGCTCGTTGAATTACAGTAGAGACCAAAAGTTTGGAAACACCTTCTCATTCAAATGAATGGGAAGGTGTGTCAAAATTTTTGGTCTGTACTGTACATTTCTAATCAGCCAGTCAAGTGGCAGTAACTCAATGCATTTAGACATGTCGCCATGGTGAGCTGAGCATAAGAATGGAGAGTAATGGAGACGTGATTGAAGTGACTTTGAACGCGGCATGGTTGTTGGTGCCAGACATACTGATCTGAGGATCACAGAAACCGTTCGATCTACTGGGATTTTCACCCACAACCATCTCTAGGGTTTATGGAGAATAGTATGAAAAAGAGAAGATATCCAGTGAGCAGCAGATGCAGAAAAGCATCTCTGAATGCACAACACATCCGCCTTGAGGCAGATGGACTACAGTAGCAGAAGACCACACCCGGTGTCACTCCTGTCAGCTAAGATTTGGACATAAGAAGATTGGGAAAACGTTGTCGGGTCTGATGAGTCTCAGTTTCTGCAGAGACATTTGGATGGGAGGGTCAGAATTTGGCGTCAACAACATGAAAGCATGGATCCATCCTGCCTTGGATCAAATGAATGTGTGTGTGGGGCTGTGACTTTAAAGCACTTTGGGCCTTCAAGGAAGGTAGAAAAGTGCTATATAAGTACAGGCCATTTACCATTTTATAACCACAGTGTATCCTCTACTAAAGGCTACTTCCAGCAGGATAAGACACCATGTCATACAGTTGGAATCATCTCAGACTGGTTTCTTGAACATGACAATGAGTTCACTGGACTCAAGTGTTCTCCACTGTTACCAGATCTCAACCCAATAGATCACCTTTTGGGATGTGGTGGAACAGGAGATTGGAATCATGGATGTGCAGCCGACCAATCTGCAGCAACTGTGTGATGCTATCATGTCAATATGGACCAAACTAGGGGACTGAGGGATGTTTCCAGTACCTTGTTGAATGGATGCTACCTAGAATTAAGGCAGTACTGAAGCCAAAATGGGGTCCAACCTGTTACTAGCTAGGTGAACCTAATAAAGTGGCCAGTAAGTGTATAAGCAGCTCATTTTTGGAGAATTTAGGATCTCCAACTGCAGTATGTATTTATGATCTCCACGGTCCTCTCTAAGCTTTATATTTAGCAAATTTAGGAGCATGTTATCTTTTTTGATAAGAGGAATAAATAGTGATGATTTGGCAAATAAATAAAGGCAAGAAGGTACCAAATTATGCAGAAATTAATAGAATATTGACATTTTACAATTAATCTCAACTACTCCCAGCTGTTATTATATAGCTCAACAAATTGAAATATGTCAATGCTTCATTACGCTGGTATTTCAGTTTCTCAGAAGAATTGGCTTCACTTTGACTGGAAGCCTCAAATAAATTGAATAAAATATATTTTCACTTGTCAAATGAATTTGACAAGTGAAAATATCTGTCAAACTTCAACAAGTAAGAAGTTGAAGTGTTCTTAATTAAGGTAAGCATAAAATTATTTGCGAAAGAGTGAGAAGAAGCCAATTTTAACCTGACAAAAGATGTAAAACATAAAAAACAAAGGTGGGAGTTTAGAATTAATTTGGTGCTTTGTTTTTTAAAAATATCACAAGTTATTTCTTCTAAATAAATCTAAGTTTAAGTATTAAACTTAGATTTAAGTATTAATGATATGCTTAAAGGATGTACTTATTATTGATACTTAAATTAAATTAAATTATTTATTATAAGTTTCTTTTTAAAACACCTGTTTTAATGTAGTTCTAGTTTAACAACTAGATTTTAAAAAGTTGCCTCTGCATTTTTTGGCCAGTTACTTTCATTCTCTGGATTACTGAGATTTTTCCTGTTGATCTAGATTTACAGAAGAGTAAAAAGGTGTTTGTGCCTATTTTATATAATTAGAGAATTGACACTCTTGAAATGTATATAGAGATGAATTATAGATTTGGAAAAACACTTATAGTTAACACAAAAATAAATGTTGGAATGAAGGTCTTTGGTGTAAAGGAAAACAAATCAATGCAAATCCTGGTAGATTTGTGTAAAAAAGAAAAACGCAAATCTTTTTGGGCAATATGTATTTACTTAAGAACTTATTTTTAATTTGTCAATTGAAGGCAGGTCTTTGGTCAACGTAGAATTTCTAAAAAAAATATTTTGGTAGGTTAAGATTTTTTCCGACACAGCTTAGAAATATGTTAATGTCTTGGCTTAGGAGTGGTTTTAGAACTAGTGGTCTCTAAAGTCCCACGCTGATCATCCTTTGATCTATGTTCCCAGAGGTCTTTTATTTATGATTATAAGGTTTTAGCCAAAAAAAAACCCTGGGTTGTTTTCTATGACATAGAAAGTTCATTAGAAATTCGCCTCTGAGTTGTGGGCAGGACCACTGGCGCAGACCAACCCCACCCCACTTCCCATCGTTCAAAGTGCTCTGTTTACATGCAACCCCAACCTAATATTACCAGTACAACAAAAATGGTAACCAATATTGGAGCTATCCAGACGTACAGTTTTGAGCCAGACACCAGCTCAGACGAGAAAATAAAAAACGTACATGGATCTAGTCGTCTACAAATGGATGCATCAGAATGGAGCACAGCAGGAAGATTGTGCTTGCTGTGGTAGCTCCTGCGTCACACCTACAAGCTTTTTCATCTGCTACTGATTCACATTTTGAAAAAATAATCACTCAGAAAAGCAGCTTCAAGCTTTTCTTTATGTAGGCCTGTGTTTAATATGTATTCACAGAAAAATAAAGTCCCGACAAGTTTTTCCTCCACTATAGGTGTCAGTTTTTGTACTGTTTTGCGCAGCTGTTGCAGAGACCCATAGTTTGTTGGGACAAAATGCAGCAATGTGGATCAATTTGTTCTCAATAATAAAGCCCCAAAAAATAATGTCCGCAATTCTACCAAAACCTTGGTAGCTGACATTGTCAGATCATTTTGTGGAGTACTGCATGGTTTTAGATGACTTGTGTGAACTTTTTCTTTATGTATGGTATTGAATTAAAACTCCTCGTACTTCTGGTTAATGCTTGTTTTCTCTTCAAAATCTGCACAAATCCCCAAAACAAAAAGTCTTCCTTTTTAATAATTTTTTTTCACATTCTTTCACACTTTGAATTCCTTTTTTTAAATCAAGAACGAGTGAAAGAAGCAGTCAAGCATATTGCTGCTCAAAGACCGCCTTTGATTTGTAAAAGCTGAGCTTAGTCCGACCTCTTTGCTTTAAAGAAGATTACACCTCAGACCTCCCCTCACATCACATTTACCACCTTGATCTTTAAATGCCGTCTCATTCAACCGCCTGTACGGATGTTCCTTTCTGACATAATGGAGTTTCAGTCAGTTTGCTTGCAACTCTTGACATTTGCTGCAAGGACAAAATCTGAAACATGATCTTTTTTTTATTTTATTGTTAGGTTACCACAAAGAAAGCTCTTAAACACGATGAATGCAGCACCATCACAAACTCTTCTGTCATTTAAAGCCCCACTTCAATTAAAATGGTGATATTAACATGGTTTTGTGGTGTTTTTCTCTTGACGGAGGACATATATACAGAAAATGAACATCAAAATTACATTTGAGTATTTCTTTATGGAAAATAAATTTAGTTAGAAATTAAGTATTTGGACAGATCACCATCGAAGCTATCAGCAGACAAGTTCCCTGATCCGCTCCATTCTGATGCATTCACTTGCAGACAAATAGATCTGTGTACGTCTTTCTTTTCCTTGTCTGAGCTGGAATCTGGCTATTGGACAGCTGGATAATTCCAATATTGCTCGCCATTTTTGTTGCACCAGTAATGTTAGATTAGGGGTGTGAAAATTGGCAAGAGGGATTGTAGATTGTAAATAAATGGATTACTTTTTGTCACAATCCCGCCCACAACTCACAAATTTATAATGAACTCCTTCCGCTCTGCAGAAACTTCCCTAAAAAATTATTTATTTATTTTTTGTTTTTTTTCTTTGTTTTCATTTTGGCGAAAAACGGCATCAAAATAATTGAAATATCACTTATTGGTGGGGGGCGGTTGTTCTCTGACTGCTGCCGTGTGGCGTTGGGGGCTCTGGCTGCCGCTGCTGCTGCCGCGGCGGTCTTGGTGTGGGGGTGGCTGGGCACTCTCCCTCCTTCTTTTCGCATTCCATCATCCATTTTAGAAGAACATGAACACTCACTTGAGCACAGGTGCTAGCTCACCTTTGCACTAATAGTTTGCGTGATTGAATGAAATATTTCACACTGGTTGGTTTGAAGTCACAAGTGTGCGTGTGTGAACACTATCTGTATTGCGTACATGTTGACATGTGGACATTTTTGCAGATAACAGGTGTGTTTATAACATTTGAAGGTGTGTGTGTACAGGCCCAGCTCCTTTGAGATTTGTATTACATCTGAACCTTACCGTAATGATAAACATCCAGCAGCTTGTTGCTCTAAGCCGCTTCATGGTTTTACCCCCCCCCCCCCCCCGACATCCCTCTCTCTTCTTCCCTCCTTTCCTTTTCTGTCCGGTCCAACACAAAAGATTTTCAAAAACGATCAAAATGAATAAAGTTTGGACTCGATTACAAAAGGGGTTTATTCAGACATACGTCTGGTTTTTCAGAAGATTCATAATCCCTGTTGTTAAAGTAAAATATGTCCAACACAAGAGGCCTTCAGATCTCATCTGTCTGCCCAGCTGTTGGACAGGACAACTTAAAAAAAAATGAAATATCACTTGGAATACTTTAACAATAGGAAGATGATTGGAGTGAAACTTTAATAAAAATTGTCTTTACGTATTAATTTCTGTTTTTTTCAGATCATTTAGTTTCTGCTTTACCCTGCTTTTTTCATTTATTTTGCTTTTTTCTGGGTAATATTTGAATCTCAAGTTTATTTTAACAAAAAAAACAAAAACTTTGACACCAGTTTTTTATTTTTTTATTTTGATTGGTTGGTGCCAGTCTACCATTGACTGAAAACTTTTTAATAACATCAATTTGCAATGAAGAAATTAAACTCTACAAGGCAGTGAAATCGCAGATCTGGCAGACACTTGGGATCTGTGACTTGGAAAACTGGTAAAACTTTGCAGATAGCTGAAGGCGCCCACCTGTCACTCAGCTTGACTCTGACCTTAATTATGCATAACTTTAAGACCTTAATCATACACAGCTTTTAACTTATAAAAAAACAGCCACTTGCTGTGAAGGTTTAATCTAAAGAAAATTTGCAATAAACCAAAGCAGTTTTTTTCCTCCGTTTCCTCTGCCTCCAAGTATTCATTTTGCTGTGAAAAGGTCAATGGGTAGTGACTCATCTAGGGAGCCTTAAGCAGCAGATCAAGTGGGTGCAATTTCAGGTCCTCACATGTTTACTTCATGTCTCAGCACCAGAATTTTGGCACTTTGTTAGTCCCATCACATCCATCAAAGCTCTAATATCGCCACAGTCCTGCAGGTCGATTAAGTTGTTTGACCAGATGCCTTTGGGGGGTTTGGAGGTTTAGATTGAAGTTCCCAGGGGGTCAAGTGGCAGCTACAAATCTGGAAAAGTGTTTACCACTCCACAGGAGGCCAGATGCGCTCTGTCCTTGGCTTTGAAACACACCTGAGTTTTTCCCCTGACTACTTTGCTGTTATTTTTACTTTTTTTTGTACCTTTTCTTTATATAACTGTCCTTATTTCCTTTTGATTTCTACTTTTTAATTATACAGTAACCTAAAAGACACTGACATATTTTTAACTCATGTTGTTCTAAATACTAATGACAATTTTATCTTTGTCAGGCCTCAACTCCCCAGCGATGCCTGACAAAATGAATTTGTACTGAATCTAAATGGATAATGATGAGCTATAAGTTTGTGTATTTAATGTTAAACCGGGAAATGAACGTTTCCTTAGAAAGATGAAGACTGCATGATGTAAAACTTAAGCTTGACATTTAAAAGTTAAGCTTTTACACTATAAATGCACTTCTCATGAATTTAAACCGTTTTTTTTGTTTTTCTCGTGCAATATTATATTATATTATATAAAGAAGCAATATTCAACAATCAGCAGAGTATAAAGTTCAGGGTAAGAACTTCCAAATGGGTTCCCCTTTATTAAACTGTCAAAGAAACTGCAGCAGGCTATTTATCAAGGTAGCAACCTTTATGTGATGTGGCCAAATTGAGCATTATTGGCTCTGATCTGCAACATTGTCTGTTAATAGACTCCTTTAATCTTAATCTCAGTTTCTACAGTGAGACAGAAACAAAATCAATAGAAGTTCTGTTCAAACAAAATAGTTCTGGACTTGACAGCATGTTCAGTGACAAAGCACTAAACCCACTTTACACAGCTGTGCTCTCAAAGAGAATGCTCAAGGATGACAGTCCATCTCCACAATTCAGCCTTGTCAAATCTATTTGTGTCAGCACTTACAAAAGGTGTGAGCTGCACAGACTGTACAGGAGATCACATAAACTCACAAGCACTCAATGTTGCAGGAACCGAGATGCATTTGTTTCGGTCCGATGTAAGTGCAATGTTCCATCGAAAGCAGTAATTTTTCTAAAAATCCTTTCACAGACGTGGATTACTTTAGACAGAACCAAAGAATAAGCTCTACCACTGCAGTTGATGCCAGAGTCATTTCTAGTGGTCTTTCAGTTATGATGATACAGTTTTTAGCCAGAATACAAAATAAACTGTCATTTTCAAGGACATAGTTTCTACAGAGCAGCAGTAGTTGATTAAAAATTCTCCTAGGACTTGTGGGCAGGACCATTGGCACAGACCCCGCCCACACATCCTATAATCCCTTTGTTTACACTCTCCCCCACTAGCTTACAACCCCTCACACCCCCAACAATGTGCAACAAAAATGGATAGCAATATTGGAGTTATCCAGCCATAAAGTTTTAAGACAGATGCCAGGTCGGACAAGGAAAACGAAGACGTACATGGAACTAGTCGTGTACAAGTGGATGCATCAGAATGGAGCGGAGCAGGAAGGTTGTGGCCTGCTGTAGTAGCCTCTCCATGTCACACTTACAAGCTTTTACCAACGCCATTTTTTTTGTCTGCTCCTGACTCACTACAGTATGAATCAAGGAATACTCGGAAATGCAATTTTAAGCAGAATTTTCTTTATAATATACAGTATGTTACTGTATACAGTATATGTATATACTGTGATACTGTATAGTATGAAAAACACAATTTTCATCAATGGGTCTTCGATGCAACTTAAATGACAAGCTCTTTTCAGCCATAAATGTCTGTAAATTTTCTTGAAATGATGCTGCTTATGCGTTTCATATTGTATGTTTTAACAGTTTTGTATATTATCTGTCATGGCTTCAATGAAACTGATTAGTTGTCTTAATAATGTCTTAATATATTAGCAAATGAATCCTCAAAAGTGAGGTGTCTACATTGTTTTGAATCAATTTGTTATCCTTAATGTGTCCCATGTCATCTCAAATGTGTCTTTGTGAAATGTGAATTGAATGAGGTGGATCTGTGAACTCTGCAACTTAAAAGTTCTCACTAAGTTGGTCCAAAAGATTTTTTTTAGATTTATTTTAGAAAAGAAATCATTTCAATTGATTTTTTTTTATTACATCTGGTTTGCTGAGATGAATGTAATAGTATAGTCTCACAGCACCAGAACTATAGTGCTTGCAGAACTATCCCAGCCTCTGAAGCCTAAATGTAGAGAAAGAGCAATAAAACTGCAAGAATCAGGGTTTTAAAAACAAATATAACATTTGCATCCTGATACATAAAGATAATTATATTTTTTGTCATGTTGCATGGAGGGCTATCATTTGTTTTTCTCTGCTTGAGGGAAAAATACTCATCATGCTTTCTCAGATACACCACATCACACATCTTCAGTGTCCCTGTTTAACCCCCCTGCAGAATCCATCAGAGAGAAACTTTACCAGAAGGCAGGATCACATATTGTCATTTGTTTAGTAAGTTAAGAACTGGAAAAAACATTACCCGGGGTCGCTTTAATTCCTCCTGTTTTTTTTCTTCTCAGGCCTGAAAGATCCACTTTGAGAATAACTTTTATTTCCGTGAAACTGTCTTGACCTTGTAGAAATTTGTGTGATGGAGTAAATTAGCTTTGAGACCTGAACTGCGGGCTGGTTGTTGTTTTCTGCTTCAACAAAGTGTAATTCCCTGCAGCAAGGTGAGAGGAGGGGGAGAGAATGAGATAAACCTGCCACAGCCTGAGGACACAAGTCTTAAGATTTGCAGCTGCATGTAAAGGTGTTTGAAACCTCAATGTGTCACTTCTCCGTGTGATAGTTGCTGAGATGTGCTTCTGAGCAAGCAGCTCTGTTTAGCGGGATTATTATTTCTCACTTCAGCAGAACACAGCTTTCTTTCACGGCAGGAACAGGGCTTTTAGGAAACATATATTTGATCAGATTTAGATTCTTTTTCCATGGTAAAAATAGATTTAAAGGGTTTTCAATATTTATTTCTCCTGACATGTGATGCTTCTTTGTTATTACATATTTTATAAGAATCTGAAGCATTTTTGTCCTCTTACTGGCATTCCAGGTGTTCAAAGGCGGGCTGTCTTCTGTGTGGAAAAGACAACTGGGTTAGTAGAGGATCACTTTTGTGATCCATCCCTCCGGCCTGAGGATAACCACATCAGCTGCATCAAGGATCCATGTCCTGCCACGTGAGTCTGCTTCCCCACCAGATTGACTCCGGCCTCTCCATACAGAGACATGCTCACTTTAAACTATTGAAAACATAAATCTTTTTAGTGTTAAGCTGAAAATTGGTATTTTAAAAGTTATTGCTTCCTTTTTTCCCCCTCTTTTGTTATATAACAAGTTCCCTGATCCGCTCCATTCTGATACATCCACTTGCAGACAAATAGATCCATGTACGTCTTTGTTTTCCTCAGCTGGAATCTGGATCCAAACTGTACAGCTGGATAGCTCCAATATTTGTTGCACTGTTGGGTTGGGGTGTGAGAGCGTGCGGGAGAGAGTAACAAAGGGATAATGGGAAATGAGGGCAGGCTCACTGCGTGCCAACAGTTCCGCCCACAACTCAGAAGTGAATTTCTAATGAAGCACTGCAGCTCTGGAGAAAGAAACTGTGTTTAGAAAACAACAGTTTTTTTATTTCTTTTTGCCTAAAAACGGTACAATTATAAAAAATAAAAAAAAAGACCACAAGGAACACTTTTACAATAGATCAGAAGAGGATCGTAGTGGGAGTTATACTTGTTTTATATTATTTGTTACATGTAAATTAGAAAGGTAGAAAAAAAGGCAAACAGTCTACACAGTTTTTTCAGAAATATATCATTTTTGATGCAATATTTTGACTACCTACAACTTTATGGGCAGTGGCTGTTGTTTTTTTCTGGGTTTATTTTGAGGAAGTCAAACTTTCGCTTCTTGTCCTTAACAGCATCAGATTTGAAGCACCACAGTGGGTTCATATTCTCTTTACTGCAGCTTTATTTTTATTTTATTTTTCCTACTGCTGCTGTTGATCTGAAAAAGTTCAAAGACGTTGTGTGAGGCAAATCGGATGAATCAATGCAGGCGCCCTCTGCTTTGTGCTTTAACAAGCCTTCACCAGCATTTGTGTCTCTAAACCAAAGGATCAGACGTGATTACTGATTTCTGTTGCTGTAAATCGGTCATTTCATGCTTCAAAGGAATTTCTGTACAACTGTTTACTGGTTATGTGCTGCCTTTTTAGCAAACTTTGAATTTTGAGGCCTTCTTTTTACCAGTTTGGTATTTAATTGGTTCTTTAAAATAAGCAAACTTGGTCATCCTAAAAAGAAGAAAAAAACCTGCACAGCAAACTTTTTTTTGACTTTTTTTCTTTTGCTGAATTTGCCTTCAACTTGCCAGGTTTATTGTTTCTACAAAGACTTGCTGAAAATAATCTTCATGGTTTTAAATCATTATTTATGCTGTACTACATAGTGTGTCTAAACTTGTCCTCTTTCAAATGGTACCACATTTGTAAGAAAAATGCATTTGTGTGATGTACAGCAAAGTGGACTCTTTGTGTTTCATCCATGAAAAATTTTCCAATTCTTTTCTGCCAAACAGCGTATTCTGCAATCAACTCTTGCTTTGTGTTTGGTCAGTTAAATTATTGAAGTTTGAAAAAAACAGGACATTTTGCAATGTTCCAGTCTGGAAACACATGTTTGTTGGGCCTGATAAAGAAGGATTGTCATGGCATGTCTCCTAGCAGCCCTGTGAGATTGGAAATTGGCTGTGTTGTTTGCTCTCAATTCGTGGGCTAAGAACCTACAGCCATATTGTCCTTTAACTCTTAAATGCAATCTGTTGCAGACAAACTTTTGTAAGTGCCAGTGCTGTCAAAGTGAGGAAATGCTCTTCATGAAGACACCCACTCTGTGGCCTGTCTCTAACCTCCCACTGTGTATGGCAGAGTGCTGTAATTTTACGACAGAACCAGGGCTCACTCCAAATGTTGCAACTTTGTGTTGCAGCTTGAAGTTTCTTTATCCTGTTGGCTGTATGCAGATCAGTCAAATGTTGCATGCCGGTTGTTGGAGCAGACACCTATTACGCACTGAAGCAGGGCCCACCTGACAGAAAAAAACTTGAAGGTACTAGAAGCTCAAAACATGAGTCAATAACATCAGCTATAAAAGCTGTTTGGCTTTGGCACAGAAGGTTGGGCAAATCTTTTATGTTCGCTACCTGAATATGTGCTGCTCATCCCACGAATGCATGTTCTTTACAAATGTGGCTTCATTTAAAAGGGAGATAGACATGCTTTTCAACAGTGTAAGATTTGTGGTCGGTTAAGATGCTACAATAGCACAACAACATCAAACACCTTGTGCTATGTTTAGATCTGCAGGAAAAACCTTCACAAGCTATAGCTTAAGCAGATTGTTTTAATAATCAGCAGCAGAAATCACGACTGGCCTACTTTCTAAAGTCTGTCAATAGCGTTGGATAAAGGCAATGCATATGTTTTATTGGAGCAGAGCACATTAAAAAGGGGCCAGAATACATGGTAAGATAGGAGTGATGAGTGACTAAGAGGAGCTCTCAATCTCACATCAAAGACAGGTCATTTATGGATCTACATTGACAAACTAACTCCTCCATCATGTGCTATAGTGCGTGAAATATCTAGATTCACCGGCCTTTTTAGACTTCAGAACTGCCTTAATTCTAAGTGGCATCAATTCAACAAGGTACTGGAAACATTCCTTTAGAGCGTTTGGTCCATATTGACATGATTGTATCACACAGCTGTTGCAGATTTGTCGGCTGTACATCCATGATGCCAATCTCCTGTTCCACCACAACCTAAAAGTGCTCTATCGGATTGAGATCTGGTGACTGTGGAGCCCACTTGAGTCCAGTGACCTCATTGTCACGTACAAGAAACCAGTCTGAGATGATTTCAGCTTTATGACATGGCACCTTATCCTGCTGAAAGTAGCCATCAGAAGATGGTACATTGTGGTCACAAAGGGATGGACATGGTCAGCAACAATACTCAGGTAGACTGTGGCATTGGAACCATGCTCAATTGGTACTAAGGGGCCCATAGTGTGCCAAGAAAATATTCTCCACATCATGACATCACCACCACCAGCCTGAACCGTTGATACAAAGAGGATGGATCCATGCTTTTAGGTTATTGATGCCAAATTCTGATTCTACCATCCCAATGTTGCAGCAGAAATGGAGACTCATCAGTCCAGGCATCGTTTTTCCAATGTGTGAATTGTAGCCTCAGTTTCCTGTTCTTATCTGACAGGAGTGACACCGGGGATGGTCTTCTGCTGATGTAGTCCATCTGCCTCAAGGTTTGATCTGTTATGCAGTCAGAGATGCTTTTCTGCAGTCCTCGGTTGTAACCAGTGGTTATTTTAATTACTGTTGGAACCAGATATTTCTCTTTGTTGGGCCATTCTCTGTAAACCCTAAAGATGGTTGTGGGTGAAAATCCCAGTAGATCAGCAGTTTCTGAAATCCTCAGGTCGGCACATCTAGCACCTACAACAATGACACGTTCAAAGTCATTTCAATAATCTTTCTTCCCTATTCTGATGTTCCGTTTGAACTGTAGCAGATCATCTTGACCATGTCCACATGTTTAAATGCATAAAGCTGCTGCCGTGCCATTAGCTCATTAGAAATTTGGGTTAATGAGCAATTGGACAGGCGTCCCTAATAAAGTGTCCAGTGAGTGTACGTGTCAGGTTTAAAGACAACCTGACTTTATGCAATCATACAGACTTCTGTCCCACGTTGTTAAAAGCATGAACATCTGTGATTTCTAAAATTTCCTTAAATGTTAACCTGTAATTCATCATTGGATTCTCATCACATGATCAGCTTTTGAATACAAAGGCACCAAAGTGATTTTTTGAGGGATAACTGCACATCTTAAAAATTACTGTCTTTCTATCTGCTTTTCCTGATTTTACAAGTAGAGCTCAAATTTAACCCGTGCCCTTTTGTAATGAGAGCCAATCAGCAGTGGGTTGCAACACAAATTAGGTGAATTAACTCTGTATGTATTGGTATAGACCACATAACCAACACATTTTTGATGATTACAGCAACACTAATGATATGTACTGATTAAAACAAAACCCTACATCAAAGAAAATTCAGAAGATATGAGAAATGTCCTTTTCTTTTTCTGGCTTTGAGAGAAAAAAATCTTTGCAAAACTCATGCACAACAGGTTTGCTCAGCAACTGAGAGAAAAATAACCACTCAAAAATGAAAGCTTCGGGTTAGAAGTTTAGTTTCTTGTGTTAGAGGAAACTGATATAACTATTAGGTAACTAAGACTTCCTAGTTAAGTAATAATACCCATCAGTAAAATGATAGTACAAGGTAACATCCTTGAGATGTTTGTATTCATGAGCTGTTCTGCACACTATCAATACACCATCAATACCGAGGCAACTTTCCAAGGCTGCATTTCACAGCATTCTCCTGTCAATGCCTATCTCACATGAAGAATTTAATTGAAAATCGTTGTGTCCTTTGTGTCTCTGTGAGCAGATGGTGGGTTGGAGATTGGCAGAAATGCTCTGCAAGCTGTGGAAGCCTGGGCCTGACAAAAAGGACAGTTTTGTGCATCCAAGCTGTGAGCGCAGAGGAGCAGAAAGCTCTGGAACCCAGTTTGTGCGCTCACATCCCGAAGCCGGAGTCCATTTCCTCCTGCAGCACACTTATGCCTTGCCCAGCTGACTGGAACACAGGCAGATGGTCAAAGGTGAGTTCATTTTGCCTGATGTCACATCCCAGAGGGAGAATCAGGGGGTTTTACATCAGGAGAGAAATATATTACTTAGACCTTTTTGTATCCATTCAATTACTTTGGGAGAACAAATGTCATGTTCTCCAGATTTTTAAAATGCAAAGCTTTGTCTCACTCTTCTGAGAAGGTGTAGAAAAATGTTGGCTCGGATCTGTGCGTTTAGCTGAAAAGTTAACATTTTCTTTTCTACTTAAAAAAAAACTCTGATCTTTGGAAAAGTTTTGAGTGTCATTAAAGTTAAAAGTTCTCACACTGAGGCCTGGGATTATAGTTCTGCTTTGCTGACTGCTGTAGAAATTGGCCAGGAGATGTGTAATATCTCTCAATGAACTTTAACTCTGAACCAGTGTCAACTAAACGTATAAAACGTCCAGTAGATTTGAACAAAATGCCCGCAGAGCACATACAGTCTCATTACTTTAAGCTTTCCTTTGTGTTTTCATGCTGTTAGATGCTAATTTGTACAACAAATTTTCTTTTACATTTTCTGCCAAATACAGTTTATCTCATTCCTGCACCACTTTTCACCACAGGAGTTGCCATAAAAGGTTGTTTGGCTGCCTTTGGGAAACCTTTTTTTGTCTTTCCAAAGAACACTTTAGAATGTTGTGGAATTTCACAATAACCCTGCCGACTTCACCAAGTCCTTGAAAGAAAAAAATGCTTTACCCCAAGGTTATTTTGCCTTTTGTAAATCACTTGTATTTTTGTGAACTGAAACGATATAATTACAGAAACTTTAGGTAAATAGTCAACACATATTATCTTCACGCTAATGTAGTAGAAATTGTTAGAATGCTAATGTGTTAAGTTATTTATCACAGCTGGCTCTGCCTCATTACTCTTAACAAAAATCACAGCAATTTCCCAGATTTGATCTTGTGTTTTTTGTTACAAATTTATCAAAAGACTTTAAAACGCAATTCTTTTTTGTGTTATTAATTCATATGAAGATCCTTTTCTATCATAAGACAACTTAGATTAAATTCAAGTTTTCAACAAGTTGTCCCTAAATACTTATAAAAGCTTTTTTGCTATTCTGATTGCACATTCAGGAGGGTTTGTTGGTTTGAAGACCCACCCGATCACCTTTTGAACTACTTTAAAAGCGTTCCCAGTGGTCTTTTAATTATGATTATGCCATTTTCAGCCAAAAATAAAAAAAATGAAAAAAACTGTTGTTTTTTAGAGCATAGTTTCTGCTTGTCTTTTTTATCATCAGAAAAATTGCACATGAACATGTTAAAAGCACTAAAGATACAAGTTTCATCTGAGTGGGTCTTAAAACACATTTTCAGTTTAAAGGTCTGGAAAAATACTTGTAATCCTTACAGTTGCTGTTCTTTCATGCAGTGTTCACACACCTGTGGAAATGGAGTTCGCCAGCGTAACGTGACCTGCAGCAGAAACACCGGTGTCGACTGTGATCCCCAAAAGAAGCCTTTAGCTGTCACCGGGTGCTACATTCAAGACTGTTTGCAGCTTGGGGACAATTTTGGAGACAGTGAAGGGTCTGGAAGCGGCATGTCCAGCAATGAAGTGCAGAATGAAATCAACCCCATTCCTGAGATCAAAACTCCTCTAAAGCCCGGCACCGGCAGAGGCCAGTCAAGAAATCCCAATGTGAATTTTGACTTCCACTACCACAATAACATCGAACGCACTGAAGAAAACAACGTTCAAGTTGATGATTTTTATTATGATTATAACTTTATTGACTTTCATGAGGATTTGTCTGAGGATTTTAGGAGCAGTGAAAATAATTTAGAGGACAGCCACAGATTGCTTTCGGAGGTCGAGCAAACACAAAGCGTTGGAGCTGATGCTCGTGTGGACACTGGAAACACAACAATAGCTGCTTCAGCTGCTCCAAATGTTTCAGATATATATGATTCAAAACACAAGGAGCCTCAGAACATAACAGGAGACGATACAAAACATATTTCTACAACAGAAAATTCAAAGGATGCTAATGACTTTCTGTCAGAGGACTATCTGTTGCCTGTATCTAATACTTATTTGCCGCCATTGTCCAAAACGCCACGTTCACAAATAGCAAAAGGGGAACATGGAAGTGTGTTGTGGCCAGAGAGCATAATTACATCTGGGCTGCTTGTCACTACAGAGCATCCAGCACAAGATGAATCATGGGAGGAATCTGGGGATGAGACTGAATATGGATATGACGATTCCAGAGCGGAGGAAAATCACTCACAAGGTTTCACGGTGACTTCAGTGCATCCTGCCCCCACTCGCATACATCAAACCACCACAGACATCACATCCACCATGGAGATTAACAGCAAGTCTTTGTCTTTGGAAGAAAAAAATGATGTGAGATCCAAACCTTTAGACCAGCCAGCAGAAACAGAAATTCCAGTTAGGACCGGAATCCACCTTAAGGAAATATTTCAGACAACGACTGCTATTCCAAGTGCTTTTACACTGGATGATTTGGAAATGGATCCAAATATTCTGGAAGCTGAACGTAACTCGTGGGATAATGACCTCAGCACATTGCCTCCTCCGTCTACTTTTCTTCCGAGTTTACTCCTACAAACCTCAGGTAACCAGTGGGTATCAGAAAACTTCAGATTATTAACTGGAACAGAAAATATGCCTCCCACCAACACCAGGGGAGACACTCAACCTCCTGCAACTGACGTACTGACAGCCAGCGTTAAAGCAACCTCTACAAATCCTGCCTTTGGGAAAAAAACTGGAACAGATTCTACATACCAGCCTCACTTAATGTATCAAACTGAATATGACTACGGTGAAATCCTAGACTCCTCAACAGTAGGGAGCAACATAAGTCCTGATCTCATACACCAAGCTGCAACAAACACGCAAGCCACAACTCAGAGCAGTCTAACACCTGCATATCACGTGGAACAATTAACACCTGCTGTTCCCATTATCTCAACCAATGCACCAAGTCTGTGGCCACGTACCGTCCCATCATCTGTGGAGGCCAGCAGTGGAGTTGGGCACTGGGTAGCTGGGAACTGGAGTGCTGTAAGTGCATCTATTTACACACATTTACTCACAAACTGAGCTTACAAATGTAGGTGTTAACGAACAAGTAAATTTCCATTACTCACATTAAAACCAGTGTCAGTGTAAAAAAAACCTAGATTTATCTAAAGTGATTTCATATGTTAGATGCATTGTGTGCAACCAACCTGATATTTACAATGTCAGAAGGGGGGGGGGGGTTAGAGGGGCAATCCTTTTCGTTGATGAAACCTTTTGATGAAATCCACAAAATATATTTTGCAATATAATTTTCATGAGATATAGATTGTATATTTGATTATTGGTTTGGTGATTTGGTAAGTTGTTGGTCACAACAATGTTAGCTTGAGATGTAATAATAATAATGAGTGTTCAGGAACAAATCCCCTTAACTCAAATTTGATCCACACATTTTTAGCATGGTGTTACTGTTTTATAAAGAATTTATTATCAACAAATTTTGTATTCCTCCAATTCAATTTATATTCCTCCAAGATGCAATGAAGTCAATGTAAATTAACTGACAGTTATGAGACTGACTTCTTACGCAATGGAGACGCATCGCAGACAGATCAATGTAAATTCAGGGTAAGTTATATATATACAATGGGTTTTTAGGGAAAGTTTGGATCATGCTAATGAGATAGGGGTTTCAAAAATGTGTGTATTAAATATGATACAAATGGCCTTATAGGATTAATGATCATTTCAGAAAATGTTACTAAAGCACTTTATAGGGTTCCAGGCCCTGAAACAATATTTGTTATAAAACACGTGTGGGCAGTGCTCCACCAGCTGTGGACTGGGTGCCGTCTGGAGAGCAGTGACTTGCAGCACCGGAAAGGACTCCGACTGCCATTCATCCAAGAAGCCTCCACCAGCCCGACAGTGTTACCTTCGTCCGTGCTCAATGTGGAGGGTCGGAGAATGGAGTAAGGTGAGACTGTTTGGTTTATTATTCTTTCAAAATATAAATATTCTAATGTTGTTCTGGTGTGTCCAATGTGTGCTTGTCTTTGTACAGCATGTTTTTTTGTAATTTGCTTTTTTGTTTATTAAAATATGCAACTTATGCATATCTGATTGTTGGTCAGATATGCATATGGTAAGATTGTCTCATTTATAATCATTGGCTGAAAAACAGCAGATAGCCAGAGTGCTGGAGTCACGACTTGTGTACAAAAAACTATAATTTCATAAATCTATGTTAGCTGTAGGTTTCACATAATATTTAAAGTTTGTACTAATCCAGTTACTTTCACCATTTGTTTAACCAAAGAAAATGTCAATAAAGTATTTTTTCTCACCAAATGCTAGTTGTAAATAATTTGCCTTTGATATTTGCATGTTGACACAAATATATACTGATAAATGTACTTTAAGGTCCCTTTTTGTTGAGTGACAACGTGATATTTCCATTTGAAGCTACTTTCTCTCCACCCTTGTCGCACATTCAAGCCACCATTTCCAATGAAAAGTCTATGTTAATATGAATGTATCTGCATCTCAGGCTTCAGCATTCAAAACTTGCACGTTCATTCGCAGTTGCAGAAGTTTCTATGCCCGTGTCAGTATTCACTGAAATGCCAACCGTTTGAAAATGAATAATGGAGGAGAAATTCCTAAATTAGGTTTGTCTTTCCTTTACCAGAGTAGAGCTATTAAAGAAAACGCCTGGCGCAAGATTCACTAAATTTTCACACCTTCAACATTTGGCGTCAAGCCAACTGTAGATGGTGGAAATGTGCTATTAAATCATAGAAAAGAAGAAAAAACTCCCCCCTGCTTAGTGAGAACACCATGGGCTAATCACGCGTCAAACGATTGTGTGTTTAGCGTGTTCTCGATCGCGCGTCACGTCAGGTGTCTGTTGCTTTAGAAATGAACCCTGTATAAAACCATCTCTCTGTCGAATCACTGCTTCAGATGTGTAACTTCATCTTGGACATCTTGGATCACTCAGCCATTATCTCTCCGGACTTTCTGCCACCCAGTTCTTTTCGTTGGAACTCATTAAATCCGCACATCAAATCCGTCTGCTTTAAGCTCGTGGATATTTACATTGAGACTGCTGCTTTTGGATCCTAATCACGCCTTGCTTTCCCAGTGCTCCAAGAACTGCGAGGGTGGCTCTAAATTTCGAGAGGTCCAATGCTTTGATCTGAGGGATCAAAGACCTTTAAGACCCTTCCACTGCAGGGCCATGTCCTCCAGGCCACAATCACAAAATCTCTGCAACCTGCAGCCGTGTCTGGACTGGTACACCTCATCCTGGGGTCAGGTGAGTGACTGACTGGAAATGATTAGAGTAAATATTTTCAACTGAGTGATCTGCCTTTGCTTGACATGATTGAAGGGATGGGGGTGGTTGCAACAGCTCAGTTGGCTGAGCAGTAGTTTGACTATTGCTGGGTTGAGGGTTTAAACCCCAGGTTTGCCATTCATTATTTTATTGGGCAAGACAGTTGCTTCACATAAATAATATTCGCTTAATACCTAAAGTTAAGAAATGGAATTAAATGCGTTTTTCATCATGCTGAGAAACAAAGTATGGAAAGATAATATTTTATTTATTTTTGCTTATTTGTCATTCTTTAATGTATACACTGTAGTTAATATAGTAAATAGTTAGAAAACGTATTAAAACATCTTAAGTGTACTTTCAATCAAAGCCATGTGTCTGAAAATCTCAGTAAATGAACGTCTTGTAGAAATTCCCAGACATCTCTTGTGTTTATGTGTTTAGGTTGCAAACTTCTGAAGCACAAAATGTATGGCAACTGTAATTTGGTACTTTAGTGTAAGATGTCATTTTCTGTCTTCCTGACTTATGTTTTGTCTTTTTCACTCCTGTCTGTGAAAGTGATTAAGGCTTGGCACGTCTTTTCATGAATAAATGTTTGCGCATACAAATGACTTGCAAAACTCAGCTCTGAAATTATGCTCATAATTAACGATGCCTTCAAAAACGTACTCAGAACACAACCAGTCCTCAAGCAGCTTGAAATTTTCTTTTCTTCTATTTTTAAACAAAGAGAAGAAAATGGCATTTGGCAACATTGAATAGAGTAAAAAAAATAGTCAGAGATTGCAACAAGTAACAACCCATCAATCATGGCAATAACTCAACAAACTCTGAGTGTGAAAAGATAGTAATTGTACCTGTACCTACCTGACTTTCATTACCCTGAAATAAATAATAAAGGTTTTTCCTATAACTTTACATCAAAGTTCTCTCTCTCTGTTTATATATATATATATATATATATATATATACCTCAGACATCTCAGTTCGGATACATGTATATACATATGTGAATGTATATCCGTATATACATGTATGTGTAAGCAAGTGAAATGAAGGCCTGAAAGTTATCTTTGTAGTACCTTATGCAGAGTTGTCATTTTCAGCCCGTGTGACAGAAATTCCATCTGTCTGCACTTCCCTCGACTGTCTTTAATGTACTGTCAGAGGAATTTTGACACAATTCTGTGAGAAAGGTACCTGCATATTCAGCATCAGCATGCTGTTTTTCATAACACAACAATTTTGCAATGCATCTAGATGACAACTGAATTATAGCATTTACCCTAAAACCTGAAAAGTATTTAATGTAATTAGAACAAAGTATATTGCTTGATTCGCAACTTGGTTCTTTTTTTTTTAATTTTTTTGTTAATATGAGAACAGGTTAAATGTGTGCCCTGTCTGGTGTTTTGCTGTGCAGTGCTCTGAAGTGTGTGGAGGAGGTGAGCAGCAGCGCATTGTCACCTGTCCAGAGGAAAATGGATGTGAAAAAGACCTGCAGCCAAGCAACATCCAGTCCTGTAACAGCCAGCCATGTGCTCAGTGGCTGACTGGATCCTGGGGAGAGGTACAACTCTGAATATATTTTACCTAAATCCATTTTGCTGACTTTTTAAACAATTTAGTCATTTTGATGCACATTTCAACCCACAAATACAAATCTTTTTAAGGTTATTGTTCACTTTTTTTTTTTTGGGGGGGGGGGGGGGGGGCTCAATTATGACTTTCAAAACACAGATTTTTTTTACTAAACCAGGACCTTTATTAATTTTTCTCTGTGTCTTCAAAGTATTGTGTGTTTATTTAAAGACTTGGGGCTTTTGAGTACCGTAATGGAAAATGTATATTTTAAAAACAAAATAAATGATTAATGGCCTTTCTACATCACATACAGAAAAGTTATTGCCATCAGTTTTTCTGAAACCTTTTATGTAATAAAAGATTTGTTATGGCAGAAACCTGGAAGAAGAAGGTAGCAACACATTTTCCCCCACATGTGACAGAAAAAGACAGAAATGTGACATGTAATATGTCACAAATTCCTACTTTAGAAATGATAAAAAGATGAGTTGATAGATTAATTGATTTTAAAGCCAGACCAAATGAAAAATATGTGCAAATGTGCGGGTATGTGTGTAGAAACAACATGTAAGTGTAATTGTACAACAGCAAGTGTTTTTTTGGGCTGACAACTTGTGTAAATTCCTATCTTTTTATTTATAAGGAAATTATTAAAAGTCAATTGTGTTGTTGGCAGTATTAAGAGTGTTCTTATGATAAAGCCTATTACATACAATAATATAATTAAACAGCAAATAAAAGTCATACACCTACTTTTATTATCACATAAACATTTTGGTTCATTTTTACATATTTGAGGATTGCAACACAACATAAAGACCCACAAATATTTGTTGGTGGATCTTAACCATTAAGTTATTAAGTTGAGTTCATATCTCCCCCGTCTCTGTGAAGAGAACTGGAATATTGGAGTGAGTCTGGAAAGTGGTGTGGTACAGCATTTTACTAGATTGAAGAATAAACCAAATATTAATGCGATCAAAATGACTGAGTTTGGGATTGATCTTAACAAGACTCTTTGACAGTAAAAGCTGAATGAAAGAAAGTCAGGTTATTGAATGTAACAAACTTACTGGAAACGAGTGGCGATCAGCAGATGTTCTCTGAAAGTACATTACATAAACTATAGAATAAATATCACTTTCAAATTTATTGAATATTAACTGTGGCTCTAGGACAGCAGGTAAACTCAACCAGACGTCCTCAGTAAGCCGTAATTGGTCTGTGTCGGTCTTAGTCTACATTTCTATCACGACAACTCTCTCCAATCAGGAGTGAGCATGTTAGAAGGCCACACCCCTTCCACTGAAAGGGGACTCAGGAGAATCTGTCAATCAAACACTCCGAACGTTCACAACTTATGTTTATTAAGGCATCTGACTGGTCAGTTTATAACTTGAATAACTTTTGCTACAGCACAAATATCATGAAAAGAATTAGGATTATCAAGAACATGTTAATAAAAGGTAGAGCAAGAATGGCTATCATGACGAACATGATGACTGAGTAATAGCTGTTTATTTTTCAATAGAAGTCTACAGGATTTTGACTTCTTGGGACCAGCAGGTAGTACCTATTTGGAACATGAAGATTGTTGTTCAGTCCAGTTCTTATTTTACTGTCAATGATGAAAATGTGTGAAATTTTGAAGGGTTTCTAAAAAATAAATTTTAACAATTTTTATTTTACAGGAAAAATCCTTCAAATGCTATGCATTGTGGTCTGGGGTATATTCATCTATTGACCATTGATGCACTATAGTTTTTCACAGAAACTAGGGCACAGGACTTTGGAACTGGAGATTTGGAAAGCTCTACAAAACTCACTATATAGTGCATTAAGTAGTGAAGGGATTTGGACACAACCCAGGTTTTAGTTCTTAATTATCCTCAGCTGTTTCTATTTCAGGTAATTGACCCTTGGTATATTGAGCCTCTTGTAATTACTTCTTTGTGTCACATTACATCTAAAAAAATGTCCTTCAAACATCTTAGTTTAAAATTTACTTTGTTTTTAATTAATTTATTTACAATTAATGAATTTACATCAAAAAAACTATTCCCACATGGCATCAATGTGTAATGTTTTTGTGCTTGTGCCCAAATCAGGTTGGAAATAGAAAATCAGGCCTTTACAGAATGCATACATTTATAAAATTGTCCCCATACATTGGGGCTCTCTAACACTGCTATTACTGAACAATGAGTTATCTGTTTAGAATTGGTCTTGCATATCAAGTATAGTCCTTAAATAGACTCTCAAAGGGACTCTACCACCTAGCTGTGGTGTAATAGTAGCAGCTCAGACCTTCAAGAAGTTTGTCCTCAATTTACCTTTAAATCATTAGCTGATTATGTTTGGCCGGGATAGGCTCCGGCAGCCCCGAAAGGGACAAACGGAAGAAGATGAATGAATGTCCGTCAGTGTCAAAATGACCTCTGCCAAACCAAAACAGACTGAATGCTTAATTGAGGTGAAGCTTCTAGAATTGCACACAACAAATATGTTTTAATTTTATTAATTTAACCCATTGATGTCTGAATTTATTTCCAGCTGTGAAAAATATGTTTTGCTTTTATGCAAATGGTATGTTAAGTTAAGTTTGGTGCAGAATAGTTTGATGCACATATGCATCAATAGGTGTCAGTTTTGTAAGAGGGATACTGCAAGATCACACATCTTTCTGTGAAAAGATGGGATCTCTGAACACGTCATTCATACACGCTTCAGTGATTGTCAAGTTATATTAAGAGCAGAATTCATCCCTGCTTTAACAAGACCATACTGCTGCTTAAGATGGACTATATATATTACTGTGAAATACTGACTTTAAAGAAAATTAAAACACCATAACAACAGTAGTCACAAAAAATATCTAATTAGTTTGACCAGAAGTGGCAAAGGATTACGCAATTGCAGTTTGGGAACTTAACGATCTGTTGAGGGGAAGAAGTGGAGGAGAGATAAATAGAATTTATGCAGGATGTCATGTTTCAAATGGATCTGTTGCAACACACCAGTATCAAAAAGAGTCAAATAGGACTCTTTCACAAACTGATAATACTGAGTTAGCTATTATAAATCCTATAACTCATTTACACTTATAAGTCACTTTGTGTCAACTTCTTTGCTGATCAAAGTCAGAAAACTTTCTAAAGTGAAGCCGGCTGAGATTTACATTCCCTATATAGCATGGGAACAGATTATACATATTTTATCATAAGGGAAGACCTGAAGAAAGAAAGAAAGAAACCCGTAAGTTGGAAAGAGAATGGCGCCGCTCCGGTTCAGAGCAGTCTCTGGATATCTGGAAACATAGCCTATTAAATTATAAAAAAGCTCTGCGTAGAGCTAGAAGTCAGTACTATTCAACCTTAATATCAGAAAATGGAAACAATCCAAGATTTCTTTTTAGCACTATTGCTAAATTAACTGGCAGTCAGAGCTCAGTAGAACCACATGTTCCTGTTTCTCTCAGCTCTGATGATTTTCTTACATTTTTCGATAGTAAAATCTCAAATATTAGACATAAGTTAAATCAAGTTATTCCTACAATCAGCCCAGAACAGGCTGAAGTGGTAGAAATGGAGGCATCCATAGAAACGTCTGTAACATTGGACTGCTTTACTGCTGTGGATCAAGCGGAAATAACATCAATTATTACGTCCTCCAAATCCTCAACGTGTCTGTTAGACCCAATTCCCACTAGACTTTTTAAAGAAACTTTTCCCCTAATCAATGATCCCATATTAACAATGATAAATGCCTCTCTGGAAACGGGTTACGTGCCACAGTCTTTTAAATATGCAGTTGTTAAACCTCTTCTGAAAAAGCCCAGTTTGGATCCTAGCGTGTTGGCCAACTATAGACCGATATCAAACCTGCCCTTTATTTCTAAAATCCTAGAAAGAGTTGTAGTTAAGCAGCTTTACTGCCACCTACAGGACAACTGCCTCTTTGAAGACTTTCAGTCGGGGTTTAGACCCCACCACAGTACGGAAACTGCACTAGTTAGAGTCTCTAATGACTTGTTATTGGCCTCAGAAAAGGGTCTACTTTCTATTCTTGTCCTGTTGGACCTCAGTGCAGCCTTTGACACTATCGACCACAGTATTTTACTCCATAGACTAGAGCAGGACATAGGGATCAGAGGATCTGCTCTCCAGTGGTTTAAATCCTATCTGTCCGATAGGTATCAGTTCGTTAATGTAAATGGACATTCCTCTCAGTGCACTCGAGTCAACTATGGAGTCCCACAGGGCTCAGTCTTGGGACCGATCCTGTTTACGCTTTATATGCTACCCCTAGGAAACATAATCAGGAAACACAGCATTAATTTTCATTGTTATGCCGACGATACGCAGTTGTATTTATCCATGAAGCCTGACCAGAATGACCAGATAGAGAAACTGAACGCTTGCATCAGTGACATCAAGACCTGGATGACAATTAATTACCTCCTCTTGAACCCAGAAAAAACTGAGGTCATTATACTTGGACCTAAAAACCTCAGAGATGCTCTGTCTGCTCAGATAGTCTCCCTGGATGGCATAAGTATAGCCCCCAATTCCACAGTTAGAAACCTTGGGGTTTTATTTGACCAGGATTTATCATTTAAGGCTCACATATCTCAGGCGTGTAGAACTGCCTTTTTTCACCTGCGGAATATTGCTAAGATCAGAAATATACTTTCTAAGAGTGATGCTGAAAAACTCATTCATGCATTTGTTACGTCGAGGCTGGATTACTGTAACTCCTTGTTAGCAGCGTGTCCTAAGAGTTCCTTAAGAAGTCTCCAGCTTGTTCAGAACGCAGCAGCTAGATTGTTAGCTGGAACTAGCAGAAGAGATCACATCACTCCTGTGTTAGTTTCGCTCCATTGGCTCCCAGTTGATTCCAGAATCAAGTTCAAGATCCTCCTGTTAACCTATAAGGCCTTACATGGAATGGCCCCGTCCTATATTAAGGACCTCATAGTCCCTTACCATCCAATGAGAACACTTCGCTCGCAAAATGCAGGACTGCTTGTGGTTCCTAGAATTAGTAAAAGTACGGTTGGAGGTAGAGCGTTTAGCCACCAAGCCCCTGTCTTATGGAATAAACTCCCAGCTCATGTAAGAGAGGCCGACTCAGTTTCTACATTTAAAGTTAGACTGAAAACATTCCTCTTTGGACAGGCTTATTGTCAGACTAGTTAGTATTCAGAGATTATTTAACTTAATGTTAATGTGTTTAAATTAAACTTAACTATTTCTTTTAAAAGGCTGCTAGAAGTTGAAGCTGGGGTAACTATGGTGCACTGGGGTTCTGTCTTCTTTTCTTTTCTACTTCTACCCTTCCTCTCCTCCATTCCTGATCATAATTTATCATTTAGTTCTCCATGCCTCTGTTTGGAACAGTGCGATTCATGTATTGTCCCTCTTTTCCTCTCCCCTCTTGGGGAGTGGGAGTGCTTCCAGACTCCAATTGGCTCATCCGTGCTCCAGTTCCTGACCGTCTACCTCGCCTTTGCTCCACTCCTACACCTGGCTGTGGTTCCTGTCTCTGGCTCATCTCTGGCTCGTCTCTGCTCTGTACCTGACCGAGTACCTCGTCTTTGCTCCTGCTCCTGGCTGTGGTTCCTGTCTCCAGCTCGACTCGCGCCTTTGACTGTCCCCACAACCACGACTGGATGAAGCTCGTCTGCTGGACTTTATATATGTAGTTGTAGATTTAGATAAGTTAATTCTTCTCTAAGAGTTCTGGTACATCGCCTGTCCGTCCTGGGGGAGGATCCCTCCTTCATGTGGGCACCCCTGAGGTTTCTTCGTTTTTTCCGGAATCCGGTTTTTTGGGAGTTTTTCCTTACCGCGAAGGGGGGTCTAAGGGCAGGGATGCCAGTATAGCTTAGTCAGTTTGTTAGTTCATTTTTGTATTTTCCTATTGAACTCTTTGTATTCATGATCCTTTTGAGTTCATGTTTTACTTCGAAGCCCATCGAGACGACTGTTGTTGTGATTTTGGGCTATACAAATAAAATTGAATTGAAATTGAATTGAATTGAAGAAAAGAGCAAAGGATGATGACAGGAGGAAAGTCAGTGTAGGATCAATCAAAGTTATTTAAAAATCCAAAATGCTGCCAGCTGAGTATGGTGCAAAATAACTGGGCATTTTGGTAAGACTTTATAATAAGGGTCCCTTTATTAATGTGAGTCACTGCATAATCAAGCATTAAAGAACTAATACATAAAGTGCCGACTTCCACTTTTATGCATTACTTTGTATTACTAAGTGTATTATTTAACGTATTCATTAGTAGTTAACTGTAAATTACTTAGCCCTACTTATTGCATTACTAAGAATTATTAATGCCACTGCTTTGCCTCATGCATGCATCCACATATTAGTTTATATATAGTAATTACACAATAATTAACTATAGTTAATAAACTAAAGTTAATAATTGTCAAGTAACCTTTGACTAAAGCTTATGAGGTTTGACAGCATTTATTAAGGGTTAAGTCAGGCTACAAACATAAAAACGTACTTACCTTTTGCTTACTAATTCTAACAAACGACCCTAGTATATTTATTACTTTTCATCAGGAATTAACATTATATTACACTTAATAGCTTGAAAAATGATATAGGCACTCTAATACTGCAAAGCAATGCATAAAAATATCTGTTAAGACTTTTTTTATTATTATTTAATGCTTATTTATCAATGACCCACATTAATAAAGTGATCCTTATTATAACATGTAACCAGTATTTTCTTTTTACTTTGAGGTCTAGTGGAGACTTTAATTACAGTCCCTAAGTAATTGTATGTTAAAAGTTAAACATTATTCTTGATAAATGTAACTTCAAGTTAGAGTACAAGATTATTTTTACAGTGCAGATGTTGTAAAAATCGTAAACAAGTATTTAGCTTTAAATAAAAGCTGCTGGGAAACAGGATTCCCAGATCTCCAGTGTGGTAAAGTGTTCAATAAGATGTTGGGCAAACCTACTTCTGAACCTACTGCAAGTTTTTGGTAACTTGTGAGGAATGTTTTACTTTCTGATGTAATTGTGTGCAGAACTTTTCTTATTAACTTATTTATAAAAAGTTGCTCTAGTGTAATATTCCTAACAGTCTTTGTTTTGTCTTAATGGACATGAGCAGCAGGTGTACTACTAAATTGTGATATAAAAGAGCCAGTTTCATTTGCCGACCTACTGCTGTTATGATGAAAAAAATGCATATGCAAGTGTAATGCAGTGGGGCAAACGGTAAAAAGAAAAAAATGTCACAGTGCATGCTGTAGAAGGATTCACGCCCCATAATCCAAGTTCAAAAGCACTGCAGACCAAAATGGCAGGAATTGTACAGAGCAGGGGAAGTAAGATGAGTGTACAGGCATGGGAGGAAAAGAGCAGCTGTAGAGGGCAGAAGAACATGAAAGGATGTGAAAGCAGCACTGGAAAAAGAAAAGAGAAAGACGGAAGACATTTATTAAAGCAGGGCTAATTTGTTGTCTTTTAGGTGACCCCTAATAAGAAAAGTAACTATTTTAATTGAGTTTTCAGATTATTTTAATGAAAGTTTTGAAGTAAAGTTTACTCTTATTCTTCAGAATGCTTAATTACACAGATCTTACCCCGGGGCTGGTAGCTGGTCAGTGCAGCCACTGTTCTGACTTTGAGCGGTGGGGGTCTACTGTGATAGATCAAAAATAGTTTTGCATATTTCCCTCTTAGGTTTGGTCCTGTAAATAAAAAACATAACAACACAGAAAACAAAGACGGATCAATTCAAGTCTTTTAAGGGAAACCAGAAGTTAAGTTTGTGTGCGCTGTGGAAACTGAAGCTTTGGGAATGTTTCTGTGCAGTGTTCAGCTTCATGCGGTGGGGGTGTCCAACAGCGACTCATCAAATGTGTTGACACAAAAGCTGATACTGAGGTGGATCAAGGTCAGTGCCACCATGAGCTGAAGCCAGTCGGCAGCCAGAAATGCAACACACAGGAGTGTGAGAGCGCCTCCCCAAGTAAGTATGTTCAGACATTTTACCTTAGTCAAAGCCGCCCTTACAGGTGGACACAGGCAGAACATTGGCAAATCTGTATGGGGCACATTAGTTATCCGCATTAATTTGTAAGATCCTAGACCAGTGGTCCCCAACCTTTTTGTCACGCGGACCGGTACAACGCAAGACACGGGGGGGTTTGAGGTGCAACGCAAGACACGTTTACCGTGGACCGGGGGTGGTATTTTATTTTTAGTAATATTAATAATTAATTAATAATAATAATGAACTTAAATCCACTGTGTAATCATGTGCAACTTTATTAGCGGTGTCCTCGTAACCTGACACCAACAACAGAACATCACATGAGCAACATCGTTTCTACCCCAACCCAATGCGACACACTCTGGTTGCTATGGTAATGTTTAAACATCCCTTCAAAATAAGACAACACACAAAGTGCATGAAAAAAGCTTGTTTTTTGCTCATTTTGGTTGTTGGGTTTAATTTTAGTGGGGTGTATCACGTGATGTTTGTTGCCGCGACTTTGACGTGCGTTAAGTGTGACGGATGTAACAGAGAGAATCCGGTCACTTTTAAAATAAAACGTTTTTTTTTCCCGAAAAAAACAATAAAATGGAAATTATTTTTTCTTTCTGTGCGTCCCGGTGCCAAAATTTCCCCCGGCCCAGTACCGGTCCGCGGCCCGGTGCCAAGTGTCCCGCGGCCCGGTGCCAAGTGTCCCGCGGCCCGGTACCGGTCCGCGGCCCGGTGGTTGGGGACCACTGTCCTAGACCACTCTGTAAGCCTGTAGAAAGAAAATGTTCATACATATTTTTCACTGTGGGCATGCTGCAAGTGACAGGTTGTAGTAATAACTTTACACGTAAGGGGGAAGAAGGTTTAGAAGCAGGCATGTCATACAGATTTTTCAGTTTTTCGACTATCCTTAACCCTGTGCAGTGAGCTTATTAGTTCAAGTGAAAGATGGGCACCCCTTGTGTATTCCATGTTCACTGTCGGGCAGTTAGAAATTAGGAAATTAGACTATTAGAGCGTGGTTTGTCTGGGCATCCCATAGGCGTCCTACGGGCGCTAACATGTCACCTGTTCACCTCATGAGTGCAAGCCAGTGCACAGAACTTACTAATGGCTACAGTGTTGCATACAAAGACGTCACCTGTGCGTTATAGCTGAGTGTAACTTACATTATCCTAAAGTTACGCTGACACTGCCCTCTGCAAAGCATGTTCAAGCTGCCACTTCCAATGAAAAATCAGTGTAAATGTGCATTCAGGCTTCTGTTCTAAAAATTCTAGCATTCAAACATTGCTATGCAAGCTTCTACAACCATTTTCAGGCTCAATGTGCAAAATGCGTGGCCATTCACCAAATATTTGATATATCTGAATAGAGCTGTGACAGAAAAAGCCTGGAGCAAGATTCAAAGATTTGCACCGGCTCAACTGTAGGTGGGGAAAAGCACTAGTAAACAGTTAAACAGTGGAAGAACAAAAAGACGATGAAGCCCCTCCCTGCTTCTCCAGTGTTAACGTCATGGGCTAAACACCCATTTAAGAACATTTGTTTGTCGGTTTTGTCGTTGCTTTACAAACACTTTGCGATATTCATCACACGCATGACAATGGTACGTTCCATTTTCATGACTTCCCTTAAGATGGCCCATGAGCCTTACTGCAGGACTCACATGCAGCTCCTCCTGTCTATGAATCTCAAGAGGCCCGGACAACCCAAAACCCGTAAAACCTTACAGGTCAGGCCCTTGTGACTTCGGCATTATCAGGATATTTTACATGGTTTAACACATCACAGAATTTTTTTTCTAGAATTCATGGGACCTGCACATGGATTTACTTGAATCACAGAATGAAATGGGAGAGTTTTTTCCATGTTACTGTAACTTTGCCTGGACAAATATCACAGTTTATTTCAAAGACGTTGCGTAATCCAATTGGACTTTTTCTACTTCCAAAGCCAGAGGCAGGAAGAACATTTTTCCTTCCGTCAGATTTTTCAAGTCTATTCATTAGTGTTGTAGGTAGAAATACGACTCCAAATGATGATGGATTCATGTGTTTGGTGATCACAGTTGCTCTTTGATTTTAAAGCATGTGAAAATTGTCATAACAGCAGCAAACCTAAAATGAAAGAATAATAAGTCGACTGACATCCAGAGGGAATTAAAATGTATGACCAGCCAAGACGGTGCTTGAAGTAGCATAATGTGGATCAGTAATTTAGGCCAATATTAGATGTGTTTGGGGGTAAAGACTTTGTAAATGTAAATGCACACACTGTTAAAGGATTGCCTTCCAAATCCAAACATTAAGCAGATCAGGAAATGCCATCAAAGATGTGTGCTGATGCTCTGGTGGGAAACATGTCCCACTTAATGACAGCTTATGTTGTTTACTTTTTTTCCAGTGCAGCAAAGTTTGCTGCCAGATGTTAGCATGAAACAAAGAGGAAGTGACACCCCAAAACTCTGAATATTTCTAAGAGACAGAACAGAATGGCTTCCTCACGCTTGGCTGGTGGGCCATTAGACACCTCACATGCTGTGCAGGACTTTGTTTTATGTTGCGAGATGTTGAAAGGAGAGAGGAAGGGGAAAGAAGGAGAGAAAAGAAATGAACCAGACTTTATACAGAAGGACCTTTTCAGCTGCATTCACACCAAACATGATTCGCGCATCTAGAGGTGGGGCACAATCTGGACAATTTGCCAGTCCAATAGAACACAGAGTCAGACAACCACACACACACAGGGTGTCCTTTACACTTATGGGACATTTTAAAGCCACTAATCAACCTATGACGCATGTTTTTGGACTGTGGGAGGAGGCCGGAGAAAACTAAAGCATGCATGAAGACAAGAGTGCTGACCGCTACCCCCCCCCCCCCCCACGCAGCCCATTTATAATTCTTTCATTTATATAAATTTGCATAAACTCATAACAATGCACGAAAAATAGGTTTTTTTAAAGATCTTTTCCTTAACTTGGGGGCACAACAGAACTAAGGTTAGGGGAACGTCTGCAATCTGTAGCCCCAGAACTGCTGCTGGCTCTTTTTCGAACCTCTCTGGCCGTGTGTGGCTTCATAAGAAAATAAGGTGAATTGTGTAAACAACTAAAGAGTTTTTAATTAAAAGTTAAGTGTTACTTGTACTGAGTATCTTGAGTGTAATTCTCTAAGCTATAGGTAACTGTGTAATGAGTTTTCTTTTATATTTTGACTAAATGCTGCCTCATGCAGAGGTGATGGGTGTTCACAATCAGATAGTGAAGAAAATGACATCTTAAGCTTTAATAAACCCTTAGTTCTACTTTTTTTAAAAGTTGAAAACCCCTTTTTCTAATTCCTTTATTAGCTTTGTCCAAGTGGGTGCAAAAACATTTAACTACTTTTTAAGCTGTCCCTAATCATCTCTAAATATTGTTTCAATCATTTTGTTGGGAACTGTGTTTGGAAAAAGGTTCTGTGAATTTTCTGTCACTGCTCTTAACCCTGCAATGCCCACTACATCAAAGAATTGACAAAAAATAAATTATTATTTAAATTGGGATTTTTTTAACCTTTTGATGACATCCATTTAAAATAATATTAGTTTTAGATGCGCAATGTTGACTTGAGTGTTTAGGAAAAAAGCACTTTATTTAACCACTGTCTCAAATTTGCTGTATACATTTTTAACATGATGTTAATATATTTTAAAATGGTCATGAAGTTAACAATGGGAGACCAGAGAGACTTCTTTGTTAGTTACTTAAACTCGCAGCTTGCATTTTCTACAAGCTAGTATGATCAAACAGAAGATTGCTGTATTTACTTACATTAATATATTTGTTGTTTTTCCAGTTTAGTAAAATTGTGCGTTGTTGTTTTTTTTTTCTATACAAAGAGGTGTGAAAATATAGATGCTAATCCTCCTCTTTTGTATTTAAACCTTTTAGTAATTATAGATTTAAGTTGCCGGTATTACAAGAAGCTATTTCTTTCACGTTTCCTTGTAGTTCCGTGGCTATGAATCTACTGTCAATAATTAAGTGCTCTAGAAGTGTTTCGCCTCCTGCTTGCCAAGCTGAGAAGGGTAACTTTTTTCTGTTTGTCAGTTCTTACTGATGCATTGAGTTGCCATATAGTATTTTAATCCAGTCAACGAATGATTCCACAAACTCAAACAAATGGAGTGCAACAATGAGGAACTTCCACTTCACTCTGTCAAATGTTTTTCCAGCATCCAATGAGAGTACGGTCATTTCCTGGTTTTTAATAGCAGCAAAGTCTATTATGTTAACATGTCTGCAGATATTGTCACTAGATAGTGTCTGCCTTTAATAAATCAGTTTGATCAAGGAGAATTATGTGAGGAGTTATTCTTTTTTTCCACCATTCTCTGTGCTAGTGCTGCATTGATTAAAGAAATGGAAAAACAAACAACACATGGTGAGATATCAGGATTATTGTTGAATTCTAAGAAAGTTGCCCTTCTTAGAATAAATTCCTCCAGAATTCTTTCTCTGAAAACATTTACAGAAACGGGTGCATGATAGCTGATAATAACTGCATGAATGCTGGAACTTCTGATATCTTTTAAAATAGATAGTCTAAACCAGGGTGTGAGTGGTGAACTGGAGAGAAGAAGGTAAAACCCTTTAGTGTTTGGGTGACATGAGCGCCAAGCGGCGCAGAGACCCAGATCATTCATGTACTGCTTTAGAATACTTGCAGACCACCGTGTGCGCTGGTATGCTGCTGTGCTGAGTCTGTCAAGTTCAGGATCCAGAACTAGGTTGACGTCTCCTCCTATAAGAATTGTGGAGCCATAGTGAACCGAGAGTGAGGGGAAGAATCTGTGAAAGAAGGAAAAGTCATCAATATTCGGGCCATAGATACTAGCTATGCAGAATTCAAGCTGATGTGTAAATGATTACAAATCTGCCTTCTAGGTCAGTAACTGTATCCTAATGGGTAAATTTAATATTTTTATTAATTAAAGCACCAACTTTGTTTTGAGTTTTAACTAGCAGAGTACATGAATGAAAATTAGCTATATGGTCTTTTAGACCATCCAGGTGATTTAAAAATTTCAGCCACTTTCCCCCATAGGCAATTCCACGCACATTCCAGCTAATAATGTTAAGAAGAGGCTAAATAATGCACGTGCCAATTCATGTGCGAATGCACTCTGCGCTGCATTTGTGAATTTGTGTGCGTGAACGTTTCCAGGCTGTGTAAGGTGCGTTTTGCGTGTCTCCTCTGTGAGCCTATGTGAGATAATTACAGTATGTCAGCGTGTGTGTGCAGGATTGCGTGTGTGTGCCCGTATGCGCACCCGTTCCGTGTTTAACTAAATGTGTTGTCTTTAGATGATTCAAATATGGGGAAGGGGGGAAAGGGGCGACTAGCAAAAAGGAAAGAAGAAGAGAGGAAAAAGAAAAAACAAAACAGCACAGCCACGGGGTGATCTCTGGATCCCAAAAGAGCCGGCCGTCCACCAACAGTTTGTGCACAGCGACCACAGCTCGGGACCCGGCGCTGAGGTGTTTCTTCCTCAGCAGAAAAAGGATCTTCCTGCCCCGCAGTGTCTCCGCCGGAAACTGGTCAATAATGATGAAGTGCATTCCCCTCAGTTCCCAGCCGCGGCTCTTCACCAGGTCCTTTGGCCTATAATGCTTGAATTTAGCAACAATTGGTCATGGACGCTGGTTGTCAGATCTCCCTCCTCCAAGTCAGTGAACCCTGTGAAAAGGCGATCTTCTACACCTCCTCCTTTGGAAGCTTCAGTTGGGCCTCCATTAAGGATTTCACCATAGCCTATGGGTCTTCTCATGCCTCCTCTGGAATCCCCGAGATGACCAGGTTGTCCCACGTGCTCCTCGCCTGAAGATCCAGGAGGGTTTCCTTGATGGATTCTCTTTATGGAGAATCTCCACCAGGTTTAAGCGGCAATCAAGACTGGAGCGCTTTTTATCAATGGAATCCAGGATGTCACTCATGCTGATGCCTGGAGAAGAGGCAGCCCAGGAGAATCGTTGGGTCGGCCACGTTTGGAGAAAGGTGTGGTGGTTCTCATCTTCCCCATAACACAGATGCTGTAATTGTCGTTGTTGACTTTCTCCAGGTCCTCCAGGCTGTCAAAAGCGTATTCTTTTCAGATTTTGTTCATTTACGGGATTATTTTAATATGGCGATATAATGAAACAAGATCAAATTGTTTGTTCAACTACTTACGCCAAGTTGACTCACCACACTGTCTGGTCTACATCATGACTCTCAGATGAGTTATGAGACCCAGATGAGTTATTTTCAAGATAAAGTTCTAAAAATTCACCAAACTTTTCATGCCAAAAGGTAATTATTATTTGTTTTCATTTTTTGAGATTTCACAGAAGCAGCCATTATAAAAATGACCAGGAAACACCCTTCTACTGCCCCTAGTGGAATGATGATGAACTATGGAGCATAAAACATAAACCAAGTTATACAATGGGCTTTTATGGAAATGTTTAATCATGCTAATGATTAAACATTTCATTAGCATGATTTTAATGAACATTTTAATAATGAGGGGATTTAAAATGAAATATGAAACGAATGGTAAAAAAGGGTAGAATGAAGCAGCCTCTTGAATTAACCACATAACAAATACGTAAGAGATTCTTGTAAAAAGAAAAATAGAATAAACACCTTAGTTGTTTAACCTTTTTTAAATATTTTAAGACTCTTTATGTGGGTTTTGAATAACACATATGCCTAATAGGCTCTGACAGACTTGAAGGCTGTAGATCACCATTTTAGTTGCACAACTCAAAAAGACAGTTTTTGTAAATGTGTGAAGCAGCATGCTGATATGACTTGGTATTAACACGCTTTTCCCTGTGGGTGGTAAATCTGACTTCCGTAGCCTCAAAAGTCTTTTTTGTTAACAAGGCACACAGAGGATGAGTTAGGTTTTTTTCACTTAGACAAGGGGGAAAAGGTTGAAAGCAAAGCAACCATTCACAACAGGAAATGATAGCCGTCTGCGTGAAACGCATCTATGGATGCACAAATCCTACCTTTGATTTGGCTTGAAATAGACTCTGTAATGCTGCTCCTAAAAAACTTTTGACTTGAAGTCAGTTGGAGTAAATCTCTGGCTTTGATGTGCACGTCTCTTTGAAGGCTGTGACTGAGATAGGCTCCCATTTGTGCAGCACATTCCAGGTGTGTCCTCCTGCTGCTGGAGATGTTTGAAGGCGCACGTTATTTTCACCGAGCTGCTTTATATTACATAGGTGTCCATCACATCCCCTAATGAGTGAATATCAATGAGCCCAAACATTATCATCAGTCACTATAAGATTAATTAGGAATGCTTCTGCAGCTGTACTCAGAATATGGAATATATCAAAGGCATAGGGAATGCTAAGAGTATTGGGGAGTTTTTTACACTTCTACGTGGGTTTTTTTGTTTGTTTGTTTTTGAGAACAAATATTCTGAAAACAACTCAAATATATTTAATAGTTAGCATAACCTTTGAAGTGATGCTGTTATGGCAATGCTTTAATCCAAATCCTGATCTTTACCTCTCTGGCTCACACTTTCTTTCTCTCTGCCTGAATGACCCTGAGTCATCCCTTCAGTTATGCTGCTATAGGCTCAGACTGCTGAGGGTCATTTCAGGACAAACTGGGTCTTTTCTTTGCCTTTCGTTCTGCACATCCCCTCCTCTTTTGCTTTCTCTCTTACCCACAAATGTGATTTTTCATGTATCTAAGTTGTTTATTTTAATAGATGTTCTGATGGTTCTGTGTTCGTCTGCTTCCTCTTCTCTAATTTCTGCAGTCTCTAACGTACCTCCTCTTCTCTTTTTTTTTTTTTTTTTTAGAACAGATGGTCAAGTATTAAGTATTTTTGTCTTTGTTTGTCTCTTTCCTGGCCTCGAAGACTTTAACTGGTAACAGCAGATGGTCAGCCTCACTAAGGCTTGTTTGGATGAGCAGGTACTTTTTAAACTTTTATTTAGAGAGGATTCCAGTCTGCACTGTTGCCTTTTTTCCTGCTCAGTATAGTGAAAACCCTTTGATGGAATCGGTTGTCACATATATGGTTCATTAGTGTGCAGTTAGGACAGTCTGGCCTTACTGGAATTATCTGGATTTAGTTAAATCATAATGATTTGGAATGTTTGACATGACTTGGATTAAACAAAGTTGAAATATTCATTCATTCATTCATTCGTTTGAAACTATTTTCCGTCGGCACAAATCCTATAATAAACTGGATTTTTGTATTTTTGTCGAGAAATCTACTCGACTGAGTGCCGATGATGCCCTTATAACAATTGCAAAGCTTTTTCACTGAATTCTTTTGAAATTGTCTCAAATATTTGAAATAGTAACATCATAATCAGAGTTCGTCTCCACTTGTTTGTACCTTTTGAGGTAGGAGCTTAATGCTGAGCTCCAAGCTTTTCCTTTCATGTGATGTAGATAAAGCAGAAAAAGAATTGAGAGGGATAAAGTTTAGGATTTAAATGTTAAAATACAGTCCTTCAAGACATACTGTATGTCTTTATAGTGTTTGAAAATGAATTTGAATACAATTTTTCCCTTCTATTTCCTCTTTTAAAGATCCACTTTAAAGAAAATCTAGATTTTAAGGTTTATGCATTTTTTGTAGCATTTTTCTCATGATGGAGGACATTTGTAAAATAATTAAAACAGAAAAATGAATTTTTTGAATATTTCTTCATCCAAAACGATATACTGTGACTATACAGCAGGACAAAAGCTCCCTGCTCTGCTCCATTCTGACGCACCCACTTGCAGACAACTAGATCCATGTGCGTCTTTGTTTTCCTTGTCCGAGCTGGAATCTGGATATAAACTGTTCAGGTGAATAGCTCCTCTATGTTGCTCACCATTTTTGCTGGACTGGTAATGTTAACTAGAGGTTGTGAGGGGCTTTAAAGTAGTGGGAGTATTGATTGGTATGGGGGTGTGCTTGCTCCACACCTACAGTCTCTAAGATAAACTTCTAATGAACTCCTGTTGCTCTGCAGAAACTATGTCCTAGAAAACAACTAGTTTTTGTCTGTTTTACTCAATAATGTCATAATAATAATTAGAAGACCACTGGGAAAGCTTTAACAATAAATCAATAGATGATCGAAGTACCATTATTTAAGAATAGTGAAGTTACAAAGAAGACAACAATATTAGCTGCTGTAAGTCAGCCAGATGCTGCACTGCTGTCCTGGTATTTATTAAAAAGGTTTCTGAAAGACTATTACTCGTTTCCCTCACATTTAGATGGAATCAAACACGCAACCCAACAATTAACATGTTTTTACGCAGCATTTGGTTATTTCTGTTAACTTAAAATTAGGTTAAATTTGTTAGTTTAATTTTTTTTAAAGTACAATGGTCTTTCTTCTAGAAATCACAGAAACAGGTTTCAGTTTTTCATTCAGTTCTCTGATGTGGGACACAGCGATTTGTTGCCATTTCTTTTTATTATCAATCAGATAAGAAATCAGTCTTTCTCTGAGGGCAGTCTGCTGGAAATCGAAAGCAAGCTTAGCTGGCATTTTGAAAGCATGGAGACACACAAGTGTTATGGTTTTTTATTTTTTTAAGATAGTTGATAACGTGGCAGCAGACAATTGAGCTTTTTTTTTCATTCTGAGTAAATCACCATCTGTTTTTCCAGCTTTGTGAAAAGGCAAGGTTGTTGTTTTAGTTTTTTTTAAATGTGTGGCAAAAGCATTGAAATATCATGTAAATACACAAAAATGAAATAAATATAAAACATTTCTAACATTTTATGGATTCCGGGTCATGTCATATTTCGCTCTTTTGTCTTAGTTTCTTTTTTTAATTAAAGTTTAATTACCAAACTTGACATCCACCACCTGCTATGTTTGAAAGAGTTTGTTCTTGTTCCACCAGAATAGCTAATAATGTAGTTTCCGGGTTAATTAAACTCACTGAATTAGTTAAAGGCTGACAAAACTTAGAACATTGTCTCATCAGAACTTTTTGATCAGTCTCAAAAGCGTTCAAAGTCTGTCTGCTCTACAAGTGAAAAAAACATAAACCAGTTGATCAGGGGCTCAGATTTGGTAGTGATATATGCATGGTGCCCTTTTTCATTCATGAAAGTGCCAACCATTTGAAAATTGATCATGGAGGACAAACTATTAATTGCAGTTTGTGTCTGGACAGAATTAAATAAAGGGTTGTGTCACGAATGGCATCCAGCAAAAAAAATCTCTACAAAACCACCGCTGCAAGTGAGTGTTCACATTGGCTGTGGCGACCCCTGAAGGGATACGCTGAAAGGCGACAAACAACAACCTGGACAGAATTCTACGACACCAAATCTTATATAAGAATAGAGTTGAGAAAGAAGACGCCCGGAGCAAGATTCAACATTCTACACCAAGCCTCTTCCAACTGTAGGTAGTATCAGGGAAAACAAGTCCAGTGTGGACACCATATGCTGAAGGGGCATTCAAGAACCTGAGTTCAGCATGTTCATAAACACACTACACATGACCAGGTTGAATGTAGCTCGACATTTTTAAATTGTATCAATTGAGTCTCTGGAAAAAACGTGGTAATCTGTATGTGAGAGATTTTAAAATATCTCTCAGGAAGTCGGTCTTTTTCACCTGCTGTGAAAAATCTCTTTTGAAGTAAGAACAGCTTCAGGTTCAGACTTTTAAGACATTTTTCTGCATTGAGATTTTACTGGCTATCATGGATGTCAAACAAAGAGCAAAAAACAACAACAAAAAAAGGATTTTTAAACCTGTATATATATATATATAATATAGGTTTATATATATATATATATATATATATATATATATATATATATATATATATATATATATATATATATATATATATATATATAAAAGACTGCTACAAATTGGTCCCTTCAGTATGGAAGTGATTTTGTAGCATAATTAAAAATAAAAGTCAAAACCAGAAAATGCAATCCCCTCTTTGTATTTTTGTTTTAATGACACAGAATAAGCGGTTTTTCAGTAGAAATGAAAAAGCATTGATTGATTTTTACATTTTAATTTTGATTCATTTGATGCAGTTACATTGTGAAAATGAAAAAGCATTTCTGTTAATTCGTTTTAATCGTCAAATTAGACATTTTATAAATGAATTTTGCTACACATTTACCAGAGAACCTTTTAATGAAATGTCAAATACCATTTTCTATCATTTAATTAGGTGACAGAATAAAGGCAGTGTTGAGAAGAAGAAAAAAGCATTTTGAAATATTGCTTTTTCATTTTTAATTAGAGTCAAAAAATGCAGCTTCATTTTGAAAATGAAAAAGCATTTCTGGTATTTACTTTTATTTTTAATTATGCTACAGAATCTCTTCCATAGTTGTTGTTTTCAGATACATTTCAGAGTTTGGTTTGGAACAAACAGACTCCGAATTGCCATGAGCCATGTTGTTGAAACAGGCTGTACTTTCAATTTTTAATAGTCAAAAAAATCAATTAAAGATACAATTGGTAATGTTTTTAAATGTCAACTGAATTTTTATACAGCACACACTTTCAAGTATTGCACCTCTGCTCCATTTAACATGATAAATCTGACGTATTAACATCATTAGGTAACCTAAAGCTGCAGTTTTAATGAATGAAACTGTGAATTGAAACCTCCTATAAAGTAGTGAGTATTTAATACTATATTTTCACCAGTAGCCATTCATGTGACTTTTAATAAAATCTTGAACCCTTGTTACAAAGCGACAACAGTAATTTATTTATTTTAAACAACTGACGAGTGCTTGCTTTTTTCTCTAAATGCAGGCTTTTGTGAGAGAACTAGAGTCGAGAAGCGCTACTTTGATTGCTTTCTTCCAAAATGTGGTTTTGTTTTTCAACCTTTTTTGAGCCAGGGCACACTTTAACCTTGACAAAAATCCCGCAGCACACCAGCATCCCAAAAAAATAAAAAAAATAAAAATAAAATGGAGAAATTCATGGTCTGTATTGATCGACAGCACCCCCCCTCAAACTCACATGGATTTTTGTGATAATTGTGGCAGAAAAGGCAGGAAGTTGCAGCTGTTTTTTCTAAGAGATGAAATAAAAGTTTAGAAACTGTTTGTTTGTTGTGGTTTCAAGACGTTTCACAAGGACGACTCATTGTGCGCTGTCTCTTTAAGCCAATGCATCATGGGAGATGTAGTGTGAAAACTGCCGAAAAAGGGCAGAAAGACTCGCGTCTCTGAGCTTCATTGTTTTGTTCACTTGTTCCACGGTCTGACACCGGACTCTGTGGAAAGCTACACCGCTAAAGACGAGCTTTAGCTGCTATTTTTGTTAGAACTGAGCAACTTTTTGAGCTAAATTGGAACAAGGAAGTGAAGACTTTAACCACTTCTGATTGGTCAGACTGATGACATGTGATTAAGCCTTCAAGAATGATTGGCGGAGACAGTTAAAGGTGCGGGACTTTTCCGCAAACTGTTATAGCTGCAGGTAAATCGCGGTACCGTCATTCCTATCAAGATGTCTTTAATAGAATTAAATAAACACAAAGAATAAGTAATTTTAAGATCTTTTATATTCCTAACTACTCAGTGTTTTATCAGGGCCTGTTTGGATGAACAAAGAGCTGATATCCTGGAGATGGAAAATGTTTTTAGACCAGTTAATGAGGGCAATTTCCCACGGCATACCTGACCATCTCCCGCGGCACACTAGTGTGCCGTGGCACACTGGTTGAAAAACACCGCCCTAGCGTACGTACATTAGAAGTGTCACTCTTGCCTTCAAACCAAGAGTCCCCTGCTTCCTCCTTCATCAGAGAAGTTCTAAAAGTCATCTTCTTCCAGAAGAGGCTGTACTGGCGCTCTGCAGAAACTATGTCCTAGAAAACGCCACAGGTTTTTTATTTTGCATATAAATAGCATGATCATATCTAAAAGACCACTGGGACCACTTTAAACATATATCAAAAGATGATTGGAGTGGAACTTTAGTGGCTAATTTTGTCATTCGAACAAATCACTGACATTGTGAGAAAAACAAGGACTTTGAAAAATGTAACAGCCCGGAGTCACGGAGAAACTTTTTATAAGTTTTTATCATTTTCCATTACCTTCTTACAAACACCATCTAAGCACCAGAAGTGACGTTAGTGTTATTCATTCAGCACACTCCCTCTTAGTCGAGTGACAGACACTGATTCACACTAAGCTTACTCACAAGCTACATGGAGGCAATTAAGATTTTATGTAACCAATAAATATTTATGAGTGCAGAGCTGTTGTTTGCAACTCAACAGGCAGCAAGAAGAGTGAGAAATGAGTTACACACCTCTGACGGTAGCTGTACTGTTTTCACAAGAAAAAGACAAATTCATTTTTGCAGTGATCTCAAGTCTTACTTGGCTGGAGACTCACTGAGATGTTATATTTACCTGGAAACTGAAAAGGAAAATAGAGCAATCAGAGAAAAAAATAATTGACCTCTCAATAAAGTAATTTGAATATGAAATCAACTGAAACCAAGTGCAGATCATTTAGGAACACTTGGCAGTCCTGAACTTCCATTAAGTAAACAGCAGCCTGAAACCCTGAAACATTATTTAATTTGGCTAAACCTCTAAATCACATGACCGCACCCTTCATCCGACCACTTTCATTTGAGAAAAACCAGTGGATACAGGTGGAAGATGAAATATCAGATTTCATAGAACAGTGTTGCCCACGTACATTTAAAAGCTTTTTTCTGGAAGTACAATGTTGACCTCTGTTCTGTCCTTTTACATGTCAAATCTTTTTAGGAGCTTGCTGATGGTTTCAAGATGTAGGCTGTTCCAGAGAGCTTGGGAATTCAGTTTGTTTGAGGAAAGGGATTTTTTAGGACTAATAACTAAACTGTGGAAGAAAGGTTGGCTGTGATTGCTTTGGTTGTGAGGACAAAGCTGGATATGGACCATAAAACCTTACAATGATGATTGTAAAGAGGGCTGAATCACATAGGGCTGAATTATAGATATATGTCCTGTCATGTGTTGTTTTTAGTATTACTGCTCCCATTCCAGTATTTAACAAGCACCTGTCTGTTGATTTTGTGTCAACAGGCGTCCAGAGGACAAATCTTCAGGAATTAAATGTGTCAAACTACTTGTCTTTGACTGACAAAGAGCACTTTTCTTTCCTTAAAAGAAGAGTGCTCTTTATTTTAGAATTTGTGAAGCTACAATCTAATGAAAGCTACTTGTAAGTGGTCAAAAAAAAGAGGTCTACAACCCCTCCAAAGTGACTCTCTGGATGAAGATATATCAGATTTCAGCAATTTTCAAGAATAAGAGTTACTAAATTAAAGATTAAATTTCAATTGGTTGATACATTTATGGCTGATGCGCGCCGAAAAATGAGGATGAACTTAGTAATATTTTTTTTTACATCTTTGCTGACACGAGGCCTCGTTCTCTCTACGCTTCCTCCAGATTGCACAAATTTCAAATACTCAGCATTAGCTGTCCAAGGGGGAGTTGCTAAAACATATTTGTAAATTTCTTCATATACTTTTCCCGCTGGATCATAAACCAATGAATTCATTTATTATTTTCAAGTTAACAGCATTAAAAGTAGAAAAAAGATTAACGGCTCACCAAAGTAGACCTAAGACAGAACAAGATAAAAATTAAAGTCTTGTGTTGTTTAAAACCTTTCATAGGAGCACATTAGCTGCACTGATAATCCTGTCTTGCATGGTAATTATTTTATTTTGAAAGGAAGGCATACAACCTTTTCAAAAGTAAAAATGAATTTCACATTCTGAGAAAAATGCCTGCTGTCTTAATATTTCTGATTTTAAGCATGGTAAAAAAAAAATGAATTTATGTTTATTATAAAAGTAACAACATAATGAATGCAAAGTGGTATCTAATATTCCTAAAGGATAAAATAAGAGTCTGAGGCTCCTACTAGGTTTTGATCAGAAAAAACAGGCCCAAATGTCTCTTTTACTGTTAAAGGTTGGAGACCCCTGCTATAAAATATGTCATAATGACATCAAATTTAAGAAGTTTTAGTAAAACAAAAGTTCTTTGTTTTTATTGCACTGAAAGAGGATGTAAGGCTATACGATGGCTGCATAGTTGTGTGTTGGCTGTGTGTGTAGATCTTTCACCTTCATTAACTTCAGACAGATCCAAAGCTTGGCCCAAATGCTTTAATATAGCTTTATAAGCACTATGGATTTTCAAAATACACCCAGTCAGTTCGGACGTATTTAAATGACTTAGGTGTTCGAATATGTATTTGTGCTCATAAATCACTAAATCTTGCAGATTTTGTCCCATGTGAGCCAGTATGAAATAACCCAAAAAGATCTAGATAGAAATTTTGTATCATTTTGGTGTCTTTAGGCATATCTCTTGAACAAAAGAATTCCAAAAGTGAGATAATAATAATAATAGGGTATTAAGAAGTCAGAAAAGTGAGCTCATCTGAGGATAATCATCCTGCGTGCTCCTTTCGAAGGCTGGCATATTTTACTGTAAGTGTGTATTATTCAGCAGAAGGCTGAGCTGTTTGGCATCAGCTGTCGAGTGAACTCAGCTAAATATTACCTTCACAGACGGCAGAAGCATCCTCCTCCCCAAACCACAGAAGAGATCCAAGTTGCATGTTCGAAAGATCACTGTTTAAGCTGCTGTAATGTAGCAGATGACATTAATAAATGAGTCCCTCATTGCCGTTCAGGTTTGTTGTCATTGAGAAGAGAAGTTTGCAGCTTCAGAGACCGACGCATCTTTTTTTGAAGGATTTTCTTTTGATCCAGAAAGCTGCTCCAAAGCTGTGTTCAGAAGAGAACACGCTGGGGTCGGGGACAGAGTGAGAGGTTCCCATTTCAATCCATTTGCTCTCTTGCTGCCATGTAAATAAATATATTACCTTTTTCTGTATTGTCAGTCAAGATTTCTGACTGGCATAGAGTTGGATCAGCCTGAATGATTCTCCAGCAGACAAAAATGTAAATATGTGACCTTAAATTCACGCTTTGCATAAGTAGCATTGTGATTTAAATGACCAAAGAACCCATTTGAGAACAGCCACTCTGGTGCACATTATGATATAATAGCCGTCTGCTAAAAGCTTTAGCTGCTTTGGAAAAATCAGTACATTTTATTTTTACCTGTGCAGAGATTCCCACAGGAAGGTGTGGATGTTTTGTTCAGCTTTTCCTATCCTCGGATGACCCTGAACTTTACATTAGTCCAGCCAGAAGTGACACGCAGGGAGAAAGAACAGGATATATGAATTATATTTATTAGGTATGTTCCTTGCTACAAATGTTTGATTAAGTGTGGTATATTTAGACATGGAACAAGGACACAAAACAGAGGGTTTTGTCAGTGTTTAAACTCAAAATGAGTGTATTTTGTATGATTAACAGCAAGCAATGGGGCCAGATGGACACAAAGTAGAATGTTCCTCAATATTGGTGCCACAATTGCAATTTTATCATCTGTACTATTGCTTCAATTTAAGTACAGCAGGAAGAAAATGGTTGGCATACCTGAATATTATTGGAATAACAGGTGGCTTAAAAAATCAAACATCTATGACAATGCTTGACTGTTCAAAGATCTGGGAAGAAAAATGTGTCTAAAAGGTTTATTTGATGTTTTCACAATTTCAAAACATAAGCAACTAATAGCTTTAGTCACTTACACCTATATGGAGGGGTTGACTTGAGGGCCGTAGAGGAATGGCTGGGTCTTAAAGGGAACGCAGGTATGTCTTGCGGTTCCCTTGTGGCTCATGTGGTCACCTTAAGGGACGTCATAAAAATGGACCATTTCAATGTTGTGCGTTAAGTGTATCGTGAAGTATTTGTTTAAATTATGTAAGTTATCTCCCTTTGACATAAGCTCCTTACTGACCGTGCACAAATGCTGCATGAACAGAGTGTGCACAGGATACACAAATGCCCGTACAACATCCGATGCCGACACAAACTAGGCCCTGATTGTCTTATTTCCTAAGTTCTAAAGGTCAGGGTGCATCCAGGAGTGAGCGCTTATCACTTGAACAGCACTAACGGGACCCTTGCACAGTGTGTTAGCTGAGGGAGGGGTTGAAAAAAAGTAAGAAATTTGTACAACCCACCTGTGTTTCACTTATTTCACCCTTACTTTACCATTGCATGTTGTAGACGACTTCCAGATTGAAGCACATTTTAAACAAAAACTTGAAGTAAAAGTAGGGACAGAAGTTAGGCCCCATTTACCCTTGTGTAGAACTACCCAACCTTTCTGCTTCCTTATGCTACATTTACATCCCCTTGGCAACGTGCTTTCAAGTGACCACTTCCAAAGAAAGGTCTATGTAAACATGCGCAAAAACATGTTTCAGATTTGTGAATCCTGCATTCACGCGTAGCTACCCAATACCCAAGTCTCCTTTTGGGCTCTACGTAAAAAAAGGGCCAGCCATTAAATCAGTTAAATTTTGACCATTCAGGGACTTGGATTTGGTGATGACTTATGGGTAGCGTCCCCTCTAACTGTTTGAGAATTGATCATGGAGGAGAAATTAATAATTGTGATTTGTGCACGGCCAAAATTCTCTGTCACCATGTCTTGCATTTATCGGAATAGAGCTGTGAACGAAAAACTTGGAGCAAGATTGACAAAATTTTCAGACCAGTGCGAACACCATGCTAAAAGCACATTCAAGAACCTGGGAACAAACCGCTCTTGCCTGGTATGAACATAGATTTAGAGTTTGGTTTTTATTTTATAAACCCCTATTTAATATTGCACACTTTGCCCATGAATAGTTGTTTTCCTGTCCCAGATTTGACCATGTTTGAAAAGCCCAACGTTTATTAAGGTCATTTTACCAACATGGCAGCAACCTGGTAGCAAAATAATGTTTTTTAAATCCATGGTAAACTATGTGGCAACATCTGACATCAACTCTTTCACTGTCGTTGACTAAAGCTCAAAGCTTTTATTGCCCTGCACAGTTGAAGGATGTAAAGGCATTTCAGTATTTGCTTGGGCTCAAGCAGACCTTCAAGCCTTCTCTGCAATTCCCACCAAGGTCCCTCCTCCTTCAGTCTCTGTAATGAGAATGTAATTTAAATGAGATCCTCCATGCACTGATTCTGCCACTCAGCTCCGCTCACACCAAGCCACACAAAGCTTTGTGAACCCACAGGGTGGAGCAGTGATTATAGGGGCTCAGATGTTTACTGTGCCGAGAGCGCTGAAGTGTATTTTTCTGTTTGTGGATCCCAGAAGTCATCCTCTCTCTCCTCTCACTGCCTGGAAATTGAGGCAAAGGGAAATTTGATTGACAGTCAAGCCGCTATGTAGTGTAGTTCCCGATAGAAAATGATATCAGGGTCCTTATGCCGGGGAAAGGGAGCTTGAACTTGAATGTTTCAGTTGGATGGAAATTACTAGGTCTATCATAATTCAGCAGGCTTTGGTTATGGGCACGTAAACAATCTGTGAAGTGAGGGGAATAACAAACATCCGCTGTAATAAATTTGAGTCCAGCGACTCTTATCAGATGATGTTTAATTTATGCTTATGTGCATCCAAGTTGTGCAAACTATCAGATCCACTGCACATGCTTGAAGCTGGTAAATACTTTCCCTTGTTGTCCGTAAAGCATCATTAATACCATGTTCAAGAATGTGCTAAATGTTCTTCAGCACAGTTTAGCATTACGAGAAACTTCTGAAATGACCTGGGACTTGCACCTGTTGACCAATCACGAAATTCAACTTTTCTGCACCGTATCAGCCACTAGGTGGCAGCACACAGAGACTTTTGGACTATAATTTCAGGAATTAAACAAGTTTATTTTAAACTGTCGAAGATTTGGGGAGGGCCAGCAGTCAGCACCTTCAATGCCCCATTTGTTCAGGTAAACAGCAACAAAAAGTTTACCCTTTAGAGAGAAAGTTCACCTCTTCCTGCATATTTTTGTCCAGAAGATGATGAAGCAAAAGTTTGTTTTAAAGAAACTAAGTCCAAAGTCTAAATAGTTAAATTCCTCTGGTGTCACCTTTTCGTGTCTCAGCTCCTTCTAATTTCTTCTCTATTTCTCTTCTGCTTCATCACATTCTTAAAAATGATCATATTCACCAAACAAATTAAAGGAAACTATACTTTCGTTGCTGTCCTAAACAGTGGAATAAGATATATAAACATGTGAATTATGGTATTGATAAGATGTCCGCGTTGAATATTTTTTGGATTGCTCAGAAAAGGGTTCCTACTGTTTTGGGAGGTTTTATATTAGAGGACTCTGGACCCAATAGTTTTTTTTTGTTTGTTTGTTTTTTGTTTTCCTAATTGTTCAAGACCTTGGTGGTGTAAAACTGAAGGTTGGAAGTTTGTAATAATAAAAAACTTAATACAACCACTTTTTTAGTTGTATTTCAATCTTTTACTGTGCCACAATATCACAAATTCTATTGAAGATACCTCAAAATGAGGCTCTTTACAGAAATTAGTAGGTAAAAAGAGGTTGCAATTAAACATGTATCAATTAATTACAGGTCACAATTAATAAATCATACAAAAAGGAATCCCATGACAGCACTAGCAAATATTTGCATGAAACTTTCAGGTTTAGAGTTTTGTATCTCTAAGCATAAGGTATATTCAAAAATGTCTTTTTATTTTTTTTAAATGCCATTTGAATGATGGATGTGAAATATACAAACAAAAAAAGCAAAAACTGTATTCAACTGACGCTCTACTGTTATTTAGCATTTCAAAAAGATTAAGTGCTGCAAATATTTTAGGATTCATTGATGTTTATTTCTCTGCATTTATTAATAACTTTAAATGCAAACAATATACTCTGAAAACATCTTTGGACTATCTAAATGAATTTGCATATATTGGCTTTTTCTCAGAAAGATCTGTATTTTGGGGAATAATTGAACCTGCAGGCTTCACAGTCTGGTCTCTTCTAAAGTGCAGCAATAGCGCTGAAAGTCTTTTCGTATGTTTTATTCTGCCGGCTATATTTAGCAGTCTAATGCTGTCTTGGTCCTGCCAGTTTACTTCATATATCTTTTAAATGAAGGTTTACACTGCTATTTGTTTAAATTTCTCATATTTTCATATGTAATCCTTTAATTGATCTACAAAACAGTGGAATGCTTTATGTTACACAACCTACACATTCTTAAAAGGTTGTGAGCATTCATTTAAATACGCTGTTTCCTGAAAATGCTCTCTTTCCCCTTTTTCTTTTTCAAAAAAAAAAATGCATTCATTGCCGTTAAAGCTGGGGTTTAATAATCTTATTATACACCCAATTATTTGATCAAGTCAATGTGAAAAATGCAATATTGATATCTGATGATGATTCCATTTTCTTTGATGGGAGGAGCAGTTTATGATTCCAATAGCCAAACGCTGAAACAGCTGCTCTGGAAGTGGGAGGTGCAAATTACCTTGAAATGCCTTTTGTACGACAGAGAACACAGTCGGTCACTGTTAGTACCCCTTAAAATGCTTTCATTTGCGTATTTACTGCATACTGCTAAATTGCATGAAACCATATTAGCATAACCCTGGATGTACCATCTGCCCTCTTTTACTGTGTACAGATCCACTTCTGAAGCCACATTCACATCGCCCTCGGCAACGCCATTTAAGCAGCCACTTTCAATGAAAAGTCTGTGTAAGCATGCGTAAAAGCAAAACTTTGGGCTTCCGTGTTAAAATTTCCCGCGTTCATGCGTAGCTATGCAAGTTTTTTTACGACTGATTTCAAGCTCTACAAGTAAAACGTGTGGCTATTGAACATGAGTTGCAGGTTAAAGCAGGTCAAACTTTGACCAATCAGGGACATGGATTTGGTAGTGACACGTAGATTTATCTGGTGAGGACAGAGACGACAACAAGCCAGACGACATCTTAAATTAAAGATAAACCGAGCCCACTCTCCTGACATGATGGGAATCCATATGCGCCATTGCAAGGATGCAAGTAACCAAACTGTTTCCGTTTTGTGGCCAAATTGCGAGATTTGCACCGCTCTTAAATTCCGCAGCAAGCGTCTATTTTAGTAAAAAGTAGATAAAGAAAAATAAGCCCCTCCCTGTTTGTCCAGTGTAAACACTGTGGGCTAAACGTATATTCAAGAACGCGCCACATGCTCGTTGTGTACATACATAGTTTAATGCTTGCTAAAATGGAACTTTTGTCTGTCTGTTTTCTGTACAGAAGCAGTTTGTCTTCGTGATCGCCTGACTGCTCGCTTCTGTCACACTCTCCGCCTGCTGCGCCGCTGTCACCTCTCCAACGTCCAGTCCCAGTGCTGCAAGACCTGCAGCCAGCAGCAGCAGCAGCAGCACAGCTCACCACTGAGGTGAAGAGGAGCTCATCCTATCCTTCATCCACAGAGTTTGCACCACAGGATAAGAATGATAGAACAATCTGTTACCCTGAGCCTTCTCCTGAACCAGACTTCCCCAGATTCTCTGAGGTTTATTATCTATCAATATGCAAAAAAACAGAATGTAAGTATTTGTACCTTTTATATCACAAACGTTGACGATGTATTTGTGGCAGATGAATGATGTTAAAAGATTTACGAGCTCACACTGCACAAACATAGCTGTAGAAGCACCACCTGCTAACCTTTCAGCAATGACAGCAGCAGCGGCTGAACAGTAATTTAGACAAGATGTGGTACAAGTGTAATGAGGAGCAAAAAGGAAGTAGTGCAGAGATGCTTTGTCTCACACAAAAAAAAGGCCCATTTACTACAAGCCCCTTTCCTATTCAATGATTTCATTCTTTTTTGGTAAAAACATTGGAACTGCTTCCTCAAAGGTCTCCCAGCATCAAAGTTCAGATGGCTAGACCTCCACCCTATGGTTAAAAATAAATTACCCTTTAAAAATCACAACATCTTTAAGTAACCAGCAGATTTTTGCAGGTAAAATTTCCTTAATGATTTCAGTAAAATCGTAAAATGACAGCTTTTTAGTTTGCTTCTAGGAAGAAAGACACTTTTTTCTCTAATGAAGCTGCAGAGAAGTTTTGCCTTTTTGCACTTAAATCTTTTTTTGCTAATGGGTAGAAAGAGCCCATTAATAGATGTGACCCACAGAGTCAGTCAGCCATTACAGGAAAACACACCAGACAGATATGTGCTTCTCAGAGCAAATTTACCATAAGTCAGTCTACAGATGCTTTCCACTACCTCCAGCAAAACAGACAGCCGTGCATTACACTCAGGAATAGGGACCGATGACACCTTTCTGCAGTCTGTTTTCATTCTTCTGAGTTTGGGAGATGAGCAGAGTACCTCGTGTCTTTACCAGTATGTGGCTTTTCTTCTTTGTCTGAGCTGCCAGATTAAGGACCCACTGTTTACCAGAACCACATCTGAATCATCAGCAGTCAAGTCTGAAAGACAAATTGTGGTGTTTTCTGTTGTTGGTATGCCGCTCCCTTTCTACCGTCTCCAGAGCATCTATAACACTTTACAACACAGAGGCAGCCATCTTTTTTTATTTGTTCAGTGTGTTAGGAGGTTAAAGGCTATGATGCTGCTCCAACACAATCCTGCAAAGAGAACTGCACTCACCACCATAGCTTCTGTCTTTCACAAAGTCTACAGTTTCCCTCTATGTAATGCTGATGGACTTTTCATGCATGTACCACAGATGTATAACATATATATCACCATCCGGTGCACATATTACATTAAAATAACCTAATTGATGCACGAATCACTAATGTATTGCATATAAACAGTGCAATAATCACGCATGTTCTACGTTGTTTTACTTGTTCTTTACGTGGTTTATTTGTACTCATTCCGTGGTTTTAACAGGGTTTATTTGTTATACATGTGTGAAAATTTCACATAAAGACCACAACTTTTCTCACTTTTTCCAAGTGTATTCACATATGACCAATTTTCATCCGTGGAAAATGCGCAACATGTACTTAGTGGCTGTGTGACACGGCCTTTTAGACTTGCATCTGCAACTTGTTTGGGATTTGTTAAGTGATAGACTAAATCGTTGCCACAAACAATAATAGGAGCAAACAGCAGTTTGCAAATGACAATGTCAGGCTGATCTCCACTGGTCTGTCTGCGGTGCGTCTCCATTGCTTTGACACTGAAAATAAGAGCGTTCATTAATCAATCAAAATGTTTACAATGCCCCCCTCAGGTCTTCGTCTCACATCTGTCCCTCCACAATGCAATGCAAGCTTTACGCTGTTTGCAGTTCAGTGACGTGTTGATTTGACTGCAAAAGGCCAGAGAAACTGGACATAGGTCCGGGTTTCAAAACAGAACTTCCTTTGTACTTGTACAAAATAAAAATGTATAGTTTTTTTATTTTTATATTTAAGGTGACGCGCCCATTCGATAACGCACGTAAACATCACGGAAAACACCATCATCTATTTTCTCCATGGATGATGAGAAGCTAAATTTTGAAGGTACAAAAACAGAATTTATGATGCAAAGCATGCATTGTACAAAACTCAGAGAGGATGTAGAGGGCATGGACCCCGATCGCCAAAGCTTTGAATGAACGACTCGACACGAGGGTGGCAGGACAAACCACTCCCCAGGAAGCCAGGGGGGAGTGGGAGCAGGCCAGAGACAGAACAGAGCCACATTTCAACTTTAGTTACTATGACCACCATCATGCTAATTAGGCCCTAAATTATCCAAAAGCTTTTATACCGTTAAATTAGATAGGCGATGTCTAACAAACAAAAATGGGCCTGCAGTCTTTTTTCTCCTTTAATAATTAATTTCTAATAAATCTTACAACATCCTTTCTATGTGCATCTATCCTTCCCTTTTCCTGCCATAAACACTAATCTTTCATCTTAATCAGTGACAAATTGTTAAATGGACTAAAAGGGTTATTTTGCCTTTTTTTTTACTGAAGCCCCGCTTAGTGCATGCAGTTAATTAATCAAGTGCAAGTTTGCTCTGGTTTTTACACACAGACCTCAAACTTTATGTGTGTTTCTATTATTCAGCCTGTGATGCATTTTTGTCTTTTGCTTAGTGTAGATAGGAAAATAATTTAACCAAAGATTCCTATTTTTTTTTCACATTTGTAGTCTCACTATTTTGGGAAGAGCTTTAGCAAATAGACAAGCTGTGCAACTTTTACTGCAGCGAGAAGAGACCGTCATGACATTATTGTATTAGTCACACTTTGGTTTTACTTGTGCATGTAAAAACTGTAATGACATTAGTAAATGTGAAAAATAAACTGCAGGAACTCCTTGGTGCTACAAGCCGCACAGGCTACACACTTTTTAAATATCAGGTGTTGGCGGGCCCAGTGCCGTATGTGCTCAAGTATGGCACCATTTCATTTAATTAAATGATTAAACACATCATTAAAGGATGCATCAATGTGAGTGTGTTTTCTGACTGTGTCAAACAAAGGAAAATAAAGTATCACACTGAGATATTTTTGGAGTTTGAGGTAATGTTTTGTTGATTTCTTTTTATTATAAATAGTGAGAAAAAATCTTTAGTGACAAACTTCTGAGTGGTGTTTATACATTTCGAACCCGGTGACGGGATTCTCTTCGGCGTTTCAGTAGTTTGGTATTTTATTCGTAGTGAAACATCGGGATCTTTGAGATTCTGTTTTTATTTTTTAACTCCCTAATGTTTTCAAGTGCAAAGCTTTTTCTTAAGATGCTTACATCTATATAAATACTTTTGTGGTTAATTATTGGTGCAGACAAGAAGAAGTAGGTGGAACATCAGGGCTTTTTTTTAATGTACCTGGTATTTTGATAGCCTCAACAAACCAAATAACTACAATAGTTTTAGAAATTACTCTTAAAATGATTTGGCTCCTGCTCTATGTCTTAATCAAATATAGCTTAAGTTATAGTTACATTAGAAAGTAATTATGCAGTGAAAATGTGTTAATTTTGTTTGGTCAGCATGCAATAATATCTAACCCCATTTGTATTTAGAATGCAGTTGTCTTTGAGACCCTGGGACATGGAAACAGCAAATTTCTGAATTGAGTTTCCTCTGGCTTCCTGTCTTCTAATCCCTCGAAACAAGTACTGGTTAGATGGTGTGATATGACGCAATTGTACTACGAGTGTGAAATTCAATCAGGGACGATGTCATCAGCTAGTGTCACATTTTACCGCAAATGGGACGATTCCCTTGCGACGGCCTTGCACCCTATGCAACCTGTGCATTTCTATTCTGCAATGAAGTAAATAGAAAGTCCTGGTATAACTGTAGGGTTTTTCAACTAAGAGCTACTTCCCTGCGAACCTTGATCGTTACTTTTGTACCCTTGCAATAAAGGCACGAATGCATCTTTTACTTTTTTTAAATGTTTTTTTGTGAACTTTGTCTATTATCAATGCAAAAGTTTTTCTAAGAACCAAGGTAAAATGTCGGTGCTTTACACTTTATTTATTAGCTTTTACTTAAACATCTTGAGGTTCTTTCTTATGTTAAAGAAAACTTTCAGAAAATAAAAACATGACTTTTTTCGTGGTTCAGAAGATGGAAGTGTGTGACTTTGTGCACTTCATGAAAAGATAAGAGCTCCACCTGCACATAATAAAAACCAGTGAATAATACAGTTGGAAAGAACATTGTGTTTAAACTGTGAGTCATGAATCTTGAAAAACATTTTAAAACTTAAGGTTAAGTATTGATATTTGAGTGTTTTAACTTTTAAAACCCATCCAAACTATAATAGAACAGTAAGAATAACATCATTGATATAAAAACAGGCTATTGTAGCATTTGATGTCCTTGTTCTGTCTCCATACATTTGTTCATAGGTGTACTGTGGAATAGACAGATTATTCTTTGCTCTGCATCACTGTTTGTTTTTCGACTTCCTCTCCCTGTCTGCTTAGATCCACATAGCTGTCTGATGGTGCTGACTAAAGCCTTTTACTGTTTTTTTGTCTCCCTTTTAAACTCATGCTGTTTCTTGTTTACAATAACAAATTGGAAAAACGAAACATTGGTCTGAGCAGCAGCAGCTAATAAACTGACTAAAAAGTAGAAATACATTTGTCAGTGTATGGACACAGCAATCCTGGACAGCAAGGATCATATAGTTTTTGCAATTCTTCTGTCATAACCCTTGTGCTATCCTAGGCACTTTAACATTGGGAGTTGGGTCATCTAGACCCACTAGACAGTGCTCTGAACCTTTTTTCTTCAATGATTTGTGATCTTCACTGGTGTCCATGGATTACATGAAATCTTTCCACCTTTATCCACCTTTGTCATGGTAGGGAGAACACGTCAATGTAAGGGTGGGGTCATCTAAGATAACACAAGGGTTAATGCACGTTTGAGCAAACCCTTCCCTAAAATGTGAACCAAAATACATTTTGGGCGTAGTGAATGGCACCAACTACCCCACTCCTGCCCAATAAAAGATGACATCACAACAAGAGAAACCATCACAAAAATAAATGGGGACAATTAATATAATAGGCAAAGCCAATACACACGTCGGGATATCGATAGAAATTATTGGATGGCCACAGGAACTTGTTCTAGTATTTCTTTCAAAATTTTCAGTACCAGCTACAAATGTAAACTTCTCCTTGGGATTTCTGTCTATGACCTCTTAACCCTTGTGCTATCCTAGGCATTTTAACATTGGGAGTTGAATCATCTTGTGCTATTCTATGGGGTCCAGATGACCCATTGACATGTTCTCCCTACCATGACAAAGGTGGATAAAGGTGAAGAGGATTTCATGTAATCCATGGACACCAGTGAAGATCACAAATCAGTGAAGAAAAAAGTTCAGCCCACTGTCTAGTGGGTCTAGATGACCCAACTCCCAATGTTAAAGTGCCTAGGATAACACAAGGATTAAGCTGAATAAAACAATATGACATACAATAGGAACATACTAGGAATGTGGCCGTGGTTAACAAAACTCCTCTGTTGCCATGGTAATACAAAAGCTTACTTTTTCCAATTCTTCTAAAAGTTGCATAGACCTGTTCGTCAACCTTAGGCGACCAAAACATAAACTGGTTGCTATGGAGATAAGTCCAATAGAAAAGATAAATAGTCACGTGCAGCTCTGACTAGGGGGGCAGGGGAAGAGGAGGAGGGTAGGCTCATACAGCAGCTGCTAAGCCAGTGAGGGCGGGTCGTGGGGTGAAGCCAGGTAACACCTGTGGGCCAAACCACACCGCTTGCGGCTTTAATTAGATTATATTTTTGCAGTTCCCACAGGAGTTTTGCAAGCAACCATCACATTGTTATTTCTGTTGGTACATTCAATGTTTTGAAACCAGTCTGCTATTATTGTATATACATAACTCCAGGGATGTAACGATTCATTTTACCAACAATTCTTTATCTAATATTTCATTATTCCTCTGATGTGTTCTGGCTGCTTATGATGATAAATGCATGTGTTTTTACACAGCCCGCAGCAGACCTCACGCAGAGAAAACAAGCCAAGGCATCGATGCATGACATCATTCTTGAAACGTTGCTGAGAGGGGTTATTATTGAAGGAAACAACACACGGTAAAAAAAACATGAGTAGCATGCTGTTTGGTAAAAGGTAAGGAAACATGGTTTCAAATTGTCTCCTGAGTTTGTAATAAAAAGGATTCTTGTCAAAACAGATATGTGAGGCTGAATGAAGCAGAAATGTTTAATTTATCCAGATGTGATGGAAGCAGACAATGTCTAAATCTACAAAACGTTCCGCACAAAGATGTATCTCAAATTGAGAAGTTATCAGAGATATCTGAAACTATTTGGGACCCAGACTATATTTTTTCCAAACATGTAGCAGACGGACATGTTTGTGTTATCTTGAGTATTGACAGGCTCTGGAGCCTATAAATTTACATTGTGAGCAGCAGATGTTGATATTTTTCTACCTGTGGGGTTAGTCTTATCTGCTGTTTGACAAACACATACTGTTGATGTCGGACGGACCCAGATGCTGAAACCCAGAAAGCAGAGGCAGGTAAGTGAAAGGGTAAGTAAGATGTTTATTTTGAGTTCTTGACGATGTCGTGGGTAATCGAGGCTGTGGCACTGGATTGGAGGTTTTGGAACCGTTTGTGAGGAACTTCCTGAACGAGGAGCGAGACAAAGTTCGTGGCTTGGATCTCTAGATGCGAGACGTGGCTGGTGTTCTTGATGAGCACGGTGGCCCGGTAGATGCGTGGCGTGGCAGGAGAACTTGGGGAGCACAGAGACTGTGGCTCACAGAGGCAAGAAGCATCAGCGGTGGAGAGCTGCTGCTGCTGCTGCTGCTGCTGCTGCTGCTTCTGCTGCTGCTGCTGCTTCTGCTGCTGCTTCTGCTGCTGCTGCTGCTTCTGCTGCTGCTTCTGCTGCTGCTGCTGCTGCTGCTGCTGCTGCTGCTGCTGCTGCTGCTGCTCGAGGTGGTACGGCTCAGGTGACTCTCGAGGCATGAGAAGGAAACCCTGAATGCAGAGGCCAAGACAGGATTCGCTCAGACAGAGACAAGGGGCCAGGCGCAGAGAGCTTCAGGAGACTAAGCACCATCAGGGTTCACGGACTGGCGAAGGATGATGAAGCTGGGTCTCCTTAAGTAGCAGGTGGCTGATGAGTAGAGTAGTCACAGCTGAGGGAGATGAGCAGCAGCTGCTGGAGGGGGAGGAGTCTGACAGGCCACCATGACAGTTTATGTATAATAAAATTCTAAATATGCTTTTAATTTATTTTTGAACAATGAACACTTGAATTTGACAACACTGAGAGAAATTATTTCTATCTTTCGTACAATCATCAAGCTATTTTCTTCTTTTTTTCTCTTTTAATGAAAAATACAAAAGACAATTTGTGAGGGTGTTCATTTTCTGGTAAACGTGTTATTTTCAACTTTTATACCATTGATTCATTTGTGATTATGGATCAAGGAAAATGACAATAGTTTCACAACATATAATTAAATTCCAATATTTAGATATTTATGAACTTGCAACCCTCTCAAAATCATTTTTAAAGCATGTAAAAAAAAATTGAGGAAAATATTTTGTAATGATACAGATTTAATAGACATATTTTTATAATTGTTTAGATAGATCAATGTCTAGGGCTTCTTTTGCAAACTGCAAAAACTTTGTAAAGTTCAACAGCAAAACATTAGACAGAGGGAAGGAATCTGCTTTTTTTTTCTTTCTTTTTTTCGTAATATAAACCCAACAGTTTATGTGCGTGTGTGCAGAACTTGCTTGCAACACATAATCCAATCTCTGGAGGGAGAAGTAACTGCAGTCACTACTGCGCTAGGCACCTGCTGGCTATTTACTCCCACTGTCCAGCCGTAAACCTTGTGCTATCCTAGGCACTTTAACATTGGGAGTTGGGTCATCTAGACCCACTAGACAGTGCTCAGGACCTTTTTTCTTCAATGATTTGTGAAACTCACTAGTGTCCATGGATTACATGAAATCTTTCCACCTTTATCCACCTTTGTCATGGTAGGGAGAACACGGGCGGGGTCACCTAAGATGGCACAAGGGTTAAACGCTGAGTGCCAGGCATGGAGGCATTATTTGTGACATTCTTTGGTACAGTCCAAGCTCGGATGGGATCCTACAATCGCAGTGGGAGCGGTCTTCAAACAGACCAATGGTACAGTTTAAGAAAACTATAAGCACAAATAAGAACAAAGTTCATGTGCATTAAGGACTTTATGAATAAATCACATATCAGATTATTAAAATACATATGTGTGAAAAATAAAAAGAACATAACCTTATTCCATGCTTTTATTTTGTAATTTGGACACATTTAAAGAAAGTTTGATGATTTTTCTTCTTTTTTGTTGCTGTTTGAAACTCAATAATCAACTGGTGGCAGGGTCACCATTCTGGTGAACTCTTCATAGTTTATGACTCCGTTTGACTTGACGTTTGCCTCCCTGAAGAGTTCATCCACTGCAGAGAGAAGAAAAACCAGCAGCTGCTTTAGAGCCCAGATAAAAAGAGACATTAGAAAAAGTCATGTTTCTGTCTGTGATTGACGTGCTGATCCATCCTCATAGGTTCTGAAACCTTACATGACCAATGATTTCTTTAAATAAATCATGGTTTTTTTAAACAAAATTGTTATTAATACCTTTCTACATTATGTTGAAACCTCAACATCTAAGTCTAATTCTTCAAATGTAAATCTCAAAACGACTCATTAAGCTTCCAATTTCAATAGCATGCATGAATGATTTCTGTCTGATTTTAGAACTCAAATGTGAATTTTTAATAATTAACTTTGACTACTGAATAACTAAATTAGATTTCCTTCGATTATATTTCCCCTGCTTTTTTTTTGGTAAAGCTGCATCTGTATTTGTTAAAGAATAGATCCTCTTAGTCAATAGATATTTAGAGACATGTATTATTCAAAACAGTTCAAGACAGTTATTTTCAAAATAAAACACATCCTTTCAAATAAGATCCTCCTGCTGCAGTACATTTATTTTAATTAAAAATGTAAGAAAGTCAAACATGACATTTTCATCATTATGACTTCTGTGCGCCTTCTTTTTTTTAAACTAATTTTATTATTGAATATAAAAATGTCAACACTGGTGAAGAATCCATTTAAGAAATTTTATACCTTTAAATGCAATTTTATTTTTTCAGACTGTGGATTGAACCTTTTATCATAGTTTTGCTCGGTTACCATGACATGTTAAAAATCTAGCTGTAAATGACAAAACTTAACTAACTAAAATGAGTTAACCAAAACAATGAAACTCATTATTTATTCAAAGTGTTTGAAATTTTCATTTGAAACCAAAGAGGAGGCATAAAGTCCTGCATGTGGCTCTGGAGTCTCAGGTTAGACCCCTGATCTAAGCAAAGAAGGCCAGCTCTCCTCTCACTAGCTACTTCCTCCACCTTAAGTCTTATTTTGAAATCATGGCTAAAGACTGAAGTCTTGCCCCAGATATGTGACACAAGACTTGACATTTGGCTAATACTTGGAGCCAAAGACTCAAGATTTGACTGCGCTTACAAAAGGGGTCTTGCAAGCATCTCTGGTCCAGAGAGGTTCTGTCTTTCACAGATTCTGCAATCTACACTTTTGCAGCAACAGAAAAAAAATTGTGAAGTGGTGAAAATAAAAAAAAATCCTCATAAAACAGTAGCCCCAGCTTGTAACAGAGAAAATAACTTTCTTGACCTTTCTGACCAACAGAAACAAAACATTACTAAAAATGTGCCTGAAGCAGCCAGACTGCCTTATTTATGTCAAAATGAATCCTGCGCTTCTTTCTGCTCATCACATGTACTGATGCAACTGCTATGGTCACTCAGGGCAGTTACCTTCTTCATTTGTGAGTTTCTCTCCTAACTTAGTGAGCTTAGCCTTCAGCTCAGACGCATGGATGGTTCCTTTGTTCTGCTTGTCTGTCATCCTGAAAGCCTCCAGGATCTCCGTCCCAGGGTCCTCCTGCTGCATCTGTCTGTGCATCATCGTCAGGAAGGTGGAGAAGTCCAGCTCACCATTTTTCTCTAAAAACAGAGATTAATGATGAAAATGATTGACTGTTTTTTCATTTAAGGGAAAAGAATTGCTTCACCAAGTGTTTTCAGATCAAAAACTTGTCTTAAGAGGACCCATCTATTGTTACTTTTGTGTGAAAATGTGATGTTTTCCTTGTAGGAATTCACTGAAGCCAATGAAAAATAGAAAATAATTTTCTATTTTCATTTACTATTTTACAACCTGGATTTTCAATTTAGTTACTGAAATGAGGGGGGTTGGGGGGACTGTTTCTTGTGCTGAATTAGTGATACTAAAAGCCTCTTCCTTCTTTTTGGCTTTTACAAATCTATAAATCTGACAAACATCAGATCTTAAACTTCCAGTCACATCCCATCTGTCTGACATGAGTGAGTAGATGCTGCGCATTTAACTTACCAATTTTGTGAACTTGTAGATGCCTGTCTATCTCACCAAATGTGGGGCTCGTACCCAGGCAGCGCATGACCGTAATCAGATCTTTGGAATCTATTCTGCCGTTCCGCTTCTTGTCATACAAGGAGAAGCACTCCTTGAACTCTGCAGAGACAAAATGAAAGAATTGTGATGGCTGTTCTTCCTACGAGGTTAGGTCAGGCTAAAAACAAACTGCAGAGGAAATGTTGGTAAAGATCAGCATAGAATAAATCAAACAAAAAATCCATGTAAAATCTTACCGCTGATTTGAGCTTGTGTTAGAAACTTAGCCTGCAGAGTAGCAACAGCAGAGAGTCACTTCTTAGAGAAAACATGTCAATAACAACTACAAAATAAGGGCAAAAGAAGAATTTTGTTGCTCTTACCATTTCTGAAGGTGTTCTTTACCGGAAGGACTCATGCACTCTGAGTCACCTGTTCCTCCGCCTGTCTAAAGTTCACTGTCTGTAGGCTGCAGTGCAATATAATATGTGTTGCTGTGGAAACAGTGATAGCAGATCCACCTGGGCTGTACTGGTCTTTTCCTCATGAGCCTTCAGTAAACTGAGACCATTATTATGATAAAATTACAACAATTATTGTGAAAGGCGCTTAAGCACATAAGTAGACGGATTGTTGACTAAGAGCACAATTTGGTTCAAATGAAGGAACATTCAAGTTTTAATAGAACTTTTTTGGTCAGATCTTTGCCTCAGAGCTTTTTGAAAAAATTGATGAAAGAAAAAACTCTTTCAGCTGTCCTGTCTGTCCCTTCTGATAATGCTGACCCCCATTTACCTCAATGCAGTGGTCTGTGAAAAGGTCAGACACCATCAGGCCTCAGCTGGCTTTGTTTCCTGCATGCTCACATAGCTGCTGGAGAGTATTCCTGCCTGAGCTTTACAAAAGAAATTGGATCTGAGGTACAACTTGAAATATAGCAGATTACTATATGAATAACATAAAAAAGTGAATGGAATTCTAAAAAAGACCAACTGAAGCATTAGATGAGAATCAGATTAAAAATATTTTGTGGGAAAATATTGATCATAGCTAATCCACTCATACATAATTACTCATGATGCTAGGCATAAATACAAATTTAAAAATGGGTAAACATCAGAATAATATTAAGTCATAATAGTTATGTTGTTACTTCATCTTATGTTGACATATTTAAAAGAATATACAAATAAATAAAGCAATGGTAAAATGATAAAGTTAGCTCCATTATCCAGCTTTAGGGACAATAATGAGCTATAAGTCATTCAGCTTACCAAAAGTTAAAGACCCACTCTACTAACAATCATGTTTTTGTGTTTTTTGCATGTTATTGAAGCATTTTTGTCATGATGGAGAGAGAGAAAGAGATTATATATAAAGAAAATTAAGCTTTAAATTGCATTTCTGGAAATGTATCTATTCAAATATTTGAGAACCAGGAAAAGATGAAAAAATGCAGTTTGTAAAAGATTATATTTATGACGTAGAAAATGTGCTGGACAGGCCACAAGCTCCTTGCTCTTCTCCAGTCTGATGCCTCCACTTGTAGACGTTGTTGGTATCTGGCTGAATCCGATATTGCTTTCCATTTTTCCAGTAATGTGGGCCTAAGGGTGTGAGCTGAAGTGTGGCAGTGCTTCGTCCTGTAAACCCCAGGAAGGTCACAGGGCCAGAGGGAGTACCAGGAAAAGTGGTCAAGAGCTGTGCTGACACTGACTTGTTCAACCTGTCACTGCAACAAGCCTCCATTACAGCTTTCATAAAATCTGCCACTATCATCCTAGTCCCCAAGACGTTACCCTCAACCGCCCCAAAGAACTCACACCACCCATCACCAAGTGCCTTAAGAGACTGCTCCTGATGCACATTAAAGTTAGCAACAATACCAATTAATTGATAGTAGGCTGCTCAAGATCCTGCCTGCATCTTAACCCATCTTCAACCTTACCCGACCTGACCTGATGCGACCCAACCTGACTCTTGCACCAAACACACTTCAAGGGATGATCTTATCCCCCTGCAACCACACGAATATATTCAAAGGACCTCCAGAACCCGCCTGGACTTCAATTTATCCACGACTGTACCCACAGACTACTGAAAGGCTGACAAGAGTCCCCTCTACTCTTGTGTGCTGTTTTTTATAATTAGTTTTTTGATGCTTTCAACAAGTTTTAAACGGGAAATATAAACTTTCCAATCATAACTGTAAATCAGATGAAATTCTGTGATTCCATAGTGTGGAATTCGATTAATTCTTAGGACTGTAGGCTGCTCCTTTTGATTATAGTTATCAATATGACAATGGTTTTTTTTCTGAGATAAAAAAAGGGAAACTGACATTTGGGAGAATTAAACCAGACTGCACACCATAAATAAATATTGTTTTTAAATAGTCATACATTTGCTCAAATTGGAAAAATAAGTTTATATTGCCAATGGTTCTCCCTTTAAAACATAAACAGAACATATTTGTTCTGTTTATGTATTAAGGTACAGTTGGCATTTGGTGTAACAAATAATAATGTCACACATAACAAACAATTATGTCATACACTTTAAATTAAAAATGGCATTATTAGTTATTAATGAGAAAAACTTTACAAAGGGAAACGTAAAATCGCTAAGTAGTTTGTCCAACTGGTGTTACCGTAGGGTGCCTTCATCATTGGTCGAAGGACCTCGAGAAGATCTGGCAGCCTGAGTCCATCCGCTATCCACACCGGCAAAGTATTGCAACATATTTCACCATGTTTTCCATGTCTAATGCAACGTTCACACTGGGATCGAAAATGAGAGTTGAAGTGCCCACCTTCAATAAAAAGTCGGTGTAAATGAGCGTAAATGCACATTTCCATGTTTAATACTCTTGCGTTCCTGCGTTGCTGCCTAAGTTTTTAAGTCCATTTTCTGGTTCTATATACATAACATGTGGCCACAGAGCGCACATTGAAGTTAAACCCGTAGAACTTTGAGCAGTCAGGGACTCGGATTGAGTAGTGTCATATGGATAGCGCCTGGCCGGAATTATGTGACACCAAGTCTGTCATATATTAGAATAGAGTTATGAAAAAAATGTTTAGCGCAAGCTTCGTGAGATTTGCGCTTGTATCAGGTAGCAACAGTATACTGTGAACATGTTAAAAGAATGCCCATCTAGAATGCCCTTCAGATGCCTGGTGTGTAAGTAGCATTACTGTATTTCAGCTTGAGCATATTCAAGATTTATTGTTGACGTTCTCAGTCTTTCTTAGGATGGTTGCCTTTTAATGTGGTCCTCACCTGAAAACTTAGATGCTGGTAAAAACGGTTTTCTGCAATTCAAGCCCGGTGCAAAACACTTCTACAAGTGCCTTGAAATCCTCCTGCAGCCATCAAGCAGATTTAAGGAATGGTAATAGGAGTGACACTGCAAGATGATGACAGAAACTGAAATTGTCCTTTTAAACAGTCCTGGGAGTGCATCCACATTCAAAAAAAAATGCACAGAGACTGACAACAAAAAGGGCACATAGAAATGCATTCTGTGAAACATGTAAACATATAATTAGAAACTTTAAATCACACATCAAAGCATCAATAAGGGATCAAAAGAGGAGAATAGAAAATTCTAAGTAAGATCAATTTGAGTACCGTACATTCACTGTAGAAGTTTTACATTTAATCTACAAATCTACAAAAGCTTTAATGTAATTAATGCAAGCATTGCGGGATTGATTATGGATCTAATTTTAGAAAAGGTTAGCCTTCACTAAAGGAGATAAAAGTGGCAGCACTGGACCCCTTTTCCTTATTAATTTGCAGAATTTAAACGTCCTTTTTTAGATGAGTCATCCTGCAACTTTTGGGTCATTTCTCTCAGTAAGGATCCCTCCTTTTCAAAAAGCAGTTGACAGACTGACCCAGAAGCATTTTTGACATTAAAATGCATTTATGGAACCAATCTTTTTTTAATCAGAATGACTAAAGGAATAGGACAGCAAAAAAAGGAAAATGGTTTTGCGACCATCACCTCTGTAAAGCCAGCAACTTCGTGTGTTTATGTTTTTACATGTGGATACCTGTGACGGGGTTCTTCTCAGCAGCAAAAAAAATAAATAACTCGGAAATAAGATGGACAAGCCAGCAGACTCAAAATTTCAAAAATGGGATTTTATTGATCCCCCCAAAAAAAAAAATAATCAGACAGAGTATTCAGCTGATTCTGGGAGCGCTTGCTGCCATCACTGCAACCAAAACTGCTCTCTCCCAACGGAAAAAAGTTCACCCCTTATAAAGGCTTAGCCCCTCCCACAGGCCAATTATCCAAACAATTCCTTAAAACAACTTACTAGAAGATTCATCAACATCATTCCAAACTCACAGATATTTAACAGAAAAAACAACAACAGTTGAAATACAAAAATAGGTTTGAAACAATATTAACTAGACAAGAAGGGGAACGAAGCAAAAAAAAAAAAAACAATTCTGACATGTGAAGTCACTTCCTGTTTCCTGTGGATATAAATGCTGATGTGTCCATGGCTCTGGTTTGGCTGTTGGTGGAGGAAAACTTTGATGGTGAGTGAGATTCTGTTTAAAACCAAGTGTGCACCCTTAGAATTAAACAAAACATTAAACGTGAATGATTTGTCCCACAAAACTATGAACTGTCACTGGGCTGGGAGAAAAGAGAGAAAAAAAAACAATTTAGGCTCATGTTTAGGCTCTGTCCTGTAACCTGTGACGCTACTTCGTCACAATACCCTTGTGCTATCTTAGATGACCCCACCCTTACATTGACGTGTTCTCCCTACCATGACAAAGGTGGATAAAGGTGGAAAGATTTCATGTAATCCATGGACACCAGAGAAGATCACAAATCATTGAAGAAAAAAGGTTCAGAGTACTGTCTAGTGGGTCTAGATGACCCAACTCCCAATGTTAAAGTGCCTAGGATAGCACAAGGGTTACATCAGTGCTGCCTTCAGGTACCATCCAAAATACAGCTGTACTACCCTTTCCCCTAAAGAGTTTTCTTTAGCAAGCGTAATACAACAAGCTTTTAAATTTTTATTTTTAATATTAGATAATGTGCCAGTACCTTATTACCAACCCCCTTAATCAAAGAATTGACAGAAAATTAGAATTGTTTAAAATCTCAGCAACATCAATACTTTATGCAAGGAAATGTGCTGCCTGCTGCAGGATGACTGCTTTCAGTCGGACAGCACCGTCATTGTTGGCCAGCCCTGTTTCATTCGATGTTTGTTTTTTTGAAGGATTCACGTGAACAACTACTCAAAAGGAACCTGTTAATAATTTGGGGATTTGTAGTCATTTTGGATTTACTTTTGTCAGTTTTCATTAAAAGAGGAGTGGCAACAGTTAGGTTCACATTTGAATGTTTCCACTTACATGCAATAACAAACTATCCACTTACCCACTCAATTAAATTAAAAACGTGAACAAGTTTTCTTAAACCGACAAACGCTGACGTAGCAGACGGTACACAGTTTTTTGCATTTCTTTGAGGAAAATAAGTATTTGCCTGAAAGACTTAGGACTTTGTGGCAAAACCTTTATTATATAGCACAAGTCAGATGTGGTAGTTGGTGACCAGGAATCTGCAAATATCAAGATAAATTTTGATCCACTCTCTTTTGCGAATGACTCTCAAGGATTCTGATTTAGTGGTTGTCGCTTAGCAACTCTGAAATTCAGCTCTCTCCATAGGATTAAAGTCTAGAGACTAGATGGGCCACATCATGACCTTGATATTGTGGGGGAAAAGGAAGTTCTCAGTCAGGATTTGATGGCTCATGGTACTTGACTCAGTTAATCCCCCCATCCACATGGTGAAGTAGCACTGTGCAGTAAAACACCCCCAAAGCATGTTTCCAGCTTCATGACGTTAAGATAATAAACGTTCGATTTGGGGGGGGGGGGGGGGTGTACCTACAAAATCAGCAAAAAATCAAATGCTTATTTTCTTCACTGTATTTGTTGTCAACAAATTACGGGTTCAACAGTTTGTCATCTTGGCATTTGGGTCAAACAGTTATTTTTTACACTTCAGTTCACCAGTTTCAGGGAATTCGACAAAATTGTTGCTTGACATAAGTTTATTAGAAAGTCAAACAACTTTTAGTTTACAGTTCTACCTCAGAGAATTTTGGGCAACTAGATTTTAAAGCTGTGCACATTTGACCATACCAGGTTCTGCAAAATCAAATAAAAAGTTTAAAATCTTACGAATGTTCAGCTTTATAACTACAATAAACATCCTATATGAGAACTGGAGCAAGTGAGTGTGACGTCACCCATGAAAAATGACTTAAGGTGCTTACTCACCGGCTGCGTCGGCTCGCGCTCAAACAGCCACTTTCAACGAAAATCTATGCAAACGCATGTAGACCAGAATTTTGGGCTTCGGGAAATTCAGGCGCGTCGGTCCACAAGTTTTGAAGTCCGGTTGCTGTTCTACGAACGAATCGGGTGTTCATTGATTGCACTGAAAGTTCAACCGGTTGAACTGTGACCAATCCGGTCCTCGGATTTGATAGTAGCGTGTATGTAGTTTCCTTTTCAAAACACGGAAGTACCGGCCTTTGTGAACATGATCTTGAAGAGGAAATAAATAATTGCATTTTGTGCCTGGTTAGATTCATATGACACCAAGACGAACATTTTTATGGGAACTGAGCAAGATTTGCCTAATTTGCACCGCTTTGCCTTTCAGATCAAGTTTCATCCCACTGTAGGTAGCAGACAAGCACTACTAAACGGTAAAAAACAAAAGAAGAAGAATCCCCCTCCCTGCAGCTCCCTGCGTTTCTGGTGTGAACAACACCAGCTGAATGTGTCTTCATGACACATTCAGCTGGTGGTTGAGCGCACCACACGCTTTAAATGCTGGAACGCTTCCGACTCCAACCAAAAACAGTCAATTCAGTTGTAATTATTTTGCTAGACGGAGGCTGCCGTTTCGGAACCAGACATCAGTAAGCAGTGATTGGTCCAAGTCGGTCTCAGTCAACCTATCTTTGGCAACCACTCTCACCAATCAGGAGTGCGCTTGGTTCCACTCAAAAGCAGGCTCAGGAAAATCTGCCAACCAAACATTTCAAACATTTGAGGTGGGAGGCTGCAGGCTCCACTTACTATCAAGGCATATAATTGGCCAGTTTATAACTTAAAGAGCTTGCATTAAAAAATATAAAGAAAAAACTTTAGAACTAGCAAGAACATGGTAAAAACATGTTGTCAGAGCAAGAATGGTTATTCTAAATATATGATAGAATATTTATTTCTCAATAGAAATCTATGGGATTTTAGCTTCTTGGAGCCAGCAGGTACGACCTAGTTGGAACTCCAGGGGGAGAGGTCGCCAGTTCTCATATACAGTCAATGATAATAAACTAAATCCATGTCTCATGTGGAGAGGAGGCCTCTGGTCTTTAAAAGAAAATGGCAGCAGGTTCTCCACAACGTTGCATCTGAGCAAAGAACAGCATAATGGAACACAGTCTAATGGACAAACAAACCACCAGTCAAAACAACATAAGTATCTTAATCCAAATTCTAACATAAACAACCTTGAACTCTTCATTCAAATTGAAAGGTCAAGACAACTTTTGTGAAGGACCAAAGCAAAAAGTGGACAACAAAATTTTGAACAAATAAAAAAAAACTAAACAAGTCAGCATGATCAATAAAATATGAGCTTGGTGGAAAAAACAGAATTAAAAAGAGAAACATTTGCACAGCAAACAGTGGTGATGAAGAAATGTTTGCAGTGCTGCCGTGCAGACCGTGACGTCTATTGCTTGAAGGTATGGGAGGGGTGGGAGAAGTTTGTGGTCTGAGTTAGCTTTCATGGTCTGTGCCAAGTCATCAGCAGGTGGCAGTTTTTGCAGCAGCTCTCACCACTCTCCTCAGGGTCTTTGTGTTTGGATGTTCAAGCTCTCATAGCAAACACAGATGCTGCAGGCCAACACTCTCCATGGCTCCACTGAAAAAGATTATCCGGATGGATGGATTTAGGTTTACTCTGTACCACTGCAGGAAATGCAGATGCCAGTGGGCTTTTCTACCAGGCGGGGCTTGCAAAGACACGCAGAGCAAAGGGTAGTATACAATCACCACAAGAGTTCTTCAAAATTGTCTTCAATAAAGTTTCACATTGTTTTTTTGTGTTTTTTTTTACAGCAACCAGAACATTGGTTCAGCATACTATTGTCATACTGGTTGTTCAGTATCCGGATTTTCTGTCCTATTCATTCTTTGTGGTGCTCACCTTTGCAGCCGTTACTCTCAAAGCTGAACAGTTAGGGCAGGGACATCAGATTCCACAGGTTTTTCAGAAACCCTGCCCTACTTGCAACTCACTACCTGGTTCAGGTGTGTTTTGCCTATGAGGAGCTACAATGACAGGTTAGACTGAAAACATGTAAGATGACGGCCATCGAGGCCTGGAATTTGATGTGAGTAACGTCTCAGTGCAGAAATTTGTGAGAGTCCACCATTTATTAGGATGAAGAGCTGGAGCCCAAAGCGTCCATTAGAAAAACCAAAACCCTGTTTACAATAATCAGTCTGAGTGTCTGCACATTATTAGGGAAAGATCTTTAGCCCTTTAACAACAGAAATGTCGCTGGCGATACCTAAATAACACAGGCTCTATGGTATGCCGTAACTCTGCGATCACTCACACGATCAATGTGAAACCGCTGATTCTGACGCAGTCGACTACAATCACGTTAATTGCATAAACAGTTGAAGAGCTTGGGCCATCAAAAGAATGTAAACACTTGAGCCAAAGCTTCGGTGTAAAAGGGTTAACCCTTGTGCTATCCTAGGCACTCTAACATTGGGAGTTGGGTCATCTAGACCCATTAGACAGTGCGCTGAATCTTTTTTCATCAATGATTTGTGATCTTTACTGGTGTTCATGGATTACATGAAATCCTCTTCACCTTTATCCAGATTTGTCATGGTAGGGAGAACTTATCAATGTAAGGGTGGGGTCATAGGATAGCAAGGGTTAAGTGAAGATTGTCTGTTCTATTTAAACAAAAGGACTTAATAACCTTAAACCTAAGTCATTTTGCAGTTAGACTGTGGAACAAAGTCCGCAAGCCTAGGAACAGGTGCAGAACCTTAGACGACAACACCCCAGAGTCTAGATGCTGATGGTGGTCAATGAATAATGGATTAAAATCTTTGTATCAGAAGTGAAAAAGACAGCCGCCCAAGCCCTTATGTAAGATGGAGCAACTGATCCTTTTTATTGAAATTAGGCCAAAGCTTCAAGAGATGGGTAAAAAGAATGTTTGTTACATGATTGACTGGTTTATGCGGTGTGTGTGACAGTTTTCAGCTCTGTGGTGGTAAAAATCTTAAATGACGTCAAAGCTGGTGGAAGCTTTTCTGTAAATGGAGGAGTAGGCAGGATATTCTAGCCTGACAGCTGCTGGAGCACAAAACTCATATAACCACCTGTCAATCAAACAATCCCCCCCCCCCTTTAGAAACAGTTTTAACCTCAATCACAAAATGATAAAAAAAAATCACACTCGTTTCTGTTGTAGTAAGTATAAAAATAACTACAAAGATGGAGAAATGTTGCTGATGTCTGAGCAATGGAACCTGGCTTGTTTATCAAAAACCAAAAAGTGTTAGGATTATGGTCTCCTCCCACTCATCCGGGGAATCATCGCCTCACCTGTTTCCATTCTCCTCATCAACTTTCGGCCTATTTATGGACTCCTCACCATCCAGCCGATGTCAGTCCTTCCGCTCTCAGCAGTAGAGTATTGACCCACGCTAAGCTCTAGACCTCGTCTAACCCTTGTGTTATCTTACATGACCCCACCCTTACATTTACGTGTTCTCCCTACCATGACAAAGATGGACAAAGGTGGAAAGATTTCATGTAATTCATGGACACCAGTGAGAATCACAAATCATTGAAGAAAAAAGGTTTAGAGCACTGTCTAGTGCTTCTAGATGACCCAACTCCCAATGGTAAAGTGCCTAGGATAGCACAAGGCTTAAGCCAAGTTCTATGCCTATGCCAATAACCCTACTCCACTGTTTGTCTGCTCCTTCAGGAATTGCCTCCAGCGTCATCCTCACCTTTGATCTTATCTGCTGTTCAGGATCCAGCCGTCAAAGCCAGAACTCCCCCCCACCATTGGGACTTATTAAAGACTCTTTCTCATCTACCACCTCTGTTCTGTCCTGCTTCTGGGTCCAGCCTAATAAACTTAAAGTTACTTGGTGATATTGTACAGCTCCAATTATTTAGTTTTCAAACACGTTTTAATCCACAATCAAGGGCTGCCTCATGTTTGTAACCCTTGTGCTATCCTAGGCACTTTAACATTGGGAGTTGGGTCATCTAGACCCCACAAGACAGTGTGCTGGACCTTTTTTTTTTTCCAGTGATGCATCAGACCATTCGATGTATCACCCATGCATCAGACCCTGTCTCACCTGGAGTCCCCTGGGAGCACTGTGAGAGTGATATTTTTTTATTTCTCCAGTGCTTTCAACACAATTCAGCCATCAATGCTGAGGAGGAATTTGGAGGTTGCAGGTGTGGACAAACATCTGGCTGCTTGGACCATCAGCTACCTCACAGACAGGCCACAGTTTGTGAGGCTGTGTGACTGTGTGTCGGATGTGGTGGTCTGCAGCACGGGGGCACCTCAAGGGACTGTGCTCTCCCCTTTCCTGTTCACCCTGTACACATCAGACTTCATCTACGACTCCCACCACTGTCACCTGCAGAAGTTCTCAGATGTCAGTGCAATTGTGGGGCGTGTATCGGGGGGCGAGCAGGAGTACAGGGGGGTCATCTCTGACTTTGTTGCCTGGTGTGAAATTAACCACCTGCTGCTAAATACCAGCAAGACAAAGTTGCTGGCCCTTGACTTCAGGAGGTCACCTACTCCACACTCATCCAGGGTTCAGCCATTGAGGTTATGGACACTTTTAAATACTTGGGTGTTAACCTGAACAACAGACTGGACTGGTCTAATAATACAGATGCTCTGTACAGGAAGGGTCGGGGCTACCACAGATAAATAAAATTTCCCCATAGTGGGATTAATGAAGTCGTCCGTCCGTCCGTCCGTATTCACGGATTCTGCATATTCGCGGGTGTCTCTGGTATTCCCCCTGCAAATACCGGGGGAATACTGTTTGTCAACCCGTATTTCAGAAAAAAAGGTGGGTTGGTGGTAGAAAACGAGGGAATATTAACTTTGTCCCTATAAACTAGCTTAGCTAGTTAGCTCTAGAAAACAGTACTTTTACATTTCACTATTATATTAGTTAAATAATCAATCCATTTAAACATTTATTGAGCTGTTCTTATATCCTAATAGTTGACAAACCGTCTGTCAAATGTTTTCTGAAAATTCTGAACAGCCAAGTGAACCAGCATCAGCGGAAACAGCAGCTGCAGCGTCAGTCTGTCAGCCTCCAACTGCCTCTCCCGCCGGAACCTGAACCAGCCTCAGAGCTCCCACAACAGGAAGGAGGTAAGCAACTGTGTGAGGTCAAATAATAATAATAAAATAATAATAATAATAATATTACATTTTACCACAATCAAAAAGAAGGATATTGAAGAAGAGAAAAGGGTATGAAGATGAAAGGGAGAGTTCAGAGACACAGATGACAGAGAGTGCAGACGAAGAAAATTCCCTGCTGTATTAGGGACACTGTATACATTTATTTCATAGGGTGCAAAATCTGTATTGACACCTCTGGTTGTAAGGGGCTGTAAGCTAATAGGCGAAAGTGTAAACCAATGGATGATGGGAAGTGGGGCATGGTTGCTCCTTGCCACCAGTCCCGCCCACTTAGAGGCTAATTTCTAATGAACTAATGCCGCTCTGCAGAACCTAGAATGGGGCAAAAAAGTGTGTAATCAGCCATCCATTGTGCAAGTTCTCCCACTTTCACAGAGGGGGAACTTGAGAGGAGGACAGAGGATCCACAAACAGAAGATGTTACAGGTCTGTGAAACTTGTTTGTGGATGACCAAATACTTATTTTCTACCATAATTTACAAGTCAATTCTTCAACTATATATGGTGTGGCAAAAAAAGTGCTTTTCTGCTACACCATATGTCCTGAAACATAACACAGGGTTTTTGATTTACCCTAAAAACTGCATAATCATAACATAAAGTCTGGGAAGAATTTTACAATAAATCAAAAGATGACTGGAGAGGGACCTAAAGCAGGATCAGTTCATTACACAACAGCAGGGCAATTTAGTTTTTAACCTTGAACTGAAATCAGCCTGTATTCAGACAGACGTGTTGTTTAGTGTGTTCCTGTGATCAGTCCAGATGCAGAAAGAGTGGAGTGAACATGAAACCGTCAACAGGGCAGTAGAGACTAATTACTGTAACAATGATCAACTTGGGGAGGAAGAGCAGATGTTGTATTGTTCCTGAGCATCTATGGATTTCACAGATCCTTCTTTAGGGCAGAGTCTGTATGTGCACTTTTGAAACTGAAGTAACTGCAGTTTTGCAGCATAATACAACAGCTCATTGCTTTCACTTTGCCTGTGGGGGCATGGGTCAGCTGAAATGTAAACCCCTTCAACACACATCCTGGAATCATGACCTGAAGCTTTTCTGGAATGAGTCAGTCTTGCGGTGTTGTAGAAATCAGCAGCTAGTTTGAGCATAATCTGTAAGAGTATTTCCTGTGAGTGTGTTGTTCAAGCCACAAACATATTTAAGGTGTTATCCGACACTTCTGGAGGTCAGTCTTATCTTCCGAAGAATTTAAAGTGCAGAACTGTGCACTTTAAGATCTTCCACAGCTTGTTCTGAATTCCTAAAATTGAGCTTGGATTCTTCATAATTCTTTTTAGCATTTGTATATCCACGATTTAACACTTGTGCTATCCTAGGCACTTTAACATTGGGAGTGGGGTCATCTAGACCCACTAGACAGTCCTCTGAACCTTTTTTCTCCAATGATTTGTGATCTTCACTGGTGTCCATGGATTACATGAAATCTTTCCACCTTTATCCACCTTTGTCATGGTAGGGAGAACACGTCAATGTAAGGGTGGGGTCATCTAAGATAGCACAAGGGTTACAAGTGGCATGTCTTGGCATATAGCCTAATGCAGGGGTCACTGACCCTGCTTGTTGTGAAGCTAACCCTACTTCAGTAATTACTGCTCAACTGGACGGTAGCCCAAGAAGGACGGTAGCCCATAAGGAACAGGGTAAGTGACCCCTGGCCTGATGTATACAAACCAACTATATTTATGCTGCTTCTGCGGCAGATGTGGTTTGTCTTAGATAGTATAAAAAAATCAACACGGATTTTAAAGGCAGACTGTACCTCCTTGTTTTTTGTAAAGTTGACCTTTTTAACATTGTTGCGTTGGAAATGGCATAATCTTGAAACCAGGCTCCAGTGGTCATTTGCTAAAACGGGACTTTGCTTCAAATTTAATAATGGAATACATAATCGTCTGATGTCCGTGGAGCCTTTGTTTTTCTCCTGCTTTTTTTAGAGGTTCCCACGGCAAATAATTACCAAAAAAATTAGCTTAATTTCGTTGGAACCGTAAACAAGTCTTTTTTATGTGTTACATCCACATACATAGTTATTTTTCTCAGTCAGACACCCGGTAAAGTAAAAAGTGAGTCATACCAATCAGTCTATATTTAAAAACAATATTTATTTCAGAACGTCAAAGTTCTTGTAATAAAAATCAATTTTGCCACCAAAATATTAAAATATAATTACAGTTACAAGAGGCCCTTAACTGTCTAATGTTTACAGCAGTATCATAAACTGACTTCTGACATTCTCTCTAAAGCACAACATTTCCTGAATACTTTCTTGACCTGTATTTCAGTGGTTCTTTCTGATGTGTAATGTATAGTAGGACCATGGCTCTGGAACATAAAGAAGTCCGGGGTACTTGTGGCGTAAAACCTGGTCATTCCACAAGTAGGCTACCCACAGAGCCACAAGCAACAGAGTGACACTAAAACTGTGTAAAAGGAACAAGCCATTGCTGTCTGGGCTGAGGCCTTTACGGTGTTGAAACATTACCATGGCAACCATTGCAAAGAAAGTGAGCAAGAACAGTTCAGTGATTTGTCCTTCTGTGACCAAATACCTTAAAAAAAGAAGAAAGAAAAATATAGAAAATGTTAAGACAGAGATAAAAAAGTTTACCATGATGAAAAGGTTAGAAATACTGGTGAGAAATCTTTGCTTTGGATGTGTTCAAGCAAAGTCCCTTTAATTTGCATTAAAGTGTTGTCCTTTTTACTGCATTGGTGCAAATACAATAATAATTGCATAGTTTAGCAATGAATATATCTAAAAAGTCATGGTTGAACTATAAAACTACATTCTTGCCTTGAAAAGTTACATACATACATACTGTAGATTATATTGTACCCAGTATGTATTCAAAGTGAACAGTCCTTAAAAACAATGCTGTTAGACAACTGACCAATAGTAGAGGGCGCTGGGTCCCAGCAATAGCCAACCAGGCACAGTAATCCTCCTCTCTTCATGAGTGCTGCAGAAGCAGCCACTGAAGTAGATAAATAGGATGATGAAAAAAGGAATATACCTGAAAGAAAAAGAGGCATTTGAACAAACTTCACCTTTTTCCCTGTGGGATACACATAGTGTCTTCTGATAAAGATAAATATACAGTGGTTTCAAATTTGTGTCTCATTTTTGGATAACTGACACACTTGACTAAAGCTTTTAAAGCCAGTAGAGACTTGGAAAAATTGTCTTAACAGCTTTTTTTTCTTATCTTTTATGTTAAAAGTTTTAAGAAAAATACAGCTGCTGTTTGTTTACTAAATGTTTCCATATTATTCGACATGAGAGAGGTTTTTCACAGAATTTCTGCCATATTATAAACCCACAATATGTTTGTCCAAAATATTTCTATGACTGGGATACAAAAATTCAATGATATACACTTTTTTTTTACCACAATCTTAAAATTTTCCATGAAATTCTACTAAAATATGACTATATCCCTTCTCGTTGATATTAGTTCTTCACACAAAAAAATAGCTTTTTTATAGAATTACTACAATAAAACCAGTTGAAGAAAATGAGGATGGCTTTATGAGTTTCTGGGGAATAATGACTTCGTCAAAATCACATTGCAGAGGGTTGTTTTTTTTTTTACTGCATTTTCAGTTTTAGTACAGCTGTACCAAACTGGAATCATCCCATCCCAACCTGGTTGGTTCTTGGGCAGGAGACCAACCTGAGAGTACCAAGTCCTGTGAATGAGTACAACCACATGGGTGAACTTTCTAGTGTATTATTGAGCCAGTCTAGAGTCTGGCTAAGTGTAGGGATTAAGGTCAGGAATAAAATGTTAACAGAAAACCCAAATCACATGTGTCAATCGTGAGTTGTGGCGACCCCTAAATAGAACAGCAGAAAGGAAAACAAACTGAATTTTCCATCATTAATATCCAATATATTGAACCAAATTTGTTGCATTGGCAGACTAAATGGGGAATTCAAATCCTTGGTATTTGAAAAAAGGATTTCCTGTGGTATTAGAAATCTAATTTTGATTATAAATTGCTCAATAATATATAAGCAGTTTGGGTGGGGTTTGAAATGATCTAGCTTGATATGTAGCCAAAAAAAACAAACACTATCCAGCTGTTCTGAATATTTTTAGTGTAGTCAGAACTGTTTGTTTGATTTCATTATATTACAATGTTTGTTTTACTAATTTTCTTTCCCTTCCTTGCTGTACTTGCACTGATGGCGATGCTTAAATCTCATTATACTATGCAAAATGACAATAAAGCAAATCTAATCTAATCTAATCTAAAACTAGAGCCAAGTTCAAAGCACCTTTGACAAAAAATTCTATTTGATTTGATTGCATGGAAGAATGAACCAAAGATTTCATTGTTTAACTATTGGTCAAGGGAATTGAAGAAAATGCATAGAATCACCATGAAAAAACACTTAAGAGGTTAACACAAAAGGTCTTAAATTATTATTACTTTTTTCCCTTCAACTGACAATTGTTGATAAATATAGTTTGCCTTTGACCAATAGCCTGCAGTTATCTCAGAAAGTTTTGCACCAGTCATGACATGTCACTATCATCTATTTAACCCTTGTGCTATCCTAGGCACTTTACCATTGGGAGTTGGGTCATCTAGACCCACTAGACAGTGCACTGAACCTTTTTTCTTCAATGATTTGTGATGTTCAGAAATCCTCTTCACCTTTATCCACCTTTGTCATGCAGGGATAACATGTCAATGTAAGGGTGGGGTCATAGGATAGCATAAGGGATAAAATGGCTGTGGAGCACCAGACAAACCTGTCAGATCCAGGAGGCCAGGACGCCTCATCTGGTTGTGATTCCCCAAAAAGAGCTTGTGTCTCTTCATCATAATTAATGGTGTTGTTTCTATGTTTAAGCTGATGCGCATGAAACTTTCTAGAGACAACTGCATGCCAGTGGTCAAAAAGTGTCAAGGTAAATTGCATCTTCACCTTTACATTGATCTAATAAAAACATGAACCCCTATGTATGTACACGGAAGACCAACAGAACCTGATTTCTTGACAAATAGTCTTTATTGGGTCAAAATTATTCTGATCCCACTAATACTCTGTTATCAATGTAATACACGCTCATCATTGACAGCACACACATAAGTCAGTAAAGAATACATTACCTAGGTATTTTCTAGTGGTGTGGGGAACTTAATTATTAGATACATCAATTAAGATCTATATTCTGAATCATTTTGTGAATTTTAAATAATCCAGAATCGAAAAATTAACTTGCATTAAAGAATTTGATTACCAAATCAATCATTTTTTGTCACAACTTTTATATTCTTGATAAAACTGAAAGAGGTAAATTGATCTGGTTTTTACTTAGGAATGCAATTTGGTGGGGAAAAGTGGTCTAGTGTCTTGTGGTGAAGAGAAAAAAATACTAAAATGCATAGATTTGTGATGTAATTATTACTTTCATGAACAAATTGTTGCCACCTGAATCGTAATCAAATCAAGAGGTGCCAAAAGATTCCCACCCCTAGCACTGTATTTTCAAACCAGACTACATGTTTTTACCACAAAAAGGAAAATGTAAGAAAAGAATGAATGAGGGCGTGAATGGTGAGATTTGGGACAAAAACCTTTTAATGACACCATTGAGGATTAAATGTGGCTTTATCTTCCAGCATGACAATGGTCTCAACTCAAACATATCAACTGGGCAACAAAAGGACTGGCAAAACCAGTCTTTTGGATCTAAATCCAATAGACTTGTTGCAGTGACAATATGTGCACATTTTTCTCTACATTGGACAGGTCAAATTGGCAACTTTTGTGTAGAGAAAAGGAGAAATAGTACCATGACAATTCTTATCAAGAAAAATAATCAAAGCGAGAAAGATCCTTAGCAATGACACTCTCTGTTTGACTCCCACAATTTGACTCCCAAAATGGCGGAAAGAACGTTCACACAGGCGCTGTGTTGCCCTGCAACAGCTTCAAAACCTTGTAGCTCTAGAGAAGATCTGCATGGAAGAATGGACCAAAATAGCAGCTACAGTGTGTACAAACCTGATGAAAAGTTTGACTTCTGTTATTGACAACCAGGGTTACATTACTAAGTATTGAGCTAAACTTTTATGATCAAATAATTATTTTCTAGACTACAAATAAATTCTTTAAAAATCAGACAATGTGCTTTCCTGAATTCTCTTTTTACATTCTGTCTATTACAGTTTAAGGGTACAGACACACACGGTCACACACACAGATATGTAACACACACAGGTACATACATGCCTGTGTGTGTGTGTGGAGTGTGTGTGCGTGTGTGTGTGTGTGTGTGTGTGTGTGTGTGTGCGCGTGTGTTTGCTGTATTACTTCAAAACAGAACTAAAAAAAATAAAACCAATAAAAAAAGAACTGGGGGGGGGGGGGGGTTTTCATTTCTGGCACAGGTGTTTAATCTTGCAGCACTTCAACTACTGCTTTGTTCTGCACTTGGACACCGTGTGCTCAATTATCACAAACACTTACCACATTATATGTCCCAGGTGTTCATCATAATAATACAGCAGTTCAAAGGAGTCTATCTGTGAAGAAAGACCAAAAGCCTGCATTAATGCTTGAAAAGTCTTATGAGCCTTCTTCAAACCTCCATGTCACCATTTCCATTGTGCAACAGTGCCACCTACTGCGTTAACCTCGCTGTGAGGGGATGCAGTCAAAAGATGCATAACAGTTAACAAAAATGCAGAAAAACCTAAATGTTGAATATGAAAGGAAGCAGATAAATGACATTTGTGAGAATAAAACTCAGAAAGAAAAGGCACATGTTTTAAGAAGCAAAAGACAACACTTTATTACATTTAGAGCATATTTCTGCATTTTATTGAAGTCTAATGCTATAAAGTCTGAGGTTCTGTCTGTTAATGTAACCATCAATGAGAAAGAGATTACTCAAACAAGCCCGAGTCTCAATAAGTTGATTAGAGTCAGCTCTTATCAACTCTTTCAATCTCTTTAAATGTTTTTTGAAACCACAAAGAAGAAAAAATACAGACAATGGCAATCCTTTTTTGGATTATAGGGATTAAGATGAAGACACTGAGATATCTACCGGGGAACCTTGGTGCAGTGCAGAAATGCTGTCTGTTGCATAAAAAGATGGAGAGCAGGGAGAGTCTCAGCAAAACAAAGAGATGAAAGGATTCTTTTCTTGGCTCTGCATCCATGTCTCCAAATTGATTTAAGGCAAAGTTGATCTAAACTAAATTCACAAGCGGCGCCATGGGTTTAGGCTACTAAACAATCGGGCCCTAAAATGCATATTTAGGACACGGAAGAAATCAGTTTTTCAATAACAGTATTTCCTGATCTCATTAACCTCCATGAGGTCATCCCTGAGAGGAAACCAGAATTGATTTATTTTTAGTTTTCCAATATTAATCTGATACATTTGAGATGTGTGAAGGTCTTGATGCTGCAGCTTAATTTAATGTTTTAAGTTTTGTTGTTGCTTTAAATCATAATAAAGAAAAATTCAAGGTTTTCTAGTTTCAAAGAAATTAAACAAAGTCACCTCGTTTGAGCTAATAAAAGAAATTTCTTAGGCAAGTTAAAAATAAAACTATAATGCAGTAAAGAACAATGTAACCCTTGCGCTATCCTAGGCACTTTAATGTTGGGAGTTGGGTCATCTAGACCCACTACAGTGCGCTGAACCTTTTTTCTTCAATGATTTGTGATCTTCACTGGTGTCCATGGATTACATGAAATCTTTCCACCTTTATCCACCTTTGTCATGGTAGGGAGAACACGTCAAAGTAAGGGTGGGGTCATCTAAGACAGCACAAGGGTTAAATGTTGATGGTTGCCTCTTGACAATTCTCAGCAGAGCTGAGATCTGCTATGAAAGTTGAGGTCCAGGGTCTTGACCTTTCTGGTCTCAAACTATTTTTAACCATGTTAAAAGAAAGGTCTACGGCTACGTACATGATGAGTATGTTGGCACGTTCTAGAACGAGAACAAACCGCAAATTATTTCATTCTCCATCATGATCAATTTTTAAACAGTTTGTACTTCTGTGTTTTAAAAAGAACACCATCCATACGTCACCTAATTGCATAATAAATCGCAAATTTATCTTTATCGTGTTTTCTAGCTGTGCAATATGCATAGCGCAAAAGACGGCGAAAATTGCGATAAATGGTTAACTTAAGTGTGCTAAAACAATCTTATAGAATCTTGAAGTATTTAACACATCTAATAAATCTTTTTTTTTTGCATTTTACTAATCGATTGACTCCTTTATGTAAATGACCAATCGGGTTAAGCCCTTGTATGTTAGATGCCCTATGTAGACGAGGGTCGTTTGGAGTGTAATTTAAATTACTTATAGTTAAATACAACTGTTGCAGTGACATGGAAATTATATTTTTGGTTGTTTTCCTATGTGTTCATGTATCGTAAGTTATATCGTCATCGCAATATTGATCACTAAAATCACATATCGCAAGTTTTCCTCAAATCGTTCAGCCTCATACATGAGTCACTGTGGAAAATGTTCTTAGCATAGACCCCCTCTTCATCCAGCAACTAAACAGTATTCCTTTCAAGTCTGATTCATCAGGTTACAGGAAAGACAAAATTCAGACTTGCGTTGATGTGCTGCTGTGTGAAGTAAACTTTTTCTTGGTTGGAGACCTCCAAATCTAATAAGACATTTGTCAAGCCAGTTTAATTGCACCTAAATGCACTTCGCCAGTTTTTAACCTTGAGTTTTGTCCTTTTGTTACCTCCACAGACAACAGAAACAGCAGCTCCGCCCTCTTCCTGAGCTGAGCAGTAAAGGTGGATTCTAAACTCTTCAGCATGAGGACATCCCCGCTTTTTAAAATCTATCAGTGCCACCATTGCTTTATATATATCTGTCCCATAAGTGATCTTAAAATGCTGACAGATGTTAAGGAGGGATTTCAAAGCCACTCACTTTACTAACTTTAACAAACTAATTTCTCTTTTCTTTTTTGTGGGGGGGAAAAAACGGGATTATTCTTTTTACATCCTAAAGTGCGTCTAGCGGGAAGATTGAAAAATGTTTTCACAATGTGTGTTTTATGAATAATGCAGTCACTGTTTCATAGTTCCTTGAGAAATGATAATTTTGACCTCTAGCGTACTTTTTACCAACTTTTTCACACTGTTTTCACAACATACTGATTTAAAAAGCCTGGGCCAGTGTTGGAGGAGAAGACAACTGTGGAGAAAAATAATGTAAAGGCAAAAGGGAAGCTTGAGTTATACTCCACCTTTGAGGAATGTGGATATAAAAAGTCTTTGGACGAGCTCAGGCTTGTACAGTGAAATAAAGCGCACAACTGAGCACCTTTTTCTCCAAATTATCATGCAAATTGTACGTAAGTGTTGAAACGATAAAATAGTTTGTTTTTCAATAAATACATAGATGGTATTGTGTCTCTGGGCTCTTTGAATCAGTGAGATCAATCTCAGACACCTGTGATCATTAGTTTGCCAGGTGAGTTCAATTAAAGGGAGAACTACCAGAGAAGGATGTTCCACATTAGAAAGCAGATCGACATTTTCAAGCAGTATGGGAAAGAAAGAGGGTCTCTCTGCTGAAAAGCACAAAAATAATGTAATGCCTCGGACAAGGTATGAAAACCTTTGATATTTCACAAAAACTTACGCGTGATCCTCGCACTAGTAGGAGATTTCTGGCTGGTTCAGAGCATAAAATAAAAAGAATCCAATTTATTTAAATCATTTTAAATAAATAAAAATATATTAAAAAAAATACAGACTTCTATACACAAATGTTCCTAGCAATACTGCAGTCTCTATAAGTATTGGAATTTTATTTTATTTTATTTCTACCATAAGAAAAATAAACACATTTGGGTTTATCTTGACAAAAAATTGTTTCTACCTTAAAAAATATTCCCACAAATAACAAAGCCACCTCTGAGTTTAAGCACAAGCGGTTATCAAATATTTAAAGATATATATCTATATAGATATTTTAAGTATTTTCTAATTTAATTTTTTGAAGTGTATGAAAATTCACATTTTTATATGATGTATATTTGTTTACATTGACGCTTTTCTCAACAGATTTGATATCTCCTTGACAACACAAGTTTGTGTAAAATATTAAAAAGCCACATCAGTATTTATTTAGTACTTTAGGATTTTCGTACTTGATGAAAGTAATACAACCTAAGAATGAATCTCTCTGTCTCTCTCTCTCTGAATTTATTTGTGAAGAGTGGGAATGAAGCAAAACATTAGCAGTCTAGGGTTTGTTGCTCTGCTTCTGAGACAATGGAGGACGAAAGAGAAAGGAGCTTTAAACTTCATGGCAGGAAAAAAAACAGTCAACAACAAACCGCTGTCTGTTCAGGCTTGTTCGATCCAGTGCTGTCAGCCAGCCTGAGAACTCATGTTTCCTACTGTCCCTGAACTACATCTAAAGAGAAGAGACGAGCCACACAAAAGAAGCTTATGGCAAGCAATGCAATCATTATCAGCATTTGAACCAGCACCCCAAAGACCCCCAAGACAAACTATTTATACAGAGATCTGACGGGTACACTAGAAATATAGTGATGGACATGAAAAGGCCCCTCACCAGTGAATCCGGTTTAAGGTCTTTGATGATGGGGTTTTCTCTGACTGACAGGTGGAGCTGATACCCACTCAGGATGAGTCTGTGGTTGATGGAGTCTCCCACCAGGTGGATGCTGGCTCCCATGACGAAGGTGATGATGCAGAGGTAGACAGCTGTCCGAGAGATGGCTCTGGGACTCCGCTCAATCAGCTGAAACACGGTTCACATATGTAAAATAAGATATACCTTAAAGATTTCAGTCATGCCTTAGGAAATTTTTATCAAAAGCATTTTTGCATAAAATAAAAGCACCGTCAAGCATTATTACTAGCAGTATTCCCCTTTGAGCTCAGATAGCTGCTGTTTGTCAGCTCCAGTGGTTTCTGCTGTATATGCCAACTCTGAATTATGAATGGCTTTAAGGAAACATTGCAACGAGAACATTTCAGGTTATATGGCACACTTAAAGAGCCACTCTGAAGACATGTTCTTGTGGCACTTTTCTCATGATCAAGGACATGTATAAAGAGAATTTCTGAGTATTTCTTTATTCAAATGGTTGTGAATCAGATGGAGAAAAAAAAATGCCATTTGAAAAGGCTTGTAACGGTGACAAAGGTGCGATCATCAGCGGGCCACATGCTCCTTGCTCCGCTCCATTCGGATGCATCCATTTGTAGACTACTAGATCGTCCTTGTTTTCCTCATCCGAGCTCCTAACTGGCTCAAAACAGCACGGCTACAATATTGCTCACAATTTTTGTTGCACTTTAAGCTAGCTAAACAGATGGATGATGTTTACGGGCTTTTACAATAGATCAAAAGATGAGTGGGACTTGTTATGTATTACTTCTATGCTTCATTATCACATGGTTAAAATGAAAGAATTGCAGCTCTAAATGTTGAGTTTGTGGGATTTCCATGTGTGCCTCAAAATGCAGGCAGGCAGGTCACTCACTTCTGACTTACTTCAAAAATTGAGAAAAATAATATTGTGAAAATTAAAAAACAGACCAAATACCTTATGTCACTTCCTTAAAAAGTGAAATAAACCAATTTCAAATGTTGGCTTTATGCTAACATAAGGCCACTAACTATTAGTGAAAAATGTTGCCAAAACTGTTTCTATTCTGCCATACTGTGTTCAAATATTAATGAAAACAAGAAACAGGATCTAGAGTAACAAGTCCCAGGCAGCAACTATAAGACTATAGAAGAAACCTGTCTGCTTTCAGAGAAAATGACCAACAAAACCCAATAAAAATACCAGTTGGTTACCAATTATTTTGGTAGGTGAATTTATTACCGGTACTTTTTCATTTATTTTCCCCCTTTCAAGGAAGAACCTGCATGTTGTTCTGTTTGTTTACAGGGAGCCCATTACAGTTGAAGCCTTAAGACTTTTGACATGTGTGGCTCTTTGGGTTTGCATTTAGACTGTGAGATGAACGTGAAGCACCAACGCGTTTGAGAGGAAAAACAGACGATTCTTTCCTCTGTTTGGACAAAAATAAAATTGGACATGCCTCACTTTCTAAAATGTTCCAGGAAAGAGAGACAGAAAAGACTCGTTTAATGAGCCAAATAAGCAAAATGAAAGCAACAGGAGACTCAAAGCTTAAATGTTTGGCAAACGTCCTCTGCAGAAGCCACAGTTGAAGTAAAATGAAAACAAAACTCTGCCAGTGAATTCAGAATGGGCTGCACAAGAAAAATTCCATCATTTATTTATTCCTAAAGCCAAAGCTAAAGTGCAAAACCCCACTGTTAACCTGTATCATAGCTGGAATATTTATGTAACTAAAATTGTAGAGGTCTCAGTTTGAAATACCAGGTTTCATAAAAGTAAAGAGCCAAGAGTGAATCTATTTGTCTACAAGTGGATGCATCAGAATGGAGCGGTTGCAGGAAGCATGTGGCCCACCTATTGTAGCACCTATGCCACACAAGCTTTTACAATTGGCTTTTTTGTATCTGCTCCTGATTAACAATGATTTGATTAAATAAATATTAATAAAATCCTGTTTTAAGCTTAATTTTCTTTATACAAATGCTCATGCCACCAGAAAAATGTCACAAGAACATGTTAAGTCCGAAAAAGCATGTTTTTTTTTTTTAAATTGGAGTGGGTCTTTAAGCTTGGGGTGTTGCCCACAAGATTTCCACACTTACTGGATCTTCTCTGCGGTTGCCCTTTGTCAGTAAGATCCACCAGAATAGCTTCTGTCTGTGGCTGAACAACCTTTAACTGCAACAGCTTTGAAAGCCACTAAAGAAAATGATGCAATGACAGGTGATAGTGTTTGGAACTAAACGCAAGAATTTTTCTAACAAATGAATCAATAGAATTTGCTAATATTGAGTCATAGACACACAGTGACTAAATGTTTTTATGTGTGTATAATTTATCCCTGGTTTAAAACTGCAAATATAAAATAGCTTGAGTCCAACTTTACGAGTACATTGCATGAAATGACAACGTTAATGTTAAAAATTGCAAACAGTCCTTAAAGTACAGACCCTTCTTTGGAATTAACAATAAGGGGGTGTGGATGGTTTGACAAATGGGGTCAATCGGCTCCACAAGAATAAATTCACTGTTCTCAGAATATATGAATACATCTGGGTTGATGAGTGGCTTAAATGATGCACGAATCATAAAAAAGAATCTTGCATCCTCTTCCACTCTATTCATTTCAATTTAAATTAGTGTGTTTTCTAAAGTGTGAGTACACAGCCAAGGTTGTCTCAAAACATTCCAGTTTCAAATTATACATTGCATCTTTTTGAAGATAATAAATAATTTATTTTAAAGTTGATTCTGAATAAAAATCATATTTCTTTCAAAAGTGTTTAAGGACTTAAGGACATTTATAAAGTCTGTTTGACATTTTGTTCATAACAAATATTGTCCACCAGAGGTTGCTCTTAATACAAAACTTGAATGAAGCAGCTGCTCAGTGTCACCGCTTAACCCCTGTGCTATCCTAGGCACTTTACCATTGGAAGTTGGGTCATCTAGACCCACTAGACAGTGCTCTGAACCTTTTTACTTCAATGATTTGTGATCTTCACTGGAGGATTACATGAAATCTTTCCCCCTTCATCCACCTTTGTCATGGTAGGGAGAACACGTCAATGGGTCATCTTGACCCCATAGGATAGCACGAGGGCTAAAGACTGTTCAAAAAACATGTAAAGTGCAAGGCAACTGACAACTGCAGCAGAAGACTGTTACAAACCCATTTTAAAAAATCCACGCTATTTTGGGGTAATTTCTTATTTTCCCTCTAACAGCAAATAGTTGAATTGTACCTAATATCAACTTAATTAACAGTCTGTCCAGAGGAAAAAAAGGGCTTCCTCCAGCTGTGCAGACAAACTGGATTTTATAGTCTTTTCTATTGTACTCCATGTAATGTTACGATAACCCTGATGCTCTGTTTGGTGCTGCAGATGATGAAGCAGTGACATCATTTCAGCAGATCTACCTTTAAACAGAAAAATAACAATTATTAAAAGGTTTTTGGCTATAAATGGCTCTGTGTTTTGTGGGTAGAGCCCAAAAATGGACATAAAACTTAACGCGTGAATGCAAGTTTTGAACACGTAAGCCAGAAACTCGGATGTGCATTTGCATTTACGTTTCATTGGAAGTGGTCGTTGCCGACCCTGGTGGGAACCAGGTGTGAGCCGTGCTTGGCAACCAGGCCAACATTTAACTTACAACATGCTTTTGTCCATTGGCCAGCGGACTTGCACCCCAAACCGTTGAAATACAAAAACATTTTAAAACCTTTATAAGATTTACCTTTAGCATCAGAAATGGAGTGATAACATTGTAGGCCATGTGAAAATAGTCTCCAGCACTGGGTTTGTTCAGTGGAAACCAGTCCAGAGGAAGGATGATCTAATACAGACAGGAGAATATCAAATTCATTTTTGATTCAATTTCATTGGCAAATGTTCAGCCCCATTAGGTCCAAAGTGGCTGTGCTGCACCCCCTCACCATAACAATAGGCCTTCCGAAGTCCAGTATCCAGTTCTGCACGGTCAGACAGAGCCACAGGTCAAAGTGGAAGCGCTGGCCTTTCCTGTGTGGTCCTTTGTCCTCAGAGACATCAGGAGTGCTGTCCATAAAGGTTTGAAATGATAGTTAGCAAAAAGACATTAACAAAGCATGAGGCCTCACTCTAAAAATACCTGTCCAGAGGTGATGAACCAGCTGAGAAATTGCTGCTCCGCTTAACTTGAAATGTGTTACACAGAAGTCATTTCCTTTGGAATGCTAAACACATTCCCTATGCACTGATGGAACTGCACACCAAATACATTAAAAATGACCTCAGAACGCTTGTCAACACAAACAAATCAGATGTGTCCCATTTAAAATGATGTAAGCTAGACTGCAGACCTGCCAGAAACCCTCTTTGTGTCACAGATGAAGGTTGACAATTTTTGTTTTTTAAAGGGATATCAGATCATGGAACTAAGAACAAAAAAGCTGCATAGTTTGGGAAATGAGGTCTGTATCCTTTTCTATTTATTTTTTTTTAATATAGTCAGGCTCTAAATCATGTAAGTTTTGTCGCTTGGCAACAACAGAATGACGCAGGGGAGGATGAGGAGACGGGGGTGCTTCAGAGTCTACAGGACTCTAAAAAAAAGTTTTTTTTTCACTCTTCTACGGAGTGAGCTGTGTGTGTGGGGGGGGGGGCAGATGCACAGACAGGAACAGGAGGAGGACTGTGGTGGGTGGGAGGGGGGGACATTATGGAAACTGGAATCCATCATGGACAATCCTCTTCATCATCTTCTCAGTACACTTAGGAGCTCCTTCAGTCAGAGACTTAAACAACTCACTGGAGGAAGAGAGCTTTGACAGATCTTTTTTCCTGTCAGATATTAGACTATACAACACCTCATAGACATGCGACAAGAAATATTAATAAATATAATCATAACTCTCATTCATCCAGGCTAACGTGTCACCTCCTATCCAAAAGGCTTTGTCATTTCTGAAATAGCTGGTTAAAGAGCTGGTTTATATGTGCTTAAGGGGGAGGAGTCTGACCTGAAACTGGATAGGATTGTTTACGTTGTGGACTAAATGGTTTCAGGTCATCAGGGTCCTGTGTTCTTAGCTGGAGTAAGGGAGACAGTGGCTACCCTCCCCCAGCCTGGTCATCTCTTTCAGCTGTTAATGATCCAGGTGAAACTGGTTCGATTTGTTTGGGTTTCTTTTTCTTTCACTCAGTGAAAGAAGCAATATTTGTCAAGAAATATAAACCTTCACTTAGTAAGAATGGAGCTCTCAGGTGTATTCTTCCATCCATCTACGGCAGTGTTTCTTAAACCCAAGCAAACCGAACCGGTTTCACCTGGATCATTAACAGCTGAAAGAGATGACCAGGCCGGGGAGGGTAGCCACTGTCTCCCTTACTCCAGCTGAGAACACAGGACCCTGATGAGCTGAAACCATTTAGGCCGCATTTACACTGCAGGTCTTGATGCTCAAACCCGATTTTCTGACTTTATCCGATCCTTTTTTTTTTTTTTTTTTTTTTTTGACGACCCGCTTACATGGTAAATGGTAAATGGTAAATGGCGTATACTTATATAGCGCCTTTCTTCCTACAAGGACAAAGCGCTTTACAGTCACAGACCCAGTCACCCAGTCACACACACATTCACTCACACATTCACTCACACATTCAGACACTACGGGTATACGGGTCATCTTTTAAAAAGTGACCCGTATCCGATTTTTGCATTTACACTATACAATGCTGAAACTATCAAACATGGACGTTCTGTGGACTAAGTAGCAGTAGTTCCACCTTCCGCGGACCTCTTTCGGACTTTTGTGATTGCGGTTGTCATGGAGGCAAGGCGGCGACGGAAGGAGGCGTTGCCTCCGGCGCTCCTGAGGGGAGAGGAAAAAGGAGGGCTGCTTGGCTCTCTTCCTGAGTTTTGAATGAGGAAGTGTTTGCAGACGTGCTGTACTAACAGTTTGATCCAAGTGTTGAACCTTTCCTGCGCGATGACTTCTCTTTTCCGACCGTATTCAGAAACACACGGGAGATTTCCTCGGGGTTCACTTTTCCGTTCTGAACCCTCAGCCTCCAGAGTTAGAGTTAAGAAAGACTCCAAAACTTTTGGGGGAGACACTTTATTTTTAATTTACGGTTCTCCGACACTCCCCCGCTCCGCGCTCACACCCCCTCTCCTCTCCTTACACACACACGCAAGCAGGCGCACGCTCACACACACACGGTCCCCATCATACACGCCCCCCAAAGAAATAAACGGCTTCTAGCCTGTTTCAGAGCAACGGTTTCCCGCTTCATTAGTTACCGTTTGCGTCCGGACCGGACATAACAGCGGTTTCCAACTACGGTCTGAAGCCTGAGGCTGAAAGGTAACACAGTGACAGCAAAATCAGCACAAAAGCACCTTAATAAGTCATGTGATCTCAGTTGGTGGTGTCCTGAGTTGACGTCACTGACGTACGACTCGCATTTACTGGGGAATATCCGATTTGCCTGCTTACATGGCACACGCAAATGCACATATCCGATTCGTTTTCGATTTATTTCCACATATGAGAGAGGCCTGTATCCGATCTGAGAAAAACGGAATCTGCGCTTTTGTCCTGCTTACACGTTCACCGGTCATATCCGATCTGTGCCACATGAGAGGAAAAAATCGGAATTGGGTCACTTGAACAATGCAGTGTAAAGGCGGCCTTAGTCTGTGAACAATACAATCCTGTTTTTAGGTCTGACTCCTCCCCCTTGAGCACATATGAACCAGCTCAGAATTGACAAAGCCTTTTGGATAGGTGGAACGTTTTCAACTTCAAAAACAAAGTCCAGTTGATAACTTTTAAACTTACTACTGCAATAATAATTAGTTTTTTAAGTTACAGTTTTTTAAGTGTATTGTTTATGATCCATTTGTTGTTTTTAATAGAGCTATGGTAGCAATTTTTTCCTTTGTATGATCAATAAAGTTTTAATCTCTTCTCTTTCACCAAGACTGTCAAACAGAAAACATTGTAAAACAAGTTCATATATCAATATAGTCTTTCTTATTAACAACGGAGATAACAGAAATATTGTGTGACCGAAATCTGTAAGGCTGATCGTGAAAAAGAAGACTGCAGGGGGAAAGGTTAAAAATAAAAATGTTCTTAAAAAGTGTGTTTATCAAATTTCGCAAAAACAGATAACAGCCATTATCTGATAATGAATATCAGGAAAACCTATGATCCCCTAAATACGTCTGTAATTGTTTAAAAAATTCAGACAGTGGTCTGATCTCTTGCTGTGATCTTCATGGGCTCAGAAACGCGGATTGCATCTAAATCCGATTTTTTTTATACCGGGGGGGGGGGGGGGTAGGCTCTTAGAGTGAGATTTCTCAGAAAATGAGGGAAGGGAGAGAATTGCATGTTACTTATTGCATGATGATGATGTATTTATTCAGCAATACCAAAAAAAGTCGCATCAAATGCATTGACAGAAAATGCAGCTTCAACAGGAGCATACTTTCCTGGGTATAATTTGTATTGATCGGATTTGTGCACCAACTTCGCTTGCAATCAAATAATGTTGACAAAATTACAGCTAAGCTTAAGTTAAAAGCAAACAAAACTACACCATCTTAATATTTCATGCAACACAAACCTTTGGGAACTGTTGCCTCGACGTTTTCGCACATCCTGCATTGTTGGTGCCGCATGAAGTGCTCCTTCGTTCCTAAATTATCCTCAATCGTGACTGACGTCCAAACTTTAGACAAAATCGGAGAAAAGAGATAACAGAACGTAACGTCTCTGTCACGAGATGTTTCACTTCCTTGTTTATGGCTTAGTTCCCGCCCTTCAACGTCACTGACCAATCAAATGCCAGGAATAGGAACACGAAGCCAAATGTAGCCAATCAAATAAAGCCATTCATGAAATGTAGCTTTCAATTTTTACAGGCATGAAGTTATAAAAGTGTTATATTTGTCTCAATTTGTCTCAACAATTTATTTATTTTTGACTGTAGCACATACAAGTTCCTTTCAAAATAAAGTACACCATGAGTCAAATAAGATCCTACCACTGCAACAGATTTACTTTTCTTAAAAATGCAAACAAAAAAAACAAGTTATACATTTTTCTAAAATTTATGACAAATGTTACATACTATTGTGTGGCATAAATTAAAATGTGCTCTTAACTAACTAATTTAGTATTTTTTTCAAACTATTTTCATTTTTTCCAAAGCCACAGAACTCAGGTTGCAGACCCTTGAGCTTCCTTTATGCTGTCTTACCCCTATAAATGTGCTCAATCTTGTAGTAATAATAATAATAATAATAATAATATGCTTAAACTATAAAGCTGGCACTTAATTATCATGTAATGTGTCTTTAAAGAATATTTGAGGGTACCATGATGCACGCAACCTTCCTTGCTCCTTAGTCAAAATACTGATAGTCAGACATATGGAGTTACACATGTTTTTTTACTGTTTAAGCTAAGGTTGCAACTTAAGGCACAAGAGCACACATTATATAATTTAGGATAAACAGGTAATGTAAATATTCATCCTCCATCTTCTTCATATTATTAGGAGCTTACAAAACCCCAGTATTCAAGGGTAGCCTTGTCCAAAGAAGTGTACTTCTTTTGAATACCCAAGACAAACTTCTTGTAAAAAAAAAAAAAAAAGTTTTAAGTTGTTGGGCTATAAATCGTAATTGCTGAACAGCCCATTTGAGAAGGATTGTCAGCGTTTTATAGATGAGATGCTATCTACAAGGGAACTTCTATAAACTTCATCCTTCGTTTCACATCAGGAACTCTTTTACAAAAACAGTACAGAAAAAACAAGATTTACTTTTGATCGTTAAAATTGACTTTGGGTTTTGGAAGATTTTACTGATTGAAAAATGTCTTTAATAGAAAGTTCATATAAACTAATATTTTCTGTAACATCTTTGCTTTTCTTTGTTCTATTCTTTATCTTTTGTTTTGGATCCCTGCAAACGTACATGGATGTGTGTCAATGTGAGTGTTAAAAATGTTGTATTGAGGATACACAGATTACTTTTTTGACAATCAAAAAAAAAGTATCCAAGCAGCCTTCTTAAAAACCAGTTTAATGTTGTGGGATTAAAAAAATTTAAGTGTTTTATGTGCTTTACATCTATTTGTAAGCCTCCATTGGCTGTTTGTTTCAAAAGAGAGCAAAATGTTGTAAATGGCTTCAAAGGTTTCCATAGCAACCTTTTTATTGCAAAACAAATCCATGTTCATTTATTTTTTTAATAAATAGACTTCAATTTCTCATGCATGGAGGCTTATTAATTGATTTTCATTATTTACATTTTCTGGTCTCCCAATAGTTGTTCCTAAAAGTAAAAGTTCATTAAAAAAAATAAGGTCAAAAGACTGCATCTTAAAGTCTTTATTCTTTGTTTGTTTTAATGAGAAAAAGCACTGCAATCACAAATGTCTCTCTGGGCTGAATCCATGTTGTCTTGCATGCTTTCAGTTGTTCTATTAATACGGTGTCTGCGCTTTTAATCTCAGTGTGAAATAATCGGTTTTCCGAAAAGGTTACCAGGAGACAGAAGGTTTCCTTTTTATTTTATTCTGTCCCACATCAGTTTAAAATGAACTCCCTACGTTTTAATCAAATCTCTATGGGTTCTTCAGCTTTATGACTCAGAACTAAATGTAATTATGTACCCGTTAGATTAAACGAGGGATCCGCTTCCCTAACAATGTGTGTTAGTAACATCACACATTAGAAAGAATTGGTTCTCAGTAATAAAAACCCTTCCACAGCACATCAAAGTGTCTTATCTGTACAGAAACCGGCTCCCGTCATGTGAAAAGAAGTAAACAACACAATAACTGCCTGCATTCATTTGCATCGCAGTTAATGATAAAATTAGCGCAACTTCACTGTTGTATAAGTCATCTGTTATTTATTTTGATAAAAAGCCTCTGTTTGTGGAAATGTTTTTTAGTAATTGTGTGAAATAAGGAGAACACATCGTATTTTTCTTGAAAAGTTTCCCTAAACCATTTAGCTGAAAACCTCTAAAAATTAATAATAGACGTACAACCAAATTGTCTATCTTTGGAATATTTTTTTTTTTTACAAAACAGAGAAAACATAGATTAGTCATTTTTAAATCATGTTTTTAAGTCTAATTTAAAGCTAAATTCACCTGACAAGGTGAAAGACACACAAGTGATAAACTGCAACAAAGGGCTGATTATGATTGTGAAGTTTTAATGAAGTTGTAAATTAACAAATAGAAAACTGTATTTTCTGCACAATTAGGCCAACATAAAAGCCTTAATAAAAAATAAAAAAAATAGGTTGTATATTACTGTAAAAAGGCTGAGGAGGACTTATTTTCTTTTACATGTTACTAACAGGTTTGATAGTTAAAGTGGTCACAGTAACGTTTGTTTCAGGGTATTATTCTGTTTTGTTTTTTTTTTCACATGCTGCAAACAAGGTTGTGAATATGCCAACATGGCTAAAGTGTAGCGTGTATCAGACAAGTTCTAGAATTACTGTGAATGCTTACTGTGAATACAGTCAAAGTCCGACTGAACTACATCTCAGACTCTGGTCTTCCTTAATGCACCTTATAGTTTGGTGCACCTCACATATGACATAAGTTCGAAAACCGACTATAAATTGATGGTGTACCCTATAGTGCACTGACAATTGGTTATAGATTTGTTGCTTGGCTTTTTAATTTACTCAAAAATGCATTTCTGCTGGCATTGGTCTGAATATAGTTTATAATTCAATTGAAATCCATACATGTTTAACTGTTGCATACAACGGCCGCGATTGCTGGTTGGACATTTTGCTGGTCACAGGCTTATGTTTCTTGTGCCCTTTTTTTCTTGTTCATTGAAGATTTTACAATCCAACTACACCACACAAAACACAAAATGGTGGATTATTTTACATAAATGATGAATTGTAAGCAGCAAGGGAAGAGGAACAAAAAGTCTTCAGAATGATTCTATTACTAAAGCAGCAAACAAAAAACACGTATCTAAACCCACAAACTAACCTACTAACCTGCAAATAAAGGGAAAGAGGAATATAATAGCTAACACTAAACTCCTTGGACGAAGAACAGAAAACAGAACACAGGTAGTGAAGTTAACAGTAGCTCACCTCCTACACCTTTACATGAATACAATTTAAAAAGCCAAAAGAACTGGACAAAGCAGGCAACACAAAAGACCCTATACCACAAACCAACATAAATTGCTGCAGCAATGTTGACATTCACCTCTGCTGTGACTTGGTAAACCGGTTTACTGTGAGCTGCAGATTATTAAGTTATCCAATTAAACCGGTATAGTCCACATACTGATATAAACATATACTTGTGCCAATGAATAATAAACACATATTCCTGTGTGTACATTCTAATTACTGCTCAACATTCAGTTCAGCATTCACCAGAAAAAAAAAGTATCTAAGCATCTGCTCAGGACACCTGCTTTTCAATTTATGACAGAGCCTCACACCTGTTTGTGGGGGATTTTGTGGAGGTAAATCTGCTGACAGGAAGAAAAAGGGAAAACAACGTGACCGAGCTAGAGGGATAAAGCTTTGTTTTTCCACGCCTTGAACATGAAACATGATTGTGATGCTAAAGAAAGGTGTGGGACTCTTGAAATCTGCATGAGTGCAGATTCTTCCCACAGCAGTTGGATTAGACAATCTTGAAAGTTTAAGGAATGGCACACCAAAAGATGCACAGATAAGTAGGCGGAGGCAGCATGAATTTCAAAAAATGACTCAGAATGCAGAGCACAAGACAAATTTCCCATCAGCTGTGCCATATTTATTCAAACTTCAGACCAAACTCTATTTTCCGATTTGACCAATATCCTTCTTCTGGAGGGATTCATCAGAGACTCCAGAGCTTAGGAGTAAAGTGATTGTTTGCATTTTTTTTAACCAATATTCCAAACAAAAATATCAGCGGCACTTTAGCTCAGGCGGTAGAGCAAGTCGTCCAACAACCGAAGGGTCGGCGGAACGATCCCCGCCCTCCCCAGCCAGCTGTTGCCCACTGAGCGTGGCTAGTCTGAAGCTCACTGCTCCCCCCAGGGGCTGGGTCAAAATGCGGAGAACAATTTCCCCATTGTGGGATAAATAAAAGTAAATAATAAAAAAAAAAACAGGGGTTGAGCTGTACAGGTGTTGTAGTTATCCGAGCCCAAGGAGCATCATAGAAACAGGTGTTTTCCACCTGTTTCATTCAGCCTCGTAGGACCGCCTTAAGGAACGTCAAGAAAACGGATTGTTGTGTGTTTGAGTGCTTCATGAAAGTATGAAGGAAGTGATCCTGTTGCATGGCAGGACTCAAGTCATTAGTAAGGTGCATGTACTGGCTCCTTACGGACCGAGCGCAAATGCTCTACACACAGGTGCACGTGATACATAAGTGCCCATAAGACGCCTGTAGGATCCACTCAAAACTACACTGTCTAATTTTCTCCTTTCTAACAGTCAGGTTGCATGCAAGAGGCTTGCAATAGACGAGCCACAAGCATGCACCTTTCCCTTAAATAGCAATAACTGGCTCCCTGCACGGTGCACAGAATTCAGGTGGGTAGAAAAAAGGAAAAATCTATAAGATACGCCTCTGTTTCACCTTTTTCACTCTTACGTGTTGTTCACATGTTTGTCTATGAGCTGTCACTTTACTACAGCATGCCTGTAGTAAAAAATGTGCATAAACCTTTCCGCCCCATGGGTTTATCAGGTGGTCTATGATGTTGGTATTTCTTACAGACCACCTGTCTGCCTTGTGAAGACTCACCAAAGTTTCCCCCACAGACGGTCCATATCCACCAGTAAGGGCAATTGTGACTAAGGCATAAGGCTATGTTCACACTGCAGGGTTTAGTGCTCATTTCCAATTCAAACGTTAACAATGGATGTCAACAACAGTGTTGACAACAGCGTAGTTCTTTTTGCATTGTTAAATTTATTTTCACAAAAGGAGCCAGCACAATTACAATCTTCTCATTTTAAGAAGAAATTTAAAAAGGAGGAGAGGAAGGTTTTTAGCCATGGCGTTTTGTGGAGCAGTGTTGGCAACGTCGGTACAGAGAAACGTGTGGGTAAGGAGTCGCAGCCAGGAGTGGTAGGATACTGATGTGAGTGGCTTCACTGATACAGAATTTATCGGTAACTTTCTAATGACCAGATCCAACCTCGATTATGTTTGTGAGCACCTTCGATTAACTCTGTCACGAGAAGAGACATGTCTAATGTTTCAGAAACCGCCCTGTTGCGATAAGAGCCCTCAAGTTTGGCCTGAATAGAGCTGTCACCCCAAATGTTAATCAAATCGGTGACCTCGCCTCCCTTCCACTGACTGGACCCAGCAGCATCGTCCACCATGGTTGATGTTTATGTTCTCGTTCCCATCTACTTCAACGCAGAATGATGACGTTTTTAGCGTATCAATGACGTACCAACCCGTGTGGCCTGGCCGTTCAGACGGAGGTCGCATTTTAAAAGATCGGATACGTATTGGATTCAGGAAACATTTCAAAAGATCCGATACAGGTCGCATAGGGGCAAAATAAATCGGTATTGGGTCATTTCAGCCTGTAGTGTGAACGTAGCCTTTCTCAATGACAGCATGTGGAATCAGTCTGAGTTTAATGGTCATTCCTGAAGGCAACCACAACTGGTCAGTTTGGTTGAGGACCAAAGTGGCACTACTTAGCTAGCAGTCAGCTATGCTTTGGCTACCTGACTCTAAATATGCTAACGTGGCTAACCCTTCAACATGGCTAACATGTAGCATGTTAAAGATAACTTCCAGAGTGACTGTGAACACAGTTAATAAAGACTGAATGAGTGACTTATCTCTGGCTCTTTTTCTATTATCTCTAGTAATGCATCTCATAGTTTGGTGTTGCATTATACATGATGTAAGTTCCAATGTAGACCAATCATTGACGGTGCGTCTTATAATCCAGTATGCCCTATAATGTGGAAAATACAGAACTTCAACAGGAAAAAACTAAGCACTTCTGCCTCATGTAGCTCTCAAAATACCAATGTTTTTTTGTTCTGACAGTTAAATGGTGTATTTCTCAATGATGCACCAGGTATGCAGCAGGCGGGTGATGGATCGAGTGCATGGGAACAGAAGAGTCATTAAGAAAGTCATTCATATTCACGCAGCTCATTTTTAAATGATGGGTGCTAAATATGCAAAAGAAAGAGCTTTAACATTTGCACAAGAAATGTTGCCTCCGATTATAAGAATCAGGAACAGGCATTTCCTCAGCTGTGGGGGCTAAAGGATAGTCCGATGTGTGTACTTTAACTGAATTGTTTGTTACTCACAAAAACATTTTTTTTAATGATCAACTTTGATGTGTTAGTATGCTGCTTTGGTCAGCCAGCGTTCTAATGCTTCTCTTGGCTTTTTTGTTGGTGTTCGGACATCTTTTGACATTAAAGCCTAAAAAACGTGCACTGATTTAGCAGCACCCTGGGTAGCATGTGGAGAAACCAGGAGCAACAACCGCCTGGCACGTTTAATATCTTGTTTACTTCTTTGCACATAAAGGGAGCCAGTCTCTGCACAGAACGAGACACACTTTGATGTGCTGTGGAAGTGTTTTCATCACTGGAAACCATTCCTTTCTCATGTGTAATGCTACCAACACACATATCTAGGTGTTAAAGTTGAATAAAGAATCTATGGAGGCTGCATTAAAAGCTTTGTGAATAGGTTAAGGGACCTAATGTGGGCCAGATTAAAAAAGACTCTTCGTCTCCCTGTAACCCCTTTCAGAAAACACATAATTTCACACTCAGATAAAAAGCCCAAAACAAAGTGTGGTGTGAAAATGTGCCTTAAGCCCAGTGAGACTAATTGTAAGTTTTAATTACAGTCCTCTGCATTATATAAAAAAAAAACGCATATATACTATTAGGAAACGCTTCTGGAGTGATGTACGAATGTACAATTTCAAAATCCAGTGCCCTACAAATTTCCCAGCAGTCTCGGAGAAAAATTAGTGTGCATTGCTGTTCACCAGACTGGCAAATGTAGACCACAATGCAATGCATTGGACGAATTTTTTGGGAAAAAATGTGTTTAAATGTATTTTTTTAATAAACAACCAACATTGTCATCATCCGAACACAGTGGATTCATAAACAGTCGTTGTAACATGCTCGAATTGATTTATCACTTCTTAAAATCGGTGATGACATATTTCCTATTAGAAAAATGAATAAAAACAGTAAGCAAGGGGTCCAAATTACTTTTAAAGCCCAGGGCACTAGATTGTCCAGAACTATAGAGTTAGGTGAGTGAGTGAGTGAGTGAGTTTTAAGTAACCATTTGTCTGTCTGTCTCCCTGGGGCTGTCTCGGCCTCTGTCTGCGCCGAATGGCCACTTCCTAGCTGCCTGGTCGCCCTGGGAGCTGAGGCTGGGGGGCCAGTCACTCGGCGGGAGCCTTATTCCACCGGTTGTGCCCATCCTCCTGCTCCTTCCCGCTCCTTCCCGCTCCCACCCAAACACATGCACATAGGGCTCCTGGAATTGGATGGGTGGGATATACTGGCGGGGCTCCCTGGGAATGACTCTCCTCGGGGTTGCGTCGGCGCCCGCCCTCCATTCTACTTTTACTCGCATATTAGACACCTTATTTCATATAGGGTCTTGTGGAGTTGGTCTGGTGGAGGGGGGGCACTGGGAAACATCTGGGTTCATCTCTCACCAGTCCACTCTCACTTTAGACACCACACATATATTAGCACCACACACACACCTCACACAGAGGGACCCCAGGGTGGGTGAGGGGGCTGTGGAGTGTAGTGTGGGGAGGTAGGGGTGGAGCTGTGGTTGCGTTGTGATGTTTGGGCTGCTTGGGTGGGGCTGGCCTGCGGAGACGAGGCTCCGGCTAAGTGGTGGGCGGCTCCTGGGCACTCTCGGCTATGGCTTCATCCTTGGCCCGCGTCTGGCGCCCGGTACTGCAGAGCGCGCCTGTCCTGTGGTCTGGGGGTCCTGACGCCCACCTATGCCTATGCCTCCCTGTGCCAGAGGGGGCCTTGCAGGGGGGCCTCCTCTGCACCTGGCTGGGTGGGTGGGTGCATTGTACACAAAAAAAATATCTTTTTTTTTTGTTAAGCTTTATGTGAAACAGAAGAATATTTTCTTTTGTTCCCTTTGATGTTCATGCATGATTCCAGCAGAAATGACTGGAATAAATTCATTCATATTTTGTGTCAGCCTATAAAAAAAGATAAAAATGTGGCAATTTAACCAGAATTACTCTCTGCCAGAACCAGCAACCCCCAAGAAAGCAGAAGATGGTTGGGGTGCATCCGACACCCCCAAGAAAGCGGGGACAGGTTGGGGTGCGTCCTGCACCCTCCTGGGAGCAGGGATGGGATGAGGTGCGTCTGTCACCCCCCTGTCCGGTACCCCCCTGCCCAGCACCCTCCTGGGAGCAGGGACGGGATGGGGTGCATCCAGGACCACTTCCGGAAGTAGAGGTGAGTGGAGGTACGTCGAAAACAGCCCCGGGGGAAGAGGCAGGACGCCGAGAAGGGCGGCGGTGGCAACGATGGTGGCCCCCCCTCATAGCAGACAACAGCCATTAAATGCTGAGGCGGGGAGCTGGGACGAGTCAGATGAGTCAACCCTCTCTTCTTCTCGGCAGTAGGCCTCCCATATCCACATATCCTGGTCCAGTGGTTTCAGGAAGGAGGCCCCCCGGGTGATCCTCCGACTCCACCCCGGGAACAGGGGAGGAACGTTGATGAGGGCGGCAGCGTTGACGGTGGCCCCCTCCCACAGCCAGACAACCTCCGTCACACCCAACGGCGTGGAACTGGACCCAGTCAGAAGACCCATGGGTCCAGGAGCCGCATGTCACGCATCCCTGAGTACAGGAACTCGTCCGGCCAGTCTTCATCTGCCTCCCGGCAGAATGCTCCAAAATGCAGCATGTTCTTCTCTGATGGGCACTAGTTTGGCTGGTCCATAATGTTACAAAAGGAGGTTGAGGAAGTACCCAGGTGCAGAGAGGATGAGGAGGCAGGAGGTTGCAGGGGAAAGGGAGCTTTAATACTCAAAAACTAAACAAAACTACAAACCAAAACCACTGCTGTAGGCAGGCAAACTCGAAACACTAGAAACAGGTGAAATACACGAACTGGGGTGGGACTGCATAATAACAAACTATGGCCCAGCACAGGAGGAAGGGAAAGACGGGACTTAAATACATACAGGACTGACGAGGCACAGGTGGAAACAATGAGGGCAGATGGGAACCAAAAGTAAAACTCGAAACAACACAACAGGAAAACCTAAAACAGGAAGTTAAACTCAAAACATCACAGAACAAAAAACTAGAACACAAAAGCAAAGAACCTAAAACTGGGACATGCGTGTTAAGTGTGAAATAACTCACATACTATATCTTAATTGTTTATCCAACTATAAAAATATATTATACTAATATGATTAATGGAATAAAACAAGTATATATTTTGTTCTTGTGTTTGTATGTATGCAGGCTTTAAGTTATTTTGGGCGGGGTTAGAGTGGAGGAAATGGGGGGGGGACGTCCAGTGTTTCGCCCAGGGCATCAGAAAGGTCAGTACCGCCTCTGGAGCAGAGCCTGTGGCCCTTCTATAGAACCTACATCCCCGCTTCCTACAGGCTTTTTCAAACGTCCTTTTTTCCCGTCTGCTCCTGATTAACAACAATTAGAATAAATAAATATAAATACTCAGAAACGCAATTTTTATTTTTCATTTTCGATAAATCATCAGAAAAGCATATTAAGAACACAAAAAAACGTTTTTCATCTGAGTGGGTCTTTAAAGCCCGTATTCCGTGACCAGCAGGTGTCCAGTTATCCGAGGGATGGTTGTGTTTCTTTCTTTTTCCTTTTTTAATGTTTCAAATAAAAACAAAAAAATGAAGTTCATATTTTAATCTCACTAGTGTTCCATCTTTTATTATTCTGTAATAATGAATAAGTGGTTAGACTGAATGATCTGCAAGGCAAACTCGAGTGCGCGTTCGGCCAAGCGCAGCTGCCGTTCATGAGGAGGAGGGGTTATTTAACGCTGCTGGCTTCCAGCACCATCCCGCCACCCTCACGCAGCACCATCATCACTTCTGCATGATCCCGCCAGCTGCTGCGATCATCTGCGGGATTGCTCCGTGTCCGCGCGTCTCCTTCAACATGGACTTGCGGGATTTGCTTCTGTTTGTTGCAGTCGCCGCCTGCGCAGTGAAAGGTACGCAGTTTGCGCGCTTCGATGCTTTCCAACTGTCAGAGGAGGAGACGCAGATGTTTGTTTGGAGTGATGGGATGCGGGGATTAAGATGTTGCGTTAATATATACCTGTTGTGTATTTTGCAACAATTACTCAGCTTGAATAGCGCATGAGGTCAATGTAGTGGCTGTTTTTTTTTTAATCGACGGGGGGAGCAAAGCTTTAAAAAGTATTGATCCAAGCATAATGTAAAATAAACCGAAAATATTTTTGTTGTGTTTAAAGTGCAGATTGTTTGCCTACTCTCTCTTGCTGCCATTTTGAATGTACTGTACATTGGCAGTTGGAAGAACCTTTTTGCTTTTAAAGTCCCGCTCCGATCATCTTTTGATCTGTTTTCAAAGTGTTCCCAGTGCTCTTTTAATTACAATTATGTGGTTTTTAGCCTACATGTAAAAAAAAAAACTGTGTAGTTTTCTATGGCACAGTTTCTGCAGAGCGTCAGGAGTTCATTAGAAATTTGCCTTTAAGTTCTGAGAATGCTGGAATGGAGCAACCCCACCCCCCCTTCCCATCACTCATACTTTTACACATTCTCCTGCTAGGTTACAACTCCAACCCAACAGTAGCTTAGGCAACAAAAATGATGATTGGAGCTATCCAGCTGTAGAGTTTGTAGCCAGATTCCAGCTCAGACAAGGAAAACAAATGTGTTCATGGATCTATTTGTGTAACAGTGGATGCATCAGAATGGAGTGGAGTAGGGAGTTTGTGTTTCCAGTGCATTTTTTCATCTGCTCCTCAGAAATGAAATTTTAAGCTTAAAGTTTCTGATATATGTCTTCTGTCATCAGAAAAATACAACAAAAACATGTCAAAAACAGGATTTTCATCAGACTGGGCCTTGTATGAATGCACACTTCTTTTTACAATTAATAGTTGTTTTTGACTTTATATGTCAGATTTATTTTGCACGAATATTTTACTGCCTGATTTCTGCTGAACTTCCCAGTTTAAAGCATTTATTTAATTAAGTAAATAAAGGTTTTCTTGCTGTTTAAATAATAATTGCACTCTTTTTAATTGATCTACTGATTTTTTTTCAATACATTTTTTCCAGAGCATGAGCATTTTGTGCATTTTGAGCAACCAGCAGGTTGGTGGTAGAGACATTGTGAGACCATGTAGAGCCCAGCATTTCCTGGAAATAGCCGTATATTTTTGGAGGGCAGAGAGATTGATGGGGTGGGTACAAAGGGCTTAGTTCAGAATGCAAAGACTGTTTCTGTCTGGATGGAGGGGGGGGGGATCCAGATTAAAAACATGTTGTCCTTGAGCTTTTCACATTGTATCGCAACATATTCTGACAATTCTGCCCATGGATTTGTGGAGAAATACTGTCAAGTCAAACTGTCTCCTTCAAACTCTACAGCACTCATGTTTAAATGCTAATTAACTTAGATGAGCACATCATTTTCACCCAGATCTACTCAGAATCTGGCATATTTAGGCTAAAGCAGTTTTTTTGTAAAATCACACTCAGCCAAGCTCTTCGCTCTGCACTTTGCTTTCAGTGCACAATGCAGGATTTTCTTCAGAATAAAGCCGAGGAGGAGAAAACTCTTGAAAGCATGTGCTCATGCAGGCACATATAAATGTTGGAACTTATTTCTGGGGTGATTTAGGTCCTGCTAGGTCTTTCTAACTACTGAGGCTGCTGAATTTGATTAGGGCTTGAAAGAATGAGCTTCTTTCTTTTATGCATCTGAGCTCAATTCCAGCAAAATACTGCACTCAGCTGGCAATTAATCAAATATTGCCTCTGTGCAGTATGATAGCTAAAAATGTTCTGGGAGGTAATAAAGAAATATCTTTGGAGTGTAACATACATTAATGTCATTGTGCTGACCCTCAGTGAAATTCGATTATGGTGGGATCGGCGAGGGTGGGGTTGGGATGGGGGGCATCCACTTGGGACTCAGCTATGGACAAAGACAAGCTTTCAGCTAATCTTTTCTAATGAAAACACTGGATGCAACAGAGAGGAGAGAGGAGAGATTCCTCCAGACAGCTCTCTCTGCCAGATCATCAGGATAATGTGCTCTCATAGGTAGTTTGGGGTAATCGAGCTTTAGGAAAATGAATGGACGAAGACAGAAACACTCATTTGCTCAGAAAGGAAACAACAGTGTGGTAAAATGTGTTCAAATGTGAGATTGGACTGCTGCGTGGTGTGCTTTGTTTGATTGTTTTCTTTCTTGTCTCCATCACTGCCTCTAAGGTTTTTCAGAGTCAGTCCCACCATGTCCATAACATGGTATGTTAAACAGATATGTTCTGTTTATGTCTGTTCATTTGTACAGGGCTTCAAGGTTATCCTCCCAGTACCAGTACCAGTACATTAGATATATACAGTAACCACTTTGCACAGTTGCGAGACTAAAGAAAAACCCCAGACCATTTAGAATGGGTTTTTAGGCTGTTTCTAAGCTATTTTTGTGGAGCTCCAAAACAGCCAGGGGGAGGAGGCTGTAACTGTAAGGCCGTTGCCTAGTGATTTGTATATTGAGCTTACAAACACGTTAACCTGTGAATGGCAAAGGTTTTACCTGAAGAATATTAATACAATTAATGAAATGGGAAAGTCAACTTATCATCTTTAGTTTTTACTTACACGTTAGTGTGCCTGTCTTCTGTAGTTTCTCATCAAGGACCGAACCAGCGCAGACTCTACAGTGACCTGATGTCAACATACAACCCTCTGGAGAGACCAGTCTACAATGATTCTCAGAGCCTTACTGTCCACTTTGGCCTCAGCCTTTTGCAGATTATGGATGTGGTACGGTATTTATTACTAGAAATGTTGTTGTACTTTTGATTAGATTCATTTATATCTCATTAATCAATACAGTAACAGATAAATACACTTTCACATTAGGATGAAATCATCACCCATATCTGTATAATAGGATAAATGCCAATTTCCTGGACATAAAAACATTCAAATATAAGTTTTGATGTCTTCAAACTGTAAATGCAACAGAAAGCCTGAATTCAGTAGGAGGTACGGTCCTGAAATTTCAAAATCACACGAAATAAATATAATAACAGGAAGTATTTATATTGTTTATTACAACAAAACTAAGTGTGGTGGACCGAGCAGTAGTGTATCAGTGTTTAATTTGGGAAAAGTAACTGTCTTCATACGTTTTTGCTATATAAATATACTTTTTTCCCAACAGGATGAGAAAAATCAAGTTTTAACAACCAACATTTGGCTGCGACTGGTAAGACATTTTCTTTGATAACATAGGCAAACATTTACAGAAATACATCTACTAATATCAAAGTGTAAATCGATGATTTTTCTTGGAATTTTTTTCTGCTTGTGGTAAAGTTATCCTCTTCTTTGCTACTTGAGTATCTCAGGGAATGCACAGAATGAATATTTAACTGCGTCTTCTTGTTTTTTTTCTTCTTTATTTATTTTCATCATTTGCATGATCGCATAATCCCAGAATAAAAAACAGTCTTGTTTTTCTTTAAGGATGCACTGCAGCTGTTCCATTTACTTAAAAATTGTAATGTAGTCAGTAGTACTGTTCCCATAATAAACTTATAATATTGGCTATATCTAATGTTGGGGGAACAAAGTCTTGCTGTTTTTTTTTTTGTTCGTTTTTTTTGTAATTTTAGGTGGCTGTGGTTTTTTGTAGACATCATCTAGACCCGTGGTATCCAAACACCGGGCTGCAGACCGGTACTGTTCTGTGGATTAATTGGCACCGGGCAGCGGAAAACGCAATTAATTATGCCTGGTTCTTTTTTTTTTTTTCTTTGAATTTTTTCAATGTTTTATTTTAAAAGATCTTTTATTTTGAAAAATAACCAGATTCTGGTTGGAGGCCCCCGGAAAGACCCAAAACATGCTGGAGAGACCACGTCTCTCGGCTGGCCCGGGAATTTCCATGGGACCCTCAGCTCCTCTGGGGAGATGTCTGGACATCTTTTTTTTTAGACAGCTGCCCCCGTGACCCGCTGAATTTCATGCTTATGTTTGCATCAACATTTGTTCAGTTTTATTTCCATGAGATACACCCCATGAATATTCAGATTGTATCTGTGTTGTAAAAATATTCCACAGCTTGAAATCTTCATAGTATAATATCTGCAATATTTTCAGAGACCAGTTGTGATTTGCTGTTCAAGAAATGTGATTCTGAGAAAAAGATATATTTTCTTTGTCAGCATCACAACACAAAGACCACACAAGTTTTTTTCTTTTCTTTTTTCTATTTTCTAAAGATTACAATTGATTCTCTTCTCCTTGCAGAGATGGTTAAAATATACCCTGGTGTCTAGCCTCTTCCTTTTTTGATTCTGAAAGAGCGAAACGTCAGTGTCTCCTCCGTGGAGTACGATGAAGAGTTTCAACACGCATATTCTAGTGCAGCTTGTCTATTCTGTGACACCGGTTCCCTGCTGCTGCATCGTCAGCAAGCGCTAGCAAGGCTGTTTGGCCCACTCTAAATCATTGTGGAATCACAGCAGCAGTCTTAGTCTTTGCCACACACATAAACACACACACTCATCCAGTAAAAAAGCACGGGCAGCATTCACAGTGTGTGTCTGAATCGATGTCTCAGTCATTGGCCTTAAATGGAATCTAAAGGAAGGAAAAAAGACTGCGGTTTATTTTTGAACGATTAATTAATTATGACCTTATCTGTTTTTAATCTAACCTAATAATTATTGTGGAAAACTTCATTTTGAGGTATTTTCATTTAAATTTATGACATTGTGGCACAAAAAAGATCAAAATCTAATGAAGAAAAATTGGTCTTATCAAGTTTTTTGAAATAACAGACTTCCAACCATTGACTGTATATGATGACTGGACTGAAAAATCCCTCCCCCTTGCGTATTAAATAGGAAGTACCCGCTCATCCCAAAAAGCTGGAATCCCATAGATTCTATTGTGAAATAAGCAGCCATTACTCATTCACTATCTGTAAGAATAACCACTGCTCTGTGACATATTTTTAACATGTTCAAAAAAGATTTCATGATACGCTTTTCTGTAGTTCAAGGTATTCAAATTATAAACTGTCCGATCAGATGCCTCAATAATGGTAAGCGGCCTCGCGTCAAACGTTCGAAGCTTTGATTAACAGATTCTCCTGAGCCGACGTTCAGTGGTAGGGGTGTGGCCTTCTAACATGCTGACTCCTGATTGGAGAGAGTTGTTGCGATAGAGATGTGGACTAAGACAGACACAGACCAATCACAGCTTACTGAGGACGTCTGCTTCCAACATGGTGACGGACATACCGCAGAAAAATGGCAACTGAATTGACTTCATTTGGTTGGAACAGGAAGTTATTTTCTATGGGAGACGCCACACTCTGTCCAGTACTACATATACAGTCAATGCTTCCAACCTTTTACTTTTGCACGACCAGTTTGGAACAATAAGGAAATAAAAACCAAAAAGAGTGCTCTAATTTAACGAATGAAAAAAAAGTAGAGAACACTTTTGAAACAATATTGACCACAAACATCTTATTGACAACAAACAAGCGGGAAGAGGTGAACTTTCCTGCTAACATCCTTTATTTTGTTCTGGACACCACTGGAAACACAAATTCATATGATGGTTTCTCAGATCTTAGCAGCACTTCCGCCTTCGGTGATCGGGAGCTTCACGCTCCGCTATGCGAAGGCAGCTGCCGGTCCGAAGAAAAAGCTTGTCCGCGGTGCGTCCGAAGGAGGATCGCAGAAGGCAGAAATGATGCTACATAGTCCTGGGAAGCTGTGTTCAATCATCAGAAGTTCACAACTATCACAAAGCCCTCTTCTCTGTCGCTAACACAGAGCTACACTGCTCCTAGCATGTGTCTGTTAGCAGCCGGACACACGGAGATAGAACTCACGTCATTGCCCCGCCTCCCCTCTGGAAATGCTCATTTGAATTGAATAATGCGACAATGTTTGCAGGATGGATGTTAAAATTAAAATGCAATCCCCTCTTTGCATTTTCCTTTTAATTATGACACAGAATAAGCGGTTTTAAAGTAGAAAAGGAGAAAGCATTTTGAAATATTGCTTTTTCCTTTTAATTTTGAGTCATTTGATGCAGTTACATTTTGAAAATGAAAAAGCATTTCTGTTAATCCATTTTAATTGTCAAATTAGACATTTCTAAACGAATTTTGCAACAGATTTACCAGAGATTTTTTTAAAAATGAAATGTCAAATAACATTTTCTTTATCATTTCAATTAAGTGACAGAATAAGCGGTGTTGAAGAAAATGAAAAAGCATTTTGAAGTATTGCTTTTTCATTTTCATTTTGAGTCAAAAAATGCAGCTTCATTTTAAAAATGAAAAAGCATTTCTGGTTTTGACTTTTATTTTTAATTATGCTACAGAATCCCTTACATAATTTAATGAAGGAAGATAATTTCTTATTTGACATGGCTTATATGGATTTGTATATGTAAGCTGGAAATCAGCCAAAACATTTGAAACAACACAATTTAATTGAACCTTACAGCTGGTTTGTGCTTTTTAAAGAGATCAGTACATTTAAATTGATTTTGGTACTTAGTGATTTGAAAGGATCGTATGGAACGCAAACATGTGACAATAATCATTCAGATTGTCAGAATTAAGATAATGGCACGGAATCAACTATGACGGTTTAAAAGGAAGAATCAGTAAAATGTCAGTGTGCATTATATAAAAATACAGATCAGCCAAAATGTCAAAAACTACAGCCCAAAGGTCATGAATATGCAGCAACAGATGCTCTCCCTTCACTTCTTCCATGAATAAAATGTCAAAATTATAAACCTGTTCAGTCATGGATCCTGATAAAAGCTCCTTAATCCAAACAAGCGGTTTCAAAGAGCATAAACTTAACCCCACGTTGCTGACATGTGACTGCAATGTGAAAAAGCTGTTTTAAATCCCTGATTTACCTAAGTCAGACCCCGTCCAGGAAATATTTGAGATGCCTGAGTGTAAAACATGAAAAGTACATAATGTTTTTGCGTTTCACAGTACTGGAACGATCATTACCTACAGTGGAACTCCTCAGACTATCCAGGTGTGACCAATGTAAGATTCCCGGACCATCTCATTTGGAAGCCCGACATCCTGCTCTATAACAGGTAGGCCTAGCAAAGACAGATCTGCTGCTCTGTAATTGGATATGCATGGTGGCAGCCTCAGCATGCATGCCATGCTCTCCTCACAGTATAATGAAGGGACCTTGGAGGAATGATACTTCATTGGATTTTTGTGTTGCAAAGAATTACTAAATTGCTGGCTTTGATGAGCGAAGAAAAGGTACTGCGCAGTATATAGTGATTTATTTGTCTTTGTTACTAAAATTGTTTTTTTTTAAAGGAAATAGAAAAGATTTAACTTGTAATTAAATGAACACAAAGAGAAATAAGTTTGTTTAAAATAAACTCTAAACAAATTGAGGACATTATAAGATAAATTACATTTAACTCAAATAAAAAGTATTTAAAGTTTAGGCTTAAGCACTGGATAAATGTACTCTTACTTTTAGCTTTGTGCAATTTTTCTTTTTCTTTTTTGGCTTGAAACAAATCTTGTCAGCATTTACTGAGTGGAGGCTGCTCTGAGTTTGCCTCTAAAATGAGTTGACAGAGTGGCCTTTAAATCTAACACTTCTACATGTTAATTAATTGGAGGTCCTGAGAATGAGTGCAACATTCTGGGTGCTAATAGCACATTATTCAACAGAGCTGGTTGTTGTGTTTGTAAATCAACTCACTTGTGGAAATTAAAGTTTGTGGTCCCCGCTAAACCAACAGCAGGACTTTTTCCGTTTTTGTCGGGTTTTTTTCATTTGATTTTCATAAATTATTGAATTTTTAGAAAATACTATGCAGTAGGTGGCAATGTTATTTTTTGCATTTTAAATAAAGATAAAAAGCAGTAGACAAAAAAAGACCTAAAAATAGAAAAGACGATGGATTTTAGAGTTGCTTGTTGCTTTTGTAAGCTAGAAAAATGTTCATGAATTTTTAATTTTAGGCTTTATTAAGAGTCCTTTTTAAATTGTCTATTTCAAAGAAATTTTTTATAGCTGTCACACTGTCTACAAAATTTCATCATTTACTAACTATTTACTTTGTTATTTTTAATGTATTTGGTCAAAAGGTTTACCAAAATACTTTCATGGTATTTATTTATCTAAATTTGAAATGTTTTCTACGTTTGAATTTCTTTAAGTCTTTTTTTCAATAACGGCTGATTGTAAATCACAAATTAGTGCGGCAACACTGAATTGGGAATAAGGAGAAATGAAAGAGTCATTTATTTTAGTAACCATGACAACTTGATAAACACTTTGCCCGATTTTGTTTTCATTAAACCTTTTGTGATTCAGAGGAAAAATATAAAGCTCAAAACCTTTTCAAAGGTTTACTATTATATTTCATTCACCCATAAGATCTTTGGACAGACAAAAATTCAAAAAGAAAATATAAATGAAATAAAGTTTATATGAAATATAGAAAGGATTCTATTTGTATAACAGTATTTACAAGAAAAGCATTTGCAAAATATTATTTTCAGAAGTCTTAATCATTCAATTTTACAGAGTTCAACATAGGACATATAATGCAAACCACCACATCATTTTTTGTTTCTTGTGTTTCATTTTTTAGCTAGTGTATTTTTTTTTAATCTTTACTATATGTTGCTCCTTCATCTGATTTAAAGAAACTAATGGTTGCAATAAGGTGGATGAAAAAGTGAGCTACAGCTGTGGCCAGAAGGGACCCGATGGGTCTGTCATGAAGGGTTGTTGCTGGTACCTGAAAAAACTAGGCTTTCTGCAGGGACAGTGTGGGGGCTTAAGGTTGGAGCTCGTGCTGCATCGTAGGCAAGATCATGATATAAGGTTATTACTCTGTGTCATAAAGCAGCAGCGCCCTGCTCCAAGGGCAGAGCTGTAGACACAAAGGGGGATAAATTCGTATTGAAAAGTGCTTGGAGAACGATTACCGTTTATCTTTTGCACTGAAGCCAATTCTTAAAAAAAAAAGTTATATAAGTGTGAATCATTAACTACTTTTGTCCTAGGCTTTTGTTTTCCAGTGGGATTTTGTCCACACATGTGGACACTGGGTTGCATTAATTCACTAAAACATTTTATGGAACAGGAAGGTTAAGTATTGGTGGCATAAAAAAGTATAGGCTGTTAGCAAGCAGGTTTTGAACAAGGACATTGTGCATCAATATTTGCCCCATGCTTTGAAGTCATGTAGAAAAGTCTAGATTTGAGATTTTTAAGTAAAATTTAGATTTTTTTAAATTGAAACGATTGTGGCTATGAAATAAAATTGTTTTTAAAAGTATTTTTATCCTCTATCTGGTAGGATAATATTATTCACTCTATAGAATCTGAGGAGACCACAGTGACAGGTACGACAGTCTCAATCCACTATGGGGGACACAGAACATGTGGTGCTTCATTTGTCATTGTCAAACAGAGAGAATCATTTTCTCTGAAACAAGAGAATTTGTTGTTGTTTTAACTTTAGCTCAACTCTACATAAACCTCTGGGGAGTCAATTTAGAAGTATTGGAATGGGTCTATAGGAAATGGAGAGAATGAGGAGAAATGAGGAATGACTTTCATCTGATGTGATGCACGCATGCTCTATAATCCCACCCACAGCATCAATTCCACACAAAAATAAAAAATGTTTTCCACCATGTCTGTTCTCTGCAGTTCTTCTTGCTGTATAGATGTACAGCACCATTTCATTTGGTTTGTAATGAACTTAACCTACGTTATGTGACGTCAACAGTGCAGATGAAAGATTTGATGCAACGTTCCACACCAACATACTGGTCAACTCTTCAGGCACCTGTTCCTACTTACCCCCAGGTAAGAGCTTTTCAATTTAGTTCTTAATTTACCACTTGAAGGCATAATGTTAAATTTTCCTTTGATGAGAATCCTTTCTCACGATTTAGAAAACTCTTTCCAAAAACAATTACCCTATTTTTCAGACGATGGTATGAGTCAAAACAGCCAAAATTGCAAATTAAAGAAAAAAAATCATAAATAAGTCCCTTTAGAGTATAAGTTGCACTTTTGGGAGAAATATATTTAATAAAATATGGGAACAAGAACGGACACTTCTTAGCTGGCACTAGAATTTTTTAAAAGGACACCACCTTTATGTCACTCCCAGATCCAAGTCCCTCATTGGTCAAAGTTCAACTGGTTTAACTTTTTCAAGCATTCAATTGCCAGGCATTTTTGTATGTAGAGCCCAAAAACAGACTGAAATACTTTTGTAGCGACGTGTGAACGCAAGTTTTGAACGCAGAAGCCTGAAACGCACATGTATGCACGTTTACATTGACTTTTCAATCGAAGCGATCACTTAAACTTGGGTTTCCGCAAGTAAGACTGAGCGGCGCTTCTTCTTCTGTGTTGCTGTCAGTAACAACTACTGATACACACACCTACAATGCCCTCTAACAGTTGTTGCTATATACATTTTTTAATCATATCTAAGTTGCTCCTCTGGCAAAACTAGACAAAGGGATGGAGGGGAATGCATAAATAATACGATAAACCCTCATTGATATGACTACCATCTGTCAATATTCATTCACGGTATAGACAAAAATGATATTCTAGGAGGGAAGACTGGTGGAAGTAGCTCTGGCTTTTTTCTGTAAGTTTGCTAAAATTGTCAGGAATGTGGTTTGTGCAGGACCTGCATGAAGGAGACCAGAAGACACGGTAGAATTTTTAGTATTTTAAGTAATGGGCTTAATTAATAGATGTTTTCAAGAGACTGCTTGAGGATTGGTGGTCATGGAGACCCGCAAAAATATTTTCTAAAAGCTAAATGTGTCTCTAGTCTTTGAAATCATGTTTTTTTAACTATGCTCTGATGATGGCAGTAATCACCACAGAAGTAACACAGTGGTTCATTACGAAGGTAATCAGAGAGCTGATGACAGGAATGTCTGATTTCAGAAGGGCTGAAGGGGTAACAGCTGATTAATTTCTGCCACCTCCTGTTGAGGACAGAGAATATCTGTCTGCACAGAGAGGATCAGGAGGACTGGATAGACCGGATTGTCACAAGTTTTCTGAAGTGGCTCACAAACTAGTGTTTGAAAAGGCTACAGATGAAACGTAAAATACTTTTCAATCACTTTATTTACATAGAACTTTTCATCAACGTGCTGACGTAACCGCAACAACAATAAAAGACAAACATTGAATGGAAGGGAACGCTGTGGCTAAAATCTGGGGAGAAACTGCATAGATTTACGGTAAAAAGTTCAAAATGATAAACAATACTCCACAAATAAATAAAAGAAATGATTTGATGAGTCATTTAAAAGCCAAGTTAAAAATATGTGTCTTTAATTTACATTTAAAAATCTCCATTGAAGCGGGAACCCTCAGATTATCAGTATATTTAATTTCAGCATATTTGTCACTTCAGATGTTATTTTCTGTTTCAGTCAGTAACTCAATATTGTAAACGAAGGGATTACATGTACACAGTAATACTAAGTACCATATTTTTCTGACGAAACTGTATTTCGCTCTGGAGTATACGTCAGAGACACAGAAAATGCATGATAAAGAAGAAAAGAATTTAAGTCACACTTTTCGGAGAAACGTATTTTACAACAAATAAGAACTAGAACAGACATTTCATCCTGAAAGGAAAATCATTATGACAGATTATATTACAACAATGGACTAAATATCTGCATGCTTCACTACTTTAACTGTATTTAACCTTATGAATATCAGCACAACATATGAACAATTATTAAGATAACCATAGCATAAAGAACATGCTAACAAGTCAACTAAACTCATTATCGCTTTAAATCCCTAAATGCATTGAATTTTTCATCAACTTTTACTCTGCATTGTTGTCAGTTGCAATTACTGTTACCCACGCCCTACAGTGCCCTCTAGAGGTTGTTAGTAGGAAAATAATGAACGCATGAGCCTAGTCATTTCTTTTTTAATCGCATAAAAGTTACACCTGGGCATAAGTTGCACCGCCAGCCAAACTATTAAAAAATGTGACTTGTATTCCAACGAATATGTTAATCCGTAATGTATTACAGTTTGGAAGTAGCTTGCACAACACTAGTTTGTTTGAAAGGGAATGTATAAATCAGGATTCCTTGATAAACTTCTCTTCCCCTTTTATCCCTGACCTGACAAAGGCCCTAGCCCTGTTTTCCACCAGCATCTTAATCAACAGCAACATAAATAGCTCTTTCGCTGAATTTCTTCAGTGCCTCTGCCACAAGCAAATTACCTCTTAACTTATTTCAAATGAGTCCTCACTGAATTCCTTATTGGAGAGAAACTGGTCATATTGCATGAGCCAGACACCACTACTATATAAATATGCATGTGCACTCAACAGGGATAAATCCTTTGAATTTCATTTTAATTTATTTATTTTTGTGTGAGTGTGTCTGAGGTTCGTTGCAGTGAAAAATGGCCCTTCTGTCTCTTTGATCCTCGTCTGTTTATTTCCTCTCCATCTTTTTTACAGCCTGTGACAACGGACAGACCTAATTTCCTGCCAACTGCTGATATCTTTCTTAAGTGCTAGTGGAAATTTGTTTGGTGGCTTCCTGATAAATTACCTCTTCTCTCATCCCGTTGCCCTTTTGATTTGACAAAGTGGATGGAACCATTTGTACCATTATAGTCTCTTACTTCTGCCTTTAAGATATTAAGGAATACAATTTTTCAATTTATGTCTCCTTCTATTTGTTAAAGCAAAAATGTGATCTTTCTCGACTTTTCATGTTTTCCTTTCATTCCAGGAATCTTCAAGAGCACCTGTTATATTGACGTGCGCTGGTTCCCCTTTGATGTCCAGAGATGTGAGCTGAAATTTGGCTCATGGACATATGGAGGCTGGTCCTTGGACTTAAAGATGCTGGAGGCAGATGTCTCTGGTTACATTGCCAATGGAGAGTGGGATCTTGTTGGTAAAAGTACCATCCTGTGACCCTGTTATTTCTCCCTATGACATACACATGTCCCTAATTGTCCTTTTGCAGAGGTTCCTGGACAGAGAAACGAGCGTTTTTATGAGTGCTGCGATGAGCCATACCTTGACATCACTTTCACGGTGGTGATGCGCAGACGGACCCTCTACTATGGCCTAAATCTGCTCCTTCCCTGTGTTCTGATCTCCACTCTGGCTCTGCTCGTCTTTCTTCTGCCTGCTGACTCTGGAGAGAAGATCTCACTAGGTTTGAGGAACTGAAACACACATATATACACACAAAAAATTCATACGTCCCTTTATACATCCTATACACTCACTGGCCACTTTACTAGGCACACCTGTCCAACTGCTTGTTAACACAAATTTCCAATCAGCCAATCACATGGCAGCAACTCGGTGCATTTAGACTTGTAAACATGGTCAAGACAATCTGCTGCAGTTCAAACCGAGCATCAGAATGGGGAAGAAAGGTGATTGAAGTGACTTTGAACATGGCATGGTTTGGTGCCAGACGGGCTGGTCTGAGGATTTCAGAAACTACTGATCTACTGAGATTTTCCCCCACTACCAACTCTAGGGTTTACAGAGAATGGTCAGAAAAAGAGAAAAACATCCAGTGTGCCAAAGGTTATTCGGATGGAAATATCTTGTTGATGCCAGAGGTCAGAGGAGAATTGCCAGACTGGTTTCAACAATAACTCAATTAACCACTGGTTACAACTAAGGTTGGACAATAGAAAATTGGAAAAATGTTGTCTTGTCTAATGAGTCTCCATTTCAGCTGGGACATTCAGATGGTAGGGTCAGAATTTGGTGTTGACAACGTGAAAGTACCAACCGAGCATGGTTACAATGCCACAGCCTACCTTAATATTGTTGTCCATCCCTTTATGACCACAGTTTACCATCTTTTGATGACTACTCCCATCAGGAAAAGGCGCAGTGTCATAAAGCTGGAATCATCTCAGACTGGTTTCTTGACCATAATGAGTTTACTGGACTCAAATGGCCTCCAGTCACCAGATTTCAATCCAGTAAAGTACTAGCCTCATGGATGTGCAGCCGACAAATCTACAGCAACTGTGTGATGCTATTATGTCAATATGGGCCAAACACTGTTTCCAGTTCCTTGTTGAATTGATACCACCAAGGATTAAGGCAGTTCTGAAGGCAAAATGGGGTCCGACCCGTTACTAGCATGGTGTACCAAATAAAGTCGGAGGTCAGTGAATGTACCAGTAGTATAGAATATCTCTACTTTTAGCACAGCACAGTAAGTAACTCTTGACAAAACTGAAGTTCATCATATAAATTTAAAGCCATAGTCACAACAGCTCTTATGGGTGGACTGTCTTTAAACAAATCTGTGGAGGGCATGCAGGTGGCCCACAGGAAAAATCAAAGTTGTTGACCACTTATTGAGCCCGTGGAGCGAAAACATTCACACACATTTTTCTATGGGTATGCTACAGGTTGAAGACTTAAACAACACATCAGGGTAAGTAAAGGGGAAATAGGGGAGACACAGATGTGTTTTACAAAATTTTCATTGTGACCCCTTAGGGTGCATGTGACTAAAGGTTAAAGCATTTTTTCCTGTTGGGTCCTGTAGAGTTCTGTTACAGAGGGTCGGTACAAAAATCTGCAGCAGTGATTATAAAGGGGTGAAGGTAAACACAACTCTTTGTCCCAAACAGTAAGGGATCACAATTAACCTTTACTGATTCTTTACTTAGCTACGATGTTCTCCAAATGCTTCAAACACATAAACAGAGTTGATGTCTGTTGAACTGATTTGCAGCTGATTATTTTAAAGGAATAAATCAGCACAAAACTATTTAGTTGCATGTTTCTGTGAACAAAGAAAATAGGATTTCTTTTCTTCAGAAAAAGAAACTGTTTTGCTGCCAACTTACTACCGTAAAAAATTAATTAAGCTCAAGGACAAAGCCCCAACAAGGTGGTCCATGTCCTCCAGTGCAGTCAGAAGTGCTCTGATCTGTTCATGAAGAAATAAAACAACCTGTCCACAAAGCATGGCTCAGCACAGAGGAGCCACAACAGATGGAGGGCTCTGAGACATTTTCTGTCTCCTGTGTACAGTCCTGGTTTGACATATTTCCCCAGGAGACTGGAGTCCCATCCACACCTGCCACACACAAACAACAGACAATTACCAAATGTCAACACACCTGTCACACTAAAAACCTCACAAAGTAACACAGTATAGGATCCTGAGGATCAGTGGATCACTGGCGATTGAATCTTTCTTTTTGCATGACTGGTCCACATATTGAAGATCTGTACTATAGCAGTGAGGGACACCGCAAATTATTGTATTGATTCGGCCAAATTGACGTCTGCTTCCTTCTTAAATTCTTGCTGATCATTTAAATAGATTGAACTTTGAGCCCCAGCTCTCATAGATATGGATTCCATCTGAATATGAAGCAAGAGAAACATCACCTCCAGGAGTGAAGCCTTAACTCTGAATCAGAAAATTCCACTTTGGGGTTAGAAAAAAGCATTTGGCCCAAATGAAGGAGAGAAGCTTTGTTTATGGGTGTGAAGCTGGAACGTTGACACACAAAGGCTGCTTCTGTACTTGCAAATGTTGTGGGCTGTGGGAATTCTGCCTTCCTTCTAGTCTCTGCCACACAGGTCTGCACACATTTCAGACCTGCTGTTAACTATTCAACCCATACCCTCTGTTTGGACGTCTTCCCATGTGTTGACTGCTGCTTGCAGTTATTGAAGAGTGTTCAATCATCATGGAGCAACCAACACACTGAATATCTATATGCCTTTGCTAGGTAACTAGAGAAATGCATCCATACATGCAACTTCATTGTCATTCGTTGATGCTGTTGCCTTATGTCTAAATGCGTATTTCGGGTTTCCGCAATAAAAATTCTCAAGTTCACGCATCGCTGAGCAGGTTTTTACAACCACTATCAGGCTCTACGTACAAAACGTGTGACCATTGAATGCGTTTTAAAAGGTAAATCGGGACAAATGTTTACCAATCAGGGACTCTGATTTGGCAGTAATGTATGTATGGTGTCCCTTTTAATTCATGGAAGTGCAAACCATTTCAAAATTGATCCGAAGAAATTACTAATTGCGGTTTTTGCTCGGACGGAATTATACAGCCCCAACTCTCTCATATATCGTAATAAAGTTGTGAAAGAAAAAGCCTGGAGTAAGACTCAAGATTTGGACCACTTGCACCAAACCTCTTCCAACTGTAGGTGGTGGACAAAATCTAGTAAGAAGTAGTAAAAGAAAAAGAAGCCCCTCCCTGCTCGTCCAGTGTGAACACCAAGGGCTAAACAAGTGCTAGTGTCGCCATAGCTTGACATGCTTCCTATCACGACCAGACGTACCAGTTATTTCCCTGTTGACTCTGCAATTTTGTAATGAATCTAAATCTTCACAGAAAAATGGGATAAATCCTCTGTCAAAGAGGCGTTTAGAGTAGAGCTGCTGCTCCTCAACATTATCAGGAGGCTGGGATGGCTGATGGTCCCAGAAGTGTTCTTAGTGTAATACAGGAAGGAGGTCCTGCGGCAGATCCTGGATGTGCCAACAAGTTGGCTATCCTGGGAATGCCCTGATGTTTTCCCAGGATGAGGTCAGAAAAAGCGAATCCCTGACAGAATAGTTTCTCACACTAATACCTAAGTCTTGGTGATACATTCTTTTTGTTTGTTTTTTTAGCTTTTTAGGTATGTACAGAAAGTGAAAATTAATAAAATGTAACTTGTTGACATTCTATCAAATGTCAAAGCCAGGGCCTTAACCTCCTATTATCAAAAAACTGCAGGCAAAAACAAAACTGACTCATTTTTTCTGCAAAACATAATGCTCTGACATCCATTGGATGAGCCAGAGGATTTGTCACTGCTGCAGCCTTAGTCATCATTTCTCCACTCCAACCTCCTGGACATAATTCAATGTGGGGAAAAGATAGAGGGGGGGAAATTGATCCAAACTTTTCTGGTCTGAACTCCAACGCAGATTCTCCCTCTGCTTTCATTTTTCATTCACTCAGTTTGCAGCTTCTTCAACTTTTTAAACTGTTGCGTTGCATTTCTAGACTGTTTAAATACTAAATTATTAATTAAAATATTGCTCCAGGTGTAAATGGAAGCTTTTTAAAAATATTTCCTTGACAGAAAAGAGGATTGGAGATGTTTGCAGCCATGAAAGATAAGACAGTCAAAGCAACTCCAATAAAATTGTGTTTTGGTGTTTTTCAACATCTTGTTGCATTTTCCTCATGATGGAGGACACATATAAAGAAAAAATCATATTTTTATTGCATTTCTGAGTTTTCCTATATTCAAATTGTTGTGATTCAGGAGCAGATGAAAAATTGTCATTTCAAAAATATTTTAGTTAGGGTTAGTTACATACAAACTACAATCGGTGGGCCTCAAACTCCCTGCTCTGAACTTCCAGCAATGAGGATGGGAGAGGGGGCCGGGTTACACCAAACCCAAAGTCCAGCCCACAAAACTACTACTGCTGCTCAGCAGAAAATATGTCCTAGAAATCATCACCGGTCTTTTTGATTTTGGCTAAAACTGAAAAGACCACTGGAGACACTTAAAATTGTTTAAAAGAGTGGATCTTTACAGAGCTTAATAAACCCGCTAAGTCATAGCAAAGTTTTACCGGGCGAACACTGAGATAACCAGTCTCTCTTCTTGAGCTACTTGACTTTTATTGTCTAGGATTTTGATACCCGGCATTCATAATTGAAAGAATAAAGAAGTAAAAGTTTAGAATTAGAAAAGGGCATTTAGGGGGTGGAGAGAGGCAACCTGCTGCAAATTATAATAAGACCAAAAAAAAAGAGACTCATGAATCAACTGTAAGGCTGTCAGCAGCCTTAGTTCAACTTGATTTTTTTCTTAGATACAGTTTCAAATGGTTTTAGTTGTGCCAGTAGAAACCTTTTTAAATCTATTTTGAAGATTATGAATAAATCACAAAACCCATAGCTGCAAGCAACAATTGGATGAAAAAAAACACGTATCTTAATCCATCCTTTGGTGAGTTTCTGCCAAGATGAGCATCACAGCTGTTTTGTACGCTGGCGGCATCTTAAAACCCATCATGTATAAAGTCAAGACACTGCCAGTACCTAAATTATTCTGTTTTTCTTCATCAAAAACAGCTTTGTATTCAGTTTATCTCTGGGGTAATAAGCAATTCTAGAAAGGAGTATGGTGGGTTGAACCACAGATAATCAACGTGACTGACTGCCTTCATTGTCAGCAGATCAAGAACACATTTTATTCTTAACTCAGTTGTCATTGTTGACTTTGGTGCTAGATTAATTAGTTATAAAGGTTTTATCACAGCAGTGTGAAGAGGTGGCTAATGGCCATGGTATTCCCGGTATGTGGGAGAGTAGGGAGCTGATATTTATACAGATTGGGGTGTCATAGATGGTTTTCTTTATTAATATGTATTAGAGTCAGATGTATCTAATAATGACATGTTTGTGATTAGACATATAAGATCCTTCAAGTAAATATCTTGAATGGCAACATGCATGTAAAATGTAAAAATGTGCATTTTATTTTGTTCATTTATTTTGTTTAGATTTAGTTTACAGTTTTTGGGGGGCATTTTTTAGCATGTTATTTATTTGTCTAAATGTTTGAATGAATGTTTATACTGGCATTTTATGCTGTGTTCATGAAAACGAATGCATATGAACCCATATATCAACCAGCTCTCTTGTGAAGAAATATTTTATCATGACAGCCTGTATTCACAAATTTAATTTCCTTAAAATTGAGCTGTCATGAAAAAAAATGATTTGTAAAATTCTATATAAATCAACAAGAGCTATAGCCTTGGATTACTGCATTAATTTATTTTAAATGTTAGAAAGGTTGATGAAAAGAGTGAAGAACAGAAAGCTTTTATATACTGTATGCACAGCTATTTGTAGATTTACATATTAATGGGAGTCGGGTATGGAAGCCATGTTTACAATGGATTTTAAAGGCCAATCTGTGTGTCTATTTAGTATAAATTATTATTAGTTTCCAGACAGATTTGCTGTCTTGTGTCAGTTCCTTTGATTGCTACTTCCAAAGTACGAGTTTGCCAAATGAGTACTTTTATGGAAAATTTAAAACAGTCCACCATCAGTGACTTACAAAAATGGTTGTGTTCATGTCATCTTTGTTTTAAAATGTACATTTTTTTACCTTTTTAAAGGAGAGCAGAAGCAACTGAGAGTTATAAAGCTGTTGTTGCATCTCTGATTTAAAGGCTTACTTGTGTTATGTTTAATTGAATTTCCAATTAGTTTTATTCTAAAACAATTTTTGAACATGTAATTTCATGATTATTGTATCCTTTTTATTTACTAACCCAATTACAGTGTATTTTTATTAATCTTATATCAAAAAAGTTTTATCCCATTCTATTCTATTATAAAATAATTTGTCTGAAAATTTTAACTTGGCAAAAAAGCAGAGTAAATTGTGTTAAATTTTTTCTTTTATAATGCTTCTTAGCAATAGAAATTACATCTTTCAAAAGTTTGTTTAAAATCCCATTCTGATTTTTTCATGATGAAGGACATACATATAAAGAAAATGCGATTAGATTAAATTTATGAGTAATAATTTGTTCAAATCGTTGTTAATCAGGAGCTGATGGAAAAACTTACTTTCTTGGTTGTGAGTGGCTTTAAGAGAGCATGAAAATAGATGGGTGATAGGAAATGGGGGCGGAGTTGCTCCGTGCCAACAGTTCTCCACACAACTTGGAGTCAAATTTCTAAGGAACTACTGTGGCTCTGCAGAAACTTTGTGCTAGAAAACAGATGATTTTTTGGGGGGATTTTAACTAAAAATGTCATCAAATGAATATATCACTAGGAACGCATTTGCCTTGAATCAGATGAGCTGAGTGGGACTATGATGACACATTTGTAAGGAATGTGCATTTGTGGAATGAACAGCAAAGTGAAGTATGTGGGATGCACCCATGAAAAATATGCCAAACTTCTCTGCCAACAGCAAAAATGAGCAACGGCAAAAACAAATTGACGGTTTAAAGTTTGAAGGTACAGGACATATTTGGTGATTTAAGTTCATGGTTTGACAAATAAAAGCCTCAGCAGCGCGTGAAAGAAACAGCCCTTTGGCAAACGTTTTAATGCAAATTTTTCCAACCCATTCCCAGCTCAGTCTCAGTTTAGTTACTCCACTGCCGGTGCTTCTGTGGTTTTCTGATCAAGGCAAAAGCTGAAGGAGTAAAAAACATTAAAAAATGTTCCTCAAAGACTTTCTTTAAATCAAAGTTGGTGAGAAATGAGTGCTTTTCCCTTCACTAACAGATTTGTTGTAATTCTCAGGCATTACTGTCCTTCTGTCCCTGACCGTCTTCATGCTGCTGGTGGCAGAGATTATGCCTGCCACATCAGACTCTGTGCCTTTAATAGGTAAGCCTAGACTAATGTTATAAGCTGTCTCTAAGGTTGTCAAGTGCTATCAATGGAAAAATTTCTTGTCACCCTTATGGAGTTGCTCTTTTTGTCCTCTGAAATGTGGGTGGGATCTCAGATATTTACTGGTGGAATAAAGCAAACACATCTTCCCATCAGTCAGATGAATTTGGTTTTAGCTTGTTTGTCTGTTATATTTTCTTGGTTCTTGTAATGTTCTGTTTTCAGGCCTTTCCCAGTAACACTTGATTTCAGTCGATAATTATCCATAGCTGTCTTTGTATTAATTAATCCTCCTATGTCTATTTTGGTGTCCGGTTTGTAGATCATGCCAGGTCATGAGCTTCTGTCTCCCTTTTTAAAGCTCCCTTTCTTCATGGTTTTGAATTTTTTGAGTTTATTTACTACAGTGTTTACATTAATTAAGCCCAATTTCCTGCCTTTCACTTCAAAAACAACCCCCCTCAGAAAAAAAGTCTTATACCCCACTGGAGGATTTTTTTTATATAAGCAAACAATGTCTGCCAATGGGGATTAACCAAGAATTCTTATTTTAAGAAAACAATTCTAGTTACTAAGACATGCTTTCTTAAACTAAGATTATTTTTCTATTGAAAAACTTGCTTTATACGATTAATTTTCTCACAAAACAGAAATTCCCTCGTAGGGATTTTTATCTTTTGACTCCTAACTCATTGGAAAGCTAATTGGGAAAACATTTTGGTTTTAAACTTTGTTGATATCAAATGGCGTTAGCGTGGCGAGCTCACAAAAGCAGTGTTTCCCTCTTGTTCACACACTACTGGAATATTGTGAAAATGTGATGCATGAATCGTTGGCTCAAGCTGAACAAAACAATATTACATCATACTTCATACATCATATATTCAGATGTGAATATATGAGGAATGTGGCAGTGGTTCCCACAAAACCTGCATTGCCAATGTATCGAAAAGGTTATTTTTGTGGATTCTTCTGGGAATTAGATAGACCTGTTCGTCACCCCCTGGTGACCAAATTATGAAACGGTTGCTATGGAGAAAGAAACCAACAGAAAAGCCACCATTTTGAAAATAATGTGGCTTTTTTTCATGAATTTGTCAGGTGCAGTTCTGACCAGAGTGGCTGGGGGAAAAGGGGGGAGGGTAAGACGTGTGTAGCAGCTGCCCACCCAGTGAGGGTGGGTCAAAGGTATGAGGTTCCATTTGTGCCAAAAATCTGTTTTTGTGTCCACTGTCTATGTCTTTGGTCATCTCACTTTGTCGTCAGGACTTAGCAACCGTTGCTACTGTCGATAGCTCCAGTCGTTAGCTGCTGTCGATAGCTACGGTGTTTGCTACTGTCGTTAGCTGCTGTCGATAGCTACTGTCGTTAGCTACGACGTTTCCCCGTGTTTTGTCGTTAGATGTTCTCGTTTTTCAAATTTTGCCAAAGTCGTCAGAAAAGTCCTTTGTACGGCCGGTAAATTTTTTCCTGTACTATTGCCGTATTGCCAGAAAGGGTGGTGGTGGTGTGTGTGTGTGTGTGGGGGGGGGGGGGCATGCATACAACGCTTGACACGAAAACAAAGTGGTGCTTTACCGCCACCATCTGATCTGGAGGCGAACTACTTCTATTTAACGCGGAGAATGACACATAATAAATATGAACATTTTACGAAGATTATTTATGAATGTGCTGTGTTCTGATCATGAAAAACGTGGCTGATTTATTAATAATAAAATTACAAACACATTGGTGTTGATTTAATGTATTTGTTCAGAAATAAACCCTCAACTCATTAGTCCATGGCAATATTTATTTTTTCGCCGCTGAACGATTTACGGGGGCCTTGCAAGGAGGCCTTTAAAATATCTTCGATGAGTTACCTTCTCAAATTTTAGTGGGTCGAGTCACTAATTATGAATATAACAGTCGAAAACTGACTGGTTGTTGAGCTTTTCTTTTTAATCTATTTATGTGACCATGAGATGGCGCACTCGGGACCAGTATAAGGCTCTTATTAGCCCGTCTGATCCTCGTTTATCCATCAGATTTGTAACAACATATTTTATAAAGATCAGTCATTTTTCAAAATAATTTGAAATAATAGTTTCATCACAAGATTAAATTAAAGCCATACTCTAAATAACTTTAAACGGGAACGTGAAACCGTTGTACGCATGCACCCCCCCCCTCTTTCTGGGAGTGCGCGTTTGCAGGATTGTCAATAAAGTTTTTTTTTTTTAAAGTGTTCTGTTCCGTGATAATACGGGAACAATTTATCGACCGTACAAAAGACTTCTCTGACGAACATTGCAAAATTTGAAATACAACAAGATCTAAGGACACGACATGGTGAGAGAACGTAGCATACGACACTAGCAACGGTTGCTAAGGATCTTCCTGACGACACGTGAAACGACTTCGCAAACAACACTAGCAACGGTTGCTAAGGATCTTCCTGACGACATGGTGAGACGACATGGCAAAAGACACTAGCAACGGTTGCTAAGGATCTTCCTGACGCTGTAGTTAGACGACATGGGATAAGGACAATGACAAAGATAAAGTTTAAGGATAAAGCAAGCATATACATCACAAAGTTAATACAAAGTAATAATCAAAGAATCATGGGCATGCAGAAGATATTGCTTAGCAGTACATAGACATGAACCAATGTAAAATGAACTCGTTCAATAGACATAGACAATGAGCCCAAAGCATAGACAGTGGACGCAAAAACACGATCAGTAGACATAGACAATGGACCAAAGACATAACAGTAGACGCAAAAACACATTTTGATATTATTGGCACAAATGGAACCTCATACAAAGGGGGACGGCGAGGGTGGTTAGCACCAGTGGGTCACACAATCAAAGCCAAGAGCGCCGTTGATTAAAACTGTTTCCTTTGTTTGTTTGGTTTTTAAGTCTGGCTGCTTTACTCTGCAACTTTCTGTGTCTGCTTTGTCTCTTCTCACCATTTTAATTAAAAAGCGGAGTACTTTGCCACCACCATGGTCATCGTCGGTCTCTCAGTGATTGCCACTGTGTTGGTCCTGCAGTATCACCATCATGATCCTGATGGAGGCAAGATGCCAAAGTGGGTGAGTGTTGATCATTTACTTACATTTTACTTACATTACATTTACTTACATTTTCATATTTGTCTCCACATGAACTAGTAAAGACCCGATGTGAGTGTTTGTTTTCTCCTGTATTTGGTTTTTAATTCTAGCAAGCACATGTCTGGATTTGTTTCTGAGCATTAGTGCACATACCCATGTCAGCTTTAGATTCATAGTTTACCAAGAGTGTATGACACACATGCTACATTTTAAATGGTTTTTGGAGCAAAGTGGGGTTGACAAAAACACATTTTAAATCAAAAGTAATAAAAGCGTATTTTTTCCATAAATCTTTCTCCCTGAAGACCCGTGTGATCCTGCTGAACTGGTGTGCCTGGTTCCTGCGAATGAAGCGCCCCGGTGAGGATCGAGTGCGGTCAGCCTGCGACAACAAAACTCGACGGAGCAGCCTAACCAGCATGGACCTCAACGCTCCCACTTCCACCTCTCTGTCCACCAATGGCAACTTGCTTTATGTTGGCGTCCGTGGTCTGGAGAGCCTTCAGTACTCCCCAGGTGCCACCTCCCCTGACTCTGGAGTTGTCTGTGGACGACTGATTACTCGAGCAGGTGAAGATGAGATGCTTCTCCCCTCCAGTCACGCCTCTTCTCTGGGAAACATGGAAATGGAGCTGGCCAAGATCCTTGACGAAGTGCGTTACATCGCCAAACGCTTTCGTGACCAGGATGAGGATGAGTCCTTGTGCAACGAGTGGAAATTTGCTGCATCGGTTGTGGACAGGCTATGCCTCATGGCTTTCTCCCTCTTCACCATCCTCTGCACTATTGGAATCCTAATGTCTGCTCCCAACTTTGTAGAAGCCATTTCCAAAGACTTTTTCTCTTAGAGGTCTTTTTTTTTTCTAAGGAAACAAATGTATCAGTGAGAATCAGTGCTTAAAACCACGAGTTGTGTTGGTAAAAACTAATAAACTAGATCTTTAAATTTTCTAAATTTTAAACCACACTTTATTTAAGGCTACATGTAATGCATAAATAAATAAAGTAATGCATTGCATAGTAATTTTATATCCACACAATGAAAAAACATCTATTTTTACCCCTGTTTGAATATGAAACAGAATAAAAAGATGGATTTTGTAAGGATTATTTAATCTTACAGGAAATAGTGCAAGTGATTTACTTTGTGATGTATTACTGTTCTTTAATTTCTGTGTTCCCTCAAGAAACTCCTACAACATGTATGACATATGAAAGACTGCTGTACTTTGTACTCAGACATATTACATGAGTAACTGTGATCTTTATTGTCATATAATGGTCAAATATTATTCATTTTCTTTGAAACACCTGTTTCTTCTTTTTTTTAACTCTAATGAACACAATGTCTAATCATACTTCTGTAATTTAATTTATTAAAACAAGATTAAAATACTCTCACTAGCTATTTAAATTTCTAATTTATGCTTTGTATTATTTTTAGCAAATGAACATTTTACGAAAGGCCTGGCTTTAGATGAAATGTCTACCTATATTTTAATCAAAACAATGTACATGCATACTAACCTTATGCCTGGATTTCAATCATTCAATCAGTCAAACTTTATCAATAAACGCGTCTCATATTTTCTGCAGCTCGTGCTTTTACAATTGCACTTTTGCTATTGCAAAGTGTTTTACTATTAAAAACAAAAAGCACAGAGACAGAAATTTTAAACCAAACAAGTCACCCTTTCATAATGACAACGACTATTAGCATATAAGATTGGCACTTTGGAAAAAACAGTTGGGTTTGACCAAGAGATAATTTACCATTTTAGTTATTAGAATATAATATTCTATTCTAATTTTAATAGAATATTCTATTCTTATCTTTTTTAGAATATAATATTATAAACACTTATTTCAAAGTTTTCGTAATGAGTACTGTCTTTCAGAGGATGTACCATTTCATTCATTTTAGCAAAAGTAAATCTGTGTAATGGGAGCATGGGTAGATTTAGCTTCAAACACCCACTTGTTATTTTTATTATTATATAGAATTTTCATAGGCTATTAAAGAATTTCGTAGAATGATAGAACTTTCCTGCATTCATAGTATCACATACCTAATATAATTATTCTAAAACGATTTTTTTAAAGTTAATTTGTCATGGTTTATGATATGTATCTCCTCACAGTGCTCTGCTCTCTGTTCAACATGAAACTCTGAGACAAAACTGTCATCTAGTGACTACACAAAGCACAGCAGCCTGCAAGGTTTCAGCAGAAACTAGAACATTCATTTGTGTTAATTTAATAATTGGCGTAATTTTTATCTCGAAACCGTGGAAGGGTCAACTAAACTGCTACATAGAGGTTTAAAGTGTTTTATTTTCCCAGGCGTCTAAAAAAAATATCCCCGGGGGATAAGGTCGAATCACGGAACCTTTAAACATCCCCCCCTAGTTTCTTCAGGATTAAAATCTGCGGTGCTCTGTACGTCTTTGTGAATTTACCGTGTGGAAACATCTTGAAATATCTAGCTTTGACTTAACCAGATATTAAAGTAATCGTCGCTTAATTTGAACACAATGTCGGATCCCTTGTTGCAGTGGTGTGTGGACCAGTTACACCATAAATTTGGTTTGGATGCGAGCGAAGACATCGTACAGTGAGTCGTTTAAATGCTCGTGACGTTTATTGCTTGGTTTTCCTACAACACGTTAGCACTCACATTAAAGCAGCTAGTAAGTTTGTTAGCATTAGGGCATGTTATTTCCTGTTTATAAGGTTAGAATATGAGTCCGAGAAAAATATCGTTTATGTTAATTCTTCCCTGACTCGCCTTTTCAACCAAGTCACAGCATTGACAGGTTTCATTTGCTGCTCAGACATATGACAGTTTAACAACACAAGCAACTAAAAACAAACCCATAACTGCCGTGCCATATGTGTAGTATATATATGTAAAGTGCTATACGTCTCAGCAGTCTTGAACGTCATAACAGGCCAGATGTTTGGCAGGTTTTGGTCTGAAAGCAGATTTGTTTTCACAGTTTTGGTTTACATTGAGTTAAAGTTGCTTATCAGTTCAGGCTAAAACTCGTATATCTATCTCTTTGGCCATTACACCATTTTTAGAAGGTTAACTTAAGCTTGTTAACACGAAAACTATTAAAAAATGTGATTAAAAACAAACTCTTGAAGATTTTAAGCAATTTCATTGCATAGAGAGAAGGCCGTCTGTGTTTTGTTTTATTTAGTGTTTCCTTTTTTGCATGTATCTACTTAAAGCTCCCCCAAGCTCTGGTCCTCTACCAGAGGCCTGGCAGCTTGAGGGCCTTGCGCAGTATCTTAGCGGTTCTGGTTCTGTTCTGTTAGCTGCTCTGGTGCTCAGGGCTTGTTCCTGAGCTGCCAGGACCAGTGCTTCAGTGCTGTCCTGTAGGCCAGCCCCTTCTAGCCATTGGTAGGACTTCTTGATATCAGCCACTTCAGTTATGGTCCGGTGGTACATCCCATGCAGGGGTTTGTCCTCCCATGAGGATCTGTCCTCCAGCACTGTATCCTCTGCTCTCCATTGCCTGAGACATTCACTGAGCACACTGTCAGTAGGGGCCTTGAGCTTGATGTACTCATGCATCTTGGATGTTTCATCCTGGATAGTGGCTTCTACGCTCACTAGTCCTCGGCCTCCTTCCTTGCGGCTAGCATACAGTCTCAGGGTGCTGGATTTGGGGTGGAACCCTCCATGCATGGTGAGGAGCTTTAATGTTTTAACATCCGTGGTCTGTGTCAATTCAATTCAATTCAATTTTATTTGTATAGCCCAAAATCACAACAACAGTCGTCTCGATGGGCTTCGAAGTAAAACATGAACTCAAAAGGATCATGAATACAAAGAGTTCAATAGGAAAATACAAAAATGAACTAACAAAGTTAGTCTCTTCCTTTGGCCATCTTATTATTCCTGCAGGGTATCTGATAACTGGCAGTGTGTAGCTGTTTATTGCCCGGGTCTTATTTTTGCCATTGAGCTGGCTTCTCAGGACTTCTCTGAGGACGTCTCACTCGTTGCAGGTATTTAGCTGTTGCAGCTTTCCTTGTTGCCTGCTCCAGGTTGCCCTTTGCCTGCGGAATTCCAAGGTACTTGTAACTGTCCTCGATGTCTGCTATTGTTCCTTCTGGGAGTGAGACCCCTCCTGTGTGGACTACCTTGCCTCTCTTTGTCACCATCCGGCTGCATTTCTCGAGCCCGAATGACATCCCAATGTCAGTACTGTAGATCCTGGTGGTGTGGATCAGGGAGTCAATGTCACGCTCGCTCTTAGCATATAGCTTGAACTCGTAAATGTGTCACTCAAGTTTCTTAATCTTTTGGGCTTCTGTGTTGAACGTGTTGGTTTGTACTTTTGCTCTGTAGGTACATTCTGTCCATTGAGAAAGCTGAGGAAATTGAAGAATATGTGGGAGATCTCCTGCAGGGTACTGATGGGAGTAAAAGACAGTTTATTGATGAGCTCCTCAGCAGATGGATGAGGTCCAAAAGACAAACCTCAGACACCACCAGTCTTTTTCTTCTCAAAGAATCGGCGTCACCAGGTAATGGAGAAAAATACATTTTTAGTTGGTATTTTCCATGTTCCTTTTTTAACCCAAAGTGAAACAATAGTGTGTTGTCTCTATGCAGAAAAAAATGAATAGAAAATGGAGGAAAATTACATTCATTTGTTTACAGTTTCTAACTGTAATATTAATATCTATTTTATTGATTGCTTGATAGCCTTTTTTTTTTTCAAACACAAAATAAAACAGGTAAATAAACAGGGTAAAGATATAAAATGCTCGAAAAAAAAGTAAATAGAATAAATATCTTATTAATTCTAACCCCCAATTTCACTATATTTAAGCTTACATTTTTACATATTAAACATATTATCATTCTTAGCAACACACAAAAATTAAAGATAAATGAAAAAAGAAAAAAAATCAATCAGTGTACCAAAACAATGACACAAAGTCATGATTGTCTGTACATTTTTCCTATAGGACTCTCATTTGATAAGTAAATTGATTAGTAAACGTTCTCCTCCTCTTTCCTGAAACATTTCTTGTATGTTCTGTGGAAGTAGTTTGTCTTAAACATTATGAATTATCTGCATTATATTTGATGTTATCTGTAACTTTTTAGAACTGCAAGACTGGTCTAAAGACACTCAAAAAAAGGCTAAACGCAAAGGACGTAACAAACAGGAAATGGTGACTGCGACCTTAAAGGAACCTGAGCCCGAAGCAGTGAAGACGCCCATCGATTTGATAAGGGTGAGCACACAGGGACACACATTTTCTTGGTTCTACATTCCATTTGGATAAAGTTGGGAGGAAAATTAACCCTACAGTTGTAGCCTAACATAAGTTCTACTTTAGAGTGTTTTTATGGAAGCAAGAGCTGAGAAGAAAACCTATATAATGTTTACTAATCTTCAATCAATGCAAAGTATGCTCAAGAATTTAATCTGTACAGCGTTTCCTTGTTTATCGCAGGGATTCATATCTAAAAATAACCAGTGACAGGTGTAGGATTACAGATGTTTTTTATTTTAAACTCCTCACTACGCATTTCTACACTTTTCTCAGACAGACATGAACGTTTTCACACTTTTTTCTCTTTTTTTAACGCTAAATTAAAACCGTCATAGGAAAAAAAGTCTAGTATTGTAGAATGAAAATAAAGATCACGATCATGATTGAAGATTTATTTAAATTTGTCAAACTGAATGCATTCTGTACAGGAGACATGGCATTAAGGAGCAACAACCAATCAGGACCCAGAACACGGTGCACCTTTAAAGAAAAGCATATAAAATGACACTGAAAAAAATCTGCACAACAGCGAGACCACGAATGATGAACCGCGATACAGCGAGGAACCTCTGTAATGAACAGCAAACTTTCCTTGGATCATTGAGTTTTTCCCTGATTTAAGAAGTCACAAACATCCAGCTCAGACTTAATAAAGAAAACCTGAGAAGGTTCATTTGGGGATCAAACTGTTAGATTTTCCACTATTTTTTTCTTCTGTGTGAAATGGCTCCTCCAGACTATTAACCATGGATCCCCAAATCCAGGCCGCGAAGGCCGGCCTGCTGCTAGTTTTCCAGAAACCCTGCCTTATCTGCTGTTGTGTTTAATGGCAGGATGGTTGGAAATATAGGACATGTAGGACACCAGCCCTCGAGGCCTGGATTTGGCCTCCCCTGCTACAAACTGTGTTTTGGTTCATTTCTGGCTTCATTGTAGCAAATCTTTCCCAAAATGAATGATACATCGTCCCACATAGATGTAGCAGCATTCTATGACAGTGTTGCTCATCAGTCTTCAGTGGATCCCCATTAAAACATTTCCCTTCACACCCATAGGGTTTCTCTTCTGTCCTTCATTCCACCGCCATTTCCCCCCGTTATGTCCTTCGCCACGTTGGAACCAGACGTCCTTAGTAAGCCGTGATTGGGTCGTCTACATTATCATATCAAGAAGATATTAATCAAAGGCAGAGCAAGAATGGTTATTCGGATTAAAAGAAAGAATGAGTAATAGCTGTTTATTTCTCAATAGAAGTCTATGGAATTTCTGCTTTTTGGGACCAGCAGATACTTCCTATTTGGAACGGGAGGGGGAGGGTTGCTCAGTCCAGTCCTCATTTACTGTCAATGATAGAGGCACATACACCTGTAAAACCTTTTGCTGGGTTACACTTCATGAAGTTTTTGACATTGATTCCAGTTTAAGATGCTTTTAATTTGAATTTTTGAGTTCTCCTTATGAACTAGCAGAGCTAATACCTTCATTCTTTTGTTCGTAGCCTTTATAAGTCTTTGAGTACCGTAGTCTTGGGGCTAACTCTTTATCAATGCATTTTTTTCCTTCATTTTTTTTCTGGTTTCTCTTTCTGGTATTGTAGGGTTGTCATCATGTGAAAATTACTTTTCCACAAATCAACAGATTTTCTTTGATACCATAAAGAATACAGAATAAAGTTTTATATGTTTAGTCTGTAAATTGTTGTCTGAATAATTGTGTCCATGTTGTTGTGATTCCAGGCTCAGGAACACAATAGTTCTTCTTCAGGAAAGAAGAAATCAAAGTTTGTCAACCTCTATGCCAAAGAGGGCCAAGACAAGTTGGCTGTTCTACTCCCAGGCCGATATCCCTGTGAGTGCCTTGCTCAAAAGCACAAACTCGTCAACAACTGTCTCAGCTGTGGGCGTATTGTGTGCGAACAGGAGGGTTCAGGACCGTGCCTCTTCTGTGGAAGCCTGGTAAAACATCTACTATAGCCACTTCTTTGCATCTAATTTCATTCTTTTTTTTGAGAAAAAAGTTATTTTTCTGATTCAGGTTTGCACAGCAGACGAGCAGGCGATTTTACAACGAGACTCTAACAAAAGCCAAAAACTCAGAAAGAAACTCATGGGAGGTGAGAGACCGAGCCACTCAGTCAAAAATGCCAGTGAAAGCTGTGGAGAGTTTAACTCTAAATTTGATTTTGTTTTGACAGATTGTGCAGAAAGAGAACTCCTTCCACATCAAGATGCCAAGATAAAAGATGGTTTGGAGAAAGCAATTCAGCACAAAGACAAACTGCTGGAATTTGACAGAAATAGGTGTGAAGTAAAGAGTTTATTTAGTCCAGGAAGACATTCTTCTTACTTTCTTTAATGTGGATTTCAGTTAAAGTTCTACTCCAATCTTATGTTCATCTATTGTTAAAGCTTTCCAGTGCTCCTTTAATTATGATCATGCCGTTTTTACCTCAAATCAAAAAACCTGTATCGTTTTCTTGGACATGGTTTCTGCAGAGCAGCAGTAGTTTGTTAGAAATTCACTTCTGAGTTTTTGGCACGACTGTTGGCATGGCGTACGTCTCCAGCTAGCTGGCAGCCCCTCCCACCCCCAACCATCCGTTAGTGGTGGAACAAAGACGGTGAGCAATATTGGGGCTATCTAGCCGTAGAGTTTTGAGCCAGTTCCCAGCTCAGACAAAGGGGACAAAAAAGTATTTAGTCAGCCACCAGTTGTGCATGTTCTCTCACTTAAAAAGATATTTTCATCATAGGTATAAATCAAGACAAAATGAGGGGAAGAAATGCAGGAAATCAAATTGTCTGACTTTTTAAAGAATTTATTAGTAAATTATGGTGGATAATAAGTATTTGGTCAATAACAAAAGTTCAATTCAATACCTTGTTAGATATAATAGTCTTCACAAGGTTTTTAAACGGTTGCAGGTGTTTTGGCCCATTCCTCCATGCAGATCTCCTCTAGAGCAGTGATGTTTTGGGGCTGTCACTGGCCAACACAGATTTTCAACTCCCTACAGAGATTTTTTATGAGGTTTTATCTGGAGACCTGCTAAGTCACTCTTGGACCTTGAAATGCTTCTCATGAAGCCACTCCTTCGTGTCATGCTGAAAGACCCAGCCACATTTCATCTGCAATGCCCTTGTTGATGGAAGGAGGCTTTCACTCAAAATCTCGCCATTCTTTGCTCCATTCATTCTTTCCTTTTACACGGATCAGTCGTCCTGCTCCCTTTGCTGAAAATCAGCCCCAAAGCATGATGTTTCCACCCCCATGCTTTACAGTAGGTATGATGAGCAGAGTTCTTACCAAAAAGTTCTATTTTGGTTTCGTCTGACCATAGGACATTCTCCCAGTCCTCTTTTGGATCATCCAAATACTCTCTAGCAAACTTCACACGGGCCTGCACACGTACTGGCTTTAGCAGGGGACACGTCTGGCACTGCATGTTTGAGTCTCTGGCGGTGTAGCGTGTTACTGATGGTAGCTTTTGTTACTTTGCAGGTCATTCACTAGATCCGTCCGAGTGGTTCTGGGATTATCTTTTCTTCAGCTTTTATATGTTTGCTCAGCTGCTAGACAGGCTAAGTTTAAAAAAAAAGAAGAAAAAAAAGAACTAAAGACAGATTCCTAGTGAACTCCCACTGCTCTGCTGAAACTATGTCCTAGAAAACGACACAGGTTTTTTTTTTACTTTGGCTGAAAAACAGCACAATCATAATTAAAAGAACCATTTGATAATAGATCAAAAGATGATCAGAGTCTGACTCTAATTTTTATGGGCTCTATCAAACTTTCCATAACTTGTTCTGTGATTTACTTCCAACCTTAAATCCAGTGTGAGGAGAACCCAGGTTCTGGATGATGAGGCTGATTACTTTGCAACTGAATCCAATCAGTGGCTTTCCCCTGGTGAGAGAGAGAAGCTGAGGAGGAAGGAGGAGGAGCTAAGGGAGCTTCGTCATGCATCTCGCAAGGACAGGAAGATCACGCTGGACTTTGCTGGGAGACAAGTGATTGATGACGGAAACAATATGGATGCATATTATAAAAAGTAGGAAAATCCAACATCTGAACAAGCCGAGATGTTTGATTGTTTGTTTATGTTTTTTTGTTTTTTTCTCACCTTAACTTTCAGATTGGATGAGACTCTTCATGCCATGAACAATGAACCCCAGTCAAAGGAGTTCTCCGGCAGTCCAGGTGGAAGGAAGAACATCAGTGGGCTGATCAACCCAAACCTCCGACAGGCGGCGCCACAGGCATGTTATTTACTGGGTGCAAGTGTGCGGTTCATGCTTGCTTGTACTTATTTCTGTAAATTCCTCCTTAAGTGGGTGGATGTTGGAGGTGGTGAAAACCACGGCGGCTCCATGAAGCAACGAGTGAGCGCGGAGGACCAGGAGGGGAATGGGCGTCACAGGCTGCGGCTCCAAGACAAAGAGTTGCAGGAGATCTCTGACGGAGGCTGGTGCCTCAGCATGCATCAGCCGTGGGCCTCACTGCTGGTCAAGGGCATCAAGAAGTGAGACACAGCTGGACGTGCATTCATCTGTATGGACAATGACAGCAGATGTGAATCCTCTGTTTGTGTTCTTGTATAGGGTAGAAGGCAGGACCTGGTACACTTCACATCGAGGTCGACTTTGGATTGCAGCCGCAGCCAAAAAACCCACACCTCAAGAGATCGCTGAAGTGGAGGAAATGTACCGACGTCTTTCTAAGAAAGGTGTGTGCACGGTTTGAAAATGATTGATAATCTGTGTGAAGCAGCTGTATCTTAGAAACAACTTCTACAAAAATGTTTTCTCAGGTACAGCAGATCCAAAATATTACAGCATAGTACTGTGGAAGTACTAGCTGTTGTTGTTTCCAGCCAACTGAGCCAACCAGCCACCGCTTGTAGAAATCCAAATGTTACTGGTTTATCAGGTGTTTTCCAAAAGAAAGCATTGTTTGATCAAGTTTCTTATGTTCGAGTGATACTTGACTTTTTTTTTTTAACTGTGATGCGGGTCATCACCACAAAATATTAGGGATCAGAGAGTAAAAAAACTGAATCACAATTGTGTTTTTACATTATTAAAACTTTTTTGTTTTTCTAAACAAAACCCCCCATGACTTGCTGTCATTGTTGGCTTTATTCCAAATCAAATTAAAAAAAAGAGAAGCTCAGATCGTCTCCATTTTGCACGTCAGTGGAATTAAGCTTTAATGCTGATGGTTTTAAAAATATTTAACAGACTTTCATAATATTTCATTCAAATGAACCAATCTTTAAAAAAATGTGGAGTTATTTCATTGGAGACTTTTACATGGTTGATTGTGAATGTTTTCCATCACCATTCCTGGATGATCAAATCAGTATTTGATCACCTGGAAACAAAGTGAAAAATGTGAAAAAGAGAAGGTTTTTGCACCTTGTAATCCTTAATATTAGAATGTATAAGTCCTTTATTTGTGTCAGAGCAGAGTTAGGTTTTACATTCCTTCAGCAAAGAATGTTATCTTTTGTTACAGATGCTGTCAACAATCAGTCATTTCTCTGCTTTTTTCTGCAGAAATCAAGTTTCCTAAAGACTATCCCACTGGCTGCCTGTTGGGTTGCATAAATGTGACAGACTGCCTCTCCCAGCAGCAGTTTAGGGACCAGGTCAGTTCATACTCTTATTCTAAGTCAAATCACCACAATGCCACTCCACCTTGCAGCCGTCACACGGAGGGGAATGTTTTATCTGAAGAGTCTGTGAGTCATGTTCCCAGGCTTAAATGAAGTGTCAGCAAATCTGACCTCAATAACCATGTGTTTTAGAATTGCTAGAGTTATGAGAGGCAGATGCACTACTGCTGCCCACCTGCAGAGGTCAGGAAGCACCTAAACAGCAAACAGTCTTGACAGATTACTCTGTGTCCCACTAGGGGCAGCACACACCTTAGAACAGAACTAACAGGACCCATTCTTCTGGCCCCTTCCCCTCCTCCACAGTGCTGGGTGTTGCTTCAGCGGGATCCCACTTTAAATGTTAAACACACACTAATATGACGATGTGACAAACTGTGACTCTCTGCTCCATTGTATATATGCTCAAAGCTGCCTTATAAACCTGAAATGATTTCCCCCAATTCAGTAATTCATCCAGACTCACTCTCTAAATCATTGTCATTTTGTCAAAATTGATTTTCTTTGTGTTAGTCTTTTGTGTGTCATGCTTTCCCATTTAGACTGCTCTTCTTTTTTTTTTTACTTTTTTTTCCTATATTTTTGGGCCATTATTGGATTTTTACAAGAGTAATTCCACTGAAAATGATCATTTTTTAGGAAAAAAAGCACACATCAAGGGACTTGTTTCACATCAACTAGTAAGATCAGATTTCTTTGCCATCTAACCCACTTTTTTGTTATTAAACATTTATTATATTTGTTTCAAACAGGTTGATAATTAGAAGACAATCTATATGATTCACATTTATATATACTAATAGTAAAAATAATAGCAAAAACAACAATAATAACAGTGTAAACATGTTTGAAAAGGAGCAGGCAGAAGCCCAGCTTATTAAAAGCTGCTCCCTTAAAATTCAATTCAATTCAATTTTATTTATATATATAGCCCAAATTCCCAACAACAGTCGTTTCAATGGGCTTCGTACCGGTGTAGGCACCATAACCATTCGGCCTGCAATAACCATTCAGGGTCCTTTCGACTGAGGATAACGTCACACTACTTTTTATTATTTATTATTATTTTTATGATTTATTAATCATAAGTTATCTCGCAAGATAACAACTTTTTGTGATTAAAACATTTTCAATCAGAAAGCCATTTATGTGTACTTATTGATCAAATGTCTGAGTTTTCAATGATTTTTTTGTTTGTAGACACAAGAAAATCTGTGTTGTGAGTTTTACTTCTTCAGGTATTCTTAGCTTGTGTTAAGATTGTTAGAGGAAAAAAACAAGTTGTAGTTCTCGGTAATAATTCAAAAACAGTGCACAATTTTTACATGCAGTACATTTACACGTCTTTCATCACTCTATTTTTTTTTTTTCTTAAAAGACTGAAATGTGTGCAGCTCCATGGTTGCGTTTTGACTGCCGGGACCTGTAAATTTAAGGGTTTTTTTCCCCCCTTTTGTCCTCATTCTCCCCTCCACCGCTCCTTCCACCCAGGGCTGTAAAATCATGTTTGCAGGCAGTGTGAGTGGCCTTTCATCCTGTGAAAGGGTGTGTATCTGTATGTGTGTCCACTCGCACTGAGCAGTCATAAATAAAGCCCCCCACGCCACACAAGGCCTCTTTAGAAAAAGAAAAGGCAGATGCAGAAAAAAAAGTGCAGCAACCAGAGCGGATTATCCCGGCCAAACGCCTGGTGATGGCGCAGAGCGGTTATTTAGGGTCCACCTTTCTGTGGAAAACGGAGAGCCGATTAGCCATGTAGAAGTTCAATGTTTGAATGTTGGATAGGGTCTTGTTGTCTTAGTGCGTAGTTGCAAATATCCGCGCTGTAAAGCTAGAGTGGGCGAGATGTGGGATTTACTGTGCTGGCAGTTGTAGGTGGTGAAAAGAGAGGTGGTGAGCCATTATTCTTCTGGATCTTCTATATCTAGCTCAAGTGATGTTTGAAATCTTCAGGGAAAGTGCAATGTGGGTGGATCAGGGGAGAAGCACTGAGGCTTCCCAAAGGGTGTTGTAAATACTGAAGCCACTTAATCATTGCTGATCTTGTGCAGTTGCAGCTGTTCACCTTAAGGGGTGCCGTTGCACCAGTCATCTCCACAGCAGCAATACTATTGTGACAGGCAGAACAGAACAAGCGGAAAAAGCCAGCACAGGGATTTGTTCTGCTTGTCTTGGATGGATTCCTGCCCTCATTAAAAACTGACTGTTGTATTGATCCACTCCCCTCACAATCTCATTCTCTATCCAGCTCTCCCAGCCCCCCTTTGCTACTGATAATTGGCAAACCATTATGATGTGTGCTCTGTTTCTCCATTCTAACCCACACAATGCTCACTCAGGAATGGTTAGAGATGGTTAGAGCCTGAGCTGTCCTTCAGAGGAGGAAAAAAGAGTAGGTTACAGATTCTTATGTCTTAACATGAGTTAATTAATAGATTAAAACAATAAGAATTGGTCATATTGAAGGAAATTGTTCATCTGGCATCACTGTGTTTGACAGTCTATTGATTAAGAGAAGCTTAGTCGAAACTGAAGGTCTTTGTTTTTTTGGTCACAAAACCCTACAACCATCAAACTGTCCATGACCACGTCACAAAGGCTTCCCACATCTACAATCACTGGCCACTCTACTAGGCGCATCTGTCCAACTGCTCATTAATGCAAATTTCTAATCAGCCAATTGCATGGCAGCAACACGATCTATTTAGACATGTAGATATGGTCAGGACGATCTGCTGATCTACTGGGATTTATACCCAGAACCAACTCTAGAATGGTCTGAAAAAGAGAACATTTCCAGTGAGCTGCAGTCCTGTGGGTGGCGATGCCTTGTTGATGCCAGAGGAGAATGGCCAGACTGGTTCCAGCTGATAGAAAGCCAACAAGAACTTAAATAACCAGTGGTTACAACAGAGGTCTACAAACGAGCATCTTTGAACGCAAAACACATCCTTGAAGCAGATGGACTACAGCAGCAGAAGACCATACCGGGTGCCACTTCTGTCAGCTAAGAACAGGAAACTGAGGCTACTATTCACACAAACTCACCAAAACTGGACAATAGGAGGTTGGAAAAACATTGTCTGGTCTGATGAGTCTCCATTTCTGCTGCAACATTTTGTTGGTAGGATCAGAATTTGGCGTCAACAACATGAAAGCATGGATCCATCCTTCCTTGTATTATTGGTTCAGGCTGGTGGTGATGTCATGTGTGGGGGATATTTGTTGGCACTATTGGGCTCCTTGGTACCAACTGAGCATGGTACCAACGCCACAGCCTACCCAAGTATTGTTGCTGACCATGTCCTTCCCTTTATGACCACAGTGTACCTTCTTTGTATGGCTACTTCCAGAAGGATATTGTGACATGTCATAAAGCTGGAATAATCTCAGACTGGTTTCTTGAAGATGACAATGATTTCACTGGACTCAAATTGCCTCCATAGTCACCAGATCTCAACCAAATAGATCACCTTTTGGATGTGGTAGAACGGGAGATTGGCATCATGGATGTACAGCCGACAAATCTGCAGCAACTGTGTGATGCTATCATGTCAATATGGACCAAATTCTCAGAGGAATGTTTCCAGTATCGTGTTGAATCGATGCTACCAAGGAATAATGCAGTTCTGAAGGCAAAAAGGGGTCCAAACTGGTTACTAGCAAAGTGTACCAAATAAAGTGGGTGGTGAGTGAATATCTCCTAGATCTCCAGTATTAAAAATTTTGTGGGTTTTCTTTTCAACTAAAGTCTTGCATCAGTAATTTTATTTTATTTTATAGAAAGGCTGGGCAAATGTCCAAATGTGCTTTATACAACTTTTATAGGGAAAAACAAATCTAGAAAAGCATTTATGCTACAAAATTGCAAGGCCAGCATTAGTCTGTGTGTGCACTGATGGGATATGAGCCTTTAACCAGTGGCAAAGGCACATCATACCCCATACAGAGCTTGAATTGCGCCATCAACTCACTCCTGTGGTGTAAAAATTGATTGGATCAATCCACAGCCCTAATAAGGGTCTGATTTCTTCTCCTGCTCCAAACACCACATCAGCAGCTGTAGCTGGAAATATCTTGGTGATTGTAAGTCAGCGCAGTTTGACCTTTTGGACAGGTGTGCTGGAAGTGAAAGCCCTGATTGTGCCTTGTTCTGTTAATTCATGTGGAAAAACAGAAGCACAGCTTTTTTTCTATCTGTGCTGCATCTAATCTACAGGCTCCAAGAATTTCTTCATGGTAAAATGTTGTCATAGTGATGCAATGTTTGGTTGAGTCACACACATAGGTCTGTAACTGTAACACAGTGTGTGGTATTTAATGTTTCACAGACAGACATATTTTATTAACCTCGGCTGTGTTGAAGCTTGACACCGGACAGGTTTCACACATAACACACATATTTGAGGTCTGGTTTGTAGTGACTGATTGATAGTAGTGGCTCCCAATGGTAGACTCGGGTTTCACACTCGTCCTTTGTCAGGTGTAACAACCACAGATTGAGGAAAGTTGGTGTTATTTCACCACATGAAAAATAAATGTGAGGTTTTAATACTTTAGTAAGGGTTGAACAAAAATGACAGCTGGTTTTTATTTAGCTGGGTCAGTTACAGAGTCACTGTCAAACTGTCATGGGGGACTTGGACCCTTGAATGAAGCAGTTTCTAAGCCATTTTTGAACCAGAGCTGTGTTCCATCAATCTGAAACCAACTGAACATGATGGTTTCCTACCTTGAACAATGGTACCTGGTGCTTTTCCTCTGAAATCTTGTATAAATATTAAATTTTTTCCACACTGTAAAGCGTACCCAAAAGCCTGAACCAAAACTAAATAAATACATAAATAAAAAGTCTGAGCGCCTTAAAAACTGATTAATTCTGGTTGTGCTTCATGATGTTCAGGCAATTTTGAGAGGAATACGAGACTCTGTCAATATGTCAATCTGTTTTTTTTTCTTTGTTTTTTAGCAAACAAGGTTGGGTGTAAATACGTTAGCAACTAACGGTTCTAAGGTGGTTAAAATGTAGCGTGTTACAAACAAGTTCTAGAGCTACTGTGAACATAGTTAATAAAGTCTAATTGACTGACGGACTTATCTCTGACTTTTTTGGACAGAGATGGGTGTTGCATTAGTGTTACCACTTTTTTTTTTATCTCGCTTAGTGTGCCTTATAGTTCAGTCTAGCTTGGATATGACGAGTTTGAAAATAGACCATTTATTGACAGTGTGCCTTGTGATCCAGTGTGCCCTACTGTGTGGAAAAGACGGTCAAGTTTATATGGGTATTACAGATATTACACAGATATTACCATATTTTTTGGCTTTGGCAGGCCAAGCAAACGCTGGCTGAGAATGTTTCTGGATTGAAATACGCATTCAGGTCTAATTGGACCTCTAAGCACACCGTTGTGATCCGATAACTTCTACCTCCATCCAAGAACACTATCTCCATCATTGTCACTGTGTTGGAATAGAAAGCTACAGTACATTCAAAACGGTTCTAATGGAGCTAGTTTTCTCAAAGTTTCATGTTCTTTTATCATGGAAAATGTAGTTAGTGGCTAAAATCTGGTGTTTTCTAACCATTCCTACCCTAATGGATTCTGATTAACTGGATCAGGTGGTTCCTTGTTCTGACTGACTGAACATATTATATGCATCGTTCAAGGATAGGCATTCTTGCTTCGACTAGTCCTACTCGTCTTCCTCATGTTCTGGAGATGGCATCTATATTGAAACTTGAGGCTTTTCTTTTTTATTAAACAAAAAAGGTCAATTCATATTTGGCTGGTGCTTTGTGCTTGAATGAATTCAAGGAGAGCAAATGTAGCCAAGACAGAAAGCTGCCGCTTTAGCAGACTAACAAAGTAAAGTGAGTGACTCACATACCATGTCTAAAAGAGGCGAGTAACATCTCGACTTTTGTGTTAAATCAAAACCCCTTGTGTGAAAAGAAGGCACTCTATGAGCTTTGAACAGAGCTTGAAGGTGTTGCATTAGTGTTACCATCTTTACAAGAAGAAAAATCAATTATGTACATGCCTCACTAATTCAAGATTTTTTAAATTGGATTCAGTAAAAACGAGAGACCCTGCTTTCAGTTTTTCATAAACACATTTTTGAAATACTTGCGTGGCTGCATCATCTGCATACATCCCTGAATCGTCTTTACAATGAACAGATTGCTGTTTTTTTCATGGAAATTTTGATGGACCTTGCAGTGACCCCAGTGAGAGGACCTAGGAGATATTTTGTCAATCATTTGTGTTGTCCTGCAATAAGTAGCAGTAATCATGTAAGCGCATACGCAATCACGAATGGTTTCAGAATAATCCTCTCAAAGGGTTAGGTAAAGTGCAGCAAACGCACACCACTTATATATATATATATTTAAAAAAAAACAAAGTCAAATTAATATTTAGTGGTGCCAACCTTTGGCTGGTGGGTCGTACAAAGCAGAACACTACCTCTGTAGATTTTGGCTGTCTCCTTGTATTCTGTCTCTTGTTGTAATCCCAGATTGACTCAGTGTTGATGAGATCAGGGCTTTGTCAGAGCCAGACCATCTGTTGCTTGACTTGTGTTTTGTCTTGTCACTGGAGGTTCTCTGGCTGTGTGTGGTATGCTGGAGTTGGTTGTTTTGCTGCAGGCTGAACTTTGGGATAACATACGTCTGCTTGATAGAGTCTGGTTCAGAGAATATACCGTACTCATAAAGAAGCTGGCAATTGTTTACAGAACGATTGCCTGCAACCCTATTAGGGTAAATATAACCAAATGTTTACTTTAAGCAGATTTTCTATCTTTTTCTAATGCGCTAAAGTCTTCTCGACAGGTGGTAATTCAGTTCTTAGAATATTAACTACCAAAGCTTTAAAGTCCGACTCCAATCATCTTTTGATCTATTTTAAAATCGTTCCCAGTCGTATTTTACTTATGACTATGCCGTTTTTAGCCAAAGTAAAAAATCGCATTTTTTAGAAAGTAGTTTCTGCCGACCTGCATTAGTTCATTAGAAATTTGCTTCTTGAGTTGTAGGCGAGACCGTTGGCATGGAGCAACCCCACCCCCCCTTTCCCACTAGCTTACAGCCCCTTACACCCCCAGCCAAACATTACTGGTACAAAAAAAATGTGAAGCAATATATGAGCTATCCAGCTATACAGTTTTGATCCAGATGCCATCTTACACAGGGAAAACAAAGACGTACATGGATCTATTTGTTTATAAGTGGATGCACCAGAATGAAACGGAGCAGGGAGCTTGTGGCCCGGCCACCGTATTTTCTACGTCACAAATATAACCTTTTTCAAACAGCATTTTTCGTCTGGTCCTGATTCACAATGATTTAAATACAGAAATACCGTATTTTTCAAACTATACGTCACTCGGGTGTGAAGCAGAAAAAAGCATGTTACAAAAGAGAGAATCACATATAAGTCGCACCTGAGTATAGCAATGCAATGCTTCTGCAATGCTTGATGCTTGTTAAAAATGTGTTAATAAAGTAGGCGCTTTTGTTGTTTAAGCTATGGTTAAGTTGTTACCCTCATCGTTACATGGAAGCATTGCCTGAACATCTCATTTGCAATACACAGAAGATAATGTTGAGAGATCCGTGTTATTTATTTGGAAGAGCTCCACAACAGCATTGGTAAGTACGTCTCCATGTCGGAGTTCATGAGATCATTTAGTCTTCTTTTTTTAGTGAGGTTTACCATCTACTGCAGGAGCTGCGTTTTCGTTTTCAGCGGTACTTCCATCTCTCCGTAACCAAGTTTGATTACTCTCTGTCCCGAATAAATCCAAGGATGAAAATAAATAAAAACAAGAATAATAAAGTCTTGATGCAAATAACAAAAATAACAAAAAGTTTTGGAGGAGAAGAATCTGATTCTCCTCCATTTTTGTTTCGGACGGTACCTCTTCTTCTGCTGTAGTAAATACTGATACACACACCTACATTGCTCTCTAGCAATTGTTTGTGGAAAACAACCCCTAAAGGGCAATTAGCACTTTAGTGGGAAAAAAAAAGAATATATGCGCCGATATTTATTTCGCACCCTTTGCCAAACCATGAAAAAAACGCAACTTATGCTGTAAAAAATATAGTACCCAGATATACAATTTTAAGCTTAATTTTCTTTATATAAGTCTTCATCATCTTAATAAAAAAAAGCTATAAGAACGTGTTAAAAACACCAAAAACTTGATTTTCATTAGAGTGGGTCTTCAAGATCACTTAATTTAATGCCACCACATGCCTCTGTAGTCTGATTGTAGCACTGGATATGGATTGCTGGTCTATAGATGTGTGCACACTAACACATGTGAGATAAGTGAAACCAGGCTTACACCACGCCACATAGCTCCAAGTGCATAGGCACTTATCTGTTAAAAGAAGTGCTGGTTCCTGTGGAATTCCATTTGCGTTAGCTCTCCATCTGACCTCCAGAGTGGAGCTCCCATGCCCGTTAGGCTGGCTGGAAGCTCCAACTGATTCCTGCGTTTCCTTGTGCAGTAATGTGATATTTATATGCTGAAAGCCTTCCTGCAAACACACAACCTAATAGGCAGTGTTATTTCCTTAATTCCCTCTCTCCTCTGTAGCATTGTGTAGATCTTTAGCTCTCGTTCCCCTCCCCCCCACCCTATTCTATCCTTGTTTTCTTGCTGTTGTACATTGCAGGGCAGCAAAATTGCACGACACTGCAGAGTATTCAGTTTATGCTCGCTGAGCAGACGTGCAAACGTGTCGTCAGTCGAGCATCTTTTGGTCTTGTTCTGCACAACCTCAGTCACACACCAACGAGCTGACATTCCTCCCTCTTCCTTGCTGGGCAGTTTGCCATGGCAGGGAGGTCAGACATCATGTGATTCTGCAGTGGTGTGTAGAATACATTCAGCTCAGGGCCCCCAGGCTCTGGACGACAACCAACCAAACCTCAGTCACAGGTTTTCCACAGCATGAAATATACATCGAACCATCTGCCAGAAATGGCCTGCTGCTGCTTTTCCACAGACCACTTCATTAAATGCCACACAGTCTCTGCTGCAGAAAAGCCGACAGTCAAGCCCCCTTTATTATCTCTACTCCTTCACAATGGCGTTCTGCTCATTTACCAGGACTTGTTCCTCTTTCTGTATGCTGATCACAGGAACCCCAAGTAATGAGGAAGGCAACGTTAGACACATTTCAGACAGCTCTCTTTGATGTTGTGAGAGACGGCTCACTTGATGTAAACAAGAGAGATTGAAGGAGAGGGAATTGAGTCTGCATGAAGTAATAGACTGCATGCTAAACAGGTTTGAATTCCTCTTTTCTTTTTTAGAAAAAGAGCGATGTGCTTTTGCTCTCCTGGAACCCACTCACCGAACATACTTCTAATCTATTACACTGTCTTGGTTCTCCTCTAAAATGGACGGTGGTCCTGGGATGAGTCATTATGTGGCCATCACTCAAGTGAAGTCCTTTAGAATGTAAACAGGAAGACCTGCAGGGTGTGCGCCTGCTGTGGGAGTGATGACTAACAATGGACTCCTAATGGGATTGGAGCAGGAAGATGTCAAAGTACGATTTTTCACCAATAATGTTTGATTTTTTGTTCGGACAACAATGATAATCTGCTGAATCAGTTCTCCAAGTCAACATGATTCAATTATATTCTTTTACTTTTTCTTTCTTTTAAGAAAAACAGTTTCTACAAAACTAATGATTTCAACAAAGGAAAGTTAGAATTGTGAGTTATTATAATTATTAGTTTATTTGTTAAAATTTAACAGAAAATTTTCAGTTCTAACCTGAGGAGGAATACAAGGAAGGCTTTTTACTTTACAACAAGTGGTTGCAGTGACTCCTTGAAGTTGCATAATTTTATTTAGATAAGAAAATTTAGATGGATAGAACGATGAATATATGAAATAAAAAAAAGTATATTAACCGCTTTGACAACAAACTTGTAACTGAGTTAACAAAAAGCTCATTATGTAACCTGATTCCTCTGAGAGCTGAACAACAGCCTCTCAGTGCAGCACTTGCATCTCTGATTTGATCAGCTTGTCAAACATTGTTTTCTTAAATTTGCAAGATGGCTGCTGATAACATAAAGCTGCTTTGTACTTTAATATTCATCCAGTAAAAGATGACTTGGGCAGGCAAACCACAGCTCAAAATATTTTTTGATGACACTGATGTTTTTTTCCACTGTGCCAGCAAATACAAAGGACCAACATATGTTGCAACGTGGACATATCTAAGCATCATATTCAGCTGTCATAACTCACAATAGCTTGTATGTTCTGTGACAACATAAGCTCCAGCAATGCAATTAATTATCCAGCATGTCCCCATTTCTTCTTTCTCTTTTATATTTACCTAATCAAAACATTTAACTTTGTGAATATGAGCTATTAAGAGTAAATTTTAGCAAGGTGTGTTTCTTGTTGGGGTTTTTTCAGGACATTTGATGATTAAATGAGAAAATAGAATGGATCTTCACTTAAAAATGCAAAATCCATCACTGAATTCATTAATGGATTTTCTTTCCATGTAAATGTCCTGACAAAAAGTGCTTTTATGGAAGTATTCATGGATTTTAATAATAAAGTGTTTTATTTTTGATCACTCGCCATCAGTTAAAACCTTTTTCTTATAAAACAAAAGTAGTTTTGGACAGGCATAATAAAATGAATAACCCAATTTTTTTTAGTATAACTGTTTTTTTTGTTTTTGGCATAATTCGGGCTAGAGTGTGACTTTTGTGGTTTAAAAAATATGAATAGCATCAACCACTAGAGGACGCTGTAGGTGTGTGTACCAGTATTTGCTACTGACAGCAACATAGTAGAAGAAGTGCTGCTCAGTCTTACTCCGGGTTGGCGAAATTGTTTCCAAAGCGACACAGTTGGTGAAGAATTCAACAGATTCAGTGATATAATAAATGTATTTAAATTGTTAGCATGTTGCCCTAATATGCAAGATTGCTTCCATGTTTCATGGAGCTAAATATGGTTAAGGTAGTGCATTCATTCAGTCTATTTTTGTTTCCTCTTGATTTGCCTATGAAGATGAAATATCTGTTCTTGTTCCTGTATTTTAAAATTGCGACTTATATATGATATCTTTCTTCTTTATTGTGCTTTTTTTGTTACTGCGACTTATACTCCGGACGGAGCAACCTATAGTGCAGAAAATGCGGTAAATCACGTTAAGTTTTAATTAAACTCATTTGTGAATTAATATTGAATTTACTTAGTATTTTTTGCAGTAATAAATAGCAACAATAATCCATCCATCTATCTTCAGAACCTGTTATATCTCTACCTCCGGTCCCACACAATAACCTTTGGCAAAGAATACAACCGGTATGTCTGACAATTATCCCCCATCTGTACATCTGGTGTTTATTGACGTTGAACCAAAACGGCTCCTCGTGAGGCCAGTATTTGTGCAGTTTTCTGTTTCAGAATGAGGAAGGCTTCTATGGTTTTATACTTTAGACTGTAACTATTGTGCAGAACAGCAGCTAGGTTTTTGCTGCTTCAATCATGTCAGGAATTGAAAAAAAAACTGTCAAATAGTAAGTGTTTATGCAGATTCCTATCTGAATTGGCCGTTACATCATATGATGTCTGTTTTTTGGCATTTCTGTGTGACCGTTGTTATATCTTGTGTTTGTGTATATGGCGTGATCTGTGATTTTTACACAGCCAAACAAAAGCCTAAGATACTCTTCTTGAGATGAAAACCAGGGAGACATGAAGCAAGAGAGCCTCAGCCACTGCGGGTCAGAGATTACAAACTCAATTGCGCGACTGCTGGCTGACATGTCTGCTCAGCAACTTCATGCCAGCGAAAGGAGGAGTGGAGCGCTGAGGGAGGTCATTTGTGCTGTCATTCCCATTAATCTTTCCCCCTTGTGCAGCAAAATGCCACTTCCTTGTTTCACTTTCCTATTACGCCACTCAGTGTTACATTCGCTTAGGAGTCCAAAAACAAATCGGAAATCTTGGAAAGAAGATTCACAAATGTGACCTTGTACTTTTATCCTACATGTGTTAATTGTGTTACTGCAGGTTACACAAAGTAAAGGTAATTCACTGAGCAGCTGTCATGAAGCAATAAACGATTACAACTTTACTACTGTGCTCAGTAGAATGTGCTCGCTGCTATAAACTTTGAAACTGATGGAGGGTGAGAAATGTTTAAACTCAACGGCCACAGCTGTCCAAAGGTTCCACGAAGTGAAAAAGATCTCAAAGATTGGTGCAAACTCTACTTTATAGAACACTGGCAAGGTTTCTCTGAGGGACAAGAATCAGACACAAAGGAATTCAAGGAAGTGTGTCAAAATGCATTTAACCTTGACCGTCCACGCATAAACAAGCTGCATGTGATTTACTAACTGAATTTCGTCTGCTGGTCAAAAGTGGTCGAATATCCAAATCCTTTTTGCATGTTTGCCTTAGATTAATCCGCATTGATTTGATTTTGATTTTTTTGATTTGAAATGGTTTATTTCAAGCAATCAAATAGGAATAATACACAAAAACAATACAATCATCAGTTATACATTCATACAATAATTAATCAAACTTAGAATAATTAGACATAAAATTGAAATATTGCTTGAAAGGGAGTGGAAGGAAGCGAATTTATATAATCCCCCCCTTGTTCTACTGTAACCATTTTATTACATGATTTATCAATATCCGGTTCCTAACTTTTATCAGACAGAATGAAGAATCTTGAAGTACGTATCAATAAAGCACATGACAAAGATGAATTACTTAAATTATTTTGTAAAAAATAACTTTTAGAAATCAACATGGCAATGAAGTATCCAAAATATATGCAGATTATGTTAATTTATAAAAGTCATTGATATTATTAGAAAAATAATACTATATCAGTAAAATAGACATAACTCTGTTTCAGAAATTTTCATAGCAAAATTTGATCAAGTATCATTATGGGCGTTTCTGGCAGAACGCAACAAAAGAAGCTGAGAGAAGTAGATTCAGTTAAATCAATAGAGTTCAGCTCACGCAAAGTGATTTTAGCAAATGTGAAGCAGGAATGCTACTGCTGGTTTGCATCAAATTTTTTTGCACATTTGAAAGGCTGTTATAAAATGACACAACGTTTTTGGCTGCGCTCATCGTTTTACGAGTACTCGGAATGATAAAGTATAAAAAATGAAATGGATGTAAGGAACTGGATGATTGTAGCTATGTCATAAAAAACTAAAACATAATAGTGGTGAGATGATCAAAGTTTCTTCTTCCCACTCTTTTTGAAGGAATTAATAACATTCTTTTTGGCCATCATATTTAATAAATTCTATGTGTTGTGTTTTTTGTATGTATAAGTTTAACATGTCTGTGATAAGAAGAAATTTTACCGTCAAGAAGATAGCGACATTTATTTTCCAATCAATTTAAAAATTAATACCTAAACCCTTTAACACTGTCACAGGTGACACCTAAATAATGCATGCTATTAGACCTACCTTAACTTTTCCACCGTTTGCATGATCAACGTGAATCAACTGTTTCTGATGCGGCTTTTCATAGCAGCTTTGCACGATATGCAACACAAGTGCTGCGTGATGGCCCATAGCTGCTTGTCTCCGTGACAGAATCAGCTGATCTATGATGATTGCGTAGACACTTCTGTAAAGGGTTGCATATCACCGCAAGGCTGCTTTTCTCAGCTTCAGAATCTGCTGGACCTACGTTAATTGCATCAACGGTTGAAGAGTTACGGTTGTCGAAAGAATGAATTCACTGGTGCTAAAGCTCCTGTGTTAAATGGGTTTATTATATCTGTGTGTTTTTATCTTATGTCTCTTTTTCTTGTCTCTTTATTACTTGAAATAAAGGAATAAACTAAACCAAACCAGACGAAAAAGTGCTAATGCTAACACTTTGGTGTGCTTCGGTAATCTGGAGGCAAAAATTATTGAGACACAGACTATTGCAAATCCAGTGTTGCTATAATGACTTTTCTGGATGAACCAAGCACTTATTGCTGACATTCAGTATGACTTTTCACTTTCCTATTTTCCCAGTGTCACAGTTCTTAGACGTTTCTTTTTCAGTCCACTCTTCTCTTCTGTCTCTCCTGCTCTTTTCTTCTTTTCCAATCATTGGCTGCTGGGCCATAGGACAGCTGACTCTCAGCTCAGGTTTGACCCTTCCTGTGAAGATGTTTTTGCCATGGAAACGCTGACCATTAGTGCAATAGTAAAAATAGTTTTTGATTAAGTACAAAAAAAAAGGTTCTTTGTTGTTTTAGGTTTCTGTTGGAGTAAATGAAATTACCCTTTGGTTGATTAGTAAATGTCTTCAAATTTTCTTTTGATGGACTGCCTTTTTTACTCTCCATTTCCAATTGATTGTTCAATTTAATCAATAAAATGTCTCTTTTATAAGGTGTAAAGTGCATGTTGGTACATGTCCTGTTTCTTTAGTCTTACAAAACAAGAGGTTTCTTTATTCCTGTTTGCCTGATGGTTAGTCTTTCATGTGAGACCTCTTGTCCTCTCAGGTGATTTTTGGATGCGGTACCAGGGATTTATGCCTTGATAGGGTTGCTATGCATTTAAATGGTGTGAGAGCTGAAAAGATTATTTTCAATAAGGCCCCAGCGATGTGTGCTGTGGGAGGCCGGGAGTTAACAATAGGCGCTGTAAACTGCCAGCTACCTCTGTGTGTAATCAAGCAGAATTTATGTCAAGTACGGTAGACCTTCATGCTTGACTCACCCCGGCTGTGCAGTTGGAAAGGTGAAAGTACAAACACTGTCTTGTAAAATGCATCAAGTTGGGAAGATCTTATCTTAGTATGATAAACCAAGCCATGTTGGTGCTTTTACTTTGTTGTTTAGCAAATCTTTATTGTAAAGATTATTAAAGGTTTCAGCTTGTGAAATTTCTTTTGAGGGTCTGCCACTGTTCAGTCTTTGATCTCAACATAAATATCAAATCCAACTAAGTCACGGCATGTAAGGTAACCCACAACCCTCTGCACTTTAGGTCACTCTGGAGTATAAGTCGCAGCAGCCAAATAATGCATAATAAAGAAGAAAAAATCACATCTAAGAGAATAAGTAGAACTTTTGTGAGAAAAGTGTGATGCTTCTGAAGAACACCACGAAGCCCGGTGTCAGGTTGCATCCACACTGAATGCAGTTTGTGAATGACTGCCGTTTTAAGTGGTACTTCAATCTTTTTGTGACCCAGTTCGATGACTTACTGCTGAGGAGGAAAGAATTTATACTCTAAAAAAAAGCTGTATAATAATTTTATTGGATAATTATTGGATATTTTTTGGATATTGGATAATTGGCGTCTTCCACGACAAAGGAAATAATTTTTTAATTTCTTAACCTAAAGAACATCCCTCACAAATATGCAACTTTCTCATTGTCATGTATTTGTTTTTGAAAGTTCATCATGAAATCATTTATTTTAATGTGGTTGTCATTTCCTTTGCCTTAAACGTCCTTTGGCTTAAGCATGCCTGTGTACCCAAATGATTCTGTCAGATGTGGTATGGTACAGACTTATGAAAGAACATATGTTGTGGTCCATCTTTAATGATCCTTGGCTGCACAAAACGTGTTTAAAAGTCAGTTTAGGTAGAAGTTGGAACTGCTTAACTTTAAACCCAAAGAGGTAAATCTGAATTCTCATGCTTTCTCTCTTAATGTAAACAAAACGTTAGACAAAGTTAGGACTTTTAGGTAATTATTCATTGAGTTAACTTTAGACATTTGAGGTGTTTCAGAGTGTCTGTGGTTTGAAATCCCCCATAAATAACATTTCAAAATTTGAGCTTTCGTACTGAAATGAGAGTTTTGCTGTGCTCTAACTTGGAACACTTTTTTACTTTAGTTAGTTAACATATAAATGTTACCCAGAAAATAAGTTTTACTCATTCCTTCGTAATTCTTGGCCATGTTGCATGAGGTTTCTTTGAGCCTCAGTGGGTCTTTCTTCCATCATGGCTTGCTTGGCAAATAGAACATGAATTGCTTTTGCAGGCAGAGTGCGTGAAAGCCCAATATCAGTTTACCTGAAAGGCTGTTTTATCTCCCAGCTATCTGATGACTAGTTCTGCATGGATACATTTCAACATGCTTGTGATTTGAGGTTGAAAACATGTGCATGTTATCACCACCAAGGAACACACATTTTTTCCATTGAAATTAACAGCTCGCGTTCTCTCTCTCTCTCTGAGAGCAATTTCGTCGGCCATTTTGAGTCCAGATGTCATGTTGGAAATTCCCATGAGTAAACGAGTCATCCTCTCCTCTGACATTTTTATCCAATCTTATTTCCTTATTGTTGCTTTCAAATAAACCTTAAAGGAACCTATTCAGACTTAGAAAGAAAAAAAATCCTAAAATGTATTTAACTAATTAAAATGTTATTAGAACAGACAATGAAAAAGAAAAGCTGTTATTTAAAGAGCAGATAATGCCTTAGTCATAACTGCCCTTACGGGTTGGCAGGCAAAAAATACGCAAACCTCTACAACCCCACCCCCCCCAAGCTCTGTGCACACTGGGTACACTGTGCAGAGGGCAGGCAGTGCTGTTCAGGTGAGAAGTGCACGCTTCTTGTATGACCGTTGTGCAGTCCTTACATGCAGCTTGACTGTTAGAAATGAGAAAGTTAGACAAGCAGAGCATAGTTTTTATGGGCATCCAATGGGCCGCTAACAGGGACCTGGTCATGCAGCATTCTCGTGCTGTCAGTAGGGGCCCAGTAGTTTACCAACAACTACAATGTGGCGTAAGGGCACCGTACGACAGCATTACCCGCACATCATAAGTGTGTGTAACTTACATTATCCGTACAACTACTTGACAATACGTTCACCACACGCACAACAACAGTACATGCCATTTTCAGGACCTCCCTTAAAGTGGCTGCATAAGCCTTAAGGGAACTGCACAACACACTTGGGGTCCCTTTAAGATGCAGCCGCTCCTGTCTACGGCCCTTTACAGCAGGGGTGCCCACACTTTTTTGGCATGTGAGCTACTTTTGAGACAAAAAGCTCCAAAAGAACTACCTATTTGAGTCAAAAATACCAAATTTATGTACTAATAGTTCAAAAACTACACAGTAAGAGTACACAAATCGTGTGTATTAATATTATTGTTGGAGTAATAAATAATTAGAACTGATGATGTGTTTTATTATGGAAATAGAAAGCAGGGACAATCATGTTTAATGCTCTGCTGTAAACTCTGGAATGGGGGGAGGGGGCATGACATAACCACAGCTGAGCCAACGGCGACCCATGCTCCGTGGGCAGGGCTCCGTAAGCGCATCAATAAACACTCCTGCAAGCCGGAGTGGATTCCTTCAAAATAAATTTTTATTTTTTTGATTATTTGTCTTTGATGACCTGTGATCAACCCACATGTCCTTTCATCGACATAATAAGGACCCCTGTTTTACAGGTCCAGACAGTCCAAAAAAGCCTTTATGTGACTAAGACCTAATGTCATGTTATTGTACTAAAAACTAAGGGCCCACCCCCCACCTTTGACATTTAAACAATAATTTTCTTGGGGAAACCATAAATCGAATGCAAAATAGCAGTGCGTAGTTATCATTTACAACACAAAAAGGGGAATCCACTCTCTTGATCGCTGCATTCAATTTAGACCCTGTAGTGACTGTTTTTCAAGAAAACACTCAGCAATACAACCAGAACATTTCCTTTGGTGTAAAGAGCATGTTGGGTTTTTTTTCTTCTCCTCTCAACACATAGCATGGGCTGCAGTCAATGAGTCTTCCCCTCCCACACGGTTCATGCTTCCAACATAGTTCGTTGGATCAGGCTCATACGTGAATTTCAGGTGATGTGGAAAAAAGTTTGTTAAACCAGTTTGAACTGCCTTGTTTTGTCTTTGATTCTAAAAGAAATGGTTTGTTCTCAAAATGTCATCAAAATCAAACAGCACATGTAATAAAATGGTCCAGTTCCATAATTTTGTCACATTCCGTGTAATCCACAGGCATTCAGTGACAAGTGTTGAAAGACGCCACATGCATCGATACCTCATGTGTAAATGGGCCTTAAGATTTATTTCAGTTGTGCACGTGTCTAGATTAATATTGTTTTTGTGAACAATCAACAAAACAATTTACACTAAACTATGACACACCATCGATTTGATTACTGGAAGCTGTGGCACTAATCCATGGACATGAAAGGACCAAAAGCTTTCCTTTGATGTAAGTGGAGGTACAGCCTTCCCTGAACACCCCCTGTCTCAAACAGCTTTTTCCCAGCCTCCAAAAGGAGGGACAGGTATTTCCCACTGAGACTTGTGAACACGTGTGAACACAGATGGGAGGTCCTCACCCCAACATTACAATATCAAAGCAAATATTAATCTCGCTACACAGAGCTCTTTATTCGTTTTATTTTTTTAGTTTCCCAGGTTAAAAAAATCAATGCTCCCCTGTGAGGTGTTTTTTATTACCTTGTTTATAAAGGCATCAACACGGGTTAAGAGGAGCTGGATTTAGGAAACAGATTAAGGAATAATAGATAGATAGATAGATAGATAGATAGATAGATAGATAGATAGATAGATAGATAGATAGAGTACTTTGGGCAATAAGAAATTTGAATGCCTGAGTCTCTTAAAGTATTTTAATGATTGTTTCGTGACAGATATACCGTATTTTCCGGACTATAAGTCGCCCTTTTTTTCATAGTTTGGCAAGGGGTGCGACTTCTACTCCGCACCGATTTAATTAGAACTAAATTAAAATAAATACATTGTTAATCCTCCTGTTATGTTCATTTTTGAGAAACAGAGATGATGTTCCTGGGTCAATTTGATGTATGAGGTATGTTAAGTGTTAAGAGTATGTTAAGTGACTCAGAGAATCAGCAAACTTTTTTTACAGTAAGATCTTGAAGGCTAAAAACATAATATTCTATTTTCCAATGATTTCACAGATTGAGAAATGCAATAAAAATGACAACTGTTTCTACAAATACAGGATGAAAACAGAGCATTAGTTGGCCAATGATGCTTCATGAAAGGAATAAATAAATAGGTTGGAGAAAGAATTACTGTGAAATTATGAGATAAACAGTCTGCTATGATTGTGTCATATGAGGTTGTGCAAGTTATTATATCTTGGTCTCAGATTTTGTCAAATAAATTTCCCGTCAAAATGCGACTTATATTCCAGTGCACTTATCTGTGTTTTTTTCTACTTTATAATGCATTTTTGGGCTGGTGCGACTTATACTCCGCAGCGACTTATAGTCCGGAAAATACGGTAGTACTTGTCTTGAAAGGAATCTGGATCTCTGTGTATATATAAGAAGCAAAGGGGAATACAATCGCATGATTTTGCTTTGCAGCTGTCTAGACAAACAAAAAAACATTAAACTTTCTTCTTTGTCTATTATTTGCCCAAGGGAATTATCATTTCTGTCCTGACTGACTTGCAGTGTTATAAAAGTTCTCCGTTTTCTTAAAGTCCCATCCTGATCATCTTTTGATCTATTGAAAAACAGTTCCCAGTAGTCTTTTAATTAGGATTATGCCATTATTCACTAAATCAATAACAATTAGTATTCTAGAACATAGTTTCAGCAGAGCAGCAGTAGTTCATGAGAAATTTGCCTCTGAGTTAAGGGCGAGACTATTGGGACTGTTTACACGCCCAACCTAACGTTACCAGCGCAACAAAAATGGCGGTAATATTGTAGCTATCCAGCCTTACCGTTTTGAGCCACATGTAAGTTCAGATGAGGAAAACGAAGATGTACATTTGTAAACAAGACGACAAGTGGATGCATCTTAATGGAGTGGAGCAGAGAGCTTGTGGCTTGCCGTTGTAGCTTGTACAGCAGAGGTACAAGCTATTTCAAACTGCATTTTTCTCTACTCCTGATTCCCCACAGTCTGATCAAATAAATACTCAGAAATGCTATTTTACAGCTTAATTTACTTTATATATGTCCTACATCGTCAGAAAATTGCCACAAGAGCATGTTAAAAACACAATATTCATCTAAGTGGGTTTTTAAATGCTGTTTTTCAACCATACATTAGAAACCTGTTCATTTTTGGAAGGAGAAAATCCGCCACTTGTTAAACAAAAGTTGCACTGTAAGTGAGAAAGAGTGCCCTTATTTTAGGAGAGTTGCTGTAGTTATAGCCTCTATGCTTTACAAGCTTAAAGGTTTTGGGTTTCTATTGCCTGCTTGTTGTAAGAGGGTTGCCTCCAGAGATGAAGTCATAGAAGCGGTTGGGAAGCTGAAAACTGCGTTCCAAAGCATATGACTTCACTCAGGGTTGACAGGTTCAAATACTTAGCTGATTTTAGGACCATAAGTAGAAATATCAATGAGTGGATAGCACATTTTTATAACTATGGTGCACTAGATTATAGGGTACATTAGGCAAAACAAAACAGTCAGTGTGGAATGACTACACTACCTTGAATGTCTAGAGGAGGGGTCGGCAACCTGTTGCCTCTCAAAGAGCCATTTAGATCAGTTTCCCCCTGAGATGAAAGCACAGGGAGCCCCAACACTAGGTGTTTTGCTGATATATTGCGATAGTTCATTTGGCGATACTAGTATTGATTCAAAATGCTGTCAGGATATTTATTCATTTGTTTTAATTATTTTTATTCTTTATGAGCATAACGTTTGATCTTTTGTCCATTTTCCACAACCTTGAATTGACTTTTCCGTCTGTCAAACACCCAAAATTGAGATGAGTGACATGATGGAAACAAATTCACTTTTAAGGCAGACTCCTTTCCATTTATATATTTCCTTAAATCCAGTAAACCCAATAAATTATATTAATTTTATGGATGAAGCAGCTGTTAGTTTGTTTTGCGTCTGGAATCATAAGTGGTGAGTCTAAGCCCCGCCCCCGCCTCTCTACCTTTTCGTTGTTTTCCCCCGCTTGCAATTTAATTCATTTTACGCGGAAATGGGGGGTTTTAGTCTAGGGGGAAAAAAGACTTTTTTGGGGTGCTCATGTGTCCCCTACAAGATCGGTGTTAAAGGCACCACGTCATTCTTAGAACATGATAGTTATTGAATAAAAGCACAGAGAACCGCAGCACAAGGAGCATGCGGCTCCGGAGCCGCCGGTTGCTGAACCCTGGTCTCGAGGGGCCAAGAGGTAGCAGGAGTCGGGGTTAACAAAATGTCCTGTGTATTTTCTATTGAACCATGGGGTTTTTCTTGGAGACTTCTTTTATTTGCAATAGACAACCTTTGCGAGTGCATTCAAACATTATTTACAATCTCTAAACATTGTTCAGTTGTAACACAATAAATACAAGGCAAGAAACCATAATAATGTGTTGAATGTGTTGCAGCACAGTTTGTATTTCTGCAGTCCCGCCTAGGATAGCCGTAATGCTTAGACAAACCATTAATCAGTAGTTTAAGGCTGAGTCACACTTAGTACTTAGTGGCTCTAAGTACATTTTGCACTTTTTCCACGTGTGAAATGTTGGTCTTTGGTGACACATGCGTGATTTACATAATTCACAGGTTTTTTATTTGAGCTGTTTAGAATTTTTGGTTGGTGAGAAATACGAAGTTTACGCGTAATTTACGTAGTTTATACACAATTATCTCATTAATTGTACACAATTGTCTGAGATTTTTGCGGCATGCTTAAGGAAATTTGTGGCTTTCCACGACTGTTCCTTATAAGTCTAACAGACTTTTCACCCATGTACCACAATGTATAACTTTTTTATTGCATATGCGGCACACATATCACACTTAAATTAAATTATTGATGCATGTATTTTGGGCCAGATTTGGCTTTTACATTGATTTACGTGTTCTTTACGTGGTTTATTCATACTTCTTCCAATAGTTTTAACCTGGTTTATTTGTGATTTCATCAAAGCTTTTCTCACCTGTCCCACGTATATTCACGTATGACCAATTATTTATCTCTATCACAGCCTTTACCAGTCGTACTAAAACATTTTGACAGATCTTTGAGCGCCACCTACCACAGAAAATCTGTTTGAGGTCATTAAGCACAAGCAAAATCTGCACACACGGAGCACAAGGTTATAGAGCGCTATCAATTTTTTGAAAAATTAGAGGATTTTAAGTCCACCTTATAACAGTAATTCCTGTTCTTGTTGTAGACTTGCATTAACTAAAGACGTTTTTGCAAGAGTTTGTATTTCTGCTTTTCAAAGTGCATTGTTGCATTTCTCTCTGATGTACTAACCACACAATGACAGTTCAATTAGCCTAAAAGTAAAATAATTTCAAAACTGGAATTAAATTATATTAGCAGCAGAGGAGATGGGCATAATTGGAAAATGGTGGCCTTGGTACTAAGCTTCTAATAATAAAACATGTCTCTGCTTGTGTTGAGGATATTAATAATGTAAAAAAATTCAGAAGCCGGTGTTGAACACTCCTGGATAATTAATGCTCTCTCTCCAACTTGACACCAGTTGATTCTTTAGGCGAAGGAGGATTTTAAATTTTTAATCATCTCTGGATAACTTAGTGTCTGAGCTCCGAGGAAAGGGACAGAGTGAGTTTTAGTCACTGCGTCTGTGAGATTGAGAGGCTTTTAGAAAGGCTTTGATCATTGTGTGATTTATTGGCGGTGCTCATCAGTTTTAGTTTTACATAGCAAACTGGTCAGTCATCATTAAGGACAAAGGTCAGGATTATAAAAACAAAAACATAAGAAGTAGAAAGGATGAAAATATTTATATTATTACCTTTAATTTTAGTTAGCCAAAGAAAAATGATTATTAAAATGCTTCTAATCCAGCTTGTCACTTTTTACAAGCTTGATTAACTAATTATTTTATCCTTAAAGGAAATTTCTTACCACAAACTTCTCCAATTATCTAGAATCATCCGGAGTACACAAAGATAATTTATAAAGTCTGTCCAAATTCTGGGGGGTTCTCTGAGGGTACGCTCAACGCTTCCAGCAAAAAAAGACCATGTAAAACACAAAGTAAGCACAGGGCAGACCTGAGAGACCAACTCCACTGAAAATTGTGTTTTTGGTGTTTTGAACATGTTCTTGTAGTATTTTTCTCAAGGAACACAGATTTAAAGAAAATTAAGCTGAAAATTGCATTCCTGCGTATTTTCTTTATTCAAATCGTTGTGAATCAGGAACAGATATAAAAAAAAAGTCAATTTGTTTTGTAGAAAATACTCTGATTGGGCCACAGGCTCCCTGCTTCGCTCCATTCTGATGCATCCACTTGCAGACAACTATGCATGTCTTCGTTTTGCTCGTCCAAGCTGGCATCTGGCCCAAAACTCTACACCTGGATAGCTCCAAAATTAGCCGCCTTTTTTTTATCAATAGCGCTTCGTGTCAACAGTTACGCCCACAAATCAGGCAAGGAAAACGACAGGTTGTTAGCTTTTGGCTAAAAATGGCATAATCATAATTAAAAGACCACTGGGAATGCTTTTTAAAATAGATCAAAAGATGATCAAAGTAGGACTGCAACAAGTAAACGTGTGTGTGTTTCTGTGTAAAAACCCGTGGTTGTGTTTAACAGGAATTGTTTCTGAGCATTTGTTTCTGTGGACGCAAGGCAAAAAATTAATCATTTGTACATCCTGTGAAGAAACAGCTTTTCAGTCTAAGCAACCAATTACATGACTGATGGGAACAAATATCACTGAGAAAGATTAAATGTTGCCTTTCTTATTTCACCCAAGATAATGAACTGGAAACTGGGAAAATACTGATTGCAGAACTTGGATTTTTAGCTTAAAATAGTAAAGACTGCGTAATCACTGAATATTGTAATACTGAAATGAAAATGGAAAATAAAAATAAAAAAACTGTTGTTTTAATGTACCAAGTCCTACCTTGTCAAATAGTTGTACACTTCCACAAAGGAGAACTAGACCAAACCATAACTTTCCTCTAAATCCATTCTTACTAATGGTAAAAATGTTATTAAAGATGGAACTTTCAGGTTGATTTCTAAACAAGTCAAACTAGTTCAAACTGTTCAAGCAGAGGTCCCAAACCTCCTGTCAGTGGATCCTTGTTGCTCCGCGTGTCATTTAGTTCCCACTCATGCTTTCATTAATTCTGATTAGAACTGCTATGCTGTGCCTGCTATCATGTTCAATTGCTCTTTAATAAAATGAAGCACATTCACACAGATGTTTCTCAGTAAATGCGACACGACAGGTATTTTGGGGTGGGTGGGGGGTGGGGTGATTATGGGGTTCTAATGCAAAACAACTTAAGGCATGAATATGGACAGCAAAAGCACATGCGATGAAATAAATTTGGAAAACATGCAGAATTCCCAACTTGAAGTTAAATATAAGCATATTATTAAGTCATTATTTTCAGACATTTCACTATATTTGTAGAAATTCAGTTTATATATTGCATTTTGAGCTTAATGTACTCTATTTAATTCTGGAATTGCTTTCTATTGTAAAGTGCTGTTAGAATCCCTCTGCGGTGTTTCCAATTCTATGAGTTCTTTGGAACACAAACCTCTGTTCCATTTGTTAGGTCAGAAATAATTTCGAAAAGACAAGTGTGTACGTGATTGGCTTTTTCCACTAAATAAAACTAATAGATGTCAACAACACATTTACATTTATGGACGACTGGTAGGACGTGAAACCACAATGATTGTTAGTTACAGTGTCCATTTCTGATGAAAAAATAAAATAGTTAAAGTTAAAAAGTCTGTTGCATTCTCATTTAGGGGAAGAAAAGACAATATATGTATAAAACAGAACATGATAATGATGCACAATCCATAACCAAACTGTTTTCTATTGTAACTAAAAAATAGTTGCCCCCCCTGAACACACACAGTTGTTAGAAAATATAAAAGCAACGCCCATTAAGAGCATCTTTGAAACCAGACTATGTAAAATAGTTTAGGTGTAAAATCAGAGTTTCTTTAACATGGAAATAATGACAAGGGTATCCCTCCTGAAACCAGCCTCCAGTGGTCATTTAAAGAAGTGCAGTAGATTGGTGGGGCTTAATAATAATAATGATAATAATTGATACTTTAAATATCCCACAATGGGGAAATTATTCTCTGCATTTGAACTATCCCCTGGTAATTGCCCCCCGTACCATTGTTTGTTCCCCGCCGGGAATCGAACCCTGGATTCCTGCGTGGTAGCCTTCCACCTTACCAACCGAGCTAAACAGACGCTTTTTATGTTGTAAAAATGCAGACAAAATTCTTTCTCTGAATTTGACCCATCCCCTGGGGGGAGCGGTGAGCTGCAGGCTAGCCAGTGACAGCTGATTGGGGAGGGCGAGGATCGATCCGTTAACCCTTCGGTTGTTGGACGACCTGCTCTACCACCTGAGCTAAACTGCTAATCAACTAGCGGAAGAAGCGGCTTGTTCAGAACAATGTTACCATACTTCCTGAAACAGGGCTGTTTTGTTTTTGGACTGCAATAGATTAAAGAAAGATTGGTAAATGATTAGTGTTGCCTACATTTCCCAAGAACACCCTTTCACCTTCTACATGTAGCCCATTTCTCACAGACATCCCATCTGTTTCTTCATTCCCTGGGTGCAACCAGCCTTGACACGACTAACCAGGCAGTATTTCAAAAGTGTCTTTGTGGGAAACACATTTGGTTTCATGCCTTTCACTATCTGCCAAAATCTCTCTTTGCATTTCTTCCTCACTTTAGACTATTATCCATCTTTCTTGCTGAATCATATTCTTGATTTTTACCCAGTACTTCTCACCATCCGTCACTCCCTTCTTGTTGTTCCTGCTTCCCTCCTCTTCCTCCTCATTTTTAAAAGCCACATGCTCCCAGCCCGTCTGGCTCAGTTGCACCCTGCCAATGAAAGGCTTTTTATTGGGCTAAGATTAAGTGCAGCCAAGCAGGGCCTTGCTACAGGGCTGAGGCTGCACCATCCCCCCTTCCTTACTGCACAGTCTTCTCCACATGCCTGTTCTAGTCTGGCCCTGTCGCCCAGAAGGAGATTACTTGTCTCTGCTGCCCTTAATTGACAACAGTGGCAGGAAACAGCCAGAGAGAAAGAAGAGACGGACACTGTAGACACAGGAGAAGGAGCATTGCTGGTTTGTTGCATTCCTACGTGTAAAGCTTTAACAAAAACATTATTTTATTTTATTGCTGTCCATTCCCATTTTTTATTTTGTTGTTTTTAACCAAACGTAACTTTATTTTATTCTGTCACATTTCTTTGTATTTAAAGTCCCACTCCAAATCTGATCTATCGGAAAAGGGAAAGCGTTTCCAGTAGTCGTTTGTCCCCACTTCCCATCATCCATCGGTTTTCACACTCTCTCGCTAGCTCACAGCCCCTCACAACCCCAACTAAACATTAGCAGTGCAACAAAAATAGTGAGAAATATTGGAGCTATTAAGATGTATGAGGGGAAAAAACACCATTTCATTGGAGTGGGTCTTAATACTCAATAGTGCAGTACATTGTGTGACCAAGGTGTGCTAAGAGGTATGGCCAGTAAAGTAAAAACTACATTTAAATACTACAAAATGATCAGTTGGGTCACCTTTCACTTTTCAGCTCATAAACCATAGTTTCCAGCCTCAGGCATTTTTTTAAGCAGTCCAGTCACCCCTTTATACATTTTATGACTTTTCTTAAACTTGTGAATTTCATATTCTCTTCTGCTGGTTATTTTAAAAATCCCACATGGCTTAAACCCAGAAAATTAAATAGTGGGCAGTTTATTAAATGGGTAGTCTCAGACGTGGCTGCAGTAGTGAATGAGTTTTTTTTTCTTTTGAGGTTAAAATATTTTGTGTGCCAGTTTGGTTCGGCAGGATTATTTTTGTCCACCTATCTACCTGCTTGTTTGTCTTTAATTTAATTTAATGTCTCAATTAATTAATTTATCATATTCACCATATACAAAATACACTTATTTTTAGGGTTACACATTAAGGCCCGTACACACCGGGACGAATATTCGCCAGCTGTCCATGGCGTTTTTGACATGTTTTTATTGTTCACCAGGCGATTTGCGTGGCGATGAGCAGTGAACGACTGCAATTTCAGTCCTGCATTATATGGCACTTATGTAAAACAGAAATACCCCAGTACACAAGGTGGCGCTGCTTTATGCTTCTTAAAGTGTTTTACTCAGAAAGAAAGAGAGCAAATATTTAAGCGCTTGTCAGAATCAAACAAAGAAAACATGAATATTTCCAACACCAGTAGCTCTAGGTCCAGTTCCAGCGATGAGGAAATTATTGTTCTGTTGAATGATGAAGAAGCGCTTAGGGAAAAAGCGCCCGATTATGTGTACATCCCATGAATTCGAGAAGAGAAAAACATGGGAGTTTATCGACTGGTACAAAGAGCTGAAAATGTATCATGAACGTTTTCTGGGATATTTTAGAATGTCCGTCCAGTAATTCCATCTTCTTAGTCTTGTTCTTGTGGAAGTGTAGATGCACTACTTGGCGTATATCTTCTTACCCGCCTTGACGTATGTATTATGATAAGGCGGTTTTGTGTTCAGCGCCCCCAAGTTGTGTTTTACTGTAACTTCAGAAGCTCTAGACACGTGTGCAAAAGCGCCATTCTCATTGGTCGAATAGATTTTGGCCTTGATAGTCGAAGCCAAAAAACGAACCAGGCGTTTTTAAAAATGACACCGGGGCGAATCGGCGCCTGAGAAGTCGTCCGGTAATCTCTGAACCTTTAGTCTGCTCTCCACATGAGGTTTCTGAATGTTTCTTTCTTTTATACTTTGCCTTTTTAAGAGTTTGCAGGGATTTTCCTCTGAATTTGATGTATTGGTAGAATTAAAATCAAAAATTGCTCTAAAATTAAAATCACAGTTTTATAAAGTTTCCTGAATTTTGGTGCGTTTTGTGGGCTTACATAAAAATTGCACTCAAATTAACTTGTGAAAAAAAACTGCCTTAGAATACATATGTCATCCTACAACCTTTAGCTGAAAATTATTATTAAAACAGTGCACCTTTCTAAAAAAACCTGCTGTAAATTCTGGCAATTGTAAAAAAAATGCCCTAAATCCTGGAGGAAGTACATTATCATCGTGTTTTCCATTTTTATATGTTTTTTTCTACCCACATACAGGAAAAATGAAATACTCTGTAAAGGATGTCAAACTGTTCCTTTTATATCTCACCCCAATCGGATTTGTCAGTAACTTTAGTTTTTCTCTAAAGATGTAGGTATGATGGCATTCATTTTTTCTAACTCTCGAAATAAAACAAACATCAAACTAACACATAAATAAATGTGAAAAATGTACTTGCATGGCTGAAGGATGCATGTATGTCCTTGGTTGGCAGTCTGGCAGGATGTATTGGGTCTCCTTTGAAAGCAGTTTTGGAAATTATTGGTAATGGCGCAGTGTTTATCCATGTTGAACATGAGCCAAATGCTGAAGTCATGTTTATGAGCAAAACAGTTTCAGTCTCACAATTGTTTAACTTTAAAAAGAGAGAAAGTAAAGTAAACTGATATAGTTCCCAGTCAGAAGTAGCCTACATTGTATACACCTGCCTCAAATCAATCTTGATGTTGTACACATTAGGGCCATTATCCATAATTCCAAGAGTTTGTCAGTCTGACCTCCCACACTAACAAAAGGAACATATGTCATGTTTGTCACCATGCTGCTCAAAAAAAATCAACAATTTAAATAAATTAACTGAAGTGTTTTATAACTAACCGAAATGCATGTGAATCTTCAAAACCACTAAATTATATTCTTCCTGATGATTATTTTGTAATGGAGCCACAATGTTTCATGTAGGCTTTTGATTAAGAAGGGAACATAAAACAATGGGGTGTAAAGAGTGGGCGCGCACATAGTGAGGTCTCACTCACCTTGAGTACACTTAAACTGTGGTTGAGGTTGTGTCTCATTCATCTGAATCAAAATGGAACATCAGAGACGAAGCTGACATGGTGAGAAAAACTGTCCAAGAAACCACTTCTGTCTGCGTTCGTCCACATGCTGCCTCTTTGTGGTTCCCGCTAGATTTTCCAAATCTGGTCAGAACAGCTTGTTACCACAACTCACTGATGGGCCTCAGTTTGGGAAGTTTCCAAAAGCCTTGAAAACTACTGTTGAAAACGACTGTAATCAATCATCTCCTAAAGAACAGTCTTGATGCAAAGTGATTGCTGTTGGCCCAGTTCCAACCTGCTGACGTTAGACAGAATCCTTGAAAGAGTAGCTAACCAAGTGCTCATTGACTTTCTTCTGCTCAAAATTTCAATGACTTTCAGTCAGGTTTTTGTGCTCCATCAGAGTAACACTTCTCAGACATCTCTCTGAATACAGAACCAGCCAGGCACAATTTCAGTCTTAGTTTTGTTGGATCTGAGTGCTGTTTACGACCATGTGGTTCTACTATGAATATTACAGGACTGAATAAGTATCACCAATATATGCCTTGAATAGTTTTAGTCATGTTTTGAAGACAGAAAGTGCTGAGTAATCAATAGCTGCCTCAGGTCCAGCAGCCTTGATCTTTGGTGTTCTCCAGGAGTCACTTCTGGGGCTTCTTTTATTAGGTGTACACATGTTTCCTCTATGCCAGCCAATGCACAGCAATAAAGTATCTTCCTGATTATGCAGATGACCTCTCAGATTTACATTTCACTCACAGCAGGTGAATTCGGGCCTGTGGACTCAATCTGTCATTACATCCAACACATCACAGAGTGGATGCAAAACTACATTCCATACATTACATGGACTAAAGCATTTGCACGTTGCTGTTTGGGTCCTTACTAAAACCAGGACATGCTGTCAACATCCAGTTCTGTCTTCAGGTCTTTTTTTTTGCATGGCTTTTTATTGCACACAGACTTAAAAATGACTCTCTAATTCATAGCTGCAAAAGTACATCTCCTGGCATGTTAGTTCCATATGAACCTCATTGGACAAATCAGTCGAGAACAGATCGCTATTGGTGCGAAAATCAAGATTATGCGGCTATAATCTGCGACAGTTTTCTTGATGATGTTGGAAAAACCTGCTCAGACGTATTTCAAGTCCAGACTAAAATCTATCCTTCTCATCTCATTGCATGACAGCTGAGTATTTACTGTGCTCTATTATTCCTAATTAAAAGTTGTAATTATTATTAGGATTTGGGATTTTACTCTTATAATTGTGGTTTACTGTCCTGAATGTGATTCCTTTCTGTATGCATCTAGTTTGTCTTTTTTTGTAAAGCCCTTGATTTGTTCTGAGTATAAATTGTGCTATACAAACACATTTGATGTAATTTTTGGGTCAAATCACCTGCCCCTAACTAGAAGACATTGAGATGATGCATGCATACATTTAGACATGAAATGTGTGATGAGGCTCATCAAGCTGTTGAGGTGGCAGCCCTCTGTCATGAATCTTGTTATGGCCGTATTCCCTAGGCTTTCAGTTCAGACATGACAGCACATTTAGAGAGAGAGCAGATTGCGGTCTGGAAAGCTCTTATCTGCTGCGTGTGGGAGAGAAAGCAGTGATTGGAGTTGTTTTAAATTTGAAACAATCGACTGACAAAAAGAAAAAGTTGAGGAGCATAGTAGTTTGCAGGATTTTTGTTGTACTATTTTTCTCTCTTATTGTGTATGTTGGCACAGAAATGTTCAACTAGAGATGGTTTAATGTAGCTGTTGTGGCTTTCAAGCTTTATGTTATTATTTTGGTAAAAATTTTAGATTATTAAAAAGAAACTTCCAGTATAAACCTTAAGAGAGCCTGAAAAAATAGTTTAAGGATTCTTTACTTCTTATTTAGATTGAAAATATTTGTTTTATTTATTTTTTAAAGTTTATGTTGTTCAGATTTTCTAGGTTCTCTAGTTATTTTTTGCACTCTAAAATTGCATGCATGGAGGTAGTGCAGATATTAATCCCGGAATAATTGAATTTTTAAGAATGAGTGAATGGCAAACATAAAACATGCGTATAAATGAGTATAAAACAGGGACTTTTCAGAACATGATGACCATTCAAAGCAGCAAGTTAGTTTGTCAACAAATATTTACTTTTTAATTCTTTGCTTTAAACTAAATTGAAAAAGAATCGACTGACGTGACAGTATTTCTTGGATTTAGTCAGGTCCCACATGATCACACAGTGTGAGAAGCAAATCTGCAAACCTCCAATCGCTTCCAATCACTCGCCCACTGCCTCTGCACCATGACCGCCCAAAGCCACGAAGCTTCTTTCTACCCAACCATCAGTATCGATACATTCTTTAGTGGACACAAACGCTAAATGAGATATGTATTATGGTCTTCCCATGATGCATCTTAAATAGTTGATAATCATAAAATTGTGTTGGATGTTGAGAATGGCCAACCACCCTCTAGAAGCAAATTTGTAATCTTGACAGTGGAGTCTAAATGTCTGGGGATTTTTTAATGACAAATTAAACTGATAGTCCAGGTTCACATAAAGAGGACAAATCTTTTACACCTGTGTATGTATATTATTCCTTTATAAAGCCTGAACTTCAGTATTGGCTCTTTTCTAGAGAATTCAATGGAAAAGTCCCTGCAATAGTTTGTGGTCTGTTCAATAATGTTGTGACTCTCATAGCTTTGTTATCTGATATAATATAATGAACCTGCATTTTATTGCAGAGCAATAAATTGGAAAACCAACAAAGTAACCAGAGTCCACAGTGTTTTGCTGATAGAGGGTGTTCCTACATTCATGTCATGCTGTTTGTTGGATTTTGGTGGAGGACTGCTTGAAGCAATACTAGCTCTAAGAAATGTTGTCATTGAGTTTGAATTTATGGATGCCACTTCATGTTTTCTCTTGGCATTTTACAACAACAAGAAGTCGTCTTTGTTGCATTTATTTAGGAATTAAGGGAAATCAAAGTCAATGAACTTAGTAAATGTTTATTGATAAATAGAAATTGATCTATTCCCACGCAGTAATCTCTAATGCTTGCATCTACTGGTGAATTTATTGTCTGTTCTTTTTAGTTTTTCCCTTGAAATCTTATGAAGCTTTTTCTCATGAAAATTACATTTTAGGAATCACAACCTTCTTGTTCATTACCTTCCTTGAAATCCCTGTTGAAAAACAATCAGGGGAAATTTCTAAGCTGAAAAAGCAATTTAATGTGGCTCCCGCTTCAATCACAAGGATTAATCAACACACTAATGTTGGATTCAGGATCATGCCTAATAGCACTTTGATTGTTTACATATTTTACCCCTCATCAGTGTATTACACTCAGGTCAACTTCTTCTGAATTAAGCATCTTCATCATCTCCTCCTGGTTTGTCAAACCTCCTCAGATGGATGACACACTGTGGATTTTTTTTTTCCTTTTACCTGAAACTCCACATTTATCTCTCGCCTTCAGTACTCCTTTGAGGCAGAGGCTGTAAATAAGAGGTGGGTGGAGGGAAAGGCATGCTGTCATGAAAAAAAGATGCTTCCTGGATGGCTAGATGCAATCATGGCCACTATCTGATGGCTCTGGAGGAAATTGGATGAGCTGAGAGCTGTTGGCTGCCAGTGATGGGAAAGATGACTCCTTTGTCACTGTGTCAGTCAATTCCCCACTCTCACCTGAGAGATCAATCAATAACAAAAGGATAAAGAGGTTTTTCTCTTGTCTCTGGGTCTGCGGATGCTCCCCACTACTGTCATTTATGGACGATAAAACAACCTCCCATCCACTGGAATGTAAAACAGCTAAACACAGAAAAATGTGGTTGGATTAGGACTTCTGTATATGAATATTAGATACCGTATTTTTAGGACAGTAAGTTGCTCCGGAGTATAAGTCGCAGCAGGAAGAAAAAAGAAAGAAAATAGAAGCATAATAAAGAAAAAGAAAATCACCAATAAGTCGCACTTTCCGGCAAAGGTGCAATGCTTCTGAACAAATCTGCCTAGCCAGGCGTAATAGGGCGACAGTGGGCGACAGTGGCTCAGGTGGTTGAGCGGGTCGTCCTATGATCGAAGGGTTGGCGGTTCGATTCCCCGCTCCCACCAACCAAATGTCGTTGTGTCCTTGGGCAAGACACTTCACCCTCCTTGCCTCCAGTGTAGTAGTGTTTATGAATGATTCCGGTGATGGTCAGAGGGGCCGTAGGCGCAAAATGGCAGCCACGCCTCTGTCAGTCTGCCCCAGGGCAGCTGTGGCTACAACAGTACCTTAACATCACCAAGTATGAATGAGGAGTGAATGAATAATGGACACAATGTAAGCGCTTTGAGCATCTGGAAAAGCCCAGATAAATCTAATCCATTATTATTATTATTATTAAATGCAATTCACATGTCAAATTCACATGTCAAATTTGATGCTTGTCTAAAATTGTGTTTGTAAACTAGACACTTGCATCTCATATGTGAGAAGCACATCTCAGGTTTTTAGCCTCATCTCTACATGCAAGCATTGACTATACATCTAATTTATGATGCATTGAAGTCACGGATGATGTTGAGAGGTTTATTTAATTTGGAGAGTTCTACAAAAAAATGGGTAATCAGGGCTCCATGTCTGTGTTCATGAAATCATTCAGTCTTTTTTAAAAGCGATCTTTACTTCCTTCTGCAGGAGCTGCTTCTGAATGACGGCTGCTATCAGCAGTACGTCTGTGTTTATGTAACCCAGTTCACACATTTTGTGCATTTTCCACATGAAATTTTGGTCTTTCATGATCCATGCGTGATATAGGTAACTCAGTGTTTCTTGCCTTCGTCATACGTTGATGTGCGCAGACGTCTGTCAAGGGTTTCGGCCGACGGATCTCTATGTGAATTTGGTTTTGAGCTGTTCACAATTTTGGTGGGTTGAGAATTATGCAGTCTAGACATTTTTAGTTGCTACGGGGGCCGGTTTAGCTCGTGCTGGTTCCGTCCGTGAAACCAGGGTTCGATTCCGGGCTGCTCCCTATTCCCTTCTCTGCTTCTGTGCCGGTCCCAAGCCCGGTTGGATTGAGAGGGTTGCGTCAGGAAGGGCATGCGGCGTAAAAACATTGCCAAGTTGACCATGCAACTCATCCTCGAGGGAGGGTTGTTTCGCTGCGGCGACCCCTGATGGGAGAAGCCGAAAGTGAAGGATACACATTTTTAGTTGCTCATATGCAATTATTACGTAAATCTTGCGCAATTGTGCGTGATTTTTGCAAGATGCATAAGCAAAGTTGTGGCTTTCCGCTACCATTCCACGTATGTCTAGCGGAATTTTCACACATTTTCCACCGATGCATAAATTTATATCGCAGATGTGGCGCACATATCAAGTTCAAATTATGTAATTGAGGCCTGAACTGTGGGTCAGATTTGGCTTTTACATTGATTTACCTCTTCTCTCCGTAGTTTATTGGTACTTCCTCCTTTATTGGTACTTCCTCCGTGATTTTAACGCGGTTCAATTGTGATACATCTGTGAAAACAACTTTTCTGACTTTTTCCACGTATGACCAATTTTCATCTGTTCAATATATGCAAAATCTATGTAGTGGCTGTGTGACACTACCTTTATCCCGAAGAATGAAAAAATAAAAACGAGAATATTAATGTCTTAATGCAAATAAGACAAAAATCATCAAGTTTAGGAAAACAACCGCTAAAGGTTGTTAGTGAGAAAATAAGGAATATATGAGCTCCTGAGTAAAAGCAACACTCCTGGCCAAACTATGGAAATAACCACAACTTATACACTGAAAACTAAGCTGCACAGGTTTTTCAACATGTGGCCTTACTGGTTTATTAACGTCAAACGTTTTTTTTTAAGTCTGAGCTGTCAGATTTCCGTGCTAATGCTTTTGTTGTCATCTTTATAGCAGCCGGTTTCATCACTACCAGCTAAAGAGCATAAGCAAATCCTTTTTATTAGTTCTGCTTGTTGCTACACCAAGCCTGGCAAACTACAGCAGCACAATGTCTGTTTTTCAACTGACACAGTAATCGTTTTACCGTCATTATCTTTAAAGTGTATTTTGTTTGTGCGTTCGTGTTAGGAAAGAGTCTAATGCATCGTTCCTGTCTCCCTCCATCACCCCTGCAGTTCCCTGAAACCTGCGAGGAGTCGTCTTCTCCATTCGTCTTCATCTGCACTAATCCCCAGGAGCTGCTGGTGAAATTCCCCATGAAAGGAAAACACAAGATCTGTGAGTTTACATTCTTTCATGTCAGAGAAAATGGGGTGTTTGAAAATGAGCTTGAGAGTTTTTATTTTATATATATATGTATATTTTTTAATCCTCATCTGCATTTCTATGCACCCATGCATTCTTAAACACTCATTTCAATGCATAATAACACACAGTGCAGTTTCTTATCATTATATTGTCATTAATAAAACAAAACTGCACATTCTCATCCACACACACACATCATTTCTCTCTGAGCTCCATCTGTAAAGGCAGGATTTTAAGGTGCCTGGGGGAGCAGGCCAGAGCTGGATGTTGCTGCTGCATTGTGATTTATAAGCAGACTCAAATACATTTTCCCTTTGCTGCCATTGCTGCCCCTGCAAACTGATGTACCTGCGAGCTTTTTTGTTAATATTTCAAAACCCTCTAAAGACTTGAGAGGATTGTTTACGTAGCTGAGCCTTTTTTCAGAGCTTTTAGATCAATGGGAAATGCTTTTGAGTAGTTCAAGGGAAAATGTAGCAGGCTAAGACTAAACTAGAGACTGTCCCCCTTTTTTGTCAAAACAATCATTTAAAAAGAAAGAAAATCAAAAATATGAACAAACTTCCTGCTGAATAGTACATTGACTAAAAACTGTTCTTTAAAAAACGCATCGCTAAACGCCATAAATGTTACACTTTGCTGATGAAGAAAGAATTTACTTCACGGCCAAACAATTTTATTTTGAAAATCTTCATTAAGTAGATCATTTTGAATAAACAACAAATCTTTGATCTTTGCTGACACACTTACACACTTGACATCATGGTTGTACAATCATTTTTTTAAAACTTTATTTTTATTAGCTTTTGTTACATGAACACAAATCACAAACCAGCATCACAAAAAAATAAATAAATACAAAATAAAAAAGGTCAATCCTAGGTGCTTCATATGTCTATCTGTTACACAGTGTCAATTTTTTCCACTTTCAGTGTAATTGTGCCTCTTGTAGTCACAGTCTGTATGTAATTATTTCCATTGAGTATATGTTGTTGATCGTTGGTCCATTGCTCCTTTGAAGGGATCTCCGTAGTGCCCCAGTTCCTGGTTCATGTTTTTCTGGCGGATAGTGACATAACTTTAAATAAGTATTGGTCACTTTGGTGGATTGAGTTTCCTGAGAACAGGTACAGATAAAACAGTTCTGGTAACAAAGGATTTGTGTATCAAAGTACTTTGCATGTGAGATCCCCCACCATCTTCCAAAAACCTGCTACATTCTGACATTTCCAAAACACATGTGAATGGTTAACATGAACTTCTCCACATCCACGTCAACAGCTCTGATTTGGTTTGAACTGTTATTTCTTCAGTTTAGGCGTTATGAAAAATCTTATAAGGTTCTTCCAGGCAAACTCTCTCCAGACAACATTTTTTTATTAGAATATCAGTAAATATGATTGTGTTTTTTTAAATAATACACAATTACCTCCTTACTCTAATTAATTCATCTGTTTGCATTAATTGCTGCATCAGTGTGAGAGTTGAGTCTTTTATCAAGGTACCACCTTTGTTTCTTGTTAAAAAGCAAGATAAGAATCCTTATTTGCAGTTAATTTTCACCGCTTCCTGCCTCGTGTAATTAGTGGTTTGTTTGTTTTTTCTCACGTCTCTAACAGGCTCACTCACTGTAGTCTCAAAGAAAAAACATCTGCCTGTTTTTCTTTGGAATGTTTCCCCATCTTGTCACCCATGGGTTGTCTGTGAGGATAAAAACTCGGACTCAAATGTTCGCAAGTTAAAGCAAAAAAAAAAAGTTACTTTTCTACTTCCATCTGGTACCAATACTGTTTTTAAAGTCATTTATGCTTTTTTTTTTATTATTTATTGAACTTGACACTTTAGCTGCAGCATTTCTGTGCTGTAACCTTTGCTATTTCCTGTTATCAGCTGATAAGGTGTATCGAAGGACTTTACATTAAGAGGCAATATTCTTGTCATTGTAATACCACAAAAGTGTTTTAGCCAAAAAAAAAAAAAATTGACAATATGACTAGATGTTTCTAATTTTCTTTAAATATTCACTGGTCTTCAGATTCTCATTCTAAAAACCAATCAATTAAAATCCTACGTGTTTATAAAGACATTTGTTGAATTTAAAAAACTACTGAATTACACTTGGAAACTACACATTAGTATCATTTTCACAATATTTAACATCTACCCATCATCCAGACCTGCTTAATCCCTTTCTAGGTCACAGGGTTGCTGGGGCCTATACCACCCACAGTTGGGCTGAAGCGGGGTCCATCGCTTACATTTAACAATGATAATCCATATTAAAGGCTGCTGGGATGGTGCAGCTCTCAGTTCCAGTGCAGTATTTGTAAATGTCATACATTCTTATCTATGTGTCATGCCTGAAGTCACTATGATTTACCGGCTGCTGAAAATGTCAGCTCAGAAATTTCAGTAGCTTCCATTTTCACCACTTTGGAATTTTTATGTATAAATGTTGGTTTAGTCAGCGGCTAGCTTGTTTTTCTGCATCTTTTCTTTGTGACTGCCATTGCTTATTGTAATCATTAAAGTCCTATTGTTGTGGGTGGGACTGTTGACACAGAGCAGCCCCACCCCACCCCACCCCCTTTCCCAACCTGCTCCCAAGAGCTCGAAGCAGGGAGTCTAGTTTTTACGTCACAAATAAGCCCTTTTCGAGCGGCATCTTTGTGTGTTCCTGATTCACAACAATTTGAAGGAAAAAAAACTCTGAAATGCAGTTTGAAGCTTGAATTCTATACGTCTTTCGTCATCAAAAAATTGCCACAAGAACATGTTAAAATAAACACCAAAAACACAATTTTCATGGGAGTGGGTCTTTGGAATTTGCTGTCTAAAAGTTTTCAATCTGAGACATTCCAAAATATTGTAAGCAGTTTATTTGGTGAAAATTTTTTTATGTCCACCTGTTCATGAAATGTAAAAGAAATCTTTCTCTCAGAATTACTGTCAAAGTTCATTGATTTTGATTCAAACAAGCTGTCAATGAAATCTGACTTGACTGATGGACAAACACAGAGGCGGTTCATTCAGGTAGTTTTTTTTTTTTTTTTTTTTACAGCTAAGGCCAACATTTCTTTGTAATATCTGCCTATTACAACTAAAAGCATCACAGACTGTTGAACAGAGAAGCTGGCGCATGCACAGACGGAATAGCATTATTGGATTCATTCAGGCATTATCAAATAACCCTCTCTTTCATCACACGCACACACCCTCCTTCCCCCTTGTGTTTCTCTCCAGCCAGTTGCCGTGATGATGATAAGTGAGGCCAGGCTGAATGCAAACTCAGGTTGATCAGTCATTACCCTGTGGTGGAGTCTGTGGCATTTAAAATGATATATAGCCAAGACTCTCTGCTGTTAGATGGGATGTGTATTATGGTTTAACGTCACATACGCTGAATATTTCTATCTGTGTGCTTCTCTGTTAGCTGAAGGTCAGGCTGGGTGTTAAAAGCTAATTGGCTCTCTGCCATGAGCACACATTTTCTTTTACTGTTCTTTATTGCTTCAGATCCCCATGTTTTAACAGCCTGACACGATCTGTATGAAATAGATGGTTGGGAAAAAAAAGGGGGGGAGAAGTACCATACACTCATATTTAGGGCATTTAAATATGTAGCACTTTTTCATTTTAATATTGGAGAGCCACATCATTTTACCTCATTCTGACGGTGCACAAAATGAGATTTATTTAAAATGTTGCTCTAACCTCCAGCATCCCATAAGGATAGTTCCTATGCATACTTCAAAAAAGAAATGAGGATGGGTTTTAGCTCATTATCCTCTTAGACTTCTGACTGAAGGCTTTGTGCAAACCTACTGAACCTTTAACTAGCTTGATTCAAAAGCACTAAGCTACAGAGGGTTATTTAATTTCTACTTTGTTCCAATATTAGGACAAATTATTTTAATGCCATTTCAAGAACTGAACAGTATTTCAAACGTGGTTTATTTGGGCTGGAATGCTAAAAAATATAGATGTGATTGGTTTGCTTTGCTTTCATGCTAAAAGAGGTTTGCGTGAATGGTGTGTTGCCCAAAACAAGACAACACACTTTATCAACAGTAGTCCTTTGCTATATTTTGTATCACCTTTTATAGTCTTTGCTGTTTCGCATGCAATTTTGAGAGGAAAATGTGAAAGTGTTCATTTATGTCTGAAAAAAGTGTATAAAGTGTTTAGTGAGAGGTTTTACAGCCTTAAAATAACCTGCAATTTCACCAATCGCAGGTTATTTTTAAAACGTAGCCCTTGTGATAAACAAGGGAACAATGTATTGCCTAAAACCTACAATTACATTGTTGTGAACCACACCAGGATTCACTTGCAAGTGTACTAAAGGCTTTTGTTTTGAGTTCACTTGTTTGGCCTCCACCAGTATTTCTATGAGCATTCACAGCTGCCAGACAAAACAGATTATCTGAGGAAACAAACTGTGATGTATCATATACGCTTACTGAGCCTATTTCCCATTGGGCAGCTAATGCTAATGCTCGATCGACCTAAACATACATTGTTGACTTAATAACCAGCTTAATATTCTCACAGACATGAATTTTCCAAACTCTTTGAAGGTAAAGGTTTAACCCTTGTGCTATCTTAGATGACCCCGCCCTTACATTGACGTGTTCTCCCTACCATGATAAAGGTGGATAAAGGTGGAAAGATTTCATGTAATCCATGGACACCAGTGAAGATCACAAATCATTGAAGAAAAAAGGTTCAGAGCCCTGTCTAGTGGGTCTAGATGACCCAACTCCCAACGTTCAAGTGCCTTGGATGGCACAAGGGTTACGGAAACAATCTCATTGGTTTATTATTTCCCTATTGTGTGAACTGTATCAGATTAATGTGAATATCTTCAAAACAAATAAAGATTATTACTGTGTTTCTAAACAAATATGTCTAAAAATGAAAACTGCGTACATTCAAAATTGAATTGAATCAAATAGAGTGGATCGGGGGGGAAATGAATCGTAAATTGAATTCTAGAAATTATTGGTGATATCTAGCCCTAATCAAGACATTCTGAGCTTTGACTGGTTCCACATTGTTTGAAAGTATTGGGTTTGACATTTTTAAATAAGGGTTTATACTTTGAAATAAAAAAACACTTGTTTTTAACTATGGAGACTGCTTTGGCAGCATAATGGTCCATGAGTGGGTGAGATAACTTTAAGCCGTAAAGACCCACTCCAATGAAAATTTGGGCTTCTGATGTTTTTAACATGTTCTTGTAGCATTTATCTCATAATAAAGGACATATATAAAATAATTTAGGATTAAAACTGCGTTTCTGACTTTTTCTTTATTAAAATTGCCCGGCTTCTGATGCATTCACCTCGCAGACAAATGGTTACATCAACATCTTCATTTCTCATGTCTGAACTGGCATCCGGCTCAAAACTGTGCGGCTGGATGGCTCCAGTATTTCTCACCAATTTTGTAGCACCACTAATCTTAGCCTGGGGTTGTGAGGAGCTGGAAGCTAGCAGGAGAGAGTGTAAACAAAGGAATGATGGCATATCAGTGTAGGCTTACTTCTGCGCCAACAGTGCAGCTCACAAGTCAGTGGTGAATTTCCAATGAACTACTGCCGCTCTGCAGAAACTATGTCCTAGAAAACAACTCAGGATTTTAGATTTTGCCTAAAAACTGGTTCATCATGATGAAAGACTACTGGGAACAATTTAATAATAGATCAAATCTGATCGAAATATAATTGGAGTGGGGCTTTAAGGCATCTAGAATAGAAGGTATTAAGTTGAGTCCCATCAGCTAAAACCAGCTAGCTAGTTTATCAGAGTTAAGATATTGGCTATTTATTAATATGAAAATGAATATAATCCAAATAACTCCTCCCAGTCCGTTTTTTTTCTTTAAGGACTATGTTTATGTAACACTATAAATCCAACGTATAGATTTGTACATAAGACGAAGGTTTAAATTAGCTTCAGTTATTACGTGTCACATAAAGTACAGAAGGCTGACAGAGAAACAAAACACCGTTCTTTACAAGGGTTTAAAGAAAAATGTCTCCTCGCCAGCTCTTCATTCAGTTTGGAACCGGATTTATGAGTCTTGTGAATGTGTGAGCTCAGTGAGCGCTTTGTGCCCCACTGCCTTATCGCTGCGTGTAAAGATTAGTCATGCTGATGCTTCCTCCGCAGATACAAAAGTGCTCTCTTTTATTGATGCGTCTGACTAGGAGAAGGCAGGTCATGGATATAATTACTGCTTTGAGAAACTTGGCTTTAGCTGCAGGTCATAAAAAGATCTTTTCAGGTTTGGCCGCGTCAATCAAACCTCAATCACTTTGAACTCGAGTCATTTTTTTTAGAGACTTCTAGCTTAACAATGTAGATTTTTGTTTTTTAGGTCAGACTGAAAATAGTAAAACTGTTTAAGTACTCGAATGGTTAATTCTTAAATATGTTTCTTTTTGTTCCCTCAGTTTTTTAAAGCCTTAGTAAAACAGCTTTGATTTATGATGTGAAGTTTGGTTGGAAGGTAATAAAATAGTCAAGAGATTATGATTTATTCATTTTTCATTGCTCTCTTTTATCTGATGTAGTAAAATGCAATAAATTGGTTGCTGTTCTAAAAAGACAAGGTTCGCTGGATTTTTTTTATTTTTATTTCTTTTTAGGAACTAGATTGCTTAATATCTGCACTGTGGGTAGTTTTTGGGAAAGTGAAGAAAAGCGATTATTATTCCTTACACACTGACAGCAACACCAGTGTTGTCTTACTCCAAATTTCACAATTCAAGAGGTTTATAATTTTCTTTATGGCTTGAGTGTTTTTTATTTATTAATTAAAATTTAATTATACATTTGGGTGAAACTTTGCTCGGTCTTTAACCTTTGCTTTTGATATTAACTGTATCAAATCCATTCATTTACCTTAGTGTATAAGTACTATACATTTTTTATTTGAAATTCATTCTTTTATTTTTTAAATTTATTTATTTTTAATTTATTTGTTTTAAAAATCAAGGCAATGGGGGGGGGTCTATTTTAATACTGAGGTCTCCTCCAAATCAGGTCTTTTTTATGCAAACCTTTGCTACGATAGATATAGACGTTCTTTGTGTGATTTTCCAATCTGTTACAATCTTCTGTATTCACCCGGACTTGGGACCTGCACATGAAAGGAAGTGATTGACCCACTTTAGTCACAGTAAAGTTATAGTTCGGGTAAATGCGATGATCATTATTTTGAAATTATTTGCCGTACTCTAGCATGTAAAAACCAAGCCCCCGCCTTCCATTTCAAATGTTAAGCTAAGACGTTGCATTTTCCTGAATGAAAACTAGACGCTGGTATCAGGAGTACAACAGAGGGCAAGTAAAATTACGAGATTTTAAGTCGTAGAATTACGAGAAAAAAACTCGTAATTTTACGAGATTAAAGTGGAAGTGAGCATACAGGCAGCAAGTGATGCTTCCGTCTGAGGAGGAGCACTTTTTGGCATTTTCAACATTCTTCTGCTAATACAACAGACTTTTTCATTCACCTTTATTGTTTTATGTTTCATCATTCCCTAAAGATGAAGCTATGGGTGCAGTCTTGCACTCAAGTTTTCATCTTGGAGGGGGAAATTGAGTAGCGGGCTAACATCACTAATTCTAAAGATAAGGAATAATCACTCTTGCAGCCCATCAAAAATCAATACATACTAAATTGTGGTGTTAAAAGTATAACTTTAAATAATAGCTACCGGCTTATGTCACATGTGCAACCTCTATAAAATAAACATGTGCATTTGTGGTTGCTCTGTCCTGAAAAATCTGTTAAATGCTACAGTAAACATGATTCAGAAAATGTCCACAATTTAAATGGCAAGAAAATACAATATTAAAAGATGTTCAGATGCCTATTCACCTAAACTTTAACAAGCTTTGGTTTCCTTAAAAATGAAAAAGCACAAAATTCCTTTCTATTGTATTAGTCAGACTGACAAAAAGGATTTAAAGCAAAGAAAAAGAAAAAAACAAAGGATAACTTTACACACCCAGGGACTTCTACACATCACAAGCAGTTAATTCTGGCGTTTTGCTATTATGCATTCAACATCTTGTCCCTTTGTACACACTGAGCACCACCAGATCTTTGTGCTGCAAAATTTGCATTTTCCCTCGCATACATTATGAGGCTGTTGCAATATGTATGACTTTGATCCTTCACCACACGGGAAAAAGACTATTCCCTATGAAAATACAGCAGCTGAATCTCCTCTGCATCCCGATAACTGCACTTCTACCTTCTGATTGCCTCTTTTTGTTCCTGCGTTAGAACAGAAACTGTGGAAAGCCAATAAACTCATAAATGTTCACCTTTTCTCCTGAGGTAATCACGTATTTCTCCCCGGTTCTCCTCGGTCACCCACTGCTGGGGAACAGACAGAGGTAACCGCAGCGGATGTCCTTTTTTTGGGGGGGTTATTTATTCATGGATTTTCCATTTAATATTCATGTCGTCTTCAGGACTATCTGGGTTTCTGCCTCAGAAATGGCAGAGGCCAAAAATCCTGTTTCAGCACCAATGAGCGCAGCGGATGATGGCAAAAGGGAGATGTGGGGGAGGGAGGGGTTCCATGTGTTGTCTAGTAAATGAGAGGCAGGCCTTGAAGGTGACAGGCTGTGTTTTATTACCGATCTGTCAACTGGCTAATGGGTAGAGGAGAAGGGGAGAGCTGATGAGCAAAGAGCATCGCGTCTTGCCTCGAGCAATAAACTTCCCTTCACTAGATCTGCTTGTGCTCACAACCTCAATCACGGCATTCTTGCAGTAGCAAGAGAGAAAAATGTGTTTTGTACTTTTAAGACTCTTTCAATGGAACAAACATAAACCGCGATCTTTGTCTGTCATGCCATGTGTCCCTAATGTTTTATATTTGCTCTAATAAGCTGTGTTTTTCAGTAACGCTGTGTGTTTGCATCAGTGCTGCTCTGCGCACTTTTGAAGGATGTCGTTTCAAAGCATAGGAAAAGATTTTTTCTTTTTATAAAGTTACCTTTTTAAATAGGTTCTTGCATAGCTTCTTTAACTAATGAATCTGTGGCAAAATAAATTTAAACAAATCAGCGCTGCTGAGGACTATAAAGATTCTTTTAAGGACAACGCTTTTCAGTTTGGGAAATTGTGGATTCTGATTTGTTGCAACCCCTTTTTTTGCCCTTCATCATATTTGATTAGTGCATAATATTATTGTGTGTTTAGGGAAGCTTGGAATAAGTTAAGCAATGCTTGGATTCATTAAAAAAAAATGGAAATGGTTTTAAGGGGCCGTCCATTCTCTGATTATTTTTTAGCTTTTTAAAAAGTGGAACATTCTTCTTTTGGGAAAAGGCTATTAGGGATAGAGCATCATTTTGAGTCTTTAAAATAGACCTTGCTTTACCTAAACATATCCGCCAGTTTCAAGCTGCAACATAGAAGAGGCTAAAGGGCTTCTAACCAGTAAGAAATGCAGTATCTTAGCAATGCTTCAAAGCTTTAACAGAAAACTACACACAGTCATTTTCTGAAACAGGAAGCTCCAGTTTGACTTTGATTGACCATATTTTTAGTGAGGTTTTCATTCTGTGTGAGGGATTGCAGGAAAATACACAAAAATATTTAAAATGAACAATGTTTCTAAACACCTTATTAAAAGTGATTGAAAGGAAAAACTTTGGATAACCACACATTTTTACACATCTCTGTCTTTGTGCCGCCTGTATTACTTGTGTCGTTCATGAAACCTTAGTAGTTTGTTTCAACATTCTACTGTGTCAAACTTTGTCCTTTTGCAATGACTGTAATACAATAAATTCATTCTTTTGACCCACTATATAGGGAATTTGTGATTGTCCATTTGCTTTCTGTTCTCTATTTGCTGCAGTTAGTAGCCTTTTTTTTGTCTTACAACATATGTTCCAGTTTTTTTTTTGTTTTTTTTGGCCCTTTTTTTGTTTGTCTCTTTCCTGTCACGACTGACTCCAGCCAGTCACAGCAGACGGTTGTTTTTATCAAATCTAATTTTTCTGGAGGTTCTTTGCCTAATTTCCTACTTCCATTGTCACATCTTGCTTTCTCAGTATTTGAATTAGACAGAAAACGATCCACTTCCGGACCCACTTTATTCCCACTCAGGTTCACAGGGTTGCTGGAGCCTACCCAGCTACTGAAGGGGACAGAACACTCAGGATAGTTCACCAGTTCATGACGGTACACTGAAAACCCTTCAATGTAATCTGTTGGGTTTTTTTTTTTCATCTTCTTATCCGTTTTGTCCCTTTCGGGATCAGGGGCTGTTGGAGCCTATCCCTGCCACCTGTGGGCGAAGGCTGGGGACACCCTGGACAGGTCGCCGGTCTATTGCACGGCCACAATCACACACCCATACACTCTGATATTCACACCTAGGGACAATTTAGACTGACCAATTAACCCATGGACATATAACCTATAAACCACCTAAATTGAATTATATCTTTGGGTGGTTTTGTTTCATAGGGGTAATGTAAGTTGACTACTCTTAAAACTAATGAGTGATGCTGTTGTGGCCTGTGGTTGTCACTACAAGTACAAGGTACAAGTACTGCCCCCTCACTGACCACGTGCAAATGCTGCACGAACAGGGTGCGCAAAAGTGCTTGTGGGATGCCCACCAAAACTCTACTCCAATTGTGTCCTTACCTATTCTCTGATGCTACTTTCACACCAGGCATGGAAACACACGTTAGAGTGACTGCTTTTAATGCATAGTCTATGTAAATACACTTAAAAGTGCATCTCAGGCACTTAAGTGTTCAAAGCTCTCATGTCCACGCATCGCAACACAAGTTTCTGAATCCTTTTTTCGGGCTCTACATACAAAACTCACTGTAATCATGCACACATGAAAAGTTCAACCAGTTCAACTTTGACCGATAGGGGCTCGGGTGTGGTAGCGACAAATGGATGGTATCCTTTTCAAAACACAAACGTGCCAACCGTTTGAAAATCAATCATGAAGAGAAGTTCATAATTTTGATATGTGCCCGGCCAGAATTCTATGACACCAAGGCTTTCAAATATCGAAATAGAGCTGCGAAAGAAAAAGTCTGGACATTTCACACCAAACTTCTTCCCACTGTGAGTATATGCACTAGCATCTGGTAGCAGCAGACCTGTGTGAACACTGTAGGCTAAAAGTAAATGAAAAAAACCTCTGTTCTTGATGCAGCACACGGAAGGAGCACATACTAATCACATGAACTGCACTTACGAGGTTGTTGCGCAGTACATCCATATGGGCAGTTGTGACTAAGACTTAGATAGTAATTGGATATTTTTATTTTATTTTGTTTTACACTTATTTTATATTTTTTAGTAAATGCATCCTTTTATTAAATTTACATGATAACCTATAAAAAGCTTTGTAGCTTTGAGGAAGACATGTTTTTCCTGAGATCTGTGGCTCTTGTGTGTTCTTCAGCTCAGTGGTTTTATCAGCTGCCCTGGAAAATTGGCCCCTGCAGCCTTTGTTTCAGGCTGAAAAGGCTTTGTAAAGAAAGTGTTCAGTGCTACAGCAATAAACGTATCTTTCCTTATCACTGTTCCTTCTGTCTGTGGTGACTGAAAAGGCCATCAATACGCTTTTTTTGTCATATTTAGTATGAATGACATTTTTCTTCTGAATGGAGCCTTCATGCTTCTAGTCATCATTTGATGTGTCGTAATGCAGCATGTGATGCGTGTCAGAGTCTGTCCTCTCGTCACATGCAGCGCTGGTTTTAAAGGCTGGTCGAAAGTCTTTATGATTGTAATCTTCCTTGGTCGCCTGATTTCGCTCTGGGGAACTGGACAGGTGAAGCGCCGTGCCAGTTTGTGACACTGAGCAGAAAAAAGCTGGCTCTGTATCAAACTTATCCCTCAATATGAAAGAGAAAAGAAGTAAAAACACAGCTGTTAGTACAGCGTGATGCTCGTAGAACAAATCTAATCATTCACAGTCTGCTTTGATTGAGGTCTGAAGCGTTCAGCTGCTCATCTCAGCAAACACAACAGCTGGCTTTCTAGGCTCACAGTTGTGTGTCAAATTACCTGACAAAAGGGGGGGGGGGGCATGCAGGCTTCAAACTGCCCTTGTGTTTTTTAACCCCATACATTTGTTTGTCTGTGTCGTAAATCATTCATGTGCAAATCGAAACGTGCAACAAAAACAGGCGGTAACACATCTGGGATCATGGAGTTTTGTCTTTTTGGGGGTTTCTCTCAGCTAGCTGGGTTCTATCCTCTGTCCTAGACTCTGTCCTAAAGCTCCTCTCAGCCATCAGTCTGTGTCTGCTGTGTGCAGACAGATGTGCTTCGCAGGGCGATCAATGTCTTTGATCGGAGGGAGATAACTCCTGTGTGGTTGCACTTTTCAACTGATAGTCAAACAACTGTTATTTGCATTAAAGTCCCACTGCCATCATCCTTTGATCTATTGTAAAAGCGTTCCCAGTGTTTTTTTAACTGTTTAAGCCTATGTAAGCCTATAACTATGTCGTTTTATAGGACATGGTTTCTTACAAAGTTGCAGTAGTTAATTGGAAATTTGCCGTTGAGTGGTGGGCAGGACTGTTGGTCTAGAGTAAGCCCACCCCCACCTCCCATCATCCATCTGTTTACATACTCTCTTAGTGTAATTTTCTTTATATATTTTCTCTATCATTGGAAGAATGCCACAAGAACGTGTTCAAAAAACACAATTTTCATCAGGGTGGGTCTTTAATGCATTTAGGTAGCTGCCTTGTGTTTTTGTTCTTTGTTGGATCATGCGGTAGGTCTGACCAGAGTCACTCACGCCTTGAGTGGATCCCGTCGCGCTTATGTGCCAAGTGAATTTTACACTCATGTCTTAAATGTCACAGTAAAGTGACTTCTTTTTGATGGCTGCAGTGGTTTGCCAGTGGTACTGTGTTTGTTTGAATATGAAATGATTACAATCTGATTCTAGTTCTTGTCTATTTTTCTGAAGCTGTTATTAATCTTATTTTAATATCTACTGATTGTTTTAGAGTTGAAAAAGTTACACAAAAATGTTTTTTAAGCAGTGCAGTACTTCAAAATAAGAGTTCTCTATTTGTCTTTAAACAACGTTCATTCAATTATTTATTTTTCAGCACATTAATACAATAAAACTGTAATCAGATAATCAGATTTTTTTCTATTTCTTTTAGGGACTCTTGCCAGGACAATTTAGAAAGATTCTATGCAGATTTACAATTGTAAGTTGAATTTTTTGAGTTTAGGGAACAACAAATGTTGTAGTTTGGGCTTTTTTTTATTGTTTTTTATGTAAAAAAAATAGTTTGTTTATTAGTTTAGTATTGAGTAGTTATTGTAAAGAACGCCTTGCAGTAAATCTATTACCATTTCTTTAAACATGGATCATCACTGTAATTATTTTACAAGGCTTCTGGTGACGATCAGAAGTGGTAGTTTTCCCCTTGAGGCAGGTTGTCAGCTCTCCGTCTGGTGTCGGTGTTTTCACATCACTTGATTCTTATAGTTTTCCCTGCTGCTCTGGAGAAAAAGCAGGTATATGTGTAAAGGCCATTAGCCCACAGCACAGATGTGTCAACAAGGGTCGACTTTTACAGCCCAAGGAAAGTCTGAGCAAACAGCCGCTGTGTGGAAACCCATGTGGTTGAGCTCTGATCCCAGGACATAAAGACGGATCAGAATTCCAGGTCTCATTAGAAGAGTGAGACAGACCACCCCAACACAGAATGCAAGAGAAAAAGCCCTTACAAAACCAATAAAACTTGCTCGCCACATGCTCCTTGCAAAGCTGTTTGAACCAGCGGTCCCTAACCTTTTTCAGGCAACAGACCGGTTTAATGTCAGACAGTATTTTCATTGACCGGCCTGGGGTGGGTGTCTGATTTTTTTTTTTTTTTTTAGCTTCCAGCTTCCCTGAACTTTTGAGGGTACAGTTTATCATCGTTCTCTGCAAAAAATATCTGCAGGTGCTTTAAATGGTATTAGTGCTCTAGGTTTGTGTAGGGACCCTTAAAAGATTTCCCCTTAAGCCTAAACTGTCAAAGTGGACGACGCCATCTTCAGCCTCAACCGACTTTTAAGGTGCAATGAATGAACATGGAAGAAAAGGTAATTAAAAGTTGTGTTTTCTAAATAAATAAAGCTAAATCCACAGTTTGAACAACTTAATCAGCAGCATCCTCATAGCATTAGACAGCATGTTGCTGAATATTTTACATTATTCTTATTATAATGGTGTGTGGGAACAGCTGTCACTATAAATCCATATTTGGTGTAAAGACTGCTGGTTTTTGTTAAATGCAGCTTTCATTTATGTCAAAGTGTAAGACTCTTTTGCTGTTTATTTACTGAGTTTCTTTGTGAATAGAGACTTTTTAAATAGGTTATTTGTTAACTTTGTTAGCTTGGGAGCTTTAATTTAGCGAATGACGCAACAGCTTTCAGAAAGTCGCAGATAGATGTTTTCCAAATGTGACTGAGTGGCTCGACTGAGTCGGATGTGGTGGAGAGAATCCAGTTGTTTTCCAAAAACCAGATGCTTTGGATTATTAGGGTTTTTCAAGAATTATATTTGCTCCTCAGAATTTTCTTTCTAGAAGCCGTCACACAAAATTCAGGAAAAACGCAACACATTTCTGCATGCGATGAAAAAGTTAAAGTTATCATGAAGTTGTCATTGCAACTGGAAGTTGACGTTTTCTTCTTCTTGACCTTTTGTCTTCGGCCCTCACCCGTCCCGCATGGTTAGTTCGATCCCCTCAATTGTCTTTTCTGCATTGTAACCAAAAGCCCTTGACTTGCTGCCCCCACAGCCAGGGCAGCCATTTAAGTTATGTTTAAAATTAATGCTTGAGTGAGAAGCAACAGAAAAGGATCATGGGAGGCCAGGCAAAAAAAGACACAATAGTTGAACATGAAGACAGGCTTTTGTAGGGATAAAAAGCCCAGGCTGCAGCTGCTGCCTTGTTGCACGGTCTTCTCACAACTCGGCCGTGTTTAACTGCGCTGCTCACACCCCGCCATGAATATTGCATTCCTGCTCTATAGGGTTGCTTGTGTTGCCCCACTGTGCACTGAGAAGACCTCCAGCTACAGCTCTGAAGCGTCCAAGTCCAGCCTGCCCCTGCTGTGAACAGGGGCGTCCACACTGAAGCACACACACCACAAACCAAACCAGCTTTCATGCTATTTAATGGGGCGAACTCGTCCAATGAGAGCCCCACGCCATTATGTGTCACCAAAAATTATGATAAAAGCAGCAACAATGTGGAGAGATACTGCTGGCGTTTCAGCTTCAGATTTAAACTAAAATTGTTGGAGGGATTCTGTTAAGAGCTTTCTTATGAAGTAATGTCCTAATAGAAGGATAAAAAAAAACTAATTATGATTTTTATAAAACAACACAACAATACACCATGTTTTTTTTTAAACTTTTTGTTAAGATTTTGCGTAATTGTGGTAGGTTTAGGGGCTGTCATCTGGACTTAATTTTAAAGTTAGAAGACGTTTCACCTCTTATCCAAGAGGCTTTGTCAATTCTGATATGACTTTGGAGACTTTTTGTTTGGCTACTGCAAACAGAGCTATTTTGACATTGCTCCCATTTTCGACAACTTATCTGTAAGGATTCAGTGGTTTGGTTTTCTTTGTCATGTTTTTGGTTTCTTTCTTGTCAGTCACTCCAGTTTCAGGTTTATGATCCACAGCTGTCTTCAGTTCAGTTAATGATAATGAAGCCTATTTAAGTGCATTGGTTTCTGTTCATCCTTGTCAGGTCACCTGCCCTGTTGTGTCACAAGTTTGATTCTCCCCATAGTTTTGTCATGTTTCAATTTTGTTAATTAAATGTTTTATTTCCTGTCATCAATCCTGGTCTCCTGCATTTTGGGTCCTCCACCACCAGAATTGACAAAGCCTCTTGGATAGTCTAGAGTCTAAATAAACCTCCAAGCTTAGTCTGGCTATTTCTGTAAAAGACATACTGCGTTTCTGGGACCTTTAAAGACCCACGTAGATGAAAATTGAAGTTTTGGTGTTTGTAACATGTTGTTGTGGAAAATCATTAAGAAAATGAAGCTCAAAACAACATTTCTAAGCCTTATTTATTTTTTTATTCCAATCGTTGTGAATCAGGACCAGACCAAAAAAAAAAAGTCATTTTAAAAAGAGCGTATAAAATACACTGGGCAGGCCACTCTGCTCCACAACGTGGAGGGTGGGGTTGCTCTCAGCCAACGTTCCCACGAGCTGTGACGGTGTGGGATTTTTGATCCAGCAGGGAGCGCGGTCTCGCAGTTAACCGATCCCCCACCCCCGCAACCACCCACGCCACACACAAAATCCCCCGGCGGCCGAGTCGCAAATGTATACAATTACAACGCAGTATTCTTTATTAACAAATAACAGTAACAACTACCTATCTAACTAATGAACTAACTATATAGATGTTGTAGAATGACTATGTGTATGTGTGACAGTGCGCTGCGTGTGTAGGAGAAAGGAGCGCACAAGTGTGTTGTGGGTGCGTGTTGATTCTTCTGCAGCGGACCGCTCTGGAGCTGCACGCGAGGCTTCACCTGTGCTTTCTGGTACAGACATCTTCTCAGAATATTATATATTTCCCAGTAATAGACAAGACAGCAGACACTTTGTCACCTTTCCAGTAGCCATGAAGCCTGACACCCAAGAAGAACGCGAGGCAGGAGGCTCCGCCTATCTTTGTTGTTATACAGACACGTAACGTTGCGCTGCAAAAAATAGTTCCCAAACAAAATATGTAGTGATATCTAACAGTGCGCGCTCATGTTTGGTGTTACAGAGTGAAGGAGAACAGTAATAACCCCCCCCCAAACACAAAATCCCCAGGCGGGCGGCCTTGTCACACAGTCAAGAACGCACGCAGCTTGTAATGGATATGAATACAATGGAAATGAATAATTAGAACGCAGTAAATTTGTCGTATTTCCTCGCGAGACGGAAACATCTGTGTAGAATGAGGATGTGTGTGTGCTTCTGAAACTTCTGTGTGTGAGTGTCTGTGTAAGTAGAGGGGAGCGCGTGCAGCGTAGAGGGAGTGAGAAAAAAAAAAAAAAACTTTCAGAAAAAAAATACGTGCGGTGATGTGGTTATCGTCCCTTGTACTTTTGATCTTTTACAATAGAGGAAAAGATGATATCAGAGTGGGACTTTAATGTAAACTTAAAATTTGGCCTGCACAATATATCGCAAATTTATCGTTATCGTGATATCAAGCTGTGCAATATGCATATAGCAAATGATGGCCAACATTGCAATGAATGGTAACTTTAAATGTGCTAAAATAATCTTGTGGCAGCTTGAATTATTTAACGAATCAAATAAATCTTGTTGCAGTGAAATGGAAATGATGTTTTTGGTTGTTTTGCTATTTGTTAATGTATCTCAAGTTATATCATAATCGCAATATTGATCACTAATACCGCATATGGGAAGGTTTCCTCATATCGTGCAGCCCGACTTAAAATCCATTAATTTTCTCAGAAATGAACAGTGGGCTCTATAATCCGGTTTACTTATGGTCTGAAAAACCCTTGTATTGTGTGACTACAAAAGGTCTTGACTTTGAGTATAGGAAGATGAAGAAGGGGAGATTTATCCACTCCTGTTTTTATACTTGTGGTCTCATTCTCTGTATAGCTTTATTCTATCACTTCAGAGTTTAATCCCCACTTATCCATGCCCTCATTTCCATGACTTCAGTTTGTTCTTTAACAATTCAGGGACATACATCAGCTTGGAGTAAAATTCTTTAGTTCATCACATGGAATAGTGCAGCGTTAATAAAATTGTGTTTTTGTGCTTTTGATTAAAACATAAAGGAATTTGTCACAGTTTTTCTCCATAGAAAACTCTACAACAGTGTCACCTTTACACTAGATAAGACCTAATACATATTGTTAAGTCAGGAACCTCCTTATCAGTATTGCAAATATTGCTCATCGTAAATTGATTCAGGAACCTCTGCACTAAAAGTTAATGAATTACAGACTGATAACGTTTTACCTGCTATGATTGACTTCTCTTGAACTATTCCTAATTCAGTTTTCAGGTCCGGAATGTAAAGTCTTCTTTCAAAAGTGTGTAGAATTTAATGATCACTAACTGGAAATAACAATCTGACACTCCAAATGTGTGGTACTTTTTAGTGTTATTGAACCTCAGACACTAATTAGCTTATACATTTTACCAATCCAACAGTGACACACACCATCAAATCCATGGGCTTCCAAGTCAAAACTGTCCATTTTTTGGGATCTTTTGGTGTCTTTAAGTAGCTGTTTTTAGCCTTTGGGGTGCCAAGTTTGTTGTAGTGCACCGTCAAAATATTTGTCTTTTGCGTATTTGTACCTATCAAACTAGGTGTTGTAATGTACAACTCAGTGGGTTTTTTTTTTTCATATCTCTTTGAGAAAAACTCTTAAACGGTGTAAAGGAAGGATTTCCTGTAAATATGTGGCAAAAATATCTTAAAATTTTGTTTCTTATAATGTCTTCAACTGCTATTGACATTATTTTACTGCCATATTTAAGTCTACACACACGAGTAAATGTATAGCAGGAAAATTCAAAGGTTTCATTAGACCTACTTTTCTAAATGTTGATGTTTTATGCCGGCTTACTACTTTTCAAATTAAGTGTGGTAATAATTCCGTGTTGCTTGGAAAAAAAAGATATTTTTTTAAATCATTTATTTGCTTGTTGTACAGTTTTAAATGAAACGTTTCATCATTGCTGCTACATATCGTTGCCTTGGTTACAGGATCATAGCCTGATAGATTTACTGAAATCATATTAGCTTAAGCTTGGTTCAATACTGCAGCCGTAATCTACTGGTGTTGAATTTTTATGACAGGCTGCAGAAAAAGGATGCATGAAGCTCAGCTACAGTTTAGCTGAGAGTCATTAAGCGATGCCACGAAACTGCCAAATATGAGAAGTGGTTACCATTTTTCCTTAATGGGATATTTTCTGGAAAAGTCACCTTTCAGTTCTATTTTGAGATTGTCAACATGACTGTTAACCTTTACTAAGACAAAAAAAAACAAATATGGGATGGCTGCAGTGGTTTATAACCACCAATAGCAAGAGTTTATTTTATTTTTCTGGCAGGAAGGTGTGTAATTGGGATTTTTTTGTATAAAAGAATTTATTTAGAGTTTGATCTGCTGATTTCTCATCCAAGTTAAGCACGTTTGTTAGATGCCTCTGTGCAGTTTGTGTTGCTGTATATTTCTTTATCAACAGAAGAAAAGAAAAACCTGCACTGAATCTATTTGTCAGCCGCAGCATAAAAAAAATAGATGTCACACAAGACTGTCAGGTTTAAAGGTGTAATCAGATTTGTAAAATGCTCCTCCGCTTTCACGCTTCTTACATAATTTGTTAATTCTGTCCTGTTTCCTCTCCCACCGCCGCCATCGCCATCGTCTCTCTTCTGGCTTCGGGTGGCGTTTGAAATGCTAATGAGGCGGGGCATCAGGAGAGGGTTTCCAGGGGAGCGAATCTGCCTGGAAAGATGGTGATATGATAATGACTCACTGTGGCACACGGACGTTTCCGTGGGAGACGACATTGCACACAGAGTGTCATTATGTAAATTTGACTAGATCTCATGAGGACAATCAAATGCTCCAAACAGAGATTGGCTAACCCCACATGCCCTAAGGTGGCTGCAATTTAAGAATGGTGTGTTCATGTCAGCATTTTGTAAAACAGACCCGGGCAGCTATAATAAAAAGAATCATTACAAGATAAAATGTGAATGGTTCTTTGAATGAAGACTGATCATTTATTGACGATGACATTTGAGTGGACAGGGCGAAGGCAGCTGACAGCCTGATAGGATTGAGGATTTTCTCAGCACTGACAGCTTTCATGAGGCAGCACCTCTGCTCAGTGGGACTGGTCCGCTTTTATTCATCCCCGAACATTTGATAAAAAAACAGAAAAATCTGTGTGATTTGAAGCGTGAGCTGCAACATGTTCTAGAGAGCTGATGTGCTGTGAGGCAGCTCAAAGAGGCGTGCCAAAAACCTCAATCTATAAAGTGTAGTTTCTTTTCTGTAAAAGCTTTTTTTGTCAAGGTGATGGTTTTTCTTTTGTGAAAGCTCAACATTTTAATGGATATCCTGACAAACACTTAAAGACCATCAGTGATTTGAAACATTTTCTGCTTTCATTCCTTTTGTTTGTCAAATATTTGCCACAAAAACTTCCATTTCCATAAATCTATAGGATAATAAACTATTATGCATTTTTGTTTTTAACCACCCAGACCTAAAGTGGCGGCACATATAAAATCTAAAGATTGAAGATTACTTTGGAATTTAACATTTGATCTATACATCATTCCGTTTCTAGCAAAAGATCTAGAATTCAGCCATTTAATACATTAGGGGCGGCCTTTGTGCAGCGGTAGGGCGGTCGACCCATGATCGTAATATTGCAGGTTCGATTCCCGCCTTGCACACACATGCGTCTAAGTATGCATGGGTAAATGGGACTGTGACTGTAAAGCGCTTTGGGCCTTCGAAGAGGGTAGAAAAGTGCTTTATAAGTATACGCCATTTACCATTTACATTAAACGAAGTTGGCGACCAAGAGCATCCCTTTGGCTATGTTTACACCAACCTCAGCAAGCGGCAACTATCAATGGAAAGTCTATGTAGATGAATGTGAATTCAAGTTTCGGGCCTCCATGTTCAAAACTCTCGCCTTCACACGTAGCTACGCACATTTCTACAACCATTTTTGGGCGCTTTCTTCCAAATGTGCAGCCATTGAACACATGTTGAAAGAGACCAGGTCCAACTCAGGGACTTGAATTTGGCAGTGAAGTATGGATGGCGTCCTTCCCTTTTAATTCACTGAAATGCCAGCGGTTTGAAAATTGATCATGGAGGAGAAATGAATAATTGCGTTTGTGCCCGACCGTAATTCTATGACACTCAAGTCTTTTATCTATCGGAATACAGATGTAAAAGAAATAACCTGGAGCAAGATTCACGAGATTTGTTATGCTTCGACTTTTGGCACCAAGATTCTTCCTTCTGTTAGTGGTGATCCAAGTCCCTTCCTGCTTCCTTAAAGCGAACACCATGTGTGTTCAAGACGGTGTATTTAGCACGTTCTTGAAGTTGCGTCACATGGCCGCTGTGTTTGTAGCTTTTCTTTTTTCTGCTCTTGATATTTCAATTTGTTCCAAATAGAATAGAATAGAATTTATTGGGGAAATTACCGAATAATCTACCCAAATTTCTTATTACCAGTTCTGTCTTCTGCATACACTTATTTTTCTCTCTCACGTCTTCCCAATTATATTCCTATGAGGGGCTCAAAATCTCTAAATTTACAATTCTTTTCATCTCAGGGAGTTTGATTGTGTGTCCTGTGTGAAGTGTCAATCCAAACCCGTAGACAGGAGACTTCTTTGCTTTATAATCGTCAGTCTGAGAGGTGTATCATGCAGGCTTTTTCCTCTTCTTCTGTAGCTCTTAATGTCCTCTGATATGAAACAGAATCGATTTGCTCTGAAATCTCACTCATCTGTTAAAAGACAAAAATATATTTTCTTAAGAGCCTAATCAGATGAAAAAATGGCCAATCATCAAATGGCCAATCATCTCTACAGACCTTATTACAGCCATTTACAGACCATCCCCCATGCTGTTATGTTTTTTAGTTTATCATGTCATTTTTTGAAGGGAGCAGTCAGCCCTGCTATGTGTTCATCTCACCGAGCTGCCTGTCTTTTTTGCCCTTTTTCCTTTAATTGCTGTCCAGTAATTCAAAGCTAAACATGCCATGTTTTGCTTAAATGAGCTGAGAGATCCATGGGAAAAAGGGGTTGGAAAAGCTGAAGGCTAAAAAACATGCAATATTTGCTGCAGTATTTAATCAAAGGTCATGTAGTTGTGCAATAATAGAGTTTAATCATTTCTTTTTGGGAAAAAAATTGAAAAGATAGCATCTTGTAACAGATTTTTTTTACAAGAAATTCAATACTTCTTTTTATTTTCATAGCCTTTCTAATGTAAGAAAATAAATCAAGTTATTAGAACAAAAGTTGTTTTCTATCTTCTTTTTTCTCTTTTAGTTTTCTTTGCCGATTGTCTATTTGAAGCCTAAACTTAATTATTTTGTGCCTGCAATCTATTTTTACTTAATTTAACCTGGAAAAAAAGATTTTCTACACTTGCAAATAATTGCCTTGGCACCAGAACTGATTTCTGTGGACCAATTGCAAACAAGAAAACCTGCCTGTCTCCCTTTTCCTCTCCTTCTTCATGCTGTTTGGTTTGTTTTTCTTCGATCTAAGCGGACATGTCTGTGCTTTTGCCTCCCCTTGTTCTTGGCTGATGTGCTCAGTGTTGGAAAGAGTGAGAGGAATAATAACTGTAATAGTTCTATATATTTATATTTTTGCTTTTTTGGGTTTTGAACTCTCTTTTACTTGGATGTTGATAAAAGGGATGTTGAAGCAGGTGCTGCACTGTTGTAGAAGCTTTTCTTTTAAATTGATGTTCTTGTGTGATGGTTGAAGTTCTTTTCAACCCAAACTTGGCAGTGTGCAACTGAAAAAAACAGTCCTGGCTAAGCTTTTGGCCCATTTCTGAATTGTTCTGACCCAGGTTCAGAGCAGTAATCAGCCACTCAAAGGCTAACCTCTTGTTCCAGAACTTCTGTGCTGAAATGTCAAAAACCCACGTTGTACCTTTTTGCCATTCCAGAAGAATATTGGAAAACTGCATTCTGTAAATTCTGCAAAATGTTCAAATGCTCTGCATCTGAATGAATGAAGTGAATTTTACTAAACTTGTATTTGTGCATATTCTTCGCTCTCCATCACTGTCTGAAGACGCTTACTGGTAAACGATGCTGTCATCTTCTTTAAATAAACTTTAAATTACTCAATCATATTTTTGTTTTACAGTTTAACCATTGACTGTATATGAGAATTGGACTGAGTGACAGGAAATACCTGCCGTCTTCAAGAATCTAAATCCAAATCCAAAATCCCATAGACTTCTATAGAGAAATAAACAGCTATTCAGAATAACTCTGCCACCTTTTTTTTTAAATGTTCTTGTTAGTCCTTATTGTTGTTTTTATATTTTTTTATTGCCAGTTATAAAATAGCCAAAATATTTGATTTGGACTGAGACTAATTTCGTGTGGAATGCCTTCAAGTGGTAAGGGTGTGGTGTAGGTACCATAACCATTCGGCCTGCAACAACCGTTCGGGCTCCTTCGACTGACGTCACATTATGTGATTGGCTGTTCGTTGGTCCGATGACGTGTCAGATAGTGATTGGTCTGGACAAATCACAATACTACCATAGAAGATGTAATGCGGTCGTTGTAAAAAACAGAGCTCCGACACAGAGCGAGATTATCTTCTGAACGTGCTTTTATTTCTGTTATGATTAGCATCAAGTGCATTTGCAGCCGAACGGACTGCGTTCGGAACCCTTCTCCAGACCGCACACTATAACAAAGCCTCTTCCCTGTCTGCGAACACGAAGCTGCAATACTCCAGCTGCTCTGATCAGACACACGGTTCGCTTGTGTAGAGCAGCAGATTCATTCTAACAGCCACAGATCTTTTTTTACAAAGTGGGTTGTGGTTAAATCTCTTTATAAACACTACAAAGAATAATGTCAGACAGGAAACGTGAAATGAAAATAGGTAGAGCCCAAGCAGATCTCCTAGCTACGTAGTTTGTCCAAGTGGGGCTACCGTAGTGTGACGTTATCCTCAGTCGAAGGGACCCCGAACGGTTATTGCAGGCCGAATGGTTATGGTACCTACACATGCCTTCCAGCATGTTCACTCTTAGACTTAGACTGGTTTGGAACAATTGCTGCTTACTGACATCTGGCTCCAACATGTCCGAATCTTGAAAAAAAAAAGAAGAGTGAATTGACTTCATTTGGTTGGAGACGGAAGTAAGTCATTTTCTATGATTGATGGTACACTTCCGTGGTCCAATTCTCATATACAGTCAATGAGGTAATGCATTTCTTTACATAAAATGAAAGGATTTCTTTTCTTTAGGAAATCTCTCATGTTCATTGCCTAAAATCCTCCAGTTTGACCAGTTTTCCACCAAATCCAATGAGTTAATAAACTTAAATCCTTGTAAAAAAAAAAGGACAATATTTCTATTTGTAGTTGAAACAAAACTGTCCTCTCAAATCACTTTCTTCAACTGTATCTATTTTCCATAAAGCAAACTTGACGATGCAAAAAAAGACCTACATGAAAAGAAATAATCAGATTAGATTGAACATATTCAATATTTTCAGTTCAGTTCATTCATTCCATTGAACAATCCATAGTTTGTCTGCCTCTGCTGTCCATAAGATCATTTTAAGAAATCATTCTTTAAAATTAAATTTATCTCAAAAATATTGCAGATACACATTTTCCTTATTTGTTTTTCTAACTTGTCCTGTCCAACATCTGAGCAAACAGATGAGAGCTAAAGGCGTTTTGTGTTGGACAGGTTTTACAATTACAATAAGGGGTTATGTGTCTTTGGGTAACCAGGGTGTATATTTGTATAAACCCTTTTTTGTTGATATATTATTTTTTATATATTTATTACATTGTATGTTTTAAATATAATTTTCCTTTTTTTTACACAATACACAATTTCTGAAAAACAAGCCTTTTTGGCCCAAGTATGAATCAAAAATACTCAAATTGCCTTTTCTTCCTCGAAAGTGCATTTGTTTGGAACTTTAACATACATTTTTGATCGTGTCTTAGTTTAGTGTCAGCTACTCAACCAGCTGGTTAGATATTTATTATTAGATAGGTTTTTAACCGAGTTATGATCATGTCTCTGTAGATTTTCTTGTTTTAACTTTATAAAAAAGCATTTTAGGTTGTTCATTTTTTAACCCTGAAGGCTCTGATCTTCAGGAGCAGCATAGTACGGTTTAAGTTGCGGGGCTGCAGGAAGCACACAGACAGGCTGGCCCAAAATTCACAGGCAGTTTAGCTCAGCATAATTTAATGCTCAGCTGATCACCTGATCAGACCAGGATTATCTGTCTGACCCTCAGGTTGGAGTCGCTAAGAAGGCTTACAGAGTTAACCAAGTGTCAAACAAATCGCTCTGTGTTTTCGATCAGTAACACATTTTTCCTTTATTATTTTATAGTATTCTGGATCTCTTAAAGTCTGAAAGTAGTTGATTCTTCTTGTCTAAACTTGCTCTGTAGCTTTTCACAATACCAGCTCTTAAATCTTCATTTCTCTTTTCCTCTCTTGGCCTCATGGAGTTCTTCTCACACTTCATATGGGAGTAACTGAGCTTTCAGGAGAGGACACACAATCTCACACACACACACACACACACACACACACAGCCATACACACACACGCACACACACACACAGACATACACTAACTCCAGCTGAGCCTTTCCTGCTTACAAGAGTCTCACGACTCCATCTTTCTCCTCCAGCTGTGGAAGTGGTTTGAGTGCTGATGGGTCGGAAAGGATCCATGTCGAAGGGATTTTCAAAGAGAAAGAGATCAGTTAAATAATGTTAGCATTTAGTAGCTCATAAGTTTTCTGCTGGTTTGGATGTTATGACCATTACCTTGAAGAACCCCACAGTTTCTTCTGGTTTAGTTTTGAAATGTTTATCTGAAAAAAAAACTCGCTTGCCATCATTCAGATGTTTTTTTTTTTTGTTTGTTTACTTATTAGACAAACACCTACATTTAAAGAACAGGAGGAAAATAGCTGATATCAATGACCATTTTAACATCCAAAATCACGTGCCGAAACCTAAAATCAAAGCATACAGCTCAGTTATAGAGGAAAACAGATGTTCGACAAAAAGGATGTGAATATAAAAGTCCTTGGGTTGAATTTTACTGGTCCAGCCTCACACCCACTCATTCTGTCATCTGTGCTGCAGATCTTCCTACACCCCCACCCCTTTAAACATGCCTTCCTCTTTTGCTAATTACCAAGTATGCTGCCTTATTCCTCCAGCAGCTTGTTAAGCTCTCCAGCAGCACAGTTGACCCACTTTACGAGCAGACCTGCAGGCAAAACCGTTGCTGATGGCTCCCTTTTTTCTCCCTTTTCAGTAAGTCCCCCACTCCATAGATTATACACTTAACCTGCATCTGAGAAACAGTTATAAGTAGAAAAGCAGAGGAAGAAAAAGGAAAAAAGATTCGAGGCAGTGATGCGGCAAAAGTATTTAGAGGTTTTCTTCAGTTTGTCAAATGGGAAAACCATGTACGCTGGAGAGTGCATCGCAATCAAGCAGTATTTCCCTACAGACTCGCGTGATAAATGCACAGTCACTGATTTGTATCACTGTTTATGTGCAACCATGATTTGTCACAGACAATGACGGACTCCCTTCTAATGTGCCATAGCCAGATAGCATTGTGTCTTCTTGTGCCGTTTTGTCTCTTGCATAAATCAGGAAGGCTAGTGAGATGCTATGAAGATTATGCTTTACTAGACAGTCATTCTGTTCTCCCTTTATTTGCTCACGCTTGGCCCTGCTTTCATTTTTCCTAACTCTTAGGCAATTACAGCACACAAAGGAGCTCTCTTTCATTTGTTGGAGGTCGCCGTAATCTTAACGTGCGCGCGTGTGGAATGTGTCTGCTTCCTCTATTGAGTTGTCTGCAATTACTCTTTAACTCAAAGCGCTGATTGATCTTTAGACATTTATCTTACCTTTGACTTAGTTTTTGCAATGCCGAGTAGATGTTTTGCTTCAAATGTCTTATAAGAAAAAAATGTTGCTTATTGAGAGGATTAGGTTTTGGTGATTTTGCAGTGAAACGTCGGCCTGAATTGTAAAGTTTTTCCAAGAGCTATGGCGTGCTACCAGCAATAAAATCTGTGATTCAACCTGTAAAGACTTTTTATGGGTCCAGACACATCCATGATCCACAACGCATTAACTCCTGCCTTTTTACTTAGTTTTCTTCTAAAACATCGGCTTTGTTGGGAGAAAATATTCTGTCCTTTGTCCGTTTATTAATGACTGGAGCCCACCAATCTCTTTGCCAATTAGTTTATACTATACTATAGTGTGTTTTGTTGGGGTGACTTTGTCTGGTAAGTGTAAAGGTTGACCTAAACTGTGGCATAAATCAAATGACTAAGGTCTGATCTGCTTAAAAACAAGGGTGTTGGTCCACGATTTAGTCAGTCCTTGTGCAGTTCAGTGGCAGTGTGATGCTGACAGACTTTCCCACAAACCAAAGAGAGGAGTAAGAGGTGCAAGCGCCGTCCGTTACTGGTAAAGGAAAAACCATAACAGCAGTTGAAACTAATTCAAAGAAGAGTGCTTGTCCTGAAAAGGCTTTAAAACATTTGTCATGTGTTTGATCAAGGACTTGTGTATCTAAGGCAACTGCTGTTTTATCCTTGTGCAATAAAAACCAATTTTGCCAACCTGAAAGTTCCCACACTAGCAAAGCTAATGCTGAAACCATCAGCACAACCTTTAGCAAAATCAGACCAGCAGAAGTTTAGAAAGCAGAAGGAAGTTTGACTTTATGTGGTTACATACCTATAATATTCGAATTAACCTGATGTGGAACCAAAACATGTAAACCAGAATTTTCCATGATTGCATCTCCAAAGTCAAGTTGCAAACATCTGGTTATTTTGATGGTATCCGGTATTTGTTGGCATGTTAAAACCCTTCAAGACTGGAGGGGTTGCCAAGTTACCGTTTTCCCTCCTAACCCTTGAGTACAGGGGCTGGAAATAAAACGTGCTCTTCGCACTACTGTAACTCTTTGAACATTTACACAATTAATGTCATTCTTATGGATTATGAAGCAGCTTGAGTACTGTAAAGTGTTGCATATTGGCGCAAAGCTACTTTTCTCAGATTCCACTGGAATTACTTTAGTTGCGTAGACAGTCAAAGAGTAAAGATTATACAAAGAACGTCCCTGGTTCAATGTCCGGGTGTAAAAAGGTTAAATATTGGGGTTCTATTTAATCCACTCTACATGCAAATCAAGCGGTTCCTTTTATTTGTGCTTTAAGGCAAATTGGTCCTCCCTCAATAGTGCAATATGAAAGCAAAACTTCTTCTTTCTCTTTCGGCTTTTCCCATCAGGGGTCGCCACAGCGAATCATCCTTTTCCACCTCACTCTGTCATGGACATCTTCTACCCTAACATTAGCCAACTTCATGCAATATGAAAGTTGGCTTTTTTTGCACAATACAACAATTTTAAAATTTCTCAACATAACCAAAACTAAGCATTTAGGCAGTTTGTTTTTGCCCCAAAAATTAAATCCTTTTAAAAGCTTCCCTTAGGTGGCAGTGTTCTAATTATAATCTTAAGCCTTAGTCGCAACTGCCGCTATGGATGGAAATTGACTGTCTGCGGGCAAAAGTTGGGTAAACCTGTATGTGGCACGCCGGTGGTCAGCATTAAATATTAAGATCGTAGAGCCCGTTGAGTGAAAATGCTCATCCATATTTTTTTGTCCGAGCATGCTGGGTAAGTAAGAATGAAGTAGGTAAGACCCAGGGGTGGATTTTTTATTTTCTCAGCCCTGTGTACTAAATTAAGAAATTAGACAATCAGATCATAGTTTACGCGGGTATCCTACAGACCCCCTACAGGTACTTGCATGTCCTGTGCGCACCCTGCGCGTGCTGCATTCATGTGCGGTAAGTAAGTGGCCAGTGCGTGCACCTCACTAACTACTAGAGTGTGGTGGAAGGTCACCATATGACATATCCTGTGCGTCATAAGCTTGTGCAACTTTCATTAGCCTTACAAAATTCTTCACAACACACTTACCCCACTCATGACAAGGGTATGTTCCATTACGTCCCTAGAGGTGGTTTTGCGAGCCGCAAGGGAACTGCGAGATACACCTGTGCTCGATGTGGCCACCTAAAAACCTGCAGCCCCCTTATGAGTCAATCCTACGTACAGGGGCATCTGACTAAGGCTTTACTTTACTTGCCCTTACAACTTGTGCTGTAACCTTTGGAGCAAAACACACCTGATCAAGGTACTTGTCTTGAGAACAGGTAGGAATGGATATCTAAGAACGCCAACTCGAATACAAATTCGAATACAAATTTCTTAGTCTACTTGACAAAAGTATTAGTGATCATTTATGTGGAACTCCTCGAAGATTGAAGCTAATCGCTTGTCTTTCTTTATACACCGCATCAGATTTTACACACTAGAGCCAGAGGAGACAAACACCGAAACCCATTACCGCTGAGAAGTAAATATCATTTCAGTAACTATCCGTCACGCTGCGCTAAGACAGGATTGGAATAACCCGCACCAATTAGGGAACTCCTTGTTCTGCCGATTCCACCCAGAGTCCTTCCTCCAACCTCCTCCTCTCTGAAGGTTATACCGTGTCCAGATGAGATGTATAATTCATCAGACCGAAGCCTCCATTAACACAGCTCCCTGTGAAAGCACCAAGTCGTTTAGAAAATTTCTGCCATAAGCCGGTGCTTCTCTGAGGTTCCCTACCCCCACTCTGGAGGAAAATCAATGGCATCAGCTGCCTCACAGTTAAGCCTTCTTTATTGCTGAAGGAGACAAACCGGGAGAGATCTAAATTGATTTAGTATCTCTGTGTTTAGAGATACTTTGAGCGTGTTGACGAAACAATAACACATGATTAGGGCATTTAATTGTTTTTGTTGAACCATCACTTTCAGGATTAACAGAGCAGCTGGATGCAGACTTATTTGCTGTTCCTTTTAAGAACAGTTGGTACATTTTCTTTTAAATGACATCACAATCCTTCCAACGTCATATCCGAAAAGGATTTCCTTTATTCATTGTGTGTGCCTTTTTTCAACATCTGCTTGTGTTTACTCGATCTGCTTGTTTTTTAAGTCTTATTTTTGGCTGAGTAACTCACCGACAGTGGCAATGTTTGTGTCTGTATTCGAATAACATAGCAGGTTTCTCCAAACTGCCACCAGGTAATGTGGTCATCATATTAATGAATCTTTTATATGCATGAGCTTCCACCCCTGCTTAATTCTTGCATGTGTGGGTACATCTATTTTGGGGGGATGGGGGGAGGGTGTCAACCTGGGCACACCAAAATAGCACAGCTCAATTTCCATTTTTATGAACCATCCGGTTACCTCTGTCGGGGAGGTCCGTTGGATCAATGTCACCGTGCTGCTGGTGTGCCAAAGACTTGGTCTGCTGTAAAAATGCCTTCCTTTTACCCCCAAAGCCCCCCCCCCTCCCCCCAACACCTCTGCACTTTCATTATACTACAGACGGGACGCTCCCTGACATCCCACAGACCAATCAGCAGTTTTCAGCATTCAAGCAGAGTACAATAGAGACCCGAACATAACCTTGAGCTAAAACACCCTTGAGCTGAATTATACGCTCAACCATTCCCGGGGGACGGCTGATATTTGCTGCTCATAATGTCCGCCATGTATGCTCAAATGTCAGAGCGTGAACCTTCAAATGAGCATGAACTTGGTACTAAGCCATTTGTAGAAAGACGGTTAACAAGGTCAGCCACCTTTAAAGCTTCAACATTATGGCTTTTGCCAGCGCTTGGTCTTTTACCCACATGTGTGGGTGAAAGGGGTGCAGGCTTTTAGGGATAAGCACTAAGAATTATGGGCCGTCGGAGTGGAAGCAGTAGCCCGGGCAGTATTTGCACTCGTCTTTCCCAGCTGAGCCACGCAGCTCCACATGTAGCCTTCGGATAGATAAATCCTGAAACAGATCAAGCAGGAAAGGTAGCTGGCTGTTTATCCAAGTCAGACAAATGAAATGTGTTCCCCTGAGTCTTGTTGATGGCGGTAGAACAGCAAAACTTGCCAAATTAAAATCCCTCTGGACGATTCTGATAATGTGACAACTTGTCAAAGTGCGATGCTGTTCATTAATTTCTTTATTTTCACTTTTGCTCATGAACTACTATAGGAGTCCATCACCATTTCTGCAGTACATATATGTGGCACAGTAGTGTTTTTGTGATGTTTTCCAAAGTTGCATGTTGTTTTTTGAGTAAATAGTTGTACATACTCGTGTGTTTGTGTGTCAACTGGAAATATAAAGCCTGAGCTGGAGGCTCATTAGTTGGCAAATAGACTCACAGCTGGAATGAGCCAAGCTTTTTCTGTCCAAAGGAAACAAAATCTTCATTCTATTACTTTCAGGGTTCAGTAACACATTATTAGAATCTTTGCTCTTGAGCCAAGTAAGTTCCTGAAGGCCGTCATGAGGTTCCCTGACAAGTATACTGGAAAACCGCACTAGCAGTTTTTCTTCAGATGGTTTGGCTTTTTGTTGGCCTAACTTCTCTTTTTTCAGTTTGGATACAAGTAAAGCGTTATTCTTATGGATAACAGAAATAAAAGGGAATATAGTTGCACAGCACTTAATGCAGATTCTGGTCTTGGGACCATTTGTGGTATTTTAGTTAGTATGGAAACATCGTTGTCATCACCCTTTGAAATGATTATGCCGACAGACCAGATATCATTTTGTTTTCAAAATTACTTAAAACCCTTGAATGAATTTGAACTGTAAAAACATTGGTTAAAGAACTTGATTGATCTAATCCAATTATAATCATGGTGTATCAGTAATGGGATGCCAATCCAAACCCAATCAATTCAAGTGTTCCGATTCAGCAAAAGCCTCTTAAGGCTTTATTACATTGTTAAACATATTTGCCGATTTTCAAACTGCCAATCAAAATTTGATTCATAAAATACAAAAGCACCAATCTAGAGAGCAACACTTGTAAACAATGGCGTAGGAAATCTTGATCAACTATGAAGCTGAAAATGGAGGAACTTTATGTATTTTGGGTCAACCGTCCAGAAGAAGAGTGTGGAAAGAAGGTGAAGAGGCATGTGCAAGCAGTTTGGAATGGATGTGTGACAAAAGACTGTCAGCTAGAATGAAAGGAAAGGTGGTGAGGGCAGCCATGTTATTTGTTTAGAGACGTTGGCTCTAAAGAGAGACAGGAGGCACATCTGGAGGTAGCGGAGTTGAAAATGTTGAGGTTCTCTCTGGGAGAGATGAGGATGACTAGAATCAGGAATGAACCCATCAGAGTAATGGACCATATTCACTGTTCTGGAGACCAATGCCGGGAAGCAGATCGAGATGGTTTGAACATGTTAAAGGTCGTGTCACAGAGCCACTAAGTACATTTTCTGCGTACTGCAGGGATGTAAATTGGTCATGCATGAATATATGTGAAAAAGTGAGTAAAGTTTATGTAAAATTTTCACAGATGTATCATAAATTAAAACCCCAGAGTAAGTATTAATAAAATCAAAGAACACGTAAATCCACATAGAACATAAACCGTCCATGATTATTGCGCTGTTTGTATGCAATGCATTGGTGAATGACCTCATTTTAACATATGTGCACCATATATGCGAAATAAATCATATACATCAGTGGTAGATGCATGAAAAGTCCGTTAAACATACAGGACATACATTGATCTTTCGTGGGAAGCCTCAAATGTGCGAATGCATCTTGCAAAAATCATGCACAATTGTATAATAGTTACAAAATCAGTGTGTGTACAAACTACGTAAAAGACGCATAAACTGCATAATTCTCAACTAACCAAAAATTTTGAACAGCGCAAAACCAAATTCCTTGACGGACATCTGTGCATCGACGAATGACAATCACAAGAAACACTTGGAAAATGCGCAAATCGTGCATTTATCACAAAGACCGAAATGCTGAATGTTGAAAATGTTCTAAATGTACGTAGTGACTGTTTGACCCGGCCTTAACAGAAGAGACAGTGATGATGTTGGTGGAATTAAGCTGAGGTTGGAACTACCGGGAAAGAGGTTTAGAGGAAGATTAGAAAGGAGATTCGTGGAAGCAGTAATTGGCCCAAGTCTGTCTGAATCCACATTTCTATTTCTATGGCAACCCCTGAAAGCAGTGGTAGTGGTGTGTTTCAATCAAACATTTTGAATCATTAACGTAAGACTACATACTTATTTGAGGCATCTAAAAGAACATGTTAAAAAAAAGAGGTAGAAGAGCAAGAATGGTTAATTTGACAAACATAATTACTGAGTAACAGCTGTTTATTTCTCCATAGACGTCTAAGGGATTTTGGCTTCTTGGAGACAATGTGTACTTCCTGTTTGGAATTTGATGTGGGAGGGGTCACTCAGGTCCAGTACTCATGTACCATCAGTGATTTTCACATAGCTAGTATGTATTCTAAACTGGACAAAGCAGAAATGTGTGGATCAATTATTAAATTGGTAATGTTTAAAGTAAATAGAAAGAACAAAAGGTGTTTTCACTACAGAGATCTAGAAAATAGTACTCAAGGACAACTGATCATTAACCTTGAGAATTAAACAAAGTCTGATTTAGATCAATACAAAGCCACTAAATAAATGATCCAGAATGAGTTATGTAATACTAGCACAAAAAAAAGACATTTAAGATTTCATCTTAATCAAGCTTAAAAAACTGTCACTTTTGATTTAACTGTATGTTGTGACGGCACATTCAGTTTAAATAATATCTGACAGCATTTATGAATTGGGGTCATGCAGTCAAAAAGGTAACAGCTTTTCTTTTATGTATGCTAAGATGCCTGGTTTGCTTTACATGCGAGCCAAATGTGTCACACATTAATACATACTATAAATGCACACCTGCAGTCATGAATACTTCACTGGATCCCCTCCCTGGAGATCCTGCACTCCAGCTGACTGTTAAAGAACAAGCCCTCCTATATACATCACGGTGCTGGAACAAAGCAATGCACAAAGCTTCCCACCTCCTGACCCTAAATCTAGCTGCGTGTGTGTGTCTTTGTGTGACTGTTCACATGTGTGTGTTGGTTTTTGTTTTTTTCTCCTTTCTATGAGTGCTCTTTCCAGCATTCATGTAAGGAGCGAGTGCTTCCAGGGGTGTCAGCTGAGGTTTAAGATATTCAGCTTGCTGTCAGCACCAAAACATTTCTCCCCCTGCTCCACTGCACAGATATGCAAATGCACACTCCTCAGAATGCAGAGCACCAGATCAGCTTCAATTTATTCCATTCGGTGCTCTCCCTCGCTCCATGTACTCGCCCTTCCTCTCCTCTTCTCTGTTCTCACTACCCCCCCCCCCCCTCCTCTTTCTCCTTCTACTGTCTTCACTCCTCCTTTGGTTCTCTGTTTGGTCTTAGCTGCTCTGTTCATGGCATATGCCCTCAATACGGAGTCATGAAGAGGTGAGAGGATTTATTCTGAGCAGCTTGGAGCCTAAACTCGGAGCACACAATGATTTGCTTCTGTCTTGTGCAAGAGGTGTGTCCACTTGCTTATGAATGTGTTGTTTTATTTCACATTTGTGTGTCTGTGTGGTGCTAATGCAACAGTCTGCCTTTCTCAGTCTCTCTTTACTTAATTACCAGCAACAGAACAGCAGCAGCTTACATTGCAAGTGGCGAAACACAATTAGTCAAGCTGCTCTCTGAAAGGCTATCACACCAACACACAGTGTCATCGGTAATCTAGTCTCAGCATAATCTAAATGCCAATGTCTATCCTCGGTGATCCATCCTCAGCCCACACTACATTTACATTCTAATTAGATGTGGCCAAGGCCGCTTTAGGCTGTAAAGACCCCCTTTAATAACACGGCTGCATTCACCTTTTCAGACTCCCACTGCGGCCGTAGAAAAGTAGGCTACACTTTATATGTTGTCCCTTTGACATTGTGGCTCTGAAGAGCTTTTTAAAGCCCTCGGCGCCCAAGTGTGAGAAGCCTGACAAGAGGTTTTTCCTGTCTCCAGAGGCTGAATTATAAATGAAAGGGTGCAGATGTGGTGTCAAGCAGGAATCACATCTTCAGATGACGTGTATTACACTCGGCTTGTGTGGCGTTGGGCTTAAAGGCCATGTTAATATAGTCTCTGCAGGATGGTGAGTGACTAAACTCATTACGGTTTTAAACTCTGCTAATATGGTTTATCTCGTGAAAACCTAAAATTGAAGAATTTAACCATATAAATGATGGTGTCATCAGTTGAAAAATACAAATAACTTTCCTCTAATTCTTTGATGCTACGTTCACGGCAGCGTTGGCAAAGCTCAAGTGACCACTATTAATGAAAGCTTATGTAAACTCACATAAATGCACATTTCCGACTTCCAAGCTCAAAACTCTTATGTTCACGTGTCACTGCACAAGTTTTTCAGTTTGTTTTCAAGCTCTATGTACACAAAGCACATCCATTGAAGGCGTTCTTTAAATGGAACCAGTTGAACATTCTGGGACTTGGATTTGGTACGTCTGATTTCGTATGGATGGCGTCCCTTTTAATTCATGGAAATGCCAACCATTTGAAAATTGATCATAGAGGAGAAATTAATAATTGAAGTTTGTGCCTGGTCGGAATTATATGGCTCATAGTCTTTTTTCACAATAGAGCTGTGAAAAAAAAGTCCTGGTGCAAGATTTACAAGATTTACACCCCTGTGACATTTTGCACCACGCCTCTTCCAACTGCAGGTACAAGCACTAGTATTGGGTAGGGACAGTCCAGTGTTCAAGAACCCGCAACACAAACCCGGTGTGAATGTAGCTTTACCCATTATCAATGGAGATGTTGCCGGTGACAATTAAATGCCGCATGCTCTTTGACATACCATAACTCATCAACCGTTTACGCGATCAACATGAACGTGCTGATTCGGACGCAAAGAAACGCAGCTTTTCACCTCGGCTGATTTTCATTGATTGTGTAATCACGTCACTACTGTAATGTGTTGAATATAAGTGCAGAGCTGCTTTTCTCCACTTCAGAATCCACTGGATTTAGAAAAATTGCATAAATAGTTGAAGAGTTACATTCATCGAAAGAATGTCATCCCTGGAACTTAAAGCTTCGATGTTTAATAGGCTTTACTAAATCGTCAGACTCCAGGCATAAATTCAGCCCTTTTTTTCTCTTGTGCAGTTTTCTCTCTGATGGTTTAACAGTTTGTTTTCTCTGTGAAAAAAAAAGCCTCCTTTCCAATTGGAGGAGACCTGACAGCTTTTAAAACAAGATGTATTGACTTGGCTTTTCCGAGTGTTTGAGCTAGCTGTTGGGATTTTGGTGAAAACACATTATTCTTACATGAAAATGTGATAAAAGCCAATTGAAGCATCTCCTGGCTGAGTGTCATTATTTTCTCGGCTTCTAAAGCTCCCTGGATGCCACCGAGGAGAGGCAGATTTTCCCATTACCTACATTTTTTTATTCCAGACAAACAGATGGCTTTCAGCAGCACAAAACTCTGATGTCCACTTCAGCTGGATTTCTTCTGACCTGCCCCCCTCTCTTTCAGCTGCTTTCAGAGCTGTAAAACCCAAATGCACAAACACTCACCTTTAGCTTCAGAGTAAGTGGGGAATTTACAGCTATGATTTTCACAAGTTCAGCTGAAAATCAGCTTGCACTGGTCCATTAGGACTTCCTCTGTATGGTCCGGCGTGTGCTTTCATGGTTAAGGGATAATTGAGCATGTTGATTTAGAGGAAGTGAAAATGGAAATGCATAGCAGAAGGCTGTTATCCTCGGAGAGTACATCCCCGGGATTCCACAAAGCTCCTTCAAGGTGACATTTTAGCTGGTTTCTTAACCGCTCATTTCAGGTTTTTTGAACTTCTCATTTAAAATGGACTTTTAGGCAGACATAAGCTGTAGTTTTCTTTTCTGTAGCCCTTTGGACAATGAAAATGTAAAGTACGGCCGACGAAGTATGCATTATAACTTTTTAACGCACGCCGTGGAAGCCTGAACCGTCGGACGCGTGGCACACTTCGTCGGCCATTAACCCTTACTTAATGAAGCCTTAAAGACCCAGTCCAATGAAATTTGTGTTTTAAACATGCTCTTGTGGCATTTTGTCTATTGATGGCGAACATACATAAAAAAACAGGAAAAATTAAGCTCAACTTTTTATTTGAGTATTACTTCATTCAAATCTTTTTGAATCAGGAGCAGACGTAAAAATGGCGTATGAAAAAGCTTGTTGGTGTAATGCTGAACCTATAACTGCTCCGCTCTATTCTGATGCATCCACCTGTAGACAAATAGATCCATGTACGTCTTTGTTGTCCTCGTCTGAGCTGACATCTGGATCCAAACTGTACGGCTGGAGAGCTCCAATTTTGACCACCAATGTTAGACTGGGATTGTGAGGGGCTTTTGCTAGCGGGAGAGTGTGTAAACAGAGAGCTCTCTGTTATGGGTGATGGGAAGGGGATGGGGTTGCCAACAGTCCGCCCTACAACTCTGAGTCGAATTTGTAATGAACTGCAGCCGCTCTGCAGAACATATGTCCTAGAAAAGGACAATGTTCTTTTGATTTTGCCTAAAAACGTCATAATTATGACTAAAAGACCACTGGGAACGTTTTTACAATCGATCAAAATATAGTTGGTCATAGTGGGTCTTTAAAATGAATATCAGACTTGGTGGTGTCTGTATTCTGCAGTGTTAATGTCCCAGACATCATTAATGCTGCGACACACTGCTTCAATGCTTAATTGAGCCATAAATACAGATCTTGCATATCATTTCTTTGTATGTAAAGCTGAGATGTGGCAGAATATACTTCTAAGTGCAAGCTATAAAAACACGTGTGTCTTTTTAAGCTGCATAAAACCTTTTGTAGAATGTGGGCCAAAGGGCAACAGGATTTGTTAAAAAGTCCGACCTTTTTTGGAGGCTTTTATTGTACAATGCAAGAATTGTGAATTACAAAATGAAGAGCTGAATTTGTAAGAAATTTGAAGATGGTTTGCAGGAAAACGTTTTAACATGGGACGTGATTTCCATGATGTTTTTGTTCTGTTCTGCAGTTCATTGTAGGAGCTAACGGGTGTTGTGCCACGTTAGCACAAACAGCTCCCTGTGACTCATCAACCCTCTTGCTCAGTCATTTCTAGTAGCTGTCCCTGCACACAGAGTGCCAGCATTTCTTTGAAACTGGTGTTGTTTAACTAAAGATGCTGCAAAAGGAAGGCATCTGTGATACAGTGACACATTATAATACGTAACACATGGCTGCCAGAGGGAACATCCATCTGCTTGTGTATTTCCATCCTTAGTTTCTACTATGTGAGACGATTGCAGTATAAATATTCCATGTAAACAGTTCTGAAAATCCCTGCAGGATGTTTTTCTAAGAACAAAAATACTTTTTTATCATTCATAATACTCTCCTAATATGACTGTATTATATTTGGATTAAGCATACATAACCTAATCATCAATATAGCATGAAATTTAAATAAGCGTTGAGCAGTTTTTTAAGTTTCCTAATATAATAGGGTGACTTCAAAATAGTTATTTTCATTCAAAGCTAAAAAAAAATGTTGGTTCTCGAAGGCAGAGCAGACAAATCAAAAGTGATTGCATATAAAAATACTTTATATAGTTCTGTGGAGGTTAATTTTTCTGTTATTTTTTTACCCTTTTCAAATAACAAGCTTGTTTCTATTGGTATTAACTTTATGTGCTTTTGCTCTTAGCCAGGTGTTACTGCCACATTCCTGACCTTTTTCTTTGTAGGCTAACAATTTCATACGTTTCATATTAATATGGACATACCTTTTAAATTCAACTAAAACGCTTGTGTCTTCGTCGTCTATCAGAGTTTCTTTAATTCTTTTTAATGCCATGTATTATCAAAAAATTGGTCTGAGGCCAGTAAGTAAGCACAACCAGAATTAAAACATGGTTGTAAAGCCTAAGGCACACGGTAAACTTTTCAGAAAATTAAAGGGATTTAAGTGAGCCTTATGGTTAAAAAAAATATGATAAGTATAGATCTTTCAGCTAACCAAAAGTAAACATTGGAAAATATATATTAACAGAATGTATGCATGGAAAAAATACAGGAAATAGCAGTAAAGTATACTTGACTCATAGATTTTGTAAATCCATTAGGTGTTTCACAAAGATCAATTTAAATCAGTCATTCAATGTTTAAAACCTATCTCTACTAGCAAAAGCATGCAGCTGCAGTGAAACTCCAATGTTTATCATTATATGGGCCTAATTCCACTGTTTTACAGAATGCTGTACAGTGGATGACAGCAGGCACACTTTTTCTTGTTCTACATCCACCAATAAAAGAGAAATGTTCTTCAAGGAACATTTACGATGTAATAAGCAATTCAGACACAACACGGTATATTTTGGTATTGGCGGAAGAGAAGACAATGTTCTGTATTTCGTCAGCCTAATAGCATATTTGCCTAACTCATTTTTTCAGGTTTTTGGAAAAGAAGACACCTTTTTTTCACCAAATTGTAAGAACTTTTTATTTATATCGTCAGCCTAATAGCATTTCTGCCTAACTCATTTTTTTTGCCAAATTGAGATATTGGCCTAACTCTTCTCTCCTTTGGTGACAAAAAGGTGTTTTTTCTTCTTTTCCAAAAACCTGAAAAAAATGAGTTAGGCAGATATGCTATTAGGCTGACGATTTACAATCTCAAAGTCTTGTAAAAAGACCTTCTAAAAACTCCACAGGAGTTTACAAAAGATTTGTTGTTTTCCTCAATGAACCCCATTAACTTCAATAAATAAAGGTAGAAAAAAGCAGTTGTTCTAATGGAATGTCAGGAAGTTCTTAAATCTATATAACCCCCAAAAAAGCAGGAAGTTGCTCACCGCCACAGAAACTTTATCTGCAAAGGTGCATATCTTTAAATGTGGGTTTAAAAAGAGCTGTCACTTCCCAGTTCATTCACCCAATACTAACTGACAGGCATGCTAAACTGAGAGAGCTTCAGTTTCACTGCCGGGGAGCCGAAACTTTAATTTGCAGTAGGACTAAAATACCTTTAACATTTTAGAAATGACTTTGGTTTGCCAGTAGCTACTTTTAGTCTGTAACTAATTTCATAAGGATGAATGTCTTTCTATGATCGGACCAGGAAGCAACAGCATTTTAAACATTTTAATAAACGTTTTTTATTGCTTCAGTCTTCCCTCTGAAAATATAAGACATAAACACCATTGAGAAATGAACAAAAACAAAAAGAAAAAAAATCAGTGAATGTTAACTTCTGGAGCTGACACAACTTGGCTCCCAGCATGTTTGTGAAACATTCATCACTCATTTGCACAGAATGAAGTAGATGTGGTGAACTTTGCCCTTCCTCCTTTGACAGTTCATTCATGTCCAACATTGTTTGGCTAACAGACTTTAAAAAGGTTCACACATGAGCTGAGCTTGGTCCTGGTTGTCCAATTCTACATTAAATTGAAATACAAGACAAGTTCTTTTTTCTAAGTTCCTTAGGTTTGCAGTATGAATGAGAGCCAAAAGACAAGCTCAAATCAGCGTTTAATGATCAAGTGTTGTTTGGCACAGTTTCACACTCATAGCAGTCAATATTTAAAAATAAAAACATAAAAATTCAAAAGATACAGTGGTCCACCGCTATAATGACGTTCATCTTTTGTGGCCTGCTAATTTATTTTTGTGCATTTTGGCATCCTTTTTTGTTTATGTTGGTTTTATTTTGTTCTTTTTTTTTAACAGCATTGAATTCTGCGTTCTGATTGGCTTAAAAGCTATGTCATTATCAGTCCCTGCCATGTCTCCTGTACAGAATGCATTCAGCTTTTTACCAAATTCACATAAATCTTTGATCCCCAGCAGTGACCCTGAAATGCTGGACCTATTTTTCTACAGAGGTTTAAACTTTGAGAATTAAAGCAAAAAGGTGTGAAGATGGAGTGTATCAAGTGTGTAGTGAGGAGCTTTACAGCCTTAAAACATCTATATTTATTGTAAACAAATAAATATAGCGGACTACTAAAGACCACTTCCAATTAAAAGTGTATGTAAACATGCCTATGTGCGCATTTTCGGGTTTCTGCATCCAGTTATGGAGTAGGGAGGCCATTCAGACATAGCCTAAAACTGCTGCTTTAGTGGCATAAATACTTTAACCTCGCACACTTTCTCTTGTAGAAAATAGTGTAGATTTATATTTACATTTGGCACAGAAGGCATCCATTCAAAGGTTACTAACGCATCAACCTTCACAGACAAATGGAAAAAAACTGGTTGTATCTCCTGAAATATATTAATAAGCACCTATAGTTAGGCTACATTTATTTTCTGCTCTCAAACAGTTATGGTGCCACAGGGCATTTGAAATTGGATCTTTGTATTAAAAAACCTTTTTTTTTAAATCCAATTTCTTCTGACTTTCAGATTTTCCTTCTTAAAACAATCTTAAAGGGCTGCATCGTGACCCAGTGATGGGAATCTAGCAATAAATTCAATTCAGCTCCGTGTCCTTGTTTTCCCATCTCAGCTATAAACTGGAACAACCTTTGTTGTCATCAGCTCATCAGACATGGGCTCTCTGGCGATTCAGCGTTGGTTAAAGAAAATCACTCTGCTATTACAACCCATGAGTGTCAGTGAAAACGGCTACAGGCGGGAATCTTTAGAAACAGGCGGTGAAGGAGAGAGTGTTTTCCCTCCAGTGGGAAGCCTAGTTGCATCTCCCTAACCCTGAACAAACAGCATGCCAGCACAGGTCTCAAACGGGACCTTCTCTATCCACTTCAAAATTCACCAACTCTGCAGCACAGGAAGGGAATGGAAATGAGGTGTGACTAACAGCTAGATAGGAATCCGGGCAGGTTTCTCTCCCTTCCCTCTTTCTGTTCTCCACAGGCTACCAGGGGTTTTGTACACATTCACTTTCTACAGTGCTCCAGGCTGTCAGCTTGGTTTCACATGCAGAATGACTACAGCTCGAGGTGTATAAGCTCAACCCGATAAGGAAGAAGAAGATAAAAGGGCAGCATCGCTGAGCTGGAGTAAGAATGAAGCCTTTAAGGAAAAGCAATCGGATTTGTCATGAAGTGGGAGCTCTTTCACTCCATCTTTAAGATCACTCAATGAGCTCGGTGAAATGCAGAAAATACTGCTGTCAAGTGTGATTTCTATGAAACATTTTTAGCTGTGCTGAGCTTTGTCCGACTGCGGAGCTGAAGCCAGACGCAGCTCATGCCTCCAAGCCACAGCCCTACTTGGTATAAACATCTATTAGATGTTTACCTCGCCGCACACGGGAACACACGCAATGGCAAGTTTTTATTGGGAACCAAATAGTATTAGAGCACATTTCGAAAGATTGAACAAAACTATCAAGCAAAACATTGGTTCAACTAGTACATGATGGATGTATAGTGTTAAAAGTCCCACTCCAGTCATGTTTTGATCTGTTTTCAAAGCTTTCTCACTGGTCTTTTTAGTCATGATTGAGCTATTTTAGCCCAAAAAAAAAAAACCTGTGTCGTAAGCCCGCCTACACTTCCCATCATCCCTACTTTTATACCGTCTTCCGCTAGCTTGCCGACCTTCACGCGCCCAGTCTAACATTACCAGTGCAACAAAAATGGCAAGCAATGTTATGCAGTTTGTTGCCAGATTCCAGCTCAGACGAGGAAAACAATGACATACATGGATCTACAAGTGGAGACATCAGAATAGAGCAGAGCATGTAGTTTGTACATAACTACAGCTTTTTTCAAACAGCGTTTTTTCATTTGCTCCTGATTCACAACGATTTGAGTAAAGAAATACTCAGAAATGCAATTTTAAGCTTAATTTCCTTTACATATGTCCTCCATCATGAGAAAATTGCTACAAGAGCATATTAAAAACACTCAAAACACAATTTTGATTGAATAAATATGACACCTGTTTAGCTTTGATCAACACAAAAAAATCTTTTAGAAATATCCATTTACTCTTTGAATTGATTAAATTGAATAAATGTTAATTTACAAAATAAAGCCTTTAATGTCACCCCGTGTGCTACTAAAAATTACACACCTTCAGTATTTGCTTTGATTACTACTTTTATAACACATAGAAGCTCCACAAAGTACAACAAAAAGCAGTGTAAACTCAGGATTTATAATTTCTTGCACTTTAATATTTAATATGGTTTATTTAGCAGAGTACTTCCTGTTTTGACTTTTAGTTCACCAATATAGCAAGTTTTTTTATGTTGAAGTCTTCAAGCCTCATCCGTTTTCAGAGGTGGGTGCAGGTTGATCACAGCTACCCCCACACTCCTATTGTTTCCTTCTACATGTGCAAAAACCATCAAATAATCTTCAGTACCTGTCGATCAAACCCCCTGGGCTTTCACTGATTAAACAAAGTCAAAAGCCTCATCTGTGGCTGTCTGAAGCGCAGCAGACAACATTAGAAACTGCATTATCGTGGGGGCTTTTGCCATAGGAGGATTTCCTTTCCAGACCTCCATGTTGTCTTAGTAATAAGGTCAGTAGCAGCTTCTTCTGTTGCTTTCAGGGTCAGAGCAGGGGGAGGGACGGACTGGAGCAGCTTTGCTGGTTTGGGTTCAATGAGCATGCAGGAGTAATTTGACTCCCAGCTGCACTGTCTTGGTGTGTTAGTCCTACTTTAAAAAAAAATGTTATTCACCTCCAGTTTTCAGTCAAACTATCATCCTTCTGAGAGACGCCATCGCAATGCTGCCAGTTCTTACATTACTCCTATTTATTTCTTTAGTTCACTTTATTAATGAAGGGGTTTTTCTTACAAATCATCTGAACCTGCTAGCACTGCTTGATTTGTTTTAAACAGAATTTGTCTCGTCCTCAGCTTAAAGTTGTATCAAATGTATAGCCCCTTGTCACTGCCAGATTTGACATCTGTGCTAATTTTATCCATGTCTTTATTTCTAACTGCACCAAACCAAAAGACATTTCAAAGTTTCCGTTACTGTTGCATGAGATCATCTTTAGTTCAAAAAACAGAAAGTATGCCAACAATACTTTTGAAATCCCTTTTTTTTTTAGCCTCACATTCATACGGATTCAAATCTCCTTGGAATCTCACCACTTCCCTTCCAGTTGGAGAAAAATCTAGAAGCCTAAATAAAAAGTTCGCAGTTTCCCCATTGCTGTGAGCCTGACAAACTAAAATGTGAATGCTAATTTAAACTCTTGAAGTTTTTGTCAAGTTGCCTACATGAAACTGATGGTAGCAGTATTTTAAAAGCTGTCATCTTGCCGATTGACTGCAGAATTAAAAAGTATCATATTTTCCATACTATAGGGCGCACCATCAATAAATAGTCTACTTTTAGGCACACCGAACTATGGCGCATTAAACGAGAAAAGAGCCAAAGATAAGTCCTTCAGTCTGTCAGACTTTATTGACTGCGTTCAGTCATTCTTGAACTTGTTTATTAGAATCAGAATCAGAAATACTTTATTGATCCCACACGTGGGAAATTTGTTTGTCACCATAGCAACTGACAGCAGAGGGAAAAAAAGACTAAGAATTTAAAAAAACGAGAACAAAGAAAATGTATTACACGCTACATGTTAGCCATGTCAGAAGCGTTAGCCTCATTAGTGTATTTACAATACCTGTAACCTCCAACCTTGTTTGCAACATGGAAAAAACAGACTGACACCACTAAAACAAACTTTACTTTGACTACACTAACTCCCAACCTTGTTAGTAACATAAAAAACACAGTCTGATTTTGCTACACGTTAGCCATGCTAGCGTCTTTACAGTAACACCCAACCTTGTTGCCCCAGGAAAAGATAAATATAACCCGCTGATTATAAGGTGAAGTTTTGGTTTTTGGAAAAAAAAAGCCTTTTAAGTGCGCCTTACAGTGTATAAAATATAAAAGGAATACTTGGGGAGAAATTTTGTATCTTTCTGCTGATAGGTCTGATGTAAAATTCGGTTTTAAAGTAATACATATAAATATTTGGAGAAGGGATTATATCCATACAATATTAGTATTAGACAACTGCATAAAAACTGAGATAATGATGGAAAAAGAACTGCAGATAACTTTCACGAAAAACTTGTTCTTTGACCAAATGACCATGGTCGCCTTGAACACATCAGCAAGGCTAAAACAGTCAGCTAATTTATAACAGTTGGTCAATTTCCACCTCTCTGTTTTAACCTTAGGTTTGTGTATAAAAATAGGCCCTCTAAACCGCTGCCCCCTTTACTATTTTGACACATCCCTTGAAGCTGACATGTGGGGCCCACCATCGCTTTTAGAGCCCATTGTCACGCCAAAGTCTGCCTGCTTGCAGAGAAATGAATACCTTCAGCGGTTGAATTCATAGCTATACCCAAAGCGGGTTGTGGGATTCAAAGATGATCTAGTTAGAAGTTACACTGGCTGATAACGATTGTTACCACGACCCAAATCCCAACTAGATAAAAGTGTATTTTCATTTCAATCTCAAAATATATTGTAAATCTTTCACTTGCTTTCACTGAATACTGAGACACTGGTCACTTATAGATTGACCAGAGCTTCTTTCTGTGGCACCTGAGGCTTATCGTCTACGTTAAATAGGATTATTTGAAGCTTGAGACACAATAAAAAACTGCAAACTAGTGTCATTGCCAGTCTCACGCTTTTGGAAAACCAAATTCAAGTATTTATTTATCATGCGTTCATCAGTAAACAAAGACTGGAATCTGTTTTAACTGTCCTGTTGTTCTCTCTTGTGACTGCCTGGTTGTTGGAGATAACCGAGGCGGAAGGCCAGCTCACACTTTATGTGAAGTAAATGAACACACACAAAACAATAATTCATACAGTTGTTAGAAAACACAGTATATACTGTAGAATTTTCCAATGACTTCCCTGACCAAGCCTTTTCCTCCTGGCTTTGGGAAGTGTAGTCATACCACAATAATGACTGAGATTTCTTCTGCTAATTTGGGATAAAAGAAGGCGATATATAAAACTTAAATGAACTAGATAGCATTTTCAAAAAGACAAATAATATGCATTAGTAAAAAATTATCGAGCCAGCCTTTTGCTTTGTTTTAATGCACCCATGATTTTCATAAAGGAGCTCTAACTATCACTGTTATAGTTATTTGGATACTGAAGCAAACAATTATAAGCTCTATTTATTTCTAGAAGCTACTTTTCGTAGTAAGATTTTGCTATCAAATAGATTTGAAAACATTGTTTTGCAGTCAGCTATGTGATTAAAACCCGGATATCGTGCATCACTAGTAACAGATGTGTTAAACTCTGATGCTGTGTTCACACCGGGCATCTGTCGCTCATTCAAACATGCACTACCATAGTTTAGCATATGGTATTTACACTGGACTGTCACTACCCAACACATGTTCATCACCTATGCTTGGAAGGGGCAAATCTCGTAAATCTTGCTCCAGCCTTTCTTTCACTGCCCTTTTTTCCGAAATATGAAAGACTGTCATATAATTCTGTACGTCACCACCAAATCCGAGTTATCACATTTCAACCTGGTTTAACGTTTTGCAAATGGAGCCCAAAAAAAAACATCTTAAAATTGTGTGTAGTGACACATGAACGAAGGAGTTTTAAACGCAGAAACCCGAAATACGCATAATTGTGTGTTTATATTGACTTTTCATCAAAAGTGGTCACTTGACCGTGCGTTGCTGAGGGCAATGTGAGTTACATTCACACCGTGTGGAATTAAACCTGATTTAAACTGAAAACCTGAATGATGTGCAGAATGCAGGTTAGGCACATCCTCCACTCACTGCAGTATTCAAAAGTGTGCCTGTTCACTGGGACACAGCTGACATCAAGTAGCACTCTTCAAATAACTTGTGTGGATTAGTCTCTGCTCTTGTGTAAACATCAAACTTCACAGCTTTCCCCGGCTTTTCTACCTCCTTCGTCTTGAAGCTTATCAGTCTGAGGAGGAAACAGACAAATGAGATATGATGACAGCAGGAGATAAAAAATGGAAGCTAAAGCCTTCCCATACTCAAAATAAACTTCAATGAATAAGCCTCGACCTATTTGTTGAAAACATGTCTGAATTAATACCATTAAATGGCTTGTCCAAGTCTTTTAAACCACAGAAGCAGTTGCAACTGTTGGATTAAATTTTTGGTGATAGACTCTGTTTTTTGTGAGGAACCCATTGGGAGCAACTGTCACAGACACTGTTGAAGGCGTGACATTCAGTCCCAGAGCTGGCGGGGCTCTACTTTGTCGTCTCTCCTCTGTGTCATCATTTGTAGGCGTGAAGTAATTTCCTCTTGTCAAAGTGTCTTCAGACGGTGTGTTAACACAGAGTTAAAGTGCATACTTTATGCATAGCTGTTCTAGATTTATTATTCAGGTGCTTTGGGATTCTCTGTAATAAAAGGGCATATTAGGAGTACAAAATTTTGCCTTTTCATTCCTCGGTATGCCGGAGCTGCTACAGAAGAAAGGAGTGTAGCAAGCGGCCAATTATTCCCGTGATGATTATTCCGAGGCAGATGATTGACCTGTGTGTTATTGATGTCAGAAAAGATGTCAGCGTACCTCGATTTCAGTCCAATAAATACTCTTTGCACTGCTGCCCCTGGATTTTCAAGTGCTTTCCATCAGCGATGAGCTATACTCTTCCATTATGTGTAATGGGGATAGTATGCAGTCATATTTGTTAGTGCTGAAGGAGAGTAGCCAGTGGAAGTACGAGTGTCTTTTGCGGCTCAGTGTGTGTTTTACAGTCTTGATGATGGTGCTGGCCCTCTGCAGACAACCTGTGCTTATTTTATGGCCTGCTCCCTGGCTGCAGCGTGGGGGCAATAAACCTCTCTCAAGCTATCTCCAAACAGTGCAGCAATCAATGAGAAATTATCTTGGCCAATCGATGGGCCAGCCTTTTTTTTTTTTTTCTCCCCTTGCTCTACCTCCACTTCTGTCTTTTCAAATGTACCCTCAGTCTCTCTCCCATCCTAATCCCTCCCCCCCTGTTTTTACTCTGTTCTTTTTCCATCCCACCCCCTCCCCCTCCTCCTCTCTTCTCCCCAGCATTCCTCCAGCACTCCAGCCTCCAGAGCACCTATTTCAAAATGCGACAGCTCAGCGGCCCCACTGCCATTAACAGAAAACTCTTTCACACATTTAGCTTTGCTGAAGAGACTTTCTTAGTAATCCTGCAGGTTATGAGTCTGAGTTTATGTAGAGCTTCAGTGCTCTGCAATATTGTCAGCAACTAGCTCGACAACTCATTATTTTTATGCTTTGTTGAGGAATACTTGTTAAATTCAACATAACACATAAGTTTTTGGCCCTTAAAGCCCCACATGATGAAAGTCATGTTTTTGGTGTTTTTAACACCTGGTGGGATTTTTCTCTCGATGGAGGACATCTACAAAGAAAATTAAGCTTTAGATTGCATTTCTGAGTATTTCTTTATTTAAATTGTGAATCAGGAGCTGACAAAAAAATTGCCATTTGAAAAAGAGCATATCTGTGACATAGAAAATACAAATAGAACGCCACAAGCTTCCTGCTCTGCTCCATTGTGATGCATCCAATATTGCTCACCATTTGTGCTGCATTTCTTAACACATGTTGATAAATACAATTATTAACACTTTTACTTTGCCCTGGGGCGAAACGCCGTCTATGCATGACGTAAAACCAGAGCAGTAGTGACACACAATCGGAATGAACTGTTAACATGCAACACGATCGGATAAACAATCGGCATAACCCACCTATCTCGATCGGAAAGAAATTTTGATGCGAACGAGTCTGATCGGGACAGAGTATTCTGAACGGCGTGTTTACATGATGCGTTTTCTTTCCGATTAGGCATTCTTTCAGATTACTTTTGCCTATGTAAACGCAGCTACTGTGGTGCAAGTGAACCTTGGTATGGTTCAGTAAAAGTGTGAATGCAAACACACTGTTAACTTGTGTTGGTTTTGGACTCCACCTGCTCATCACATCATCAACACATCATGGGCTAAGTCCCTGATGGGTTAACGCAACAAAAGTTATTCACCTAGTTCTGATATTTAAACTCTGGAAACATTGAGCCATCACGTGCCGTGATGCAACAACAACTCGCTGGTGCTAGACAGCCACGCCATGCCTAACACTCAAAATGTGTCCCAGGACCTCTGATCGCATCTGTAACATTAAAACTGGACGTCTCTGACACGTTCATTGTGTTCAATGTGAACCTAGTGTTAGTTGTTTTCTATAATATAATAATAATAATAAACTTTATTTGTATAGCACCTTTCCAGATAAAAATCACAAAGTGCTTCACAGTACAACACGATAAAACAACAGTAAAACACAGTGAAAACACATGTTAAAAAGAAATTAAGAAAAAGCTATTTTAAAAAGATATGTTTTTAGCTGCTTTTTAAAAGAAAACACTGAGTCCACAGTGTTTTCTTTTCTCTCTGGAGTAACTGCGTTTTAACAGTCAGGACCATAAATATTTGGGCAGAGACACATTCTAATTTAGTTTCTGTACATTACCACAGTGAATTTCAAATAAAACAACTCAGATGCCATTGAAGTGCAGACTTTCAGTTTTTATTCCATGGGTTGAACAAAAAGATTCCATAAAAATGTGAAAAACTTAAGCATTAGTTAAACACAATCTCTTCATTTCATGGGGTTGTAAGTAATTGGACAATTGACTTCCATGCTATTGCATGGGCAGGTGTGGGCAATTCCCTTGTTATGTCATTATGAGTGAAGCAGATAAAAAGCCTGGAGTTGATTAGAGGACTCGTGCTTGTATTTTGAAGATTTTGCTGTGAACAGACAACATGCGGTCAAAGGAGCTCTCCATGCAGGAGAAAGGAGCCATCATTAAGCTGAGAAAACAGAAAAAACCATGCCAGAAATTACTACAGTATGAGGAGTGGCAAAATCAACAGTGTGGTACATCCTGAGAAAGAAAGTAAGCACTGGTGAACTGAAGACCTGGACGTCCACGGAAGACAACAGTGGTGGATGATCACAGAATCATTTCCATGGTGAAGAGGAACCCGTTCACAGCAGCCAACCAAGTGAACAACACTCTCCAGGAGGTAGGCGTATCAATATCCAAGTCTACCGTAAAAAGAAGACTGCATGAAAGTAGCTACAGAGGGTACACTGCAAGATGCAAGCCACCCATAAGCCTCAAGAATAGGAAGGCTAGATTGGACTTTGCTAAAAAAATTAAATAAAAAAAGCATCCCAGTGGCACTGGCATGGCTGCTTGTGGCACTGGGACACTAGTGTTTATTGCTGACGTGACACAGGACAGAAGCAGCCCAATGAATGCTGAGGTATTCAGAGACTTACTGTCTGTGCAGATCCAGGTGAATGCAACCAAACTGATTGGGCGGCGTTTCATAAAACAGATGGACAACAACCCAAAACATACAGCCAAAGCAACTCAGGAGTTTATTAAAGCAAAGAGGTGGAATATTCTTGAATGGCCAAGTCAGTGGCCCGATCTTAACCCAACTGAGCAGCATTTCACTTGTTAAAGACTAAAATTCAGACAGAAAGGCCCACAGACAAACAGCAACTGAAAGCCGCTGCAGTAAAGGCCTGGCCGAGCATTCAGAAGGAGAAAACCCAGCATCTGGTGATGTCCATGAGTTCAAGACTTCAGGATGTCATTGCCAACAAAGGCTTTTCAGCCAAATATTAGTAATGTCCATTTTGTTTTCAGTTATTTCATTTGTCCAATTACTTAGGAGCCCATGAAATGAAGGGATTGTGTTTAAAAAATGCTTTAGTTTTTCACATTTTTATGCAATCTTTTTGTTCAACCCATGGAATAAAAGCTGAAAGTCTGCACTTCAATGGCATCTGAGTTGTTTGATTTAAAATTCACTGTAGTAATGTACAGAAACTAAATTAGAAAAGAATGAGTCTCTGTCCAAATATTTATGGTCCTGACTGTAGGTGGCTGGGTTCAAATGAAGCAGAGTGAACATTTTTTTGCCATTTCACTTCAGATCTAGCAATCATGCATGGCTTTCCTTGTGTGAAAGCATTTTCCGTAATAGTAATACATTAGATGATTTAAAGCTAGAATGTTCCAGTAGACTTGGTCCAAGGATAAAGTGATCCCTGCAGTACTGTCAAGAGGTGCTCACCTTTACTCATCCACATTTATCCAGCAAAGTATGGCATGAACCCATTTTACTGCTTCTACCAAGCACAGCTGCAGAGGGATCAGACATGTGGAGAGTACCACCAGGACAGATTTTTATAAACACGTAAAAACAGCTCTGGAGCTGCCTGTGCCGCTACCGCTATTACCAGTTTTATCCCAAAAGTGGATTATGTAACTGCATAAATGTCAAATGTGGTATTCATGGTTGTAAATCTACTGAAAATGATTAGCTTTACACACCTTTGAAATGTTCTCAGCGATGTCTGCCGGTCCAGCCTCAGTAATTCCAGTACGCTCTGCACGCTCTCAAGGGACAGCTTCACTCACAACAATGGACTGTGCTCCATAAAAAACTGAGCTGTCTGCCGCAGACAGAGGAAAAACCACATTTTCACTGCAGGGTGAGAGTCTGTCTTCACTGTTTTTTGGCTTTTCCACTGTGGAGCGCTCCCCTTGCTTCTGTTTTTTCCACTTCAGTTGAGGTCCCAAACAAGCAGAGGCTAAACTGAGCGGTGATTTGAAAAAACCCGAAACAACTCGATTGATCATGAAAGATCCTTGGTGGATCTTTGAAAAACAAACTGGGATAGGTTTTTTTTTTTGCTATTTTTTTTATACACGAGAAGGTTTGTGTTGTTGTTTCATAATACTGAGGTCAGAAAACTGACTGAAGCTTGTTTGCTGCAGAAATAATGATAGAAAGTTTTTTTTCCAGAACATAATGAAAAGGTTCTTTGCTTTTACTTATCAGTTACTCAATTACATCCACATTAACACAGAGTTACTGACACAAGATATATCTTAGTATTAACAGATGAGGCGTTTTATTACAAAAACAGAAAAAATGACTATTGTAGTTTTTGCCTTGCTGTAAACCGTCCAATGGGGCGAGCATGGCATTTCTAAAGCCCAGCTGCCTCCCTGGGAAGCGCGTGCTACATTAAAACACTGCCGCTTTAGTGGGCTCGGATCCATCCACCCAGAACTGCGGAGGCACGCAGGGCAATCCGGGCCTCAATAAACACTCCAGTTGGCCGAAGTGGTCTTCTGCTGGGGACTTGACGTGCCGTGGGGCAAGTAGCGACTTTCTGATGACAGACAGAATTTGCGCTCAGTGTATTTAAACACGCATGTGCAGTGACGTATGTATCAGAGGATGTTCGATTGGCCGTTATACATGTCAATCAAGGCATGTACTTCTCTTGATTCGCTAACATTTTTTAGAAGTCCTTTTTTATTTTTTGGATCATTTATCTTTGCTGGCCTGCGATCAACCCTCATGTCCTTGAAGATAGACCGGTTGATCGCGATCGACGTAATGAGCACCCCTGCACTAGATGGTCATCAGCACTGCCTTGTCACATCCATTTTTATTCATTGTGTTGAGGTTGTATTTTGATCAATAAGGGCCCAGCGTTTGTCTTCTGCAGCCCAGCGCGATGAGGAACACCCTCCTGAGTCCTTAGTCACTACAACGACCTCCGGACACCACTGCAGCTCTAAATGCCCCTACAATTGGAGGGGTAGGGGGAAGCCGTACGGGTAGAATTCAGATTCAGCTTTACTTTTGTATCTGCTCCTCTAAACCCAAGGTCATCCCTCAAACAGACTCTCAGCACTCTCAGCTAGGACTGATGAGGAATGTCTCTTCATCAAAAACCTGCAGCTATCACTGGTTAAAACAGGTACACAAGGCCAGACAGAGAATAAAAATGATTTCTGCAAATAAGCAAACAGCAGGTTAGTCGGAGTGAAATACCGGACGAGCCCCCACTTTGTTACATCCACACTAGGTGTAATCATTTGGAGCAACCCAAAAATAACACAGACAGGGTGAACCTAAACCAAAAGGTTTATTTACAGAGATAAAACAAAAGAAATTACAGCAATAAGATAGAAGAAGCAAGTAATTCTTCAGAGAAAACCAAGGTTAAAAAAAGATCAAAGTACCTATTCTTAAAAATGAAAAAAGAGAAAATAAATACAATGTAAATGGAGGTTCTCCCCTGCAAACTCCATACCAAGAATTTACATACAAAAGACAAAACAGAGCCCAGCCTGTGTCACAACCGCTGAGCGACAGCGAGGGCAACAACACTTCATGCTGGTGTTGACTTAACCCGGATTACCTTCACCTAGTCAATAGGGGCGGGCTCGAACAACCCCTTAAAAACAACCAAACAAATGATTTGGCATTTTCCACCACAGTATGCATAACACTCAGTATCACAATAATTCTGACTCAGATTTGCTGGAGAGAGCTAGATTATTTTGTAGACATTGTGTTTTGATTACAAAGCTCTTTGCTGTCCTTGAAGTTCCGGTCTTCGCTGATAAGTATTCCCAAGGGAGTTGACTGTGCGCCTTGTTTTGACACATAACAATAAGATGCATAACATTTCCTGGAAATCACACACATTTCTAACAGCACTGGATGCTGCTTTTAGAGCAAAAGAAAGTGTAAAGGGGTAAAACAGAAGCAGGACTGACTGCCATCTCTAGACTTTTATTTTGGTGGATTTTCAAAAAGTATTCTCAACTAAAGCATAAAGCAAAATGGGGTTTAACTTTGAGAGAGGCTTTCCAGCATGAAGGCGGCTCTCCTGACAGAACAGACGCACAAACAGCCAGGCAGACAGGCCTGGAAATGGAGAGCAAACAGCACTTCTCCTAAACACCTTGTTTATGCCACTGCTACCCACAGAGTTAAGCAGCAACGTGACAACATGAAAAGAGAACACCAGTGACAACCACCTCCCCTGCTTGTCACACTTGTATCATTTCTCCCTTTGCTCTCTGCCGTAGAGAAGCCAGCCAGCTAATTCTGCGGTTTGACAAACAGGCTCGTGTCAGGCTGTGAAACACAGGCTTATTGTTTGCTTTGCAGTTAAGGACAGTGCAGCTGCGAGTAATCGAAACCCAGCAGGGGTGGTTCATGGAGAAAAGGACAAAGCAGCACAGCATTGTTGGCGAGCACGAGTTCTAATCGAGAAATCTGATCAATTTTCAGAAACCTATGTTGGGGGGGAAAAAGGTCACAGTTTCGCTAGATTAGCAGGTCAGTGCCGGTCAGGGGTCCTGTTTACACACTGCGGCGACTTGTTAAAACCCCTCCTCAATATTCTCTGCTCTTTCAGCTCTGCAAACATTCTCACCCACAGACGACATCAATATGTTAGTGTCAAGTTATAACCAGGGAAATTTTCACTTGAATGGGAGTTTGAAGGCTCAGAAACGGCAGCCGGCTCACCATCAGCGAGTCCTCACACGTCTCAGAGCATCGTTTAACCGCACCATCAGAAAGGTTTAATAAAGAAATCCTGCGCTGATGGATTCCCACAAGACATGCAGACGTGCACAGATAATAACGCTCTTTGGGTACATCACTGAGGAGTGCTGATAAATGAGCGTATTGTGTAATGTTTATTAGAAACTGCTTGGAGCTCTTCTCATTTCCTGCTCTCCAACAGCTTTCTGCTATTGCGATCGCACACGGTGCCACAAAAACATGTTTTTCCCGGAGAGCTGACGCTGTTCTCACTTATTGGCTCACACCCAACTGGCAGATAAAATTGCAGGAGGCTCATCAATAATCGTCCACTTTATAAACATACCAATTAGCAGCACATGAGAAAAGCAAAAGCTTTAGCTGAGAGTTTCTAATGATAATGTTAGGTGTTCGCTTTCCAATTAATTGTCAGCGTCTGCCTCATTTGTAGTATTTTTGACAGAAAGGAAATGCACAATAACAATTATCAGGATTGGAAGTAGGTGAGATTCACTAAGGTTAGCTCAATGCTTGAGCACGATGTGTCACAAAAGGAAATTTACATCTCTGTAGCAGCAACCCATTAATATACAGCCTTATTTATGATGTCCAAAAAGGAAATATTTAAAAAAGGGATCTTATAGTTATTCCAGTAGTTTTTTTCTGAAACTTAATTTAAGTAAAGTTATCAGAAGTATCATTTAAAATTAGTTACTAGAAGACACCTAAGTGAATTTAAGCAAACTTTTCTGATATTCATCCTTAAATTAGCATAACTTGAAAGACGTTCTTCAAATATTGCCTTTTTATTCGTCATATTAAATCAGTGACCTTTATGTATGTTCTCTGTTAATTAGTTAATCTAAAGTATCTCTAATCCTCAGTGAAAATACAATTTTTAACAAAAATTCTCATTACAAATGGCTGCGTCGACACCAAATGTGAGTTGTCCCTGATGTATGTGGGAGAACCAACTGTCTAAAATGTTTTGCGTCAATGCTACATGGGAGCATTGACTATATACAGTATTTCAGTTACAATGCATGGAAAAGTCTGCAAAAGCATCGGTAATCACATCTCCATCTCTGGGTTCATGAGATCATTTAGAGACTCTAAGTACAATAAGCTTCACCATCTCCTTTAGGAGCTGATGGCTGCTTTCAGCGGTACTTCCATCTCTCTGTGATCCAGTTTCACAACCTGCTGACCCACATTAGTGCGAGGAGGAAAAAATAAGAAGGAAATTAGGGGACCTTTTTATTATTGTCTAGATACAAAAATATCATAAACTTTAGGAGGAAAACAATCAAAGTTTCCTCTATTTTGGTGTTGAACTCCACTCACTGATCACATCATCATAGGAGCGTTTTTGCCAAAGTTTAGATATTTAAACTGTGGACGAGCAAAACACACTGCTTCAGACCTCCGCGTCCAACCGCTAGCCCAACGCTCAAAACGAGCCACAGGACCTCTGATCACGCCTGTACATTGACTTAACATTGAAACTGGCCGCTCCTGCCACCCAAGTTGTGTGAACGTAGCTTAAGATTTTCGGCATCGTTCTCAAGATATATATATATATATAGACCCATTAACATTTACATCCTGTCCTCAAGAGCATTCATGCTTCTCAACAAACCGCAGAAAGGAAGTGAAGCAAGGAGGAAGTGAAAGGCTTTTTTAATAGAAAAGAAACAGCTGACACAAATGACAAAAAGAAGGACTTACAAAATAGTTGTTGAGTCAGTGCCAGTGGTTTAGAGAAGAGTCTGTATGCATTTATCAGTGTATGAAAGTCAAAAAGAAAGAACCAAATTTCTTCTTTGAAGCTTCTTTCTGTTGAAGGTCATTTCAGATGGTAGCAACTTCAGAAAGTAGAATTCTCTGGGACTGAATGGTGTTTCCAGGTGATTTGATCCACTTCAGTTTAAGCTCTGATCACAAGTTTCTTTCACACTCGGACAGTCATGTAGATTTGATTCAAAAACACTACTTTCATATGAAATGGTTCGCTTTCACACATATTCACACACATTCTCTGTTTACAAGAGAATTAAGTCTGATTTCTTAAATGGACCAGGGTTTACTCATTAGCTCACCTGTGTTCAGGTGAGCTCTCACATTAGTCATTTGCAGTAGACTGAGGAACAGACGCTGGTGTGAATCAGGGTTTAGTTGTTATTTTTGTTATTGACCAAATACTTATTTTCCACCATAAATGACAAATAAATTCTTTAAAAATCAGACAATGAGATTTTCTGTTTTCTTTTAATTCTCATTTTATCTCTCATAGTTGAGGTATACCCATAATGAAAATTACAGACCTCTCAGCTTTTTAAGTGGGATGACTTGGACAATTGATTGCTGACTGAATACATTTTTGCCCAACTGTATAACAGGAAATTATGTCCTAGAAAACGACACATATTTTTGGATTTTGTCTAAAAACTGCAAAATCCTGTTTAAAAGAAACACTGGGAACGCTTTTACAGATGTTCGGAGTGGAACTTCAAAGGTTTAATGATGTTTTTACAGTATCAGAAGCTACTTCGAATCGAAAAGGTTTATCGTAGAGAAAGCACATTCAAACTGCTTCCTTCCACACTGGTAGGAACGATGATTATCTGGTGGACAACCAAGAATAGTAAGAGGAAACAGGAAGAGGCGACCAACAGATGAAACACAGGTGGGGAGTAATGAGGCGTCTAAGCACAGCTGGGACGAGTGCATCAAGGCTGAGGCTGGATCGGTCTATAAGGCCTCTTGTAAGTTTAGCTTTTGAGCTCCTATATAGTGCGCTCCAAACTCATTAAGTTGGGGATGTTTTGTACTTCATCAGATGATAAAGACCATCATGCTTCACAGCTCTGGCGCCAACAGAGCGCACCAACTCTTAACATCTTCTGCTCACTGTTGGGTTTTTCTTCCCCTTTGGGAGCGTCAAGCACAATGAGCTCAGACATCTGTCCTGTGATGAGACTCATATCCTCTGCTTAAGCTCCTGGGTTTTCTCGCACATTTCGATTTTTTTTTTATCCTAAAGCTGTCAGAAATGTTAGCTTTTCGCTGTAAGATTAGAGCTTCAAGAGTGGTTTAAATAGAAGATTAAAAGTTGGTCTATTAATGTTTTCTTAACTGAATTAGTTTCAAACATGCTAATAATTACAATACAATCAATATGGTACAAACTTCTAAATAATGATAGCAAAAATAACAACAATATAATAAGAATTGTAACTTATTGAAGCCTGCCTCTTGAGAAAAACCTTATAATTATACTATCAAGATGTATATGATACCCTAAGAGCAATGATAATAATAATAATAGCAATTGTTATTATTATTATTGTTGTTATTAGCAGTTGAATAACACAAATAATCGTGTTCACCCTTATCAATATACAATAATTATCATAATCATTATATCATGCTAAATCAACTTTTTTGAGCTTTTAAGTGTATTATAATGTTTATTCTGCACAAAAACAACCCCAAAGATGTATTTTGATCCTTTCATGCATTTCTAAGTATTTCTCTAAAAACCTGCACTCTGAACTCCAGCCCCTCCCAACCCATGAAAACATCTCACATTGTGATGTCACAAAGTGGGGAACAGCCCCTTCCAGGAAGAGTCTGCGCTGCCAGCCCCACCCCCAGGATAACGCACACACCCCTTTTCTCGGTGGAACTAGCTGGGATCAGCTAAACTCTTTATATGCACAATATGCATATCCATCTTTGCAAAAGTTCAGATTTTGTTTGTTTCTGTGGGCGAAATGCAAACATGCTGCCGTCTTGACATCATGAAATGGGCGGCACTCACGCAAAGCAAAAAGCGGAGCCTCAGAGATTGAGTTGTGTTACTTCTAGATAAAAAAGAGCTGTGATTATAACTAATATGTCATTAAAAAACATTCTTTAGTCTGCCAAAGGTAATATATGATCATTTGTATGGATAAGGTTTACTCTGAAAAGCTCAAGAATAGCATGATACAAACCCTTCAACTATTCCAATGTTTGTTGCGCATTCCAGTTCGTACCTTTGCTAATTTGAATTTGACTGTTCTTCCTTGATTATGGGAATTTTCTCCTGTCGTAAATAATTTCTGGATGTTATTTGGCAATAAGTACTTATATGCTTTATATCAGTGGTCTCTAACCTTTTTCAGGCCACGGACCAGTTTAATGTCAGACAATATTTTCAAGGGCCAGCCTGTGTAAAATATCTGTCAACTGTATTCATGCACTAGATTTTGTGTAGGACCCATTCAAATGTGATCTAGATCTTCCCCTAATGGTCAAAGTGGAAACTAAAAAAAAATCAGACACCAATATTAGCCTAGTCCAAATTTTAAGATGCAACAAATATATATATATATATATATATATACTCAAACAGCAAACAGTACAGACCAAAAGTTTGGACACACCTTCTCATTCAAAGAGTTTTTTTATTCTTTAGATTCACACTGATTCACACCAATCCACAATTTTCATTGAATAAAGAAAAACTCTTTGAATGACAAGGTGTGTCCAAATTTTTGGTCTGTGCTGTATTTATGATCACTAAAACTGGTATTTTCCAGAAATGAAAATAAAAACAGATTTCACTGCTGGAGTAATTTTATTAGCAGCATCCTCATAACAGTAGACCAGTTGCTGAATATGATCCATTATTATGGTGTTGGAAAACGTTGATTAGTTTGCTTCAAGTATCCTTCATTGTGGATGATCTGTACTACTCGTATTTGGAGTATTTATTATGAATGTAATGTAGATTTGTTCTGTATCATGCAGGAAGGAGAGTGTGTCGTCCTTGAGGGTAGCTCTTGTGTTTACAGTATCTACTACTACTGTTGCCTGGTTACAATTTGTCAAACATTCCTATAAACATACGTCTGTCGTACCATCCCATCATTTTCGGTGCGTTTAGTGCTGCACAGCTTGGCTAAACTCACTGTAGGATATCAGGAGGAGTTCATCACTTGAATTAGTGATTGAAGTGTTGCACACTCCACCTCCATCTGCATTTCAAATCAATTCAGCTGGGACCCATCAATACCTTCTCAGGAATCATAAAGCACTTTCAGGACACGCCGTGGTAACACATCATGGAGCGAGTGGCTAATCACGCTCCGTTGTTGAGGTGAAGTCCACAATCAGCTGAACTTCAATGGACCAGAAGGATCCTCAGGATCAGTGGTTTTATGCTGATGACACTGCAATTCAGCAACATTTCCAAAAACACATAAACCTATGGGGGAGTTTCTGGAAAATAAAGCTTTAATGTCCAGTTCACACTAAATAAATCTGTAAAACACTACTTATCTACCACAAAAGCGCAATGAAGATGCCTCGTGTTTCTTTTTGTCTAAAGCTGATCTGAGTGTGTTTTGGTATTGTTCCTCCAAAGTTCAAGCCCTGTCATTTTGCTGCCAAAAAAAAAACCTCATGGATTGAGTCTTTCTTTCCTGCGGAATAAAAGGTCTCATTGGTTTTTTTCTTCTTCATCATCTCGCTGTCTCTGTGCATCAACCCGAGGCCGCCTGTAATCAGCACGCCTTGAGCTTCACAAAGGTCATTCTGCCCCTTTGATGGTGTTTTGATTCATCCCTTCCTCTTCTCTCCCCCCTCCCACCCTTCCTCTCCTTCCCCCTCCACACAGGGAAGCTGGAGAGTCACCACCACCAGGGTGCCAAGAAGGGGCTGGTTCCATCAGCAGCAGACTGACGCTGGAGGACTGGCTCAAGGGGAACACGGCAAATGACCGTCTTTAAGCAGTTGGTCTCAGCGACCAGTGTCAGCTGGTCTTTTTTTCATTTCATCACTTTAATAAACACATAAATAATGTCAGTTACATGTAAAAAGAAAATTACCTTATTTTTTGTTTCTAGATTATATTTCCGGCAAAAATAAAGTGTCAAAATAAATCAAACTATTTAAAGACAAAAAAAAAAAGATTTGTGTTGCAATACTAGAATCCCCCAAGTTAAGACAATTCATCATTTATTTTTAGTTAAACAGCCAGAGGAGATTTTTATTTGACTCATGCAAATCAGACTTAACCTTCACACATTTAAGGCCACATTTACACCAACAGCAGACTTTTGACTAAAAACAGAGCGTTGTCTGTTTCAGTGCAGGCGTTTCGTGACAACAGGAAAACAAATACTAGAAATAGTAAAAGCTGCTCCATCTCGTCAATCCAGCTTCACCAAGCAACATTTGTTCTGTTTTTCAATTCAGGATTACAAATATTTAAACCTTTTCTAGTTTTAAGGCTAATGGAAATACAGTATAAGGTTTCTGCAAGTGAATACGCAACTGCTCACAAACATTTATACTATGTTGGGTTGTTTTTTTTTCTACAATTGTAAAGCAAAGAAAATCAAAAACATGCTAAAAGTTTCATGAAGGCACCTGAGGGTGATGAGACGTTTTTTGTAAAAATGCGGAGCTCTTCTTTAAAGTGTTTTTTAAGGGTTTGGCGACGCTGCTTCTAGATTGAATCTCATTTGAAAAGATTCTGTTCTATGAAGACCCACCATCATTTTTTAAAATAAAGACAAATGGGTTTTTCTCAAACCAATGCCATATGATAAATCTTACAACAAACATTTGCTTCTAGATTGGTTTAAAAAATGGTTTTGCTCCGTGTTCTCATTATTTTCTTTCTTGATTGTCAAATCGGGCAAATAATTGTGTACTTCATAATTAAAAAGTATATTTGACCTCAAAATACAAAGAAAAAGGTGTTATGTTTTTTTGCTTGACAGATAATAATTCTTAGTGATCAGCCTTGTTTTTTGTTTTGTTTTTTATGAAGGACTGCAAGGACCAGATTGTTTTCCCAATCTTTTTTCTTACTGTGCATTTAAACAAAATATGCCGCCTCCACAAAAGTTTTATCATTTTCAAAAGTATGTCATAAATAAACCTCGCCTCACTGAACTGATTCGTGAGTCAGGTTAAAAACATCTGTTTTTTTTTTCATCACCGCCAACAAACATGGCTCCTGTATCCACAGGAAGGGAGGTGGAAAGAGTCTCACTGTCGGGGAAATATCAGCACATGCAGGCCGCTACCTGTTTGGCAGACTGTGCCAAAGTTAGGCAGAGAAAAACACTCAGCCCGTGATTATATGGGACGACATCAGTGCTCACAGAATAAAAGAAATGATGTATCAGGGCCTGACTCCAGATACACAACCGGAACTGAAACAAGGCTGTTTGCGCTTGTTTACTTAAAGCTGCACAGAAAAGTGTTGAGTTGTTCCTCTAAGCCTCGCTCTGCAGTAAAGCCCTCAGACTTTTGGACTCACCTCAGATGGAATTTCACGTACTCCCTCCATACATGCAGCAACACGCTGTCAGAGAGGATAACACTGGGATGCAGGGATATTTTCAGGCTAAACTGCTTGTGTTATTTCATGTGTGCCCTTCACCTGATCCTGCTTTCTTCAGGACTTCAGCAATATCTGCATTTTTAAAGCCCATAATCTTAATGTTTCCACTAAAACCATGTAGGATTTAAAAAAAAACAAAATCCCCTTAAGACCTTGCGCTGCTGAACTCAGTCTCAGTATCTTGTCATGGTCACTTGCTTTTTTGGAAAACAAGGGAAAAGATGTCTCAGATATCATGTGTGCTGTTTTTTATGAATAAAACTTCAGATTTCCTGCACTGATGGATGTGAGGCTTTTTACAGAGGTGCAACAAACAGATTTAAAGCTAATCTCTATGCATTCTACTGTTTAAAGTAAGAAGACAGTTTGTAATTTCTGCACGTACGTTTCTAATAAAGCTTGGTCATGCAAGACAACACAAATGAGCATTGGGTCAAAAATAGAAGATTGAAGCCGGGTTTTGAGGAACGACATTAGACTACTAAAGCAAGTTTGCTTTTTAGACTCCATGAAGAAAAAAGAAAGTATTTAAATTTCACTGTTAAAATAATGTTTAAATATAAATGAAAAAATCCTTGCACTTGGTTACAAGATCAGAAAGCAAGAGGACTTTCGCAATGAAAATGCACTTACACAGCAGCTTTTAAGTGATTTTGCATTTGGTGATTGTTGAGTTGAAACCAACCGTCATAAGTTGTGTGAGGGATTTTATTTCACCAGCACAAGAACAAGAACTCTATAGATATCCTGCTTTCAACAGAAAGAAAATCTGCTTCCATGCTGATGAAAGTTCAGCTGCGGTCACTTTTGTGACAGAAGATTAATCAGGAAAAGGTTCCAATAAACTTTTAATATTAAATTTTCAAAAAAGAACTTTATATTTTTACTTTTATTTTCTGGTATTTTTGCTAAATCAACAAATTTACAAATAATTAACTCCAGGCCTGGAGTTGATTAGAGGACTCGTGCTTGCATTTTGAAGATTTTGCTGTGAACAGTCAACATGCGGTCAAAGGAGCTCTCCGTGCAGGAGAAAGGAGCCATCATTAAGCTGGGAAAACAGAAAAAAACCATGCCAGAAATTGCTACAGTATTAGGAGTGGCAAAATCAACAGTGTGGTACATCCTGAGAAAGAAAGAAAGTAAGCACTGGTGAACTCAGCAACGCAAAAAGACCTGGACGTCCACGGAAGACAACAGTGGTGGATGATGGCAGAATCATTTCCATGGTGAAGAGGAACCCGTTCACAACAGCCAACCGAATGAACAACACTCACCAGGAGGTAGGCGTATCAATATCCAAGTCTACCATAAAAAGAAGACGGCATGGAGGTGAGATACAGAGGGTGCATTGCAAGATGCAAGCCACTCAGAAGCCTCAAGAATAGGAAGGCTAGACTGAACTTTGCTAAAAAATTAAATAAAAAAGCATCCCAGTGGCACTGGCATGGCTGCTAGTGGCACTGGGACACTAGTGTTTATTGATGACGTGACACAGGACAGAAGCAGCCCAATGAATTCTGAGGTGTTCAGAGACTTACTGTCTGTGCAGATCCAGGTGAATGCAGCCAAACTGATTGGGCGGTGTTTCCTAACACAGATGAACAACGACCCAAAACATACAGCCAAAGGCCTGGCAGAGCATTCAGAAGGAGAAAACCCAGCATCTGGTGATGTCCATGAGTTCAAGACTTCAGGATGTCATTGCCAACAAAGGCTTTTCAACCAAATATTAGTAATGTCCATTTTGTTTTCAGTTATTTCATTTGTCCAATTACTTAGGAGCCCATGAAATGAAGGGATTGTGTTTAAAAAATGCTTTAGTTTTTCACATTTTTATGCAATCTTTTTGTTCAACCCATGGAATAAAAGCTGAAAGTCTGCACTTCAATGGCATCTGAGTTGTTTGATTTAAAATTCACTGTGGTAATGTACAGAAACTAAATTAGAAAAGAATGAGTCTCTGTCCAAATATTTATGGTCCTGACTGTACATCCTATTCTGAGTTTTTACATAAAATTTAGATTTAAACTTTTAATATTTAGTTGTGCTTACATTGTTCACCTTTAAATGAAATGTAGAGTGATCTCACAGTTTTGCTGATTTTTTTTTTCAGAGCAATTTTGCTCTCTTTTTTTCTCATGCTCTGCTTCCTGATTGGCTGTAGACTTTGTCAATCAATCTCTGTGCTGTGCTTCCCATCCGGAATGCGTTTTACTTTACTAAATATGTATAAATCTTTTATCACAACTATTGACTGCACATGAGAACTGGACTGAGTGACTCCTCCCCCTGGTGTTCCAAACAGGAAGTACTTGCCAAGATCCCATAGACTTCTACTGAGAAGTAAACAGCTATTACTCAGTCATTCTATTTGTCAGAATAACTATTCTTGATCTACTAACTTTTTTTTTAACATTTTCTTGATAATCCGAATGTTTTAATGATTTTTTTTTTTTTGCAAGTCATTCAAGCTATAAACTGACCAATCAGATGCCTCTATAAAAGCCTGTTGTCTCACATCAAACGTTCAAATTATTTGGCAGATTTTGTGTAGGCTGCTTTGAAGTGGTAGGGGTGTAGAATTCCAACAAGCTAAATCCTGATTGACGAGAGTGGTTGCCATAGAAACGTTGACTCAGAACGAGTCTGTCACTGCTTACTGACCATTTCTGGTCTCAACAAGCAGCACAGTGACAAATGGCGACTGAATATACTTCATGAATATACTGGTGACGTCACACTCACGCAGTCCAGTTCTCTTAGGCATCAATGGGCGGGACATAGAAAGGGAAAGCTTTATTGTGTCTCCCCATTGGTCCATCCGCCTGTCATTAACGCTGATTTAAATCAAAAGAGCGGATTTTAAAATAATCCTCCACACAGTTTTCGTGATTGAAAAACCAAAACAATCAACCTCAAAAAAAACGTTGACACCAAGCTGTGGGTCAACATTTGTAAGCTTTTTTAACATTGGAATCAATAGGAAATTGTAGCCTGCCCCCAGTGGTCTTTTGAGGAACTGCAACATGTGCTTTGTCCGGGTGCTTCTAACACAGCGCGAGAAGGGGGGGGCTGAGTTCACACATTACACTGCAGCTTGTTTACTCCTCCTGAAAGTGTTGGCTGTTTCTTTGTACTAAGCAGTTTTCTCCCCGAGGGCGTGTTTTACTGCAGAAGCATGTAGTGTGATTCCTCCACACACACTTACACACACACACACACACACACCCATCCGGCTGATGTTTTTGCTTGTGCCCGGCATCCTAATTCACTGTTGATTAGCTTAGATTTACTCCTGTTTGAGTTGCAGATTAGCCACAACTCTGCGCTTCACTCCATTCAGCAGGAGGACACAGCCCTCCCAGTAATCTCCCAGCTAAAGAATGTAAGAGGTCTCCTTTGTACAGACCCTCAATAGAAGGTGTTTTTCTGTCAGAGCGGTTGCCTAAGAATTCACTAAAGTGAGGATCCAGTGAATCAGTGATGACAGCTACTTGCCCCGTGGGTGGCCTTTTCTTCTGTCTTCCAGATCTGGGGGCATTTCTCCGGATGGGAACGGCCTCCGAGTTCACATAAACACGGCCTGTTTTCCGTTGAGCCGAACAATTAGACACATGCAGCTTTTTTGTTGTTGTTTGTTTTATTGTTGCGGAGCCTCTCAGAAAATCGACATGAGATCATGTGCTGTTGGGTTTTTTTTTTCCTGCGCAGATGATGGGGAGTTCTGTTGCAGGGGGGAAATGTTGGTGCCGCCTCTTTAACGGTGGAAACAGCTGTGCTGACTGAACCTCAGTGAAATGAGGGTTGAAAGTGGAGTGCCCGGTCCACTGGGTCGGGTGAGCAAACCTAGGTGCAAACATGGGGATTGGCTGTTTATGAGGAAGTAAATGTAGAAGACTGGTTCTTGGCTGGGGGCTGTGATCTTCAAGAGCCTCTGCTGGGTGCCTGGCAACATCTCAAAGCTGTCTGGAATTTTACCGTGCATTAAGATTCGCCTGTTTAAACCCTGGAGAACTCCATGGCATCCAATTCCTCTTGGTTTTTTGGGGTTTTTTTTCAGTCTTGGGGCGGTTAACCAGTCTCTGACTGCAGGCAGGAGAGCGTCATAGATTTGTCTTTCAGAGGTATAGGTAAAAGACGAGATCCAATATTTGACTTGGGGGGGGGGGAAAAGCCTGCAGCCTTGGTGGTGTTTGCATGTGAAAACAGAAAAAAACAGGTGTTTAGAAAAGCCTTATTGACTCCGAGAAGATCTGTGGAAAATATCTTTTCAAGGTTTTACAAACACAAATGTGCGACAGTTTAGGATGTGGAGGAGCTGAGAAAACCAAAAACTGCTAAAGCGCCCTTTTTGCTGAAGGCTTTTTGACATAAAGGTTCTATATCATGCTAAATCCATTTTTTTGAGCTTTTATGCGTATTACAATGTTCATTCCTCACAAAAAAACAACCCCAAAGCGATATTTTGATCCATGCATCTCTGAGTACTCCTCTAAAAACCTGCTCTCTGAGCACCAGCCCCTCCCATTGCACGAAAACGAGCAGGTTCTCCCGTTCATACATTTGAAAGGAAGGAACAGCCCCTTCCAGGAAGAGTCTGCGCTGCCAGATCCACCCCCAGGCTAACACACACACAGACACACACTTTGTCTGTGGAGCTATGAGCTGCAAAAACATTTTCATTTTACATGCACGTCCATCTTTGCAAAATCTCCAATGTTTTCTTGGGCTAAATGAAGACACGCTGTCGAGGCCGACACTAGGTTGTTTGCATGGTTGTTGTGACACTAGGTTGTTGTGAATTTGGACTAAACAAATAAAATTGAATTGAATTGTTTTAGTCATGTTTTGTCAATTGCGTTTACATGTCAGATAACTGAGCCAGATGATGGTAAAAGTTTTAGTTACTTTCAGAGTTGTTTATTACTTTTTTATCATATTTGTATATTTGGAAAAAAATTATTCTACACCAATGTGGGGTGTTTATAATTCATAGTAAAAGGAGAAAAAAGATGATTGTGTACCAAAGTCATATTCATAAAAAAAAAGGTCATGTTTGACTTTGTAGCATTTTTAATATTCAAGTACATCTGCTGCAGCAGGGGGATCTTATTTGACACACGATGCATTTTATTTTGAAAGGAGCTTGTATCTGCCGCTTTCAAAAGTAAAAGAAGTTACAGTTGTTATATATAGAAAAAATGAAATTATTCCAAACATTTAAAAGCTACATTTTGTAGATAAACGGCTTAATTTATTTTTTTCTGAATGGTAAAGTGGGTCTTTCTGGATTTGGTCCATACCAAACAGGCCTAAATGGCTTTTTAAACGTTTTAACCATTAATAGTCGTTTACATTGATGCAAACATCCCGCCAATAGTTTTATTCCAGATTCTTAATGTGGAGGTGTCAAAAAAAGTTTTTGGCCTTAAAAATTTTCCAACCAAACAGAGTTATGGCACATAATTGTGATACATCTTGGAAAACATCCTTTAATTGTTGGATATACTTAAGTGGTGGTTCGCCTGCTTTTTAAATACATTTTCTGCATCGCTTTGATATCACTTGCTTCATTTTCAATTCATACATTTTTATTTCATCTGTATATTTCTATCAGTAAGACAGTGACACCATTCTAATACTTGGAATTTAGTTTTTTATATAGTTTTTAGTTTTAAAAAGATCTTTAGAAAGCAACAAAAAAGATGGTTGTCAAAATTTGGAACGAAAACTGTTTTAAAGGTAAATCACCAGAGCAAACGTTATACTAGTAAAAAGAAAATCCCAAAAAAGGTGTCAGACTATTATAGGTTTAAGGTTGCAGACCCCTAGATACACTTGGATTTTTTTAGACAAACACTTTCCTTAAATAAAGCATGATTACACAAAGAAAAGCTTGAATTTAGCCCCACATTACTGGCAAATGAGGGAATGTAGTTGCACGAAAAAGGCAGAATGAGGTTTATGGCTTTTTAGGAATCACTATCACTTAAAAAGTCTTCCAGCAGTGGTCGGATAAAGTTCTACAGAAGCTGTGGACACAGATTCCTCCGAGATCCCTCAGAGGTGAAGAACAGTTCAAGACCTACCATATAGTCCGGGCTTTGAACTTTTATTTTGAAAGACAATCCAAACCCATTCTCTTCAAATGAACGAGTTGAATGAGTGAGAGTTCACCTTGCTGTGCCGCAGATGTTTGATCCTGGGAGAAGATTGGACGGCTTGTGACGCAGGAGGCCCGAGGACGACTCCCACTGAGGAGAAGCAAACGGAATCCTAAATGAAGAGGGAACGAGGCCATGTTGCTTTCAAAGTGAACCAGAAACTTCTTTCAGTTGCCAAACTTAGAGATTGCTGTTAACGAAGGGCGAATTCAAACCTGACTTTTTCCATTTTTTCTTATGCTTCAACATTTGATTTATTTATACTATTTTTTCTAGTTCTATCCCATGTAGAGCCACTTGCTCTGTCTGAAAACTTGAAGCCCCCCCCCCCCGCAGCTGAAGCAGGTGGAGGAGGAGAGGAACTGGTGGGAACAAGCATCCACGTTGGAGCCCCGCCTCCTTCCCAGCAGAGCTCCAGCTGTTTCCAGCGTGCAGCATGGTGCCATTTTGAGTCAGGTCAGACTTTTGGAAAGGCCTGGTCTTCATCCGCTTGTGTTGACAGAGACGCCCGCACAAATTTCCTCAGCGGAGTCGGACGTTTTCGGCTCCCCTCCAGCAGCAGCGCCCTCCTCGCCGTCGAGGCAGACTTCCAGTTGTAGAAGCAGCAGGACCTTTTCTGTGCTTGCTGAGAGACTGATTGGTCTGGGGGCACCAGGTCCCCCCCCCCCCCCAAACTTCACAAGCCTGGAAGCAGAATTGGGCGGCTGAGCACTTTGGAGGAGGTGGTGGAAGCCTGGGGAACAATTCAACCTGGGAAGAGTTTATGGCTCCTCCGTCTCATAATCCGTCACGGAGCGCTGTCACTAGGGCCTGTGAGGCTGCACAAGGAGAACATTTGGGAAAGGAAATTGTCAATATTTGCTCTATGAAGACAGCTTGGCAGCAGCAGTCGGTGATGTTTGCGTTTCCATGCAAATGACACATGATAATCGGGGATTCAAAGTTTTATTAAACAGTTTCCAGACAGAAGCTTCCAGATATGCATGCCTGCTTTAGCATTTCTGAGAAGTTTGCTCCAGAAAACATGTAAAGTCCCACTCTGATGAGCTACTGTAAAAGTGTTTTCAGTGCTCTTTTAGTTATAATTATGCGGTTTTTAGCCAAAGTTTTTACAACAGTTTTGTTTTCTAGGACATAGTTTCTGCAGAGAGACAGTAGTCTGTTTGAAATTCCCCTCTGAGTTGTGGGTGGGACTGTTGGCACAGAAGGCTCTCCAGCTAGCTTAGTTAAACTCACAGCCCCAACCTAACATTACTGCTGCTACAAAAATGGCGAGCCAATCGGATCTATCCAGCCATTCGGTTCTGAGCCGGATTCCAGCTCAGACGAGGGAAACAAAGACGTACATGGATCTGTTTTCTGGAAGTGGATGCATCAGAATGGAGCTTGTGTTTTTTACGTCACAAATACGATTTTTTCATTTTTTCCATCTCCTCTTGATTCATAATAAATTGAATAAAAAGTCAGATATGCAATTTTAAGCCTAATTTTAATCGGGTCTTCAATGAATTCGAGAAAAATGACAAGTTTGAGTGAATCCCCCCCCCCCGCCCCCTCTGGGATTTAAAACCCAGTTTTTTCATTTTTCTGCGCAAACGGGAAAAAAAAACTATCCAAATATTTGGGGGACAGTATTCTTATCTTATGAATGCTGCAAATGACTATGATCAGACTGATTTATAATTTTTAAGAAAAGGAGGGGAACCTGCTGCACACAAAACAAACGGATTCCCAAGGACCCTCAGAAGAGAACAGATGCACAGATTCATTCCAAAATTGATCCACCGTCACAAATTGCTTTTATTTGCTAAAGATCCTGTGATCAGCGCTCAGCTTAACCCCTGACCTCTCCGCTTGGAGAGCAAGACCTCGTCTGTAATGACACAAACGTACAAAAGAGACGCTCAGAATAATGGCTCCCATCAATTTTCCGAAGAGAGAAAGCCCAGAGCATCCTGGGAAATCACCCAAATTAAAGAGACCCGTGGGTCTTCTTCACATTAGGGTGAAATGCTAGATCAAGGAAAAAAATGGTCTTCATGGTTTCTAATGTGATGCCTCACTTCTGTTGCGAGCCTTGTCTTAAAGGCCTTTTCTGTCAAGAGCAGTACATTTCTAAGTTCAAAATCTTTTTATTTGACTTTTCCAGAACATAAAGACATACATAGTGCAAAGTCACAGTAGTAAACAGCAGGACTTGACAGAACTAAAAACAATAATAAAAAAATCGGAATAAGCATAAAAAGAAGTAATAAAATATAGAAAAATAATAAAATAAAGGCAACGGCTTCAAAACAGAACAAGAAATAAAAATAAACAAACTGAAACAACCCTTATCCTCCCCCCCCCCTTCTGTCACTGCCCACTTTCTAGCTGGGTACCACACTGGCACCACAAATTGGGTTTAAGGCCGGACTAGGTTCAACACGGTAAAGCACCCTGGTTGCCTCGTTCCCAAATCTGCTGAAATGTCTCCAGAAAAGGGCCCCACATCTCCTGAAAGTTCCTGCTCTTATGGTTGAGTGAGAACCTGATCTTCTCGAGCTGCAAACAAGACATGATCTCTGCCAACCATTGTTTCTGAGTCGGGGGTGCAGCATCCTTCCACCTAACCAGGACTGCACGTCTAGCCAAGAGAGAGGCAAAAGACAGAGTTTGTTGTTTTTCTCAGGTTAGAATCACCCCCTCTCCAGTGATCCCAAACAGAGCAGTCAGAGGGTTTGGCTGCAGCGAGACTTTGAGTATCCAGGATAGAGTCTGAAACACTGCCACCCAGAACCTGCTGAGGGACGGACAAGACCAGTACATGTGGATAAGTGTGGCTACCCCAGTTTTACATTTATCACAGTAGGGACTGATATTAGGGTACATGTGAGATAGTTTAGACTTAGAGATGTGTGACCTGTGCAAAACTTTAAACTGGATTAGACGGTGGCGAGCACAGAGAGACGAAGAGTTCACTTGTCTCAGCATTAAATTCCAGGTTTCTGGAGATATGGACATGTTCAGATCCCCCTCCCACGCTTTTCTAAGCTGGGCCGCACAATTCGTTTTTAGGTTTGTCAGCCGGTTGTATAGAACTGAAATAAGTCTTTTGTGGGACGGGTTCAATGAAAGGATGGTCTCGACAACTGTTTCGTCCGGGACGGTGGCAATGCCAGGCCTGAGAGAGAGAAGATGCTGTCTAATTTGCAGGTATCTGAAAAAATCTGATTTTACAAAACCAAACGTTCTGCTTAGCTGCTCAAATGAGGCCAAAGTGTTACCCACAAACAGATCCTTAAACATTCTAATGCCCTTCTTGTGCCACTCCCAAAAACCCCTGTCATGAAGGGAAGGTATGAAAAGATGATTTGAAGCAATAGGGCTTAAAAGTGAGAAGTCACAGAGACCATAATGCTTCCTAAACTGAACCCATATCCTTAAAGAATGTTTAACTACTGGGTTACAAATATCTGTAGTGGAGGGGAGAGAAGAACCCAGCAAAGCAGGAAGAGAGGTGTTTCCACTCAAGTGTAGTTCCAGCTCCACCCAGTCAGGAGGGTCAGATCGGTCGGCGTAGAATGACCAGAATGCCATACATCGCAAATTTGCAGCCCAGTAATAGAGTCGAAAATTTGGAAGGGCAAGCCCACCCGTGGACTTGGTTTTCTGCAGATGAACTTTACTTAGACGTGGACGTTTTCCCTGCCAGATATAGGCGGAGAGGATTGAGTCGAGCTGGTTAAAAAAGGAACCGGGAATAGAAACTGGCAAGGACTGAAATAAGTATAAAAATTTGGGCAAGATATTCATCTTTATAGAATTGATCCGGCCCACCAGCGACATAGACAAAGGTGACCACTGTGCCAATGTTTGTTTTGTTTGGTTCAGTAAGGTCATGAGGTTTTCTCTGAATAGATCTTTATGTTTATTTGTGATCGATATTCCCAAATATGAGAATTTATGTTTTTCTACTCTAAAAGGCAGGCTTGAATAGTCCAGAGTGGACGCTTCCCTATTGATGGGGAAGAGCTCACTTTTCCCGAGATTTAGTTTGTAACCAGACAGTTTCCCAAACTGGGTGAGCACCGACAAGGCCGAAGTCAGTTAGGTCCCTGGGTTCGAAATAAAAAGCAGAAGATCATCAGCATATAATGATACTTTGTGTTCTGTACCGCTCCTCTGAATACCACGTATGTCCCCACAGGCTCGGAGGGCTGCAGCAAGCGGTTCAATAGCCAAGCCAAAAAGCAGAGGGCTCAGAGGGCACCCCTGGCGAGTTCCCCTGTGTAAATTGAAGGGTTTTGATAATTGGGAGTTTGTGCGGATTGAAGCAGTGGGGCATAAGTATAACAGTTGGATCCATGCTGAGAAATTGGGACCAAAGCCAAATCTGTCAAGTACTGCAAAGAGGAAGTTAAATTCTATTCTGTCAAAGGCTTTTTCGGCATCGAGAGATACAACGCACTCAGGGACCCCCCCAGGAGAGCTGTAGATTATATCAAGTAACCGGCGTATATTAAAGTATGGGTGCCTGTGTTTAATGAAACCTGTTTGATCCTTCGAGATGATTACAGGGAGGATATTCTCCAACCTACGAGCCAGCACTTTAGCCAAGATCTTTGTGTCTGTGTTTAAGAGTGAGATTGGCCTGTATGAGGCACAGTCAGCTGGGTCTTTGTCTTTTTTAGCAATAAGGGTGATGCAGGCCTCAGTAAACGATTTGGGAAGAGACCCTGATCTGAAAGAGTCGGACAGCACAAGACATAACTGTGGGGAAAGCAAGGATGAAAACTTTGCAAAAAATTCTGTTGGAAAGCCATCAGGGCCTGGAGATTTGCCAGACTGCATAGAAGAAATAGCTGATACGATTTCGGAGTTAGATATGGGCTCATCTAGCGCCTTTTTAAGATCTTGTGGCAGCGTTGGAAGGTCGAGTGCGTTTAGAAAGTTAGCAGATGTGTCATGCTCATCCTGGGCCTCAGAGGTATAAAGTTGTGAGTAAAAGTCCCTGAATGCGATGTTTATTTGTAGATGGTCTAATGTTAAGCGACCACAAGGCAGGCGAATCTCAGGGATGCTCTGTTTTGCTCTGGCTCCGCGGAGTTGGTTGGCTAGCAGCTTGCTTGGTTTGTCCCCATGGATATAGAACTGAGCCTTGTCTTTTAAAAGCATGCATTCAACTGAATGAGTTAAAAGTAAGTTCAGTTTAGTTTGAAGTTCCATTCGTTCGCTAAACAGATTAGGATCCTTGGTTTGGGCATACTGTTCATCTATCTCTTTGATTCTAAAGCTCAGATCTGTGCGTTCTTTTAAAGATTTTCGTTTCAGATTAGCAGTATAGGAGATGATCTGGCCCCGAAGGTAAGCCTTAAGGGCATCCCAGACAATAAGGTTGGACATCTCGGGGGAGGTATTGGTGGCAAGAAAAAACTTTATTTCTTTCTCCATGAGCTGCACAAATTTCTCATCTGACAGTAGGGTTGAGTTGAACCGCCAGCATCGGTTGCCTTGTGGAATGTCTGGCAGGGACAAACTCAGAACAATGAGGGCGTGGTCTGAGATGATTATGCTCTGGTAAGAGCAGGAATGTACCAGTGGTAACAGCTGGTGATCAATAAAAAAATAATCAATCCTGGTATATGTATGGTGGACTTGCGAGAAGAACGAGTAGTCGAAATCTTTAGGATGGAGAGTACGCCAAACGTCACAAACTCCGTAATCTGACAGAAAGGCTTTGACGAGAGCAGCTGGTCTACTTACTGTGTTGGCTTTTTTAGAGGAGCGGTCCAGGACTGGGTCCAGCCAGCAGTTAAAGTCTCCTCCAATAATAGGAGTAAATATGTTTAGGTCAGGCAGCAGTGAAAAGAGCAGTACATTTCTAAATGTGGGGGGGGGGGGTGTCAAGCTTTGAATATGTCAAATACTCCCTCCCAGGTTCGTGTTTTCCCTGTAACAGACACATAACACGATCATCCAGGATTAGCTATCTGCCTTTTGCTATTTTATAGACAATTAAAGCAAACCTGATTTAGCCACCGGCTTACAAATCAGCTCCAGTTTTGTTCAAATGTAAGGAAAAAACCAACATGACTTGAAATTTTAATGGGAAAATGCGCTCAGTTCTCAAATATGACGACAAGTCTGTTTTCATGTGATGCTGTACATTAGGACATGTCTTCTGCAAATGTGCCTCATGACTGTGGTGTGATTGCTGTTTGACTAATTGGGTCAAAGTTTGTCCCAAATAAGATTCTTCAGACACATTTAGAACAAAAGAAATCTTTCCAGCAGCAGCATTAAAAAAATAAATAAAAAGAATATTCTTTTGACCAACTGGTGTGTACTTCTTATTTTCATTTAGTGAAATTGACTTTAACATATATATTTCCAGCTTTACCCCTTAAACAAAATGTTAGAACTTGCTAAATTAAGTCCCAGTGGATTATTTTCCATTACCTAAAGCTACAGAGAGACCAGGCCTGTGACGCGCATTCAAGGACATGCTAACAATAGGTTTAGCTCACACTGGACAAGCAGGGAGGGGCTTCTATTTCTTTTTTTCTTTTTCTACTGTTTACTGTCGCGTTTCCGCTCTCCACTGTTGGAAGAGGCTCAGTGCGAAATGTCAACTCTCGTCAATCTTGCTCCAGGCTCTTTGTTTCACAGCTGTACTCCGACGCATGATGTCATACATTTCCGGCCGGCACAAACTTGAATCATTAATTTCTCTTCCATGTCACTTCCATGAATTGCAAAGGACATCATCCATACGTCACTACCAAATCCGAGTCCCTGATTGGTCAAAGTTGATCCTGGTTTAGCTTTCAACACGTGTTCAATGGCCACTTGTTTTGTACGTAGAGCCTGAAAACGGTCGTAGAAACGTTCGTGGTCACGCCTGAACCAGAGTTTTGAATGTGAAAGTCTTGTAACATGCACTGACTTAGCCACATGGGAGTGGTGGCTTAAACCCGCGTTGGACGGGTGGCGTGAACATAGCTAAACAGAGATGCAGTTGCTTTGAATGAGATGAGAACTGTGTACATGGCGTGCAGTGTCCCTCTATATCAGGGGTATCAAACTCATTTTGACTGAGGGCCACATCAGCATAGTGGTTGTCCTCAAAGGGCCAAATATAACTTATACATGTAACTAAATGTAATGGGAAAAAATGTAACTACTCCTTAATGTTAAATCACTCATTGTTTATTGACTATAACTTTTTAAAGTGACAATTACAGTTGCATAGAAAACCCATGTTTGCTTGTTACTTCAGCATAAATCCTTTTAAATGTGATTCTGTCAGGTTAGGTTATATTCACAGTGATTAAGTCCTAATGTATAATAGCCCGATCCCATATTTCAAGTCTGATTCTCCCTGGATATGACTAAAAACACACCAATTTTATTTTTTATTTGAAGAAATTAAGAACTTTTATGCTCTTGCGGGCCACGTAAGACGACATGGCGGGCCACATTTGACCCGCGGGCCTTGAGTTTGACACATGTAGTGTACCGGATCAGTCCCATGTCTGTCACGTCTGACTCCAAAACCACTTGAAGAAGGAGAAAAACGCATAAAACTACAGCTGCATGTTTGTGCACAGGTTGCAAAACATACTCTTTGAATTCACCACATTTATCAAACACCGACTCAGGTAACCCTTTGCAAACTATGATGGAGACCAAAAAGATGCTTAACCTGGCTTCATGCACATTGCACACAAATGCGAATTATAAGAATAGTGCTGATTTTGTAGCTTTAAAGTTGGAAAATAAATCAAATGCATTGGTAAGCAAACTAAACCTACTCTATCTTTCATTAGAAGAAATCTGAGGGGAACCAACGTTTTCATGAATGAAAACCTCACGAAAAGGAATGCCGACATCGCCAGAAGAGCACGTTACTTGAAAAAGCAGGGGAAAATTCAGGGAACCTGGGTAAAAGACTGTAAAATTTATGCCAAACTCTGTGGATCCCCTGAGCAGTCCAAGGTTGTTCTTATCAGGAGCCTGCAAGATTTGGAAAAATATTTACCCACTACAGTCTAAACAAGAGATACGTGAAGATGCTGGTCTTACAAGATGAGAAGACAAACTCTACTATCCATGGCTTCTAAAAAAAACACTTTTTCTTCAACAGTCACCTGCAACCACAACTCTCAGAGAGATCTGAATGGTGAGCAAACCGACCTTAAAATATTCAGTGATAATGACAACAACCTTCAAGACATCGACCCTGATCAATTCTTTTCCACTGTTAATATGGACTGCAAATATTACAGCATAGATGACTTTAAAAACTCTGTTAACCCAGAAGAAAAACTGTCAATCATTCACTTTAACAGCAGAAGCATGTATACCAACTTTGAAGACATCAAGGACTATTTACAGAACATCGGGCATTCCTTTGATATCATAACCATATCTGAGACTTGGTTCAGCTGCGACAAGGGCGCTGACTTTGAATTGGAAAACTATGAACTTAACTATGTGAACAGAGTAAACAAAAAAGGTGGAGGAGTCGCAATATATGTGGAAAAAAATATGAAGTTTACGGTAATTGATAAATTGTCTGTCGCAGTGGATGGAATACTGGAATGTCTTACAATTGAAATATGTAACAATTCAGGGAAAAATGTCATTATAAGCTGTGTTTATAGGTCGCCAGGGTCAAGCTTAGAGGTGTTCAGTGACTGGATGGAAAAGATGTTTACCTCTCTAAATAACAAAATATTATACATCTGTGGAGACTTCAATATCGATCTGATAAACCCCAGCAAACATAAAACCACAGACGACTTTATCAGCAGAATGTATGCTATGAGTTTATATCCAACCATAACAAGACCCAGCAGAATCACTACTCAAAGTGCTACTCTTATTGATAATATTTTTACAAATAATATAGAATACACTCATATGAGTGGACTAATGATATGTGACATAACTGATCATTTACCAGTTTTTGCACTATTTGACATCAATGTGAAGACAAAGAAAATTATGAAAGAACCAGTCTACAAAAGGCTAAGAAATGAAAAAACCATGAATGCTCTGAATAATGACTTATCCAGACAAAACTGGAACTCTGTGTACAGAGAGAAAGATGTCGATATTGCTTATAAATGTTTTTTAGAAATATTTAGGTCACTTTACAATAAGAACTGTCCAATTTATAAATTCAAGAACAAATATGCCAAATGCCCTTGGTTAACCACCGGTCTACAAAATGCTTGTAAAAAGAAAAATAACCTGTATAAAAAATTCTTAAAACAGAGGACAAGGGAAAGTGAACAAAGATATAAGTCATATAAAAATAAACTAACTGAAATAACACGTTACAGTAAAAAAGTCTACATTAATAATCTATTGAATGAAAATAAATACAACGTAAAGCGAGTTTGGGAAATATTAAATAACATCATTAAAAATGGGACAAAAAAGCGAATTTATCCAGATTACTTTACAGATGGGACTGGTCAAAGCTATGACATCAATGAAGCAGCAAACGGTCTCAATAACTATTTTGTAAACGTGGGTCCAGAGTTGGCAGCGGAAATTCCAAAATGCAAAACTAGCAAAGACAATAACCCACCTATCAACAGGATCCCACACTCAATCTTTCTCTCTGATGTGAACGAAAATGAGCTGATATCAATTGTGAATAATTTCAAGAGTAAAAACTCAAAAGATTGTGAGGATATAGATATGAAGGTGGTGAAAAAGGTCATTCATAGTGTAGCTAAGCCTCTAACATACATTTGTAACTTATCATTACAAACTGGGAGATTCCCAAACCAAATGAAAATAGCCAAAGTGATTCCTGTCTATAAGAGTGGAGACAAACACCAATTTACAAACTATAGACCTGTTTCTCTTCTTCCACAATTCTCAAAAATTTTAGAAAAAATATTCAATGATAAATTAGCTTTATTTATTGAAAAACATAACATTATAAATGAAAACCAATATGGTTTTAGAGAAAATAGATCTACCTCATTGGCTATCATTGATGCTGTGGAGGAAATCACAAATGCTATGGACAAAAAGAAATATGCAGCTGGAATTTTCATTGACTTAAAAAAAGCATTTGACACTCTCAATCATGACATCCTACTTGACAAACTGGAAGTGTATGGGATACGAGGACTAGCGCTAACTTGGGTCAAAAGCTATTTAACGGGAAGAAAACAATTTGTCAAGATTGATGAATATACATCAGAAACCAAAGAGATAAGTTGTGGTGTCCCACAAGGATCAATTCTTGGCCCGCTGCTATTCAATATTTACATAAATGATATATTTAATGTTTCAAAGCTTATGAAACTCATATTATTTGCTGATGACACAAATATATTCTATTCTACAGACAATCAAAGGGAACTTATAAAGGTGGTGAACACAGAGTTAAACAAAATAAAATTATGGATGGATTACAACAAATTGTCTTTGAACCTAAATAAAACTAAAGTGATGTTTTTTGGAAACTACAATGCAAATAAAGAGCTCTCAATTGAAATAAATAATGTCTTAATTGAACGTGTTACAGAAATCAAATTCTTAGGGGTTTTTATCGATGACAAACTAAGTTGGAAGCCACACATCAGACACATACAAACTAAAGTCTCAAAAAGTATTTCAATCGTAAATAAATCTAAACATATATTAGGATACAACAGTAGATATTTATTGTACTGTTCTTTAATATTACCATATTTCACCTACTGTATAGAAATTTGGGGGAATAATTACAAAAGCTCACTACATCCTCTCTTTCTACTTCAAAAACGAGCCGTCAGAGTTGTACATAAAGCCGGATATCTTGATCATACAAACAATCTATTTTATCAATCAAGACTTTTAAAACTGCACGACCTTGTTGATTTTTACACTGCGCAACTTTTATACAGAGCCAGCTGGAAATTGTTACCATCCAACATCCAAAAACAGTTCTTAGAAAATGAAGGAGGCTACAGACTGAGGGGATGTAGGAACTTCAAGATCAAATTGATAAGAACCACAAAGAAAAGTTTCTGTGTGTCGGTGTGTGGCACTAAACTTTGGAACAGTTTAAGTAATGAGCTCAAACAATGTTCAAATATTCAAATATTCAAGAAAATGTATAAAGAAACTCTTATTTCAGGATATGAAGATAAGGGGATTTAAGGATCAACAGGTGCTTGAATAATTCCAAATGCATGTTTGAACTTGACTGTGGTGAAATAATCAAAGCTCTTTTAAGTACAACCAATGAGTGTTACATTGTAATGTGCGATAATGATTACTGAAATGTTTAAATTACAATCAATAAGCTATTGATTTTCTTAACTTGACCTGCAATGTGTAGCAATAATTTCTGGTTTAATGTTATCATGTGTTCTAATGATAATCAATTATTATTACATATCGGTATCGTTACTGTTTACTGAAATCATGAATGAATGTTTTCTGAAGATCATCAATCATTTCTAGGCACTGGATTTTGTTACTTAAAGAGAATCTATCTGATCAGAACCGGATTTAAAACACTGTAAAACTCTCAAGTGAATGAACTCAGTAGGGGTGGGATTATATAAGGTCGCTTCTTTCCACTCCTTTTCAAGCAATAATTCAAACTCTACTTATACTTCAGTTAATGATCACTGTATTTAATTAAGCAAATGTGACTTAAGTGACGTTTTTGTTTTGTTTTCTGTCTTTTTAATCTATGCATTTCATCATTTCTGTAATGAGTTTGATAAATATGTGTATTTTTTTTAATTGCTTTGACTACAATGCTTGAAATAAATCAATAAATCAAAATAAATCAAAAATTATATTCTGTAAGGTATTATTTCATTTAATTATTTATTCCTTTTTTTACTTGAGCAGCAGTGTAGTAATGATTACTGGATTGGTGCGATGATGTACTTTGATGGTCATCAATACTTATTACATATGTGTTACACGACGTGTGATACATGTCAATGTTAACTGAAATGATGTGAAAAGGAGTAATTATACTGTCAAGAAGGTGGCATCAGGTGGTTCATTTTTCTTTATTTTGAAATGAATTTTGTCAATGATATCGGAAATCTTATTGATATCTGTGTTTTATTGTTTTTAATTCCATTGCTCAATTATTTTTAAATGCTTAAAATCAATCAAATCAAATTAAATCTTTGATCCAGAGCTTCCCATCAGGCAACTTTTTCCACCACCACCCCTCCAAAAAAATTTAAAAAAATAAACTCCATTCAAAATAACAGTACTTGTACTTGTACTTGTAGTACAAAAGCAAGTAAAATACTTGACTACAAACAGTTTGAACAAATCTGATTTATAATCTACAATTTGGGAATCAGAGAAATGGAAAACTACATTTTTCTCCCCAATTCTAGTACTTCCAGCTGCTGAATAAGATTTTTAGCTTGTGTATTAAAAGGAAGCATATTTTCATGAAACACCAAAGCTTCCACTGATGTGCACAAACAGTGATGCATGATGCTAATATTTCCATATTTCAAAAGTGTGGAATGATGCAGAAAACCTTACCTGATATCTAAACCCTGTTGTGACATTTTCAATAAAGACCACCAAAGCCTTTTCTATTGTGAGTCGTTGTTACTTGCTTGTGTTAGTTAAATATTGCACTAGATGCGCACACACCACTGCTGGACGTCCAGTCGGAGCTGCACTGTCAGCATGGCCACACGTGCACCTCACTTCTTCCCTCTGTGTCCAGCGACCACTAATGTGCTGATTTTATTGTTTGTTCTGAGAGAGAAAATAGCACAAATGTTACGAATAAAAGTATCTAAAGACAAACGGTGAGGAAAAGTACTAGTTTTTCAACATAAAAGTACATAAAAGTTAGCTCAAAGCCACAGCTGTTAACGTTGGCCGGTTTTATCATGAATCCTTGAGTTTTATTCCATGCAAAAACACTTTTAATAGGTAATGATTCCCAAAATATGTGAAACTGAGAAGCCCAAAAGTGAGGTTTTACTGGGGGGGGGGTTAGGGGAAAGGATTTATTATGTCAGTTTAAAATTTCCAACCCTGCCAGAGTGACAGTTTTTCTGCCCTTTAGAAATGTGCAACAAAGGCGCTACTTCACACATTAAAAGAAAAAAGTGCCAGAGATGAATCGTCTTTTAGAGCGTCTTCAAGGATTTTACAGTTCCCTTTTTATTGCGCAGTGGAAAGATGATCACATGAATCAAGCCAAGCCCTGTGTGATTCCACATGGCTGGCTGATTAGCCCCTTTTTGCGCTGATGGGAAACACATGGCGCCCGCACGGCTTGTTCATTTCAGGACAGTAGATGGGTGTCGTGGCGGTCCTGCTTGTTGTGTTTTTTTTTTTTTTTTTTTTTTTGGAGCGGCAGCTTTGAAGGGCAGCCATCATCCGATTTGTGCCCCCTCCAGGCCCCACCGGGCGGCTGACTGTTATTTAGCTTTCCAATGAAGGAAGGCCGTTCCCCTGGGAAAGCAAGAGTGTGCCTGCCAGCAGGAATGCAGTGGAGGCGATGGAAGAAGAAGATGGAGGATGGTGAGTGGCTGCTGCTGCTGCTGCTGCTGCTGCTGCTGCTGCTGCTGCTGCTGCTGCTGCTGCTGCTTCTGCTGCTGCTGCTGCTGCTGCTGCTGCTGCGTTTCCCTCTGTGTGAAAATGAGCCCATTAATTCAGCCCCCTCCCCTGCCTTTCCCCAAGCCCTTCCTGTGCCTGTTGTCTCTGTTTGTTAGCGAGATGATTCCTTCTGTCATGTCAAAGGCAACATTATCATATTCTTGTTGCCTGGGAAACCAGCGCAGAGCAGACAACGACTTAAAGCCTTTTGCAGGGTTTGAAGCTGGTAAACATGAAAGGTTATCTGCAGAGCTGTGAGAGTTGGAAATATGAGCTGAAAGGGTCTTATTGTTGGAATCTTTTTATGCCTTATCTTTCCCTGAGAAACCTCCCCCCGGTTGTTTGTTAAGGGATCCAGTTTACTGAAATTACACGGTTGCAAAGATAAAGTGTGCAGGTTTCTGTGCAGCTTTGACTTTGATTTTTAAAAAAATTTTATTTAACCCAATTTCTCATTCCTCTGAACCCATTTTTGACCAAGGAGATGCCATCAACACCTTCTAATAAACATTTTACAGCTTTCTAATGATCAGAACTAAATGCTTTATTGATATCAAACAGGATCAGCTCGCTTCTTGCAGCCTTTTCTTTTTTACAAGCTGCTCCTCTGAAGGATGATTGAGTTGGCAGATATTGACAAATCCCAATGATTACTGTTTACCCCGCTCCTGCATGACACTCGCTTTATCATTTTAGTTAAGCTCTTTAGGTCATTAGGTTGAGTGCTCTGATGGACTGTTCAGCTGGCTATACCCTCTAGAAAAGATCAGCTGGGGGGAAAAAAAGGATGATTATACCGAAGAACAATGACATATAAAAGGAAACTCACATCTTTATGCAGTTACCTGAAAGATAGCCGCTGATTATAGGAGAGAAAACTAAGAAATAAACAAATTATTAGCAAAAAAAACCTACATATTCTAAATGACATGAATCACTCATTCATTCGTCTTCTTCCGTTTGTTCCCTTTCGGGGTCACGGGGCTGCTGGAGCCTATCCCAACCACTTATGGGCGAAGGCAGGGAGCATCCTGGACGGGTCGCCGGTCTGTCGCAGGAATCATTTATTTTAAAGTCTTTGTCTGTTAAATACGGGTTCACTTCATTTTTTGAGATTGTGTTTAAAATAAGGTCAAATTAATCATTTTAGTCCAGCTAAATAACTTGCTAATTGTTTTTATTTGTTCATTAACAAATAATCTTCTGCTTCAAATCAAGCAACGCCGCTTGCAGCTTTATTTCTAAAAAAGAACTTGTGTTGCAGGAAGTTAAACATTTTTATGTTGTAGTAATCAAAAGATGATTACATTATAGATTGATGTTCTACTTCAAGCAATCAAATACTAATAGTACACAAAAACATTCCAATCATCAGTTATACATTCATACAAAGACGTATCAAACTAAGGATAATTAGACATTAAATTAAAGATTTCTTGAAAGGGAGTGGAAGGAAGCGAATTTACACAATCCCACCCCTGTTCCACCGTAACCATTTTATTACATGATTTATCAATATCCGCTTCATAACTTTATCAGACAGACTGAAGAATCCTTAAGTATCAATAAATCACATGACAAAGATGAATTACTTATAACATTATGTAAAAAATAACTCTTAGAAATCAACATGGCAAATGCAGATCAGTTATCTTAAATAAATACAGATTATGTTAGTTATAAAAATCATGCATATGATTAAAAAAATTATACTATAGTAGTAGAATAGACATAACACTGTTTCAAAAATCTTCATAGCAAAAATTGATCAAGTATCAAAAGTTAAAAATATGTGCAAATTATGTTTCATTAGGAAATCGTGAATCAATTTTTGAAGCAAGTGAAGTAATATAATTAAAAATCAATCAATTTAATCATCATCAATAAATGATTTAGTATTTTTATTTGTATTTTTTGTTTTTTTGTTTTATAATGAGGTAATGGTGAGAAATAAAATAAAAAAGGGTCCATATTGTGTCGAATGTCCAAGGTTGGTATTCTTTCTGCTGATTCACAGCCAATCTACTGCTTTAACAGAGTTTACAGTTCTCTTTGCTGTTATGTCTTGATTATTAGATTAAAATATCAGTGTTTGATCAAAGTCAAAGTTGTTCATTTTTTGGACCCAAAAAATACACTTTTTTCAATTTTGAATCAAGTCAACAGGAAATGATATTAAATATAGACCTGGACACTGGAATGAAGTGTGACAAAGCATTTTTCTTTGCAAATATTAATCTTAAATCAGTCTGCAGGTTACAATTAGAACAAAAATGTCCCTCAGGAATGGACATGTTCCGCCTCTGTTGTTTGAATATCTTTGACTTGTTTTCTCTCTGATCATCTGTTGATCTTTTGTAACATCCCAGCGCTCTTTAACAATGATTTGACTTTTTTTGTGCCCAAAATCAAAACAACTGTCATTTTCTAGGACATAGGTTCTGCAGGGCGGCAGGAGTTCATTAGAAATTCACCTCCGACTTGTGGGCGGGACTTTTAATATGGTGTAAGACCGCCCCCACTTCCCATCATACATCTGTTCACAGTCGCACCCGCTAGCTTACAGTCCCTCAAATCCCCAAATTAACATTACTGGTGCAACAAAAATGGCGAGGATCAAAACGATCTTATTTAGATGCCACCTCAGTCGAGGAAATCACAGACAAACAGGGATCTAATGGTCTGCAAGTGGATGCATTAGAATGGAGCCTTTGTTGCTTTTACCTCACACTTTTTTCCAACACAATTTGAAAAGAAAAGTCCACAGAAATGCAGCTTTGATCCTAATTTTTTGTATATATGCCATCAATCATAAGCACAATGCTACAAGATCATGTTCAAAACACCAATAGCACAGTTTTTCCCAGGAGTGGGTGTTTGTCTGCAGGCTGTCCACGGATCCGGTCCGCTCCCCGTGGACGATCCAGTTCCGGGTCTTCCTCCCGGGCGCCGTGGCGTGTGACAGTTCAATCCGAGGGGAAGTCCCCCGTCCTGGGTTTCCTAACCGCTCCCGCGGCTGCCTGTCTACATTGTATCAGTTCCCACACGAACGGGCAGCGCGGTGCTCGTCTTTTAACGGTGAAAACGAAGGAATTAACCTGGATGGAAATCTATTCGCTGTGGGATTAAATGCAGGAAGGAGTCGGGAGACAACCGGAAACGTGCTGATCCCGAGATCGCAGCGGTAAAAATGCTGTTTTCGCCGCGGACGGTGTCTCGAAGTGTGATGGCAGAAGTCCAGTGAATCGCTGGCCTCCCCTCCTCTCTTGTGTTGGATGTCTTGAGGGTGCGCTGCCGTTGGTTTCTAGAGCTACACCAATTTAAGGAGGTTTTCTTGTCATTCGGCTCCATTACTTTTATCCCCCCCTATTGATGGAGCGGACACCGCCATGGACAGACAACGGTTTGGAATAGGAACGTTTAAGTCGGTAAGTTGGTTCATTTTCTTCTTTTTGTTATCAGCGCTAAGACTCGTTAGCCGTTTAATGTTAGCCTGGCGTGCAGAGCAGACACAGGCAGGCCAGCTTTTAGTCCGTGTAGCAGCCCAGCGTCAGCGTGCGGCAGCAGGCAGGCTGCTAGCCGCGGCTGTTCCAGGCTCATTGTTTCTCTGTAGCTAGCGTTCCACTCCACGGAGCTATGCTAGCTGCTAGCTTCTCCAACTTCTGCCGAAAATACGCAAAGTTGTCGCGCAAGCTGAGAACCCCGCTACACAAACCTCCATGTTTTACACCAAACCTAGAAGAACACTTCTTCTTTTTTTAAAATTAACTTTCGAAAACACGTGTCTATCTTTGCCAACCCTGTTCTTTTCTGGGGTTTTTGTCAGTGCTATGTTGAACATTAGCAGGAGCAACGGGGGGAATGTTTCCTCTGAAGCTTCAATTTAAACATCGCGGTTCCTCATGAAAGTAGGAAAATAAAACCGTTTTCAGACCAACGTGGCATTCCTCACGTTGTAACTAACATCTAACTTTTTTTAAAGCCCCAAAATGGTGTTTTTTTTTGGCAAGTTGCACAACTAGTAGTAAATGATTCCTTGCCCATTTTGCTGGTTCCTTCTGGAAGCTGGTCAAGTGAACCAATCCACTAAATTACCCTTTTCAGCTGGAAGAAACTCAAACCTGAGCTTGTAGTTTGAGCTACTCTGTTTGGAATGACAGCACCACATTGAAGCAGTCAGCAGCCATGCACTAACTAAGTTAAACTAACTTTTTTCATTAGACTGTACTTACAATAATGGTTAAGCTAGTTTGAGTGGTGACAAAAGGCCGTATCCCATGTTGCCACGTTTATTTCATCAGTTTTTCACATCTTTTGTTCCTCCTGTTCAACAGCTTTGACTGGATTCTTGTTGGTCTTCTTTGTCGTCTTAATAAAAATTTAAAAAAGCAGATAAATGAATTTGTTTAGAGGTTAGGGTCAAGCTCTGTTGTTAGTAAGCTTACACTATTTCTTTCTAAACAATAGTCCAAGTCTTCTTAGTTGCTACTTTCTTTTCCTTGAAGTCCCACTCCGATCATTGATTTGATCTATATTAAAAGTGTTCCCAGTGGTCTTTTAGTTCTGATTTTTCCTTCTTTTTAAGCCAAAATAAAAAAAAAACTGTCATTTTCTAGGGCATAGTTTCTGCAGAGCGCCAGCACTTCTTTAGAAATTCACCTCTCAGATGTGACTGTTGGCGTGGAGCAAGTCAACCCCCTTTTCCCTGTCACCCATCTGTTTACGGTGTTCTCCTGCTAGGTTATATCCCCTCACAACCCCAACCTAACATCACAGGTGCAACAAAAATGGCGAGCAATATTGTAGCTCTCTAGTCGTACAGTTTGCTCAGATAAGAAAAACCAAGACGTTCACGGACGATCTAGTCGTCTACAAGTGGATGCATCTACTTAACAAACACGATCTTTTTTAAACAGCGATTTTTCATCTGCTCCTGATTCACAATGACTTGGATAAAGAAATACTTGAATACATTTTTGAGCTTAATATTTTTTAATGTCTTCCATCGTCAGAAAAACATGTGGGTCTTTTAGCCTCTTTAGCCACAAACACTACTTTGGCATTAGGACAGTTATGCAAAAGTACAGTTATTGCTAGCGCTGCATGATATGCGGAAAACTTGCGATATTGGAGATTAATATTGCGATAACGATATGATTTGCGGTATACAAACAAATAGCAAAATAACCAAAAACAATCATTCCCATTTTGATGCAACAGTTTAAATATTATACTCCAAATGACCCTCGTCGACATAGGTGACAAAAATCTAACATAATAGGCCTCCCTCTGATTAGTCAACAACTTGAAGGCGTCCATCTGACTGGTCAAATGCATTAAGGGATTTATTTGATTCCTTAAATGCTTCTAGCTGCCATAAGATTGCTTTAACACATTTAAGGTTTACGATTTATTGCAATTTTTGCTGTCTTTTGCGATATGCATATTGCGGAGCTGGATATTGCGATAACGATAAATTTGCGTTATATTGTGCAGGCCTAGTTATTGCTGTCACGGACTGAACCATTTGTAAAACAGCTACTCTTTCAAAAATCTATGATGGGAAATGAGCGCTGTAAATATGGGGAATAAGCTCAAAGTAGATAGTTGGTCTGTACTCTGACTATTATACAAAAATACAGTCGCACTACATGACATTTATCATCAAAACCAAAACTACAGAAAGTGTTTTGCATATACGTGTGCTTACAAACTGTCTCTGTTCATATAATATTTTACTTTTCTTTTCAGGTCAACATAATTTGGTTTGCATATGATTATTCTTTGTGTCCCTGTTTGGCCTATAAATACAAGACTTTTCCTATAGATATTGAAAGTTTTTACTTCTGGGAAGTCCTCAACACTTGTTTTTGTTCATGAAGTTGCTGATATACTTGATCATTTTGCTTAGATTGAACCATCATTGTTCTTTAAGTGTTTCTTTTTCTTTTTGGTGTTATTACACAAGGGCCTAGTCAACCTCAAGCTATCAATGTGTGTATGACTCAATGCTATACCTTTGACAGATTGAATTGGTCCATGTCAAACATTAGATCAGACATTGAGAAATGTTGAATTATAAATAAGCCAAGTTGATTGGTTAATTTTGAAGAAAAGAAAAAAAGTCCACAAATGCATTTAAATTTAGCGTAAAAGTAGCTAGCTGAAACAGTTTTTCATTATCTTTAAATGTATACTAAAGCATTTTCAATGATCCTATAATTTAATCCCCCTGATATTTCATCTTTGTACGTCTCCAGAATCTCAAGCCTCATTAGACGAGTCCCGTTAGGTTTGCCGCATCACTATTTCTTGTCTAGGTGGATAACAAAATGTGTAGTGAGAACTAGTATAGAACCAGTAACCCACTAATTGTTCAGTAATATGTATGTTGTTGTGTGTCAATCTATGCATGTATATGAATTTACAGAGAAACATTATAATTAGCTTGCATGATATTAGCTTTTTGCTAATTTCCATCATGCTGATATTTTTTGACCTAATACTTTTTGACCAATATTTCGATATCCATTTGAGAATGTTCAATATTCTTTTTGTAGTTTACAAAAAAATGTGATTCACATTAGATAAAATCACAGTGGTTTAACGATTAATTGACTTAATCAATGAAGCGATTTATATTCCTTCGATCCCACCAGATCGATACGTCTGAGGTAATTTAATTGAATCGACCTATACCTTGTTTTAAAATAAAATGATTTGATTATATCAATATTGGCAAATACCATTTGGACTCAAGCAGGTAGGTTTATTTTATTATACTGTAGAAACAACCAAGTGTCATCACGTTGGACAACACACATGGGATGTCATCAAAAACTGATCCCTCCAACATTCCAGTCCGATGTGTGGAAACACTTTGAATTTAGACGTGACCATACAGCGTGGTAGAACGTTATGAATTTCCCTTTGGATTATTTGAATGTGGAAAAAACAACAGTGTGCTGAATTTTAGGAATCTAAAATTTGAATGGAACATTATTTCTTGTTTACTCGTTTGGACACAATTTACAATTGATTGTCTTGCAAGAAATACAAAAAAAATCTGGAAATTTATCTCTGAGCCACACTGGTTGGATTTTTGGCTAAAGATGTCCTGGATCGATTTTAGGTCAGTGAGTCAGATGCTTCAGAGTCCGAGATGAGTCTGTTAGTCAGTCAGACTTTATTAATTGCGTTCACATAATTTCTTGAACTTGTTGCACGTTAGCCGCGTTGGCGAATTGACAATATCCGTAACTCCCAAACTTGTTTGCAACACGTAAAAAGCCAGACTTGTGCGATTAAACTTAACTTGATTGGGAATACTCAAACTCCAAACCTCTTTACTAACATGTAAAAAAAAATCATTCCCTAACATTAACGGTTTTGGCATATTTACAATAACACCCAACCTGGTTTGGAAATAGTAGAAAAAACAGATTAACACTTTGACAGAGCGCTGTGTACCTCTCAAAATTTCTTCAACATCAGTTAGAACAGTGGTCCCTACCCACCGGGCCGTGGGACACTTGGCACAGGGCCGCAGGAAATTTTGGCACCGGGACGCACAGAAAGAAAAAAGAATTCCTATTTTATTGTGTTTTTTTTTTCTTTTCGAAAAAAAAAACGTTTTATTTTGAAAAGTGACCGGATTCTCTCTATCCGTCACACTTAACGCACATCAAAGTCGCAACACCAAACATCACGTGATACACCTCAAAACCCCCCCCCACCCACCCACCGGTCCGCGGTAAACGTGTCTTGTGTTGTACCGGTATTGTCTATTTTAGTTGTCTATTTTATTTGTAATTCAGCATTTTACTGGATGCCAATCTTCACTAGCAAACCAATCTTAGTTTGGTGCTTTGTAATTGCTCTTGACGCTTTCATCAGTCTCCACAAATGTTGTAGTGATAATATTTTGCATCCCTGATGTTACATGGAGTTTCCCGCCAACAGCAGGCACATGTTCTTTTGATTACCACTTAACAGAACTTACAAAGGTGTATTTATTAGAACTAATAGTAGATGGAATCTTTTGCTCTTCCACTGTGCCTTACCATATAGTCTGCAGTAATCCTGAGGATTTTTCGATGCTCAGAAGTCCACAGAAAACTTTGACCATTAAAGGTCACAATCATTTAAATGTTTGCCCATTCTCCAGTAAATATTGTGCATGCTGATTTAGGCTTAAAAATGAACTGTTTTAATCCAATGAGAAGTGACACAAAAGCTTCGACAGAGTTGTGGTAATTTGTCGTATCTGTAAATAATTCAAGCCTTTTAGTGAGACTGTACAAACACTTGATCTGAATGCATTTTTTACTGGCTTGTGTTTCTTTGTTTTTTTTTTTTTAACCAATTCTGAGAGTGTTTTATTTATATATATATTTCTTACCCTTTTCTTTTCAAGCACTTGTCATACTCAAATCAATACAGAAGATGGTAATATAACAATGACAGACCCAGAGGATTTGGCCCAAAATTGAATTCACATACTGTGGATCAGCGGCTGTAGCTACAAATCTCTTCACATCAAAGCTGCTGCTTTCCTCTTCTTCTCTTTTAGAGAGCCAAATCTGGCTGTTTCACAGAGATAAAGACGACAGTTTTTCCCCCCTCCTTTTCCTTTTCAGTCGACTACCTGTTCAAAAGCAAATACTTTCTATCTGATTACGTCTTGTGCTTGTAATTTGTTCAAATCATTAGGGAGCCTTGTTAACCCACCAGATAGATTGTATGAAATGTGATGGAGCCATCACTTGTGAAATGAAATTGAAGTCTGTGATCATGCGATAAAAGCACTCCAGGAAAGTCCCATTTTGGCGTTCAGCAGTTGATGTCGCTGATAAACAAGTTGTTTGTATCTTAAGTGTGAAAGGGATTAATGCATGTAATAGCCATGGGATTTATACATTCCTATTTATATGTAAACGCACGTTAATTCATTTTAGACAAATGTTATCAATGCCACAACAGATGCTGTTTTTTATTGGTTGTAATTTTGACCAGAGCTTTATCTTTTTTAAATTTGTGCAGCATTTTTTGAAAAAACGTCAACAAATTTGTTGAGGTTGTGCAAGACATTAGATTAAGGGATTATGTTGGTTTTGTGAAATCGATGTTTTGTGGCTCCACACCACCTCTGCACTTAAACCTAGCTGGTTGTTTCAATTCTCTAAAATAATCTCAATAAATCTGTTTGTTTGGCTCCTTTAAATACGTTTAGTTCAACTGTTTTGCTATAAACTGTAACATTTTTAAATGTGTGCAGCACCGAGTCTGTGTGAAGTCCCATTATTCAGCTGTTATCATGAGGCAGGTTGTAGTTGGAAACACACTCTGTTTCCCTAAAAGCTGACATTTATTAGAAGAGATCCTTTCTCTGTGAAGGGGGTTGGGCATGGGTTCACGCTTCAACACCCAACAACTGAGCCTCTTCAGCCCTAGATGTGTTTCAGACCTGACTTCCAGACATGCAAAGCTGGCGTGTTGAGGTAGTCAAATGATGGGGGATTTGTCTTTTAGGCACTTTCTTTCCCAGCCATGCAGTTTGTTTATTTTTTAATTTTGGGTTGGCTGTTTAGTTGTAATGACTTTCTTTAGGACATATCAACTTTAATATGATAATGCAGTGGTTTCTGTGTTAGTTCAGGGAGTATTGGGCAGGCTTACAGACATATATCCGGTCTTTATCCAGTTTTTATTTTGAGTTATCAGATTTATCAGTAATCCAATGTTCTTTATCTGATCTTTGTGGTTATCCGGTAATCAGAAATGTAGATTTCTGTCTGGAAAAACCTGTATTTCTTGACTTTTAGCCATGTTTATCCAATTAATTTGGTAGTTTTATGACAGTTTTATGTCAGCTCCTGTCTAAATGAAACGAAGAAGATGAAAGTCATGTAAATGAAATGTGAGACCCCGGGTAGCGTGGTGTATCCAAGACAACCCCTGCCTTCTCCTCACACAGTGTTAATGGAGAACAGCATCAACGTGTCGTCTTTTTTTACAGCCATATTAGCTCTCACATCAGCTGAGCTAGCACTATGATGGTCGGCACCACAATATTTACCAAGAAGTTTTAAAATTAGCAGGAAACATCTTCATGATTGACTTTGCTTGTCATGGTCAGCGAACAAGCAAATCGAAGGTATAGTAGACTTGTGGGCGTAGCTCAATTTAGTTGGTGAGATTTCAAAAGGATTTAAGTAAAATCTAAAATGAAAAACCCTTGCACCAGCTTCTGTTGTCATGTGAAGGACATCTTTTTGAGGCTGTGACTGCAGAGGTCTTTGTTTAGTTTCTACTGAACTGTAAGAGGAGACCAAAGAAAACGTGTTGATTCAAAAACTCTTCATGTCTTCTATCTCCTGGTTAATCCAATGTATTCTTTTGACATGTGAGACAAGGACCTGGCTCCTTTTGAAAGCCTGGAATCAAAAAACAAAAGAAAAATCAGGGCTACACAAACAATGATCTCACTTGCACTGAAGAATCTCCAGCTCTCAAAGAGAGGGTAAAACATTCAACTTTGTGTAAGACTTCTCAATTTAAGGTTGTCTTTGTATTTTAGTTGTGACTATCAAACACAATGGTAACATTTCCATACTTATCAGAAATAATCGCTGAAGCATTTAAAGTTACGTGCACACCAGGCACGTAAGAACAAGCTGAATGTGGTTTTTGAATACAAATATTGCCCATAGTGTTGGCACTGGACTTTCTCTACCCAATACTACAGTATGTTCTCAAAGTTGGAAGAGGCTTGGTGCGAAATGACGAGGCATTTTCTTTAACAGCTCTATTCAGATAATGAAAGATTTAGTGTCATAGAATTTTGGACAGCACAAACTATTATTATTAATTTCTCCTTCATGGTCAATTTTCAAAAGATTGGGACTTAAATTAATGTAAAGGGACGCCATCCATACATGGCTACCAATCTGAGACCCTGATTGGTCAAAATTCAACCAGTTTAACTTTAAACCTTTTAAGAGCCAGAAAAAAGACTCAAAAAACTCATATAGAGACACGTAAACTCGAGAGTTTTGAAAGCAGAAATCTGAAACACACATATAAAAACGTGTGTATGTATTAAGGCATCAGAGATTTCGTTGCTGACGTCTAAATTATCCTCTTTTGACGTGCCGTAACTTTTCAACCGTTTACACAGTCAATGGGAATCAGCTGATTCTGACATGGAGAAAAGTGGCTCATTACATTGGCTTTGCACTGATATGCAACACATTATCTACGTAAAGTGTTGTGTAACCGTGCAAAGACTCTTTTCTCCCAGACAGAATTGGCTGATATGCGTTGATTGCGTAACCACTTTCCCACTGTTAAGTGTTGCATATCATCGCAAAGCTGCTTCATTCAGAATCCACTGGAATTATGGTAATTGCGTAAACGGATGAAGAGATACAGTAGTTGAAAGACTGTCAACACTAGATCTAAAGTTCAAGCATTAAAGAGTTAATGACCTTAGTTAAAAGGCAAATACTTTCTTGTGTTCCATAGCAGCATGTTTGCCGTCCACTTGAATCTGGAGGTTGGTCAATCCTTGAAAAAATACTTGGACATAATCCATCAAAAGCACAAGTGTTCGCAATTGAATATATTGGAGGAAGCAGCTGAGATTTCTTTAAGTTTAATCTTGTAGATGTCAGAAGTGACTGAGAATTTGCCAGCAAAGGCTGATCAATTTCAGAAAGTAGTGCTTGATGTATTCCTGAATGTGCTGTTGGGTCTCACCACTATCAGATCTTACACTGTTAGATTTTTCATGTTAGGTCGTGCGGTTTGTTATTTCCTGAACTACTAAGTACTTGGAGAAAATTGACGATGCAGCTTGTGAACGTTGCCACGGGCTTTGAAATGTTATTATGTGTCAAGGAAAATGCAACTCTGCACTAGTTCCTACAGCACTGATTGGATTTCTCAATTGTGATTTGGCAATCATGGCCGGAAAAAAAATACACACCCCGATGGTTTGTTGCACAGAGACTGCATTGCCAGAATTTGGTCATATATCTTGGATCTTGGAATGCTAGCCTAGACTCGACTCTCCCACAGCTAAAGGTGCATTTGTCAGTGTTATGAGTAGGCACAGTCTGTAGTCCTTCAGAAGGGTTGCATCATTCTATATAGGTTTAAAATGTTGCTCCTTTTGCTGTTAGAAAAAAGAGACGGACCACAGATTGTCCATTTCATCTCTTCTTTTTAGCTGCAGTGTGATACGTTGTCAGATTTCATTAATGTTTGGCATGCTAATTCTGTCAGTACTGTCTTCATTCATCCACTCATAAGTAGCATGACCTCATTCATCCGTTGTGCTTCACTTCCCCCTGACACTGGTGATCCTTTTACTAAGAGGCACTTTCTGACTAGAGTTGTGAGACTTGCTTGGTTAGCATGGTCAGGTAATGTCAAAAATACCTCACCTCTATTTGTATTCACACTACAGGGGTTGACATAGCCCAGAAATTTGCACTGGCCCACAGGGCCAGTAGTTTTTGAAACTTACTGGCCCTGCCTGAAAGTTACTGGCCCGACACCGCGCATAGCGGGACCCGCCGCTCCGCAGGTGCTTGCAACTTTAGGGGGGTCCGGGGGCATGCCCCCCCGGAAACGTTTAATATGGTGCAATTTGGTGCATTCTGGTGACATCACTTATTTCTACACTTTTCAATGACTGAAAAAAGACCATATCAAACTTAAATCTGCTCTAGTCTGTTTCAGATGTTTTGAAGAGAGCACTGCAGTGTAGTAGGTAACACTAGTTCAGAAGTTTTCATGGTGCTTCTAACGGCAAATATCGCAATAAATCATAAACCTTAAATGTGTTAAAACAATCTAATGGCAGCTTGAACCATTTAACGAATCAAATAAATCCCTTAATGCATTTGACCAATCGGATGGACGCCTTCACATTGTTGACCAATCAGATGGAGCCCTGTTATGTTAGATGTTTGTAACCTATGTCAACGTGGGTCATTTGGAGTATAATTTTTAAACTGGGAATGGTTATTTGGTTATTTTGCTGTTTGTTTATATACCGCAAATTATATCGTTATCGCAATTTTAATCTCTGATATGGCATATCGCGAGTTTTCCTCATATTGTGCAGGTCTAACTGAGATCATTCAGCTAACTAGAAATACTTACTGCTTACAGTGTTGTAAAGAAAAACAAAATTAAGTAGTTTAACATTCTACTGCATTTGAGTCTGAGATTCAGGTATTTGGAGTTGCCTTTGATTCTTTGACATTCAGCTTAAAGCTTAGTGGATACAGTTTCATCTTCAATGCATTCATTAAATATCTTGCTGTCCATACTACTAATTATACCCATTACTCCATCTAACATATTCCTATCTATTCCTGCCATGTCTTCCACATCTCTGACATGCTTCAGTCTCTCTTCAGTGACGGTGTCGGATTTATAATCAAATGTAATAATAACCCACTGGCTTGTGCCTTCGTTGTTGCTGTTTAACATTGTTTTGTATTGAATTGTAACATTCAATAAAGTTTGAAAAAAAAAAGTAGTGAGCGCGTGCCGCGTGGTGCTCGACAATGAAAGCGGAGAGAAGGAGAAGTGATCAAAGGTTTCCCATAGAAACCCTTGAAGTCTGAACACAGGACTAGCAGAAAAACTAAATTATGAAGACGAGGTAAATCTACACGTTTTCGCAAAATTTACTTTATTGAAAAAGGTGAAGAATATATAAACCGTTCGATATTTTAGTGGCCCGAGCGGACAAGTGAAAAGTAAAGTCTTGTGGTCCGCACTGCTCGAAAAACAGGACCGGGCCAGCGGACAAATGGCTATGTCGAGCCCTGCACTAGGAGGTTGGATTTGCATGGGGTTTGTTTTCTCTCATTGTCTGCTTAGTCTGACTCGTGGGAAAACTCACCTTGAACTTTAGTAGGAGCTAAAAAAGGAAAAACTAAAGTAAGATGTAAAAGATGTGTTTTTATGCAACACTGAGCCAACTTGATGGAAAACCTAATGATCTGTTGATAAAAATATGTAAATAAAAGCTTCAATTGAACAATTTCTACAATATTTTTATATTTTCATTCAAGTGTTCAGTTCTTTCCAGCAGAAACAGCTGTTTTCATATTATGTCTGTGTTGAAGGACAAATTAAGTTTCAGACTTCCAGCAATTTAGATAAAATGGAAGTTGAGATTAAAAATTTGTGATAACAAAATAAAAGAAACAGAATTAGAGATAATTGATCAAATTGAGAAATTAGTTTTCCTGGAAATCAAAGAACTTTTTTTTTTCAAATGGTAAAACATTTTTATTTAAACATTAGAAAAACTAATACTTCAGCGTGCCAGTTAAGATGTAACTTTTTAACACAAATATAATTGTCATTTTAATTTGTTTTAGGTTTGTCTTCCTGAATTTTATATTTTTGTAATTTTCTTAGAGCATAATTAAAGGCCGGGATGTAGGGGTTCAAAACTGTTTATTTGACGACCGCTGATTTTTTGTTTACACTGGTGTGGTGGGCGTGTCACTGCAGACAGCGGTGATTCTATGAATGAAGGTCACCTGCTCACTAGCATGAATGAACACCAGTTGGAGCGGCTAAGCTGGGGATATGTGCCCTTTGTTGACCGCTAATGCTAAAACATGCTAAATCTATGATGCAATGTTTTGTTACTTTGTGGCTACTTGTAGATTACCAACTGTTGCTGACAACTTTGTCATCGCTTAAGCAACTCCTTTCATAGCTTTTCATGATAACGCTGCCACCATCATCAATGGTGGACATAATCAATGGCAATAATACCCTGTTTGCTCGCAGCTGAACATGTTTAATGGCCCAGACATGTTGCCGATGCAATGTATAATCGGACAAAGTTTTGTGTTTTTTTTTTTAGGTGTTCAGCAGGATGATATACTTCTTTGGTAGGATCAAATTGTGGCAGTCTGCCACAATTTTCTTTGTGTTTTTTGGTTGAAACTGTGAATGACCCCAAATGGATTTCCATCACTCTCACCCTGTCTTTTTTTTTTTAATGTACTTTTTATCTATAAAAAAATTACTACGATAAACTAAATGCTCCCACATTTTCAGCTCCAATGCAGTGAACACTACAGTTTGAGGGTCACTTTGTTCTCAAATTGCTGTCGGTCTATTTGCCTTTGCCTGCCACTGAAAGGGGAAGGTTACGCTCTCACAGTACATTTATTGCAGTATGAAATGTGTTTGATGGAGGCTTTGAGCTTTATCACCATTTCAACTCAGAAAGTAACAAATGCAGTACTGCCAGCTGTCATCTTCTAATAGTCTTTACAATAAATGAAGTGCGTTATATAATGGGCTTAACCGTGTCTGAGCAGCAGAACTAGTCAAGACAGTCTTTCTGACATGTATAAAACACGATTTAGGATTACAATCCCCAGCACTCCTATGCATTCATATAGTTTAGTAAATCATCAGTGAAAAGTTAGATTTTGCTTTAATCATTAGCCTCAAAATGTTTGATGTTTTTTCTTTGTCTTTTAAGTCTAAATCTGTCTTTTTTTCCTCTTTGAATCTTCCTCCCCCGCTCTCTGCACTGAAATTAAAATTGAAACGGTTATGAAATATTTAGTGGCAGTGAAATAAGGCAAATACAGCATTAATTATATCATTTTCAAGACCCTTAAACTGCATTCTCAGTGGCTTTATTCTGTTGAAGTCGTCTTTTTTGCTGTCAAAATAAAAATAACACCACATAATACTTCTGCACAGTGCACTGTCTTTCAATTATTAAAAACGTTGTAATTTTCTCATCTGAACATATTTTTGTAAAAAGTGAAAGAAAACTCATTTGATTGAAGAAAAAATGGGTTTGTTTTAAAAATACTTAAAATCCTCTGACTGTAGATGGAGTTCTGTTCATCTGTCCTCAAGTTTACAGTTAGAATTGTTTTGTGAGCAATAAAGAATCCCTCTATTTTAGTAATGTTCAAATGCAACGACCACATTTACATAATAGAAGCGCTTTTAGTGTCCTCACATTATTGAACAGCTGTCTTTACTTCCAAAGTGACCTGTTTTTGTCGCAGCTCCCCTGACGGCGCCTTATTAGGTTAGTGTTCAGCCCTGGATGACTCATCTAGGCATACTGTCACTAGTTTTTAGGAAAAATCTGCATCTTACTACAATTTTGTACTGATAAGAATCAAATGGGTTTTTTTAACCAAAAAGTTGATAATCTTTCTTTTAATCTATTCCCCAGTACGTGAGGCTACATCTATTTTGCTTATCAGATGCTAGCTGCAAAGCATATGCTAATGGGACCCCCACATACATACAGCATTATCTGCACTCTGTCCAATGTGAGGTGTGCTTCTCTATCTCTAAATGGTTTATACAGTATTGCAACCAACCAATCAGTTGTTGGAACTGCTTAATAAGGTTATGTTCAATCCTTTGGTTTTTCCCTCAGAATAGCAATTGAAATCTAAAAGAAGGTATAAAACTATCTCTTTTTATGGTCCTTTATGGTCCTTGCTCTGCACTGTTGAGACAAGAGACCACTTGAAACCTGATGCACCAAACAGGGCTGCACGATATGAGGAAAACCTGCCATGTGCAATATCAGTGATCAATATTGCGATGACTATATAACTTGGGATATATGAAAAAAATAGCAAAACAACCAAAAACATCATTTCCATTTCACTGCAACAGAATAAGAGTCAACATAACTTAAATCATAATCCAAATAACCCCTCGTCTACATGAGAGGCGAGCATCAAACAAAAAAAGGGCTCCATCTGATTGGTCAAATGCTTGAATGGATGTATATGATTCGTTAAATACTTCAAGCTGCCATAAGATTGTTTTAGCACATATAAGGTAACCATTTTATTGCCTATTTCACAGCTTGATATTGCGATAACGATACATTTGTGTTTTATTGTGCAGGCCCAGCTGGAAATTACTGGGTACCATACGATGTGATATGTGATACATTGGCTACGTTCACACTGCAGGCTGAAACGACCCAATTCCGAATTTTTTGCCCCTAAGTGGCCCAATTCTGGTCTTTTCATGACAAGTCTGAATGACACAGATCCGATCTTTTCAATTGCGACCCAGGCCCTGTGGGTTTGCCGTCCTGATTCCGAATTGTAGCCGTTCTTTTCAATTGCGCCGCCGTCTGACCGGCCAGGCGACTTGATTCCGAACCGTACGTCATCGACACGCAACAAACGTCATCATTTTTGCGTTGAAGTAGGCGGGAACAAGAACGTAAACATCAACCATGGTGGACGATGCTGCTGAGACCAGTCAGTGGAAGGGAAGGGAGGTCACTGATTGGATTAATATTTGGGGTGATCGCTCTTTTCAGGCCAAACTCCAGGGCTCTTATCCCAACTGGACGGTTTTTGAAAAAAATTCCAGCTAAATGGCAGAGCGTGGTGTTGAACCTTTCCCGCGATGACTTTTTTTTCTTTCTCCCCTTTCCGACCGTGCTCAAGCGCGGGGGACCCAGGCGATCCTCCTCCTCCTCCCTGTTCTGATCCTTAGATTCTCCAGAACAGGTTAATAAAGAGTCCATAGCATTTATTCTGGGGGAAACCTTCTTTTAGTACCGTCATCCTTCCTCCGTAACACACAACATGAATGCGCGCGCGGCCCCAGCACAAACACATTCCTATTCCACTACAGTGGGTACAGACGATCCCGACTCCATTGCCTTCTTAACATGAGAAGATTGTAATTGTGCTGCTCCTTCGTGAAAATAAATTTAATATTACAAAAAGAGCTCCGCTTTTGACAACACTGTTGTTGACATCTATTGTTAACGTTTGCTCCGCAAACAACAAGTGACGTCGTTCACCGTTGAGTATTCTTCTGGCTTCTGCGCATGCGGGTCTCGTTTGGGTCGTGTCACGGTCACACTGGAGATCACAAAAGTTCGGATTTACTTGGAAATGTGAACGGTCTAGCAAATAATTCGGATTTTTTCAAAAAATCCGAATTGAGCATTAAGCCCTGCAGTGTGAACGTAGCCATAGTTCACGATAATGATACTTTCCCGATACAACATGTGATAATTGATATATCTTGTCTCTAACAACTCCCAATATATAAAACTTTAAGAAAGAAGAACATAAATATATCCCAATTTATTTTTTAGTTTGAACACAATGATATAAGCAACTTGTCTTTTTTTGGTGCAATGAAGAACAGACTTTTGTGTAACATTGCTGAAATCAGTAAAACCATGTCTTTGACAATTAATGACACAATTTGAATTTGAATTATCTGTAAAATTCAGTGTAAACAATAGTGAACATGAACAGCAGTGCCATTACTGTAAACAGGATAGAAATTGAATAACTCAAGTAGCTGCTCAGCACATTGGTTTTAACTTTCGTAAAACAAATTCATAGCTATTGCATTATTTAAAAAATAGCTGTAAATCTGATATATACTCCTGTGAACAAATTCTAGTGTCTTTGTAAATAATAAATGACACCATTTAGTGCAAATGTGGTGTAAACAAAAATAAAAATCTCCCAGAAGGAAAAAAAAATCTAGTTGTTGCTAGGAAGTTTAATTTAAGTTATTTAAGACACAAACTGCTTTCAAATTAAAAAGTTTGGGGAACAGTTGCATGTGATGTATGTTTTATACATTCAGATTCTTCTTGAGAAAGAGCAGTTCAGCATGTTCAGGACTGAGTCGGCTTCTCTGGGCACTAATGACATCTCCTGCAGTTGAAAAAAACTGAGCTGCCACACTAGTACCGGGAATACACAAATGCATATGGGCCAGTTAAGAGAGGAGAGGGAACACATGTTATTGAGATTTCCACCACAACAGTGGATCTTCAGTGAGAGGCAGAGAAGGGGCATCTTAATATTATTTGATCTATTTCTCCACAGTGGAGGTCTCTGATGTAGGGGCATAAGAGATCTTCTTGAAGGTTTAACCCAGATGATCAACTAGTGCAGACTTTCTTTTCTTGGTGGTGCTTGTGTCACTGCTTGACTGTGGCTCCTCCTCATCCTCCAAATCCTCCTGTATGTCACCACAAGGCACTGGACCCCCTTTCTTTGAAGCTGCTGCTTTTGACTTCAGTTTGGCATAAGTGCCTTGCACTTCTTCAGGTGATAGAAGCAAACGATATTAAAATCTAGGGTCTAGGGCTGAGGACATGCGTAGGAGTAGAGCTGTGACTGTGTGGGATTTTTGATCACTGCGGTGATGAACCAGCAGGGGGAGCGGTGTCACGGTAAAGGCCCCGCCCCCGGGCAAACACAAAATCCCCCGGCGGCCGAGTCGCAAATGTATACAATTACAACGCAGTATTCTTTATTAACAAATAACAGTAACAACTACCTATCTAACTAATGAACTAACTATATATGTGTTGTAGAATGACTGTGTGTGTGTGTCAGTGCGCTGCGTGTGCGGGAGGAAGGAGAGTACACAAGTGTGTTGGGGGTGCTTGTTGTTTTTTCTGCAGCGGACCGCTCCACGCGAGGCTTCACGTGCTCTCTGGTACAGACATTTTCTCAGAATATTATGTTGCTCAGTAATAAACGAGACTGCAGACACTTTGTCATCTTTCCGGTAGCCATTAGCCTAGCAGAAAAAGTAAATTATCAGCAAAGATGAATGTGTTTAATGTGTTTATTATAGTTCCAATCACGCACCACATGCAGAACTTTAAAAGTTCAAAAAGTGCGGCGATGGGGTCATCAATACCGCGGTGATGAGGTTATCGTCACACCCCTACGTAGGAGATATCTCTTTGAAAGGTCTTGAGTTATTGCTCCCTGAATCTCTAAAACCTGTCCATACTTTGGACTAGAGGGCTGCATTGGGATCGGGTCCCGCCGGGTCCCGTGGGACCCAACCCAAATCTCGCGGGATTGGGCGGTTTGGATTGTGCTGCGGGCGGGCGGCAAAAAATAAACCCCGCGGGATCAGTGCTGCCATGAATATCTCATGAATATATATTAGCGGACTACGTTAGGCTGTGCAGCTGTTGGTTTCTTATGTACTGAAGCTCCTTGAAGGCACCAGGTAGAGACGCCCAATGGGCTCTGTCATCTAACCTGATGTTGGGGGTGCGCCCCGCCCCGCCTCTTACTAAGAGCGCGCTTCAGGCCGTCTGTCTGCGCGCGCACACACGCACACTTTTAACCGAACAGGATTTGTGAAAGTATATTTAATATTTAAGTTGTACATTACACAAGAGGAATGCATCAAAAGATGAGGCTGGAGGAGGTCATGAATCTCTGTAATAATATCAATAAAAATACGTGTTTTTTTCCTGCGGGACGGGGGACGATACAAAATCAATGCATCTCTATTACTGTGCGGGACTAAATTCTCTGAGTTTTGCGGGAGCGGGCGGGAGTGTAACGCATACGTTGCGGGAGCGGGCGGGAGTGTAACGCATACGTTGCGGGAGCGGGCGGGATTGGTCAAAAATTCAGCGGGCGCGGGCGGGAGCGGGATGAAGAAAATAGTCCCGCGCCGGGCTCTACTTTGGACTCAACTGCTTTTAACTTGATGCTCTGGCTTTTTTCCTTGTTTTTCTCCTCCGACATTTTTTTGTTAATGTGCATTCTTCTTTGTCTGCCTGGGATGGCCCCTGAAGTCCCCTGAAGTCATGCAAGTTATTTTATTTTTTCTGTGCGACCCTGTACCAAATGACCCACGCACCGGTACCGGTCCGCGACCCGGGGGTTGGGGACCACTGCACTTGAGCACAGGTGGGCACTGACGGCCACATTCCTGTATGTTTTTCCACATACTCTGCTCTAGCATGTTTTAATTGGCTGGACACGCCTGAACCAGGTGATCAGTCATGATTTAGGCTTGGATATCTGGAAATCATCTATACACACCTGCCCTTGAGGCCTGGAATTGCCCACTCCTGCACTAGAGTTCTTGGAAGCCAGTCTAAGCAATGTAGTTAGGTTTTAATCTACACACTGCAGATGTTGTATGTAACATTACTTTTTTACTTAACTCACTTTAAAAAAAGTGTATAAAAAAACAACTCTTAAAAGGGAACAGTGTAAATTCTGCAGAGCAAATCCCTCAAGTGTCTTGGTTGTAGCATGTGAGAAGATCTGTAGGAGTCGTGGCACATATCACTGTCCTTAGTGGGTCAAAGACTAAAATATTTTATAAAACACCAGCATCATCAGTAAAAAAAAATACAATGAAAAAGCAACTGAATTACTCAAAATAGTCCAACTTGTTATTAAATCCTAAACTTGTATTGATATAAAGAAATTAAGTTTCATTTTAGTACTGACACTGATGATGTAAACTATTGAGAAAGGTTATGTTGAGGCATTGAACCATAAAAGCATTTTTAGTTTATGTACTACAAAAAGATTATTTGTTTGAATTTATTCTATACAGTTTTAACACTACATGCTAAAACTATGCTGTCTGGTTGCATGACTAGAAGAATAAATAAACAGTAGTTTTAGGCTGTTGAGTTTAGATCAAAAATAGAAAATTTAGCACAAGATACCTAAGCTATAATAAAACACAAACAAATGCTCTTTTTGTGTTATTTCAGTGTTGTGTTTTTACTTACAAAAAGTCTAAATAATATTTACTCATGTAAAGCAAATACTGATAGTGTTTTGGCTTGCAGTGAAAGAAAATGGGAACTCATCCTTCAAGTTTGGCATTAACAACTACCATTTTGCTCTGTAACCACAAATGGCCCGGCTTCAACTTTCTGTGAGAAATGGTTGCCATCTTTGGGAATTGGCCCACTTATGTATCAGTGTTTTTAAAATAACATAGCTGCTCAAAAAATGTAAGAACGCAGTTAAATATATATATATTGGCACAGTAAAAAGACAACTTGAAGTGCATAGGAATTTAGGTGCTCTATTGCCTTCTACTGCATTGGTCAGTTGACTTGCATCTTCGCCTGTTGTTGACTGCCTGGTTTACTGCTTGAAATGAATCTGTAGATATGTTTTGTTTTTTGTTTTGATCAGGTGCTCAACAAAATAAGCAGATAAAATTTATTTTTCAGTATCTTTATACTCTTTACATCAGTTGGTGATGGAAAAATATCCTTGTCCTATTCAAGAGAAATTATTAAAGTGATTTAACATCCCCGAGTGGAATACCAAACTCAACAAACTCAAATATTTCCAGTAAAAATGTCAAATTGTCCATGAAATGATGGAGTCATCAAATATTTTGTGACTTACTTCATTAGCTGATGTAACCAATCTCAACTGACAAAGTTCAGATTTAATGAGGCTTCAGAATGTCATCTGCATTCCTTTTTGATTCACACAGTAACCTGACAATGTGATGGAACAGAATGTCTTCATTGCTTCATTGCTATGGAAAATCAAAAGGGAACTAAATCAATATAAAGGAATAAAAAACCCAAACTGGCCCAAAAAAAGCTACAATTCAGAGGAAATGGTTTGTTAGTGCTTTGACAAGAATCTGCTGTGTGGCTGCAGGGAGAATAGTTTTGTATTTCTGCTGTTAGTGCCTCTGCCATTACACTTGTTAACCTCAAGAAAAGCATTCTTAGTGACGTCTGTCTAAACGGCTGGAGGTTCAGTTTTGTGGCTTTAACATAAATGGTTAAGATTTTTCCAGCAAAACCTAAAAAACAGTCTCTTTGTAAATACATGCTTCAAGCTCAGCCTTTTTTCCATTTTTCTCTTAAAATATGTATTTTAGTTTAAAAGTTAAGACATCATCCATTCAATGTGCAGTTATCTTGTTAAAAAGATATTTGCCTTATCTGAAAACTCTATTGCAGATTTTGTTTAAAATGTATCATAAATTGACAGCCTTACTTGAAAACGTACAGCACATCAATTTAGTAGCCCTATCACTGCTGTCATGCTGTTAAATTCTCTGCTGAACTATAAATCAGTTTCCATACTGTAGGCATCTTCAACAGAAGCAGGGAAAGAATTCACCGGAGAGGCATAAATCTAGCCGGCATTATTGAAACTCAAGTCAAATATTGAGTCTCTCAAATGTGTGAATATATTAGACTTAATAGGGTAGTGATAAAGAGAAGCTTGTGTGTCATTGGTTTGCATTTAGGTTGCCTAGTTGCTTTTATAATTCCCTATAATTTGACTCTAAAAAATTAGCATGAAAAATAGGATCTAAGTGTCTTGAGGCACCCGGTCAGATTTGACTGACATAAATGAAATAGATTAATGGTTCAGAAGAAAAGCAAACCAGACTGCCTTTTAGAATTGTAGATAAAGGATTCAAAGAGAAGCGTTAGATTTTTGTTTTTTTTGTTCCAGCCTTTTAGCTATCTAGGTCATAGCCATCTTCATGCATTGGGAGTGGTTGTAGATATCCCTGTAATGGATGAATCAGAGGCCATAGTGACGGAAACTGAAAACTGTAAACAAGTCTTTCAGATGTCTGAACAAGGTGGGTGGATATACAAAGTAACAGTTGGTGTTGCTATGAGTGTTTCAGAGGGATCTGTAACTATTTAGCAGCTAAAGCTTATGGAAGCAGAGCTCCAGCTGTTTCATGTGTCAGACTTGGAGTGAAGACAGTAAAGCAAAGGTGTGACACAAATTAGCCGTTATAAAGTGTTGCATGAATTACAGGTTATTCTCAGGGTGTGACACTTTAGGCCTGAAAGTGACGACAGACATTTAAAAGTTCTGAGTAGATGAAGTGTAAAAAGACATTCTTTTGACATTTCTAACCACCTTTTTTTCAATGCATTTTGTTTCTATCGTTGACTGTGTTGACAGCAATTATTGACACCCATGTTTATATAAAACGGTGGTTGGCCTCAGGGGATTGTTTGTATTACTGTTGGTTCAAATATGCCGTAAATGATCTGACTTTGTGTCTATCAGGAAAATATGTGTGTTTGTAGGTTTTGTAGATGTCAAACCATTTATACAGTGGTGGACAAAATTGTTGTTACCCCTCAGTTAAAGAAAGGAAGTCCACAATGCTCACTGAAATGACTTGAAACGTTCAAAAGTAAGAATAAATTAAAATTTATTGAAAACTAAATAATCAAAATCAGCCATTGCTTTTGAGTTGTTGATTAACAGAATTATTTAAAAAAACAAACTAATGAAATAGGTAAACATAACTTAATATTTTGTTGCACAACCTTCTGAGGCAATCACTGCAATGAAACTGTTTCTGTATTTGTCAATGAGCCTTCTGCACCTGTCCACAGCTATTTTGGCCCACTTTTCATGAGCAAACTGCTCCAGTTGTCTCAGGTTTGATGGGTGTCTTCTCCAAATGGCAGGTTTCAGCTCCTTCCACAGATGTTCAATGGGATTCAGATCTGGGCTCATAGAAGGCCACTTCAGAATAGTCCAACGCTTTTGTCCTAGTCATTCTTGGGGGTTTCTGGCTGTGTGTTTTGGATCGTTGTCCTGTTGGAAGACCCATGACGTGCGACTGAGACCAAGCTTTCTGACACTAGGCAGCACATTTCTATCCAGAATACCTTGATAATCTTGAGATTTCATTTTACTTTGCACCACTTCAAGACACCCTGTGCCAGATGCAGCAAAGCAGCCCCAAAACAGAACTGAGCCTCCTCCATGTTTCACAGTGGGGACGGTGTTCTTTTCATTGTATGCTTCATTTTTGAGTCTACCCACATAGAGCTGATGTGCCTTACCAAAAAGCTCCAGTTTTGTCTCACCTGTCCAAAGGACATTTTACCAGAAGCTTTGTGGCTTGTCAACATGCATTTTTGCAAATTCCAGTCTAGCTTTTTTATGATTTCCTTTCAACAGTGGTGTCCTCCTTGGTCGTCTCCCATGAAGTCCACTCTAGCTCAAACAGCGACGAATGGTGGGATCTGATACTGATGTACCTTGAGCTAGGAGTTCACTTTTAATGTCTTTGGAGGTTGTTCTGGGTCTCTTTGGATACAGTTCCAACTATCCGTCTCCTCAATTTGTCATCAATTTTCCTCTTCCGGCCACGTCCAGGGAGGTTGGCTACTGTCCTGTGGGTCTTAAACTTCTGAATAATATGTGCCACTGTGGTCACAGGAACTTAAAGCTGCTTAGAGATGGTTTTATAGCCTTTACCTTTACCATGTTTGTCTATAATTTTGTTTCGAATATCCTGGGACAATTCTCTCCTTGGCTTTCTGTTGTCCACGTTTTTCACCAAACAGCAACGTGTATACAAACGTGTATATTCTGCATAATGTTAAACAAACCCTGGTCAGGCTACTAGATGAGGCACTCGCAGACAAACATGAGTTCAAGCGAGCTCTTCTACCTGCTAACCAAACTGGACAAAAGAAGAAAGAAAAGAGAAAATGAAATGGTGCAGGAAAAAACGAGTCAGGTTGAAAATGTTTTAAACTACCATGCAAGGTATTGTCTAATTTTCTAGTTTTTGGTAATAATAGCATGTGTGTTGAACAAGTTGTACCATGTAGTAACTAGTATGACTGAAAGAAATGGTAGCATTTGGGGGGGGGGGGGGGGATTTCTTAAATACCCATTGTGACTTTTTGTAAACGTCCACAGTCTCTTGATTAACTTTTTTGGTCTTTTAATATTTCTGATGGAAAACAACAAAAAAATTGTAGTGAGGCTTCAGTTTGATCAGGTTTAACTTTGACATTTGCTGCGTTGTCGGAATGAATAATGTGGTCAGTATGAGCTTCGTCCTGAGTACTGTTGGGTTTTAAAATGGACGCTCGGGCCTCTCAGGAACCAGTCATTGTGGTATTGATTCTGGAAAACGTTCATGTCAATGATGATGCCAGTTGATGCTGGTTGATTAGTCCTCTGTTATGCAGCTGCTGGGAGAGAGTCAAGCGCCAATCAACGTTTTGGCAGCAAAACAGGTGTTCTTGATGCACACAATACTGATGTATATTTTGCTCATTCATGGCCCACTGTCTTAATCACTTTAACCTATGTTGGAGCTTTAGCTGTGTATTTCTGGAATATTTGTTGCTTTATTACAAGTTTCTGCTGTGAACAAAACAAAACAAAAAACATGGCTTTGACTAGTTTCTCATTTTGAAATATTTATAAAAGTTCAGTGTAGACACCATTAGCCTGACTGAATGACTTGTGTGTGTGTGTGTGTGTGTGTGTGTGTATGTGTGTGTGTGTGTGTGTGTGCTGATGGGTATTTCAGGTTTTAGCAGGAATTTGTTGGAAGCAAGTCTGGCTTGCTGCCTGTGCAGGAATGGATACAATAAGAGTCCACAGAGGACCCTAGTGAAAAATTCTGTCTTTATCTTTGCCTGCTGGATGCTTGCAAATGCACTGCAGTCATTCTCAAGAGACCGACTGCTTCTTTGCAGCCTGCCTCATTTTTTCACAACTCTGCAGTCCTATATTTGTAATTAGTTGTAAAGGCGACGTGGCAGCCGTATTTTACCCAACACCATACACAGACCTTTTCAAAATATTGGCTGTGTATGAAAAATAAACATCATGAAATATTGAATAAAGGGGAAACTATTTTCCATGAAATGTTGAAAGGATGCATGTTTGCTCTACAGAACAGTATTTATGAATATCATCAAAACTACTATGAACATTAAAGCCTAAAAACTTAGATTTTTAAATGTGTAAATGAAGTATTGGCTTTGTTCAACAACAATGTTCTTTTAGTTTACACATACTCAAATAATAGTTGATGGGTTAGTGTATAGGGTATAGATTGGAATGTCTAACTTCACAAGACAGTTTCATAGAAAGTTACAACTCCAACCTTTATTAAAAATGTCCCCCCTTTATCATTTTAAACACACATTTTTTTTAAATCATAGAATGTATTATGAAATTAAATGATATTCAATGCAAGTTTCAGCATCAGGATAAGTGGGCTGTGACACAGTGAAATCATCAGACCATCCTTGTTCAACAATATTCGCAAATAAGTGATAAAGAGTAACTTTTTACTAATGTATATAGTTACAAAGAGCTATGGGAGTTTGTGTTTTTCTTCTAGATGGTTTTCTCGTTCTGGGGGGTCTGACATCTACAGTACCCCACAGTTCCCCAGAAACTGATAGCTGCAGAAAATGTTGCTGGACAGGTTCTGATTTAGTTCTTAAATGCTTGGATTCCAGTGTAGCGCAGTATAGTTGTTGAAAAGAAGGCAGTTTTGAAAAGATGATAGAACTGCTCACTTTTACACTTTGACTGGTTCTTTTTAAGCTACATCCACACCACCCTCTGCAATATATGTTCCAGTGACAACTTTCAATGGCAAGTCTATGTAAATACACGTACATGTGTCAAGGTACCTACACACCGGCCCGGCCGTGTGTTGCTCATTCAAGCAGTGTACATGGTTTCATGAATGCGCATTCAGCCGTGGAGGTTCACACATAGGACAAACAGGAGGCGACAGTGAGCTGCTTCTTCTTCTGTCTTTTTACATTTACTGTTTACTAGTGCTAGGGCTTGATGTGAAATGTTGAAGTGGTGCCAATCCTGCAAATCTTGTTCCTGGCTTTTTCTTTCCCAGCTGTTTTCCGGTATATGATAGACTTGATGTCCTACAACTCCAGACGGGCAGAAAAGCCACAATCATTAATTTCTCCTTCGTGATCATTTTGACAACGGTTGGTACTTCAGAGTTAGGAAAACGGTGCTACCCGTTCGTCACTACCAAATCAGAGCCCCTAATCGGTCACAGTTCAGCGTTTTCACGATTTAGCAACCAAGAATCACGATCAATGAAGGCCCATTCTGTACGCAGAGCCCACAAACTGACTTAAAAACATGCATAGCGACTAGTGAACATGGACGTTTCTGGACGTCGAAGCCTGAAATTCAGGTTGGCGTGCGTTTACATAGACTTTTCATTGAAAGTGACATTTTAAACATGAGTCGACAAGGCCATTGTGTTGGTACCATAAGGTTTCCACGTTCAAAACTCATGCGTTTGTGCATCGCACACAAGTTTCTCCGGCCATTTTTGGGTTCTATGTACAAAACGTGCCCATTGAGAGTTAAATCTGGTTGAATATTGACCAATCAGGGACCAGTCAGGGACTTTGTTGACGTTATTTCTTTCTTTTTTGGAGTCTGTTTAGAGAGGCCTCTTTTTACATATTTTTTGACAAAACCTAAAGGAATTTTTAGTTCTTTTCTAGAAGGGTCTCTACTTGAAGATGAAGTTAATTTTATTTTAATAGTCGGGTCCAGTTTTATACAAAAAACCTAGATGATCAAAATAAGCAGTTATAAAAACAGCACCAGCCTTAGATCTAAAAGCTCTAAGCCTTTTTATAAATAAAAGCTTGAAAAGCCCAAATATCTCCACCCCAATCGATGTTTCTGCAGGCCCTGCACCAATGTGTATTGAAACGGGGGACCTCAGATTATTGACTGGCTAGAGCTGAGGTAATTAGAAGTTTTCTGAGAATGGTACTCGCTGGCTTTTGTAATTCAGAAATCAGGATGGAGTGGAATGGCTCAGCATGTTAATGGAGCTGCTCTGGTTTCTGCTGGAGGCCTCTTTTGAGCAGAGGGAAAAATCAATCTGGCACCTTATCAGGGTTTTAAGATTGCTGCTTGTGAACACTGGCCAGTGTGTGAGTGTTTTTTGTCATTTTTTTCATCCGCTGCCTCGGAAGCTGCCCTCATTTGGATTTGTTTTTGTTTTCTTTCTCTTAGATGAACAGCAGTCTTTTGTTTACTCCTTAGTAATGTTGGCTGATTATCTTTGCTGTACATTATTGAAAGACTTTTTAAGGAATTGATTTGGACAGATTGTAATAAATGCTGATGGATTATCAAAGTGTCGTGTTGGGATGTTCTTACTATATGACAATAAATGCTTTTTCCATTTTTGTTTATGAAATTCACAGAATTGGAATATATATATATATATATATATATATAAGGCCTGCACAATATACCGCAAATTTATCGTTATCGCAACATTAAGCTGTGCAATATGCATACAGCAAAAGACGGCGATAATCGCAATAAATGGTTACCTTAAATGTGCTAAAACAATTATGGCAGCTTGAAATATTGGAATAAAATGACAAATGAATCCTTTATGCATTTAACCAATCGGGTAGAACCTGGCTTACGCTTGTTGATCAGATGAGCCTTTATGTTTGATGTTTGCCTCCTACGCTGGATTTAGGTCATTTATATAATTTTTAGACTGTTGCAAAGTTGAAATGGAAAGCGATGTTTTGGTTGTTGCTATTTGTTTATATACCATAATTATATCGTTATCGCATTATTAATCACCAATTTCGCATATCGCGTAGTTTTCTCATAACTCATATTGGGTAAGTCTTACATATATATATATATATAATATATATATATATATATTATATATATATATATATATATATATATATATATATATATATATATTATTACCTTTTTTAATGCATGAATATTCAGACTTTTGTAAGCAATTGGTGATTAACTGAAAATATTTCACATACTTATCTATCATACCTATTTCATATACCTATCTGCCTATCTAGGTATGTGAAATTTGTTCTCCGCATTTGACCCAATTCTGGGGGAGCGGTGAGCTGCAGATACAGCCGCGCTTGTGAACCATTTGGTGGTTTAACCCCCAATTCCAACCCCTTAGTGCAGGGCTGTCAAACTCATTTTCCCTGAGTGCCACATCAGCATAGTGGTTGTCCTCAAAGGGCCAGATATAACTTATACGTGTAACTAAATGTAATGAAAAAAAATGTAACTACTCCTTAAGGTTAAATACCTCATTATTTCTTTACTATAACTTTTTAAAGTGACAATTACAATTGCATAGAAAACATATGTTTGCTTGTTACTTTAGGATAAATCCTTTTAAATGTGATTCTGTCAGGTTAGGTTATATAGACAATGTTTACGGGCTAATGTATAGTTCCCCAATCTGATATTTCAAGTCAGATTCCCCCTTGATATGAATAAATACACAACAATTTTTATTTTTTATTTTAAGAAATTAAAAACTTTTCTGCTCTTGCGGGTCACATAAAATGACATGGAGGGCCCCCGGCCTTGAGTTTGACACATGTGCCTTAGTGTCAAGCATGGAGGCATTGGGTCCCATTTTTAGAGTCTTTGGTATGATTCCGCCTGGATTTGAACTCCCGAACTTTCAGTTTCAAGGCAGACACTCTTCCACAAGCCCACTGAGCTGGCGACGAAAACAGAGTAACGTTAATACACGGCAACTCATTAATGTTGTACACATTGCTCGCACACTGTTTTCCTGACAATCTATGTCATAAACAGTTATCAGTATACCGTCATAGCTGTCGTGTCCTCAGTAACCGCCTTGCAGCAAGCCTCCTTCATACCAAAGCAGCAACTAAAGTATTGTTCAAATCAGAAATGTTCGGTAGAGGGCAGTCGAATACAGACCAAAAGTAAGGTTCAGGACTGAATCTGGACCAAATTGAGCGGACTTGATCCGGATCAACGAACCATTCCAGTCTGAATACACCCCAAGATATTTTGTTGGTGATTGCTGGGAACTTTTACTTCCAGTTGTTGCCAGACCATATCAAAAATGTACAGGCTGACTCGCATGCTTCTGATTTTCATCAAGTGGATGGGAAGGGTTCATTCTCTGCTAGTAATTAGTTCTAGAGCTCAACCCATTTATAAAGAGGTTACCATGGAGCTCTCCATATGGGACCTGCAGAAACGAATGCTCTTTGCTCATCATGTCACCATATTGATGCTACAAACCAGGTTGATCCTGATTAACATATAATTATCTATACATTTGAATTGATTGATAATCTTATCACATAATAATACATAGGAATTGCACTTAAATAAATTAGGTCAAATTTATCTTTGTACAAGTTTATTAAAGGGAACCCAACAGACTGGAATTTATTTTGCCCGTTATAGTAATTAACATTATTATTAAAAATCCTCATGAAATCTTAACAGACAGTTGCCAAATAATAGACTTTTAAATATAGCCAGTTTGAGATTCCTTACAAATGCAGTGAAGAAGTACAAGACAAGCAACACAATTTCTAACAAAGTTCTTTTTCCAATTTAGAAATTGTATTTGTTTATGTTGTGTCATTATTGTATGTGTGTATTTGTTGTAAAATTCAGCTTAAAATGTCCCAGCTTCCTGTGAATCTTTTGAAACTAGACTTTTCTTTCTGTTAATACACGTTTAAAAAACTCTTCTTGCTGGACTGTTTTTGTATAATAAAAAAAACAATTGGAAATGATCTGTTGATCACTTTAAGCTAATAAACTCTTTATACCGTTTTCTTATTACACTTTTTTCTTGGAAGAAACTCACAGAAAAGCAGTTGCAGATCTTCTCTTCTCACATATAAAATTACAACTGTTTTAGTTAAATGTTTTCATCTTATCTTAAATCTGTTTTCTAAATATCAGTTCAAACTCCAAAGAATTTTGGCCAAGATATTTGTGCAGTGAGACCCTTTATACCAGGGGTCGGCAACCTTTTTTACTCAAAGAGCCATTTGGGACCACCCCTAATGAAAAAAAAGCACCCGGAGCCACAACCCGTTTTGACATCATTATATATATTATGCATGTTTATATTATATCAAGGGTGCTCATTACATCGATCGTGATCGACCGGTCGGTCTTCAAGAGCATGAGTGTTGAAATGCCATGAAAAATGAACAAACTAATATAAAATTACAGGGAGCCACAACAGAAGGATGAAAGAGCCACATGTGGCTCCGGAGCCGTGGGTTGCCGACTCCTGCTTTATACCAACAAATGGTTATTTTAAGGTAACCTATAATCCTTTCACGGATCTTAAGTTAAAACTTGATTATAACAAATGTATGTTTCTTTTAACAATTTCTTGACTTTTTGTAGTTGTTGTTTTTGATGTAGCATTTTTGTTTTGTTTTTCACTGATTTAAAATGAACACTTGGAAAAGAATACCCCAATTAGGATAAGGACTAAATAAGTGGTCAGACCTCCATCAGATTTTGTACTAAAGAGAACTGACATGAATCATTGTTCATTGAAAAAGGAAAATCACATAGGTCAATCAGTACAGAGAATTGCAAAACTTGTAATCTACTTCTTGAATAAATTTCATACCTGAAGAAAACAGTTGGACTAAAATGTATGAAAATAACAGAGAAAAATATGGACAGGAAGTCAGGAACTATGTTTGTGACTTGACTGTTTAAAAAAATGGTCAAAAGATGATTGAAAGCCAACAAAATTCACAATCACCACTTAAACAGAAAAACACTTGGGAGCTAAAAACGAGCAATCAAAAACTAAGTAAAACGATTATCAGTGATTATAATACATAGGCTTAGGGAAAGTTATTGATGAAACTTACTCTTGATTTTGTTGTATTCTTATGATAAACTGCCAGGGGAAAAAAAACACCATTTTTCATTTGTAGTCACTGATATTGTAAAGCTGCATGTCTTTGCATGAGAGGTGAGAGTCATCACATTATAACCTACTGGTACTACTTTTTATTTTTAAGAACTTGATGGGATGTTTGTAGGACATATTTATGATAATGATTGCTGTTATAGACTAACTAACCTTTGTATCTATAGTATTGTTTTTTCACAACACATTTAGTTGCATTTGCTTTTTATTTTTAACTGTATAATTGAATGAAAAATTAAATGAAATAATAAATACTGTAGCAATTTCCCAATATTTGTGCTAGTTTTTCTATATGTGTAAATTATGTGTTTATTAGAAGCATTTGTCTCTAAATACATGGTTATTTAAGCACTTGTATTGTCACTTAAAATTAATTACGTGTTGAAACTAAAGATGGATCTCATTTGATAAAATTCAGTGCCGCATGACATGAAATTGATTTACAGTCACAACCACATAGTTCCTGGCAAAAGGTCAGCATAAAACTGGATCTGTGCAAAAGCAGCAACCTCTCTCGGGAGGTGCACAGCCTCCTTGTCCATCTGAATGCGGCATTCTGGGAAATGTCTTCTGTCAGGCTTTTTGAAAGGGGTCTTGCACTGCAATTTTAGCTAAAAGCCGTAAAGTGGGTATAGAGCGGACACAGTTACAGCCTTGGCTTTGTGAAATAGACATCACCACTGTCTACTAGTGAAAGCTGCTTCTTTCTTGCCCCCTCCTAACCTACACTACCTGCTGTTCTTTTGGGAAGCAATCTGGGAAAAATAAGCATGTTTCATTTTAATATAGGAGTTTATAAGTATTTATTCCGTATATTTTTGAGTGAGACATGAACCGATCTTTGCGCAATGTCAAAAAATCGAATTTGAGTTTTGAAATAATCCTAGCTTTAACTGGGAATTGTGCCAATGTAGTGTTTCTTTGATTAAAAAGAAAACGGGTACAAGCCAGGGTTTGTTTCTTTATAGGCTAGTTCATTTGAGGGAAATGAACTGAAACGCAGTGAAACGAGGACAAAGCTGCACATGTTGCCAGACACTCTGGAGACTCAGAATGCATTAGGATTTGGTCTTACAAACTCCAATTAAAAGAGCTGTTTTTGGTGTGGGATTACATTTATTTTTGAAAAGTGAGTGTTTGCAGTAAAGTTGATGTTCCCACAAAACAGTTGTCTTAGTGCTGTGAGCTTTAGTTTGATTTTGTTGCAGTCAGTTAAGTACCAGTTGACTCGTCAAATTTGATCTCAATCAAATTGTTCTATTGTTATTTACCAGAAGATTAGAAAATGTGTCATAGCATAAATGTTACAGACAAAACTACTTTTCCTTCCATTATCATTGAATTGTTGTGTTGAGCTGTAGGACAGGCTAAAAAGCTAGTTCAATTTAAATTATGCTTTAAGATATAGTACTGAGGAAGAATGTATTGCAAAAAGTATCAATTTGTGTATATAATGTCTTAGATTGTCTATCCACTAGAAAAGGAGATTACATTAATGCAAAACAGAAACTCCACACCAATCATTCAAAGTCTAAATCCTGAATAAAAAAATGTACGAATAGTTGACCGGATCTTAATAACCCAATTTTTTATACTAGATCTGTTGACTCGCTAAGAATCAATACGATTCAGGCCTGTTTGCTGTCATATTGATCCTACCTTTCACTGCAGAGCTTTTTGTATTCAGGTTACTTACCATTAATGTTGCTGAGAGGGTAGACGAGGACTTTAGATTCAAGCGATCATTTTTATTTACAAATGTTTGCGGATGCTTGGACAAAACAAAAATGTTCTTCAGTCCTTTAAAGCCGTCTTTGCTGGGGTCTTCCTGCTGAAACCAGAAAGACTGTAATTGTTCTTTTATTAGTATGCATCTGTCATAGGGATTGGGAACATAATCAATATTGTAAAATATATATTGCACTTCTACGTGCTGCACAAATATTGATATGCTGGTGCCTGATAATGTGTGTGTGTGGGGGGGAAGGGTCACAAAAATTGTTAAAGGAAAGGAAAGGGAAACCAGCAATAAGATTTAAATAAATCCTTGCTCCAAGATTGTTAGATGCCGAAGTCACTTTTAGAGACAAAATCTGGACATTTTTCTGAATTGTAAGTGTTTGACTTCTAACAATAATCAAGTAGACATTAATTATAAACCAGTTTCTGTTTAGTAACTCTTGTTACAGGCCATGAAATGCAATAAGGACCATATGGTTTTGAAATGCCCTTCAGTTTCCAGTTAATGTACTATACCCAGATAAGTCAAATATATCTAGCATCTGCTTGGTTTATTGATATAATAACTTGTGTAAATTATCATCTTTGTATTCAACAACCTGGTTTGCTCTCAGGACGCACAGTAGGTCAGGTTTAGAGCCCTAATGTCAATGCAGTATGGCTATTGTGCTGTTGAATTAATAAGTCACAACTTCAAAAACCATGTGTGATGCCCGTTTATTCTTATTTATCAACAGCAACACTGTTGGCAGTGCCTTCTAAAAAGAGAGCCTGTCATCCAGAACAGTGGGGCCACCTTGGCTGTCAAAGGAGGATTTGGGCTACATTTCCCATGGTTGCCATGACAACTGTGGGAAGTGATTATTTAAAGAAAGAGTTTCAGAGTACCACTGTCCGACCAGTGGGCATTAAATACTGGTTGATGCAGTTATCATGACAGAAGTACATGCCAGCAACCAGAAAATGTGTTTTTTTTCCTCCCCCTTTTGTGATTTCCACAGTAAAAGCAATGTTTATGTTGGGTGATGGATGCTGTTGTTCCCTGTCTGAATTATTGAAGTAATTCTTTTTTTCTCATTTTGTTCCTTCCAGGGCAAAATGTGGTTAAATGGGACAGGAACGAGTGGACCGTGAAAATTCTTTAACCCTTGCCCTTGAGTCCCAACCATCTGAGAGGGTGTCGGACCTCACTGAGGCAATCCTGGGCCGTTGGCACTAAAATGTCCCTAAGTGGTGGCACTGCAGGCGGGAAAGGTGTGGACTCTAATGCGGTGGACACTTACGACAGCGGGGATGAGTGGGATATCGGTGTTGGAAATCTGATTATTGACCTTGACGCTGACTTAGAAAAGGATAAACTTGAGATGTCTGGCACCAAGGACGGCATGGCAGCACCACCCAGTGCAGTGGCAGCACTGCCCGACAACATAAGGTTTGTTAGTCCAGTGTCCGGCTCCCAAGGCAAAGAAAGCAAATCAAAATACAAGCGCAGTAAGAACTCTAAAGACAATAGTAGCAAAGCGTCGGCTGGAGATGTCGGCAAAAAGGAAGCTACAGGGCGGACTCAAGGGGAGCCAACGGGTGCAGCAGCAACTACAGGTGCTGCCAGCAACAATTCCACCTCTGGAAAGAACATGGAAAAAGGGGGCAAAGCCTCTAGAGGTGTTCTCAGTGGTAAAAAAGATAAAGAGAGTGCAAGTGGGAAAAGTAAGAAAGACAAAACTGACGGCACCCCAGTTGTTGCAATTGGGGTCACGGAGAAGGACGTGTCTCAGGCCCAAGTTGCTTTGGGAAATAGCCGTAATTCATCGTTCGAGAACACACAATCAACGGACTTGGCCGATGCCAATCAAATGGGAAATATTGCACTTGAATCTGTTGGGATAGTACCAGCATTGACCACAAAAACCGAAGCGGAGGAGGTGGAAAATGGGAGTAGTGAATGCAAAGCGTTGAAGAAGGTCAAGAACGAGAAGGTAACTGTTTTTATATTTTATGCTCACATCATGACAAGGATTTTTTTTTAATTGTCTTTCTTTCAGTTTGTTTTGGCACATGTCCAAGTAACATTATTTTTAATGTCTTATGTATTATTTGAAAAGAAACAAAAATCATAGCCGATTTAACCAATCAGTAGTTTACTTTCATTCCATGTTGTGGTACAAACAAACAGTGTTGGCATAAAGAAAACTCATTTTGATTACTTGTGTTGTTTTCCAGAAGTCTTTGCTATACATGTTTTTGAAAGTGTTGGCTTTCACCATTTTCAACGTAACACAACCAGTCCCTTTCTAGTTGTGACAGTCTGTTGCTTAGACCAGGCATTGAGATACACTCTATTCTCCAAAGCAATATGTCATGTGTTGCATAAAGAAGACATACTGCTGTTATGTCTTTTATTACCATACAGCAAATAAGGGCACCCGTGACAAATATGATGTTAAGACCAGCTCCAGAAAATGCTTCACGCTGGGTAGGTGTGTTTTTCCTCTTAGAATATATTCATACAAAAGAGAGCTCTGTCGCTTTTGTGTTTTATACAGTACGTATTCCATGCTGCATATTAATAATTCACTTGAAAGACACTCCATTGTCACACAAACTGTGACATTGTGACACAACACAATAAATTGTGTCACAACAGCAGACGTGGCTAAATAATGACATTGCCAGCTGCAGACTGAATTCACTGTAAAGACGTTAATGTCATGCTCTACTTTTCCTACTCGAAGAATTTAAACTCTTAAGACTGCCAGGGTATCTGCTCACCCACACTTATCTTGTTCGCTTGGAGTTGATCTATTGCTGTGTCTTATTGTACGCCTCATGGCGGCCTTTTCATGCTCAAGCAGTATAAAAGACATCCAAGCAGGGAGGTGCTGAGGCCTGTTTTTGTCTGTCATCGTGTTCCATTCTTAATCCCACAAGCCCAGCAATGGCTGGCGGAGCAGCGTGTGGGGGAGGGAGCTGGTGCACAGCACGCCTTCATGGTTTTTCCTGCTGCTCTGAAAGTGCGGTGGGGGAAGGGCGACGAGGAAGCCTGTTTGATTCCTGAAATCCCGGACGCCCAGTCATGAACACAAATTGCAAAGCTTCCCCTGGCCGCCTGCTATGAAAGGAATTTCACCGAAACTCTTTGTAATCAAAATGAATTTACAAGGAAAAGGCAGAATGGATCGCTTGACAGCCAGCTGGAAATCAATTGGAGATTTAACTGCTAGCTGGTAAAACAATTTCTGGAAAACATCTTCTGATGGGTTAGTTTGTAACTGGGACAGTGTTTATTAGGAGCAGTTTTTTAACTGCTAAGGTTAAAAGCTGTTTTTAGAAATCTCCAGTGAGTATGTCTGTTTTAAAACAAGAGATTGAAATTATACCACAAGAGAAGAAAATAAATCAAGAAGAGTGTAGTCAAACAATAAAGAATGATTTATGCACATTTAATCATAAATCTTATTGTAAATTTTAATTGTAATTACTCAAACCATTTTTAATTAAAAAGCAGTCTAACAACCCATTTATTTTGTTTCTAATGTAAAAAAGGAATTTTTTTTTCCTGAAAGTACTCCATCGTTTTCAGTTCCTCCAGAAAGAAATAAAAGGGAGGAAAATAGAAGGTAAACATGTGCAGACTAGGGCAGTGAGATTGATTGTTCAGGGATTGCCACATTTCTTGAAATTTCTTTGGTTCATTTGTATTGAACACATTTTTTGCCTGGAAAATGTTACCAATACTATATCATACCATTACCAATAACAATAGTGTGAGTTTTACCCTTCTATTTTATTCAAAAAATGTAAAGCATTGTTGTGTCACATATTAACCTTAAAGCTACGTTCACACTACCTTCTGCAATGCCCGTTCAAGTGGCCACCTCCAAGCAGAAGTTAATGTAAACACTACCACGTTAAAAACTCATCTGTTCATGCGTAGCTACACATTTTTCTTTTCGGCTTCTCATACAAAACACGTGGCCATTTAACACATGTCGCAAGTCAAACCAGTTCAACCTTTGACCAATCAGTCTTGGATTTGGTAGTGATGTAGGAATGGCATCTTTTTTAATTCACGGAAGTGCCAACCGTTTTAAAAATTGATCATGGAAGCAAAAATACTAATTAAAGATTTGTGCCTGGACAGAATTATGACACCAAGTATTTTATAAATTAAAATAGAGCAGTGAAAGAAAAAGTCTGCGAGATTTTCTGCACTTCGACATTTTGCAACAAGCCACCTCCATGTGTATGTGGAGGATATGTGCAAGTATTCAGTAGAAGAAACCCCTCCCTGCTTGTCCATTGTTAACCCCATATGCTAGATTCAGAGACCAAGAGAGCTTGCTCTATAAAAGATTTGACTTTTAAACAAATATACTTGGATAATATAAAAGAGATTTGGTCACATGAATAATCCGAACCCTAAAAAATAATCTTACATGGCAATCAAAACAGACACATGTTGTGTTAAGTAGCTTAAGCCAAATACTTCTTGAAATTGAACAAGCTTTAACAAGTTTAGCTGGAGCTCTCACATGATGGGAAAGTACAGCGCTCTATGTTGAAAAACGTCAGACATTGTTACCACTATGTAAACGCCATGGTCAGCTAGTAATGTCCCTTCTATCTTTACAGGCTTTTTTTTAACAGTTTTTTATTACAGTGTGCTGCCTTTTAAGTCAAATATCAAAACCTGATCACATAGATTTAATGCTATGTAGCTCTCACCCTTGGAAAATGTTCTTAACTGCAGTACGAAAAGGTTAACAGAATGCAAGTGGTTTAGAGGATATTCCACTCCCATTTAGGAAAGAGACCGGGTGCACTGTTGCTTTTATTTGTTGAACAAAGATTGTCTAAAAGTGAATCAGCCATATATCAGTACTAGCAAGAAGGTCTCTTCTCTAGGACTTGGTTCAAATCCACTGTCATACCAGACTCTAAAAACTGTGGGCTTTTCTTTTGGTAAATTAGGAAATATGAAGCAGTCTTCAGTTGTGTTGTAACAACCTTTAATTTTTTAATGTCTCTTTAACTTAAATGAAAAAGCAACATTTGTAAAAGGGCATCGACTCATATGAAATCGGTTGAAACTAATCTTAGTGAGGTCATTTATCTCCCACTCTTAAAGTAAAAAAAAAAATCATTTTGCCAGAAAACCGCTGGACGTAACCTTTACCCTGTGGATTGTTTACTTAACTTGCGTCTGTTAAAACAATGACCTACTGGAAAGTGTTGCGCCTTCAGCGAGCATATACACCTGTGGTTTTCTAGATTTGTTTTTTTAACTAATTTCGGTAATATGGGTGGACTTTGTGCATTACGTAAATTCTATTTTATCTAGAAGTGACCGGCCTCTGTGTTTGTTTTTTAGATGGTTCTAAATTCTAAATTGGAAGTTTGGCTTGCTTTTGTACATCTGTTCAGACATGATTTAATATAAAAAAATACAAATACAATGACAAAAATCCAATATCGTTCATGCCTAGTCCGTAAATCTATCATTTTAAACCATTAATATTTTTACTTATTGTTTAAGGTGATAAAATGTACTTGTCAATTTTTCTTTTAATTTTTTTTAGATACCACAATTATTTACACTTAAATTATTTAGGTTTTTTTCCTTCTTTTTGGGGAATTAAAGGGTTTGTATGACAAAATTAGGCTTAATAAGTCAACAGAAACTTAAAAGCCTAAAAAATTGCACATGTTCATAGCTGTAAAAACGAGTTCAAATTAAATCTGAATCTGAAAAATCATCTAAAAATGGTAGCTGTATGATGCAAATAAAAATATGTAAAATACATTTGCAGCTTGTAATTTTTTATTGAGAAGAACATAGATTTTCTTAAAACCCTTAAACTATTTACAACTTAGCCTATACACCTCATTCATAAGAATCATAAAACATGCGTTTTAAGGTACATGCATTTCAGACATACTATACAGCTAACAGGTTCTACAAACTAAGTTGTAACTTACATGCAGTGTTAGAAAACACTGGTTGATGAATGATTTCAAAGATAAATCAGACAAAAGATTACAGCTGTTGAAAGTCTGAAATTGTTTTTTTTTTGCTTGCTAATGCATGTTTCAGCAAGCTTGGTAATGGTAGATTTTAACATACCCACATGGTCAGCTTCAACAGCGATATCTGTTAGACTGTTAACCTTAATAAGCTTTGTTTTATTAAATTTGCATCATATAACTTGATTTTATTCTGTTCCTTAATGCAAAGACTGTTTTTGATCTATTTGTTCAAATTAGCTTTGACTAAACTAGTACTGAAGTTTTACCAAAATCGGTATCATGCACTGATGTAAAAAAGCATGTACAATAGAGTATAACAGCTTGTCCTGAAGTCCTTTTATTTTATTGTATTTTTTCTATAAACATTATTCATAAGTTTAAGGGATAAAGAAGGGACTCGCACAGTTATGTCTACAACAGTAGAATTAACTCAAGTGTTGAACTATCTTAAACAACTAAAGTAAAGGTTGCCAAAAAAACACTAATATGACTTGGTTGTTCCAAGTATTACCATGACCTTAGAAACCCTGTAGATCTTTGAATTTGGTTCATGGCTAATTTAGTTCTAAAGGATTAACAACCAAGTAAAAATGTCCAAGCAGCGTCTACTGCAGCACGTTGCTAACGACAAATCTTGTGGTTAGCAAGATGTGTTTCTTTGTTAAGAACTCCTACTATAACTAACTACACCACGCCAAAAGTCAAACCTGTTTGTGACCATTTCTGGAACCTTTAAAGCCCTAATCACTGTGTAGTCATTCCATTTCACACCTTTTTCGTGTCCTGTCTTCCCAACCCTTCTGCTCAGGTGTCACAGCAATCTCAGGTATTTCATTTTACAACACCAGCGAAAAGCAGGCATCATTATCTTCAAAGACCCCCCCCCCCCCCTTTTTTAAGTAAAGTTCATCCTAATATTGTGTTCAAAAGAATATAAGGGTCAGGGGATGTGAAGAGATGTCTTTTTCTTTCGTTTTATTCTTTTCCTTTTTAAAAGTTCCGTTAATGTGCTCGTACAATAAACGTACAAAACAGTTGTTTGTTTTTATCATTTTTTTATAGAGTTATCTTCAGTCTGTCATGTCAAGTATCGACCCTCAGGAAGTGTTTGGCTGCTACAGGAAGAACAGGCTGGTTGATGCTTGTCTACCATTATCTCATTCAATATCGACTATGTAGAATATAAATTTTTTTACAGACAAAAGCTCTCTTAAATCCGAAGAATAGTTTTCAAAATACATTTGTAATATAATCAAATATTGTTTGTTCGGATTTAAAATAAGTGAAGGTCTGTCTCCATATGACACTTTACTTTGGCAAATCAACCCAACACATGAATTACCTTCAGTGTTCATCTTATTTTACCCTCTAAAGGCTTCTCAAAGCAGATAGAAAACGAAATTAAGAGATGCTGTAAGTACAACAAAGCAGACATGTCTTAGTGTTAAAACAAATGTTTGTTTCAGTTGCATGGAATTGTATGCTTCCAAAGCTGTTTTTAAACCATTTGCTAATTTGTTTAACTTTTTTTCCCCTCAAAACATGCTTGTTTGACAGAGTTCAAGGCTTGAGAAATAGTTCTTAAGTACGATAAAGAAGGTTAAGGGTTCATTGACTTTAGTTTCTCAAATGTTACTAATTTCTGCATGGCTAACGATTAAAGCTAGCAGTTCTCTTATTTTGCACACTTCATATTCATTTTAGAGCCTCTAAATTCATGTCAAAATTGCTCCTAATTTATTTTTATGCTTTTTATTATTTTTTTACTACAAAACTGAACAGGATTTTTTGGGTGGTTGGGTTCTATAAAGCTTCACTCTGTTTAACCTCTTCATTTTGGTAATTATCATATTGATCAATTTCTTTCTGCCCAAAACTTTAGGAGATCAATAGTTTATTCTTTGTGTTCACTACAGTTTTGTTTTCTACCTGGAGACTTCAATAGACTGAGGATCTGGAATGTTTTTGTATTCGTGCTTGTGTAGATCAGTTTGTGTCGTAACACATTCTGTGGCACTTTTTATGAGCTTAAGCTATCAAAAAGGGCAAGACTCACTCTAAAGAGGCTTTGGGATAATTGGAACCTGATTTCTTTCATGTAGATTAGATGACAGATCTAGTTCAAGGTCAAACTCCTAACAAGTGTTTCTAGATGGTCAGAGTATGTTGATGTTTACAGATCCAGTCCTAAACCTATTGACTTGCAAAGACGCCGTGGTGCAACTTTGGGGATGTTAAACATCCTTAATGTTGAGGTGTTCAACTCTGTTGTAAAGTCAAAGTGTCTGCATATGGAAGTGTTGAAGCAACTGCAACTGTTTGTGTTATTGACATGTTGTTGACCAATATAGAGGTGCAAGTATTCTTTCATTGGAGGTGGTAATCTTCAGAAATGTTTGTATTAGTTGTTGTCTTTGTTTTAGACGATTTGCAACAGGCCACCCTCATTACCGTCACTCTAATCAGGCAAGCAAAGCATTATGAAAGCAATCATGCAAAGGTTCTCTGCAGGAAGGCAAAACACGACTAGACTAACTGTCTTCCAACACAATAGTACTCTATTAAAAGAGTCTATTTACACAGCCGGGGCTTTTTTTTATTTTATTTTATTTTTTGCAGCCCTGTGTGAACTACACCACTGCGTAGCATTGAAACATCTTCTGACCTCTGTGTTGTTTTGTTGAGGTAAGAGATGGAAGTGAAATGGAGCACTGTGAGAATGCAGCAGTTTATACAGCAAAACACAGCACTTTTCTCAATGGGGCAGCTGTCAGTCAGCTGACTCTGCTGTCCTCCCTAGCAGTGTGACATTACAGGGCTAATGTCAGGCTTTGATCGGGGTGAATCACTAAATAGGAGCAGTGGCGGTTTAACAAGCACGCCTTATTTGTTCTTCAATATAGCGCAACTGCTGTGTGAAAACAGCTTTCCTCTAAGCTTTTCAAGGTTGAGTGTTGTGCTGTGTGCGCCTCCGCTTACCAGGAGGGGAGTCGTGTGGGGGGAAGGGAGCTCACAGGCTCCTACGACTAATTCAGCTCATGAAAGACTTAAGCAGCAAGAGCAGCTGTCTTCCATTGTGTGCCTGTGCATTTCCAGCGTGCCTCATTTGGCCTCTGAATGTGTGAGAGCTGTGGAGACGACTGAGGAAAGAGGAAGGTAACCGTTCAGAGTTTGGTGAAGGTTCAGTTTTGTCTCTCTGCTGAAGTTTGCGGTGGGTGTGCGGTTGGAGCGTGGTCTAATAATAAACCATGAACCTACTCGGGTCTGACTGATAAAAAAGCCTCTGCCTTGAAGAGCAGCAACGGAGAGGGCATGTAAGGGGTAAAACGGGGGGGAGGGGATGAGGTTAAGAACTGCCTGGGATTAGAAGAGGTGAGGGGTGGGGGGCAGTGTTATGAATGGATAGAGTCTTTAACCCCCCCGACACACTGAATAGATTGTCACAGGCTGCTACGGCTGGATGTGGAATGAGTGGAGTTGGCCGAGAGCTCCTGGATTCCTGAATCCTTGAGGCATGTGGTCTGATTAGCAGAACAAAACCCACACAGTGGGGAGGAGCAGACGTGCCACCCCCCAACTGGAATTTTCTCTCGGCTAGAAAGGAGGCTGCTCAAACTTTGTACTGACTTGCTACGGTTGCAGACCATGTTTGGGGATTTTTCACTTGATTTTCAAAGCTTTGTCTCCGAACAAGCTCTATTGTTTCTGCAAAGTGAAATGGTTTCCCCCCTCTTTCTTTGTTAATAGCTCTTTGGCCTATTACACTAAATGTTATTTAATGCATTTGAAAGTATATTTTAATTCTGAAATCCTAGATTGTCCTAAAAACTTTGCCTGTAAATGATTTCTATATATATTGTTATGTGAAACAGTCTAAAATCTGTTGGGGTACAGTGGTAATTACTCATTGCTTGCCATCTTTCTTAGAGACTCATTCCAATAAGAATTGTGTTTTGGTGTTTTTAACATGTTCTTGTAGAATATTTCTCATAACAGAGGACATATATTAAAAATTAAAAATGGCCTTTCATGCTGAACACAAAAATATACAGTTTACAAAAACTTTTAGGTGGGAGGAGGAAACTATTACGGCAAGCCGCAAGCTTGTTGTAATAGTGCCGTAAAAAGTAGATGGTTAGATCCATGTACGTCTTTGTTTTCCTTGTCTGAGTTGGAATCTGGATCAAAACTGGACAGCTGGATAGCTCCAAAATTGCTTGCAATTTTTGTTGCATCGGTAATGTTAGGTATAGGTTGTTTGGGGCTGTTGGCTAGCGAGAGAGCATTTAAACTGAGGGATGATGGGAAATGGGAGCAAGCTTACTACGGCCCAAAAGTCCCATCCACAACTTAGAGGCTGGTTTCTAATGAATTACTCTGCAGAAACTATGTCCTGGGAATTTTGACTTTGGCTAAAAATGGTATATTAATAATTAAAAAACCAATGGGAATGCTTAATAGATCTAAAGGGGTGTCAGGGTGCAGAAAAAAACAAAGTTATGTATTTTTAAAGACGGTATTAACAGATTTTTGTTATTACATTTTTTGTCTTCCCTATAGATGTGTATTAAGGCAAGTGCATTCTTCTGTCACACTATTATCATAAAAACAAATTTTCACTTACCTTTTGAGTTTGGAAAAAGTGCCGTTTCCACACAATACTCATGCTATATCTGCGACAACAAAAAGCTGAAGCCACAGCTGTTTTCTTTTAGCTTTGAGACGTTTCAGTGGTGCATCAGCATGAACCAAAACCAGACCAGTATTAAGGAATAAACTGTGAAACAGTAGCCTATCATCAAGAGAGGTGTAAATAGCAAAATTCACAAAGCCCTCCTTGTGCCCCTGTAGCTGTTTTTTTTTTTTTTTAACACAGTGGTTCAGTTATATTGGCAGAAAAACAGACATGCTTGTAAATCCACTCCTGTCCCTTTATGGCTATTCACACAGATCAAAGAGACATTGCAGCTTTAAAGCTGTGCACTTCCACGCTGGAAGTCTGGATCACACAATCACTCCACCCCTAGTTGTGATAAATGCCACTTTTAGCTAGTTTGGCACATTGGTTAGTTTGGACTCTGTTACTATGTGGTGCAACAGAAGGAAGAAACTGTTTCACGGTTACGCAACAATGCAACTCATACAACCGGACGGAACATCAAAGAGACCGTTGAGGGGACACAACAAACATATGGTGTGAACAGGACTTTTGAAATGTTGTCAATTCTTGGTGCTATGAATTCATATAGAAAAGCACGTCAAATTTGTTAAATGTCTTTGTTTTGGAACTTTGGTTTTTATTTTTGCTTAAAAAGTAATGAGATGCAGCAATGTACCTGTACAGCACTCATGTATTCATTGAACAGAAGTGATGAAAGACCGTGATATAAAGCGAGCGCCCTCCTGATTGCTGTCTCTCTAAACTGAAAGGTCCATTTTCAAGAGCTGAACTTTAAGTAGGTACATCTCTAATCTTATCATTTTCTTTGGAACTGAACATATCCTGTTTAATTTGTGGATACTTCAATTTTCAGGAAGAATTGATCATTGTAGAGATCCCCTGATTTCTTTCAAGTGTGCGTTACAGGCTTGTGGATGTGAGAATGTATGCACGCTTTCAAGCTCGAAGGAATACAGATCTGAGATGAAAGGATTTTCTTTCCCATTCTAATCCACACAGACAGCTCGACCCTTGTGATTATTCCCGCCTCTTCTCTACACTTATCTCTTTGAATAGTGGGCCTGTCTAATTCACTCTTAAAAGCCTTTCAAAAGGGGATTATAGAGCTGATAGAAATTAAAGGGGGAACACATTTATCCTTGGGGACCAATGTCAAACATTTACAAACTGATTGTTGGCCTGACAATATAGAACCTAATTCAGTTTACACACAGCAGTGGTTTATAAATCCTAAATTATTGATAGTCTTCAGTATATTTGGATGTAAATATGTACTTTTAAGGATATTTCCATAAAACACATCTTCTGTAAACTCCCCTGGACAAGTTGACATAAAGGAATGAAAACGATTTTTTTCACTACATTTCTTAATAACATGCACTACATTTTTTTAAAGCTGACGGTAAATAAAAAGCTCGTGTTCTAATTAGTTGAAAATCAAAGGTTAACTTGGAGCCTTCAAACTGCAAGTGAGATGTCTGGAAAAACTGTTTTCATAGATGCCTTACACTCCTGACATTCTTCAAACTGCATACCGCAGCTGCTTCAAGATAATTGTTTTGACTGTAGAAAGTGTTATTGGGCAACAACTTTGGCACTGAGTCTTGAACACAGATCACAATCAGTAGGCATCAGTTTTCTGTATGAAATGTGGTCACAGCACTGGCCAAAAATATCTCCAGTTTTTAATCTATTTAGTTTCCCTCGGTTTGTACGTACTTATGTAATATTAGATAAAATTATACGTTGACAAAGAGGACACTGTCACTACCGTACACACGCACCCAGCTAAAAACGGCCTTGTATAACACTGCTTACTAAAACCAAAAGTGCTGCTATGTTTAGCCATGTTGTTTACCGTTTCAAGTCTCTCCTTCAAAATAGTTTCTCATTGCATATTTTGTAGAACTGGGTATCATTCAGAAATGTTCAAAGACTGATTCCATTTTAACGACCCCCTAAATTTGGAGCCAGTACCTGAACTCTACCTTTTTGACTTATTTTAACAAGTTTATAAAACAATTACCTCAGAAAGTGTTCCTCACAGGCTTATCTCTTTAGCCAAAAATACAAAGGAACAAAATGTTGTCAATAAAATACATTAGGGTTTTAATAAAGTTTAAGCTGCGCTAAATAATTTGGAATATTACAAACTTGTTATTGCTAAATTACACCTGAATAAAGCGCCCTGCGTTTACTAAACCAGTGACACTGACAGAATGATTTACTTGGGTATCAAATAGAGCTTGGCGATGTTGCCAAAAATTAAAATCTTAGATTTTTTTCATTCCAAATTGATTTTCTATTTAATCTGAACCCCAGAGACCAAATCTAATTTCTGGCTAGTAGATTAAAAAAATTAACCAACCAAATTATCATTTTGCAAAGAAAAACTATAGGTATTATTTTTAAAAGATAACATTACGTTAAATGCAAACTGAGAGGATTCACAGCATAATGAAAACATCAGATAAAAATAACTGTTTTTTTTCTAAGGAACGTCTGTATAGGTTTCTAATTAATCTTTGCTCTCTGCTTTTGAAATGTTTGTTTTTTTTAATCATAAACGAGTTGTTTCTGGGGTTTTCTGCTGAAAAATGCCCCCATGAGAAGAGGGGTTTCCGTCAGTCACCTGTAGTCTGAACCAACCGTTCAGGGAAGCAGATTGACAGAAAAAGCACTTTATTCCTAATTCTGCCTCCAGTTCATTAAATCATAACAAACAACCTAAAAACATGATCATGTTTTGGATTCTTGACATTGGCAGTAAAGATGCAGCGCTCTCACAAGAGGGAGCTTTTATGTTACAAAGGTACTACTAACAAGGTTTCATACAAAGTGCCTGTTATTATATTTATAAAATACAGTTTTTTATAAATGTTCATTGAATTCATTTTGTTACATTTATTTGCCCCGTCTTAAAGTCCACTCCGTGGAAATATTGTCTGATTTTAAACCAATCCGTGATCACATGTAGGCGACACACCGAACAGCCAGTTAGCATAGCATTTAGCATTGTAGCATCAGCATCTAACAACACTGCTGTCTCCAAATCAACACTTTTTGTTAAACTTTCTGTTGCTGCTGTAAGTCTAAGTTTATCCAACAGTTCTTTCTGAATCATGTTAAAAATCATCACACTTTTTTTTTTATCAGCCTTAACTGAAAGCTAAACGAAGGCAACTAGTAAAGGTTATTGAGGGTGGGGGCGGTTCTGGCGGTGCGTGCGCTGGTGTTTTTCTTTATCAGCCATGCAGAAGTAGCTCTTCTTTGCACTCTGCTGTTTTCACATCTGCGCCTTGCAACAGGTCGGCGGCCTGACTTTACTCGGAACAACGGAAACGCAACAGAGCCGAGAGCTGGGAAATAATGTCTCGATTTTCCCAAAAATAAATTGTCTAAAATAACAAATTAAAATTAATCGATTAATTGCACAGCCCTAGTATCAAGTTTATTTATTTTTTATTCTTTATAGTGTTGCGATAAAACAGTCAGTGCTTAAAAAATGTCTACCTTGATACCCAGCCCTAAAATGTAGTTACTGTGGTGTTACTAGGTACTCTTGGTGAATTTGGCTGTAAGCCTGTAGAAAGTCCCTGGCGCAGTTCCTGTGTCCCCCATCCCACACGCGGCAGAGGATCAGCATCCACCACAGAACTTGTCAGCTGCTGTTGGTGCAGGAGGTGTTCTCCACCTCATATCCTGGCTGAGAGTCCACTCTAAAACACACAGGGTCAAGGTGACTTTTGGATGATCCCAGTTTGAGCAGGATGTATTGTAAGGATTGAGTGTTTTTTTAAAGTAACTTTTGTTTATATTACGGCAGAGAATCGATGAAATTGATTTAAATGAGAGCATTTAAATATTTTAATCCTTCAGCAACCAGGATAGGTGTGTTATTCATATGACCTTTTGAATCCTACATCCAATCCACAGCCTGCAAAAAGAATTATGTATAAAGAAGTAAATGTTCTCTACCTGCTGAGGTAGTCACATTGACTGAAGTGCTGCTCTTTCCAAATCTAATGACATGTAACTGCTTGACTTTGGCCTGAAATAATGAGTCCATGTTGACATGAGGTTTAAATTTATGTAGCTGGCAGAGGTGCCCTGGCTAGTGCCAGACTTGTCCAATGAAGAAGTGAGAGCACTAAAATAAAAATGTAAAAAGGAGCTGTGATTTAGCTGATGTCAGCTGTGCAGCCAGTGAAACCAGCTCTAAATTGTAGAAAAGTCAGCCAAACACAAACCTTCATCTTGGGAGCTATTTATTGTCAGATGAGTTATTACAGATGGAGCATAATAGGTCCAGTTGTGTTTAGATGGGAAGCTCCGAAATGTACATGGGGGGTGAACCAAACGGTGACTAAATAGGTAATTTGATATTTGTAGTGGTAGGGCTGCACGATATGAGGAAAACCCGCGATATGCAATACTGGTGATTAATATTGCGATAACGATATAATTTGCGGTATATATACAAATATCAAAACAACCAAAAACACAATTTCCATTTCACTGCAACAGTTTAAAAATTATACTCCAAATGACCCTTGTCGACATAGGTGACAAACATGAAACATAAAAGGGCTCATCTGATTGATCAACAACGTAAACGGGTCCTTCCGATTGGTTAAATGCATAAAGGGATTTATTTAATTTGTTCAATATTTCAAGCTGCCATGAGTTTGTTTTAGCACATTTAAGGTAACCATTTATTGCGATTTTCGCCATCTTTTGCGGTATGTATATTGCACAGTTTGATGTTGCGATAACGATAAATTTGCGGTATATTGTGCAGGCCTATGTAGTGGTATTTAAAGCTTCATCTTCTTCTTCTTCAAAAAAGTAGTCCTTAAAGCGCCACCACTACAATATATAAATTTGCACCTGATGTCCTATGATATGTTTTCTGTCCAAGTTTATCAAATGAAAACCTTAAATGCGACAACAGGTAAATGTAGGTTTTCCTTTATGTGTGCTTCTCTTTAAAGGCTGACTGTTCCAGTGACTTTTATAGTCTCAGGTGTATGCAGGGTTGATTTTTCTATTCAGTTTCCTTTCTTTAAATAAGAGTACCACATGCATCAAAGTCACCCCTGCCACTGCAGAGTCCTCTTATGAATGCTGATTTGCTCACTAGAGACTCCACTGGTGTCCTTGAGTACAGAACCATTGCATTATCCTCAGTGGGACAACGTCTCCTGTCAAAATCTTCATATTGCCATGTTCTTTCTTGTTTTAGAAATGTATCACCTTTTTAAAAAATAAATCTTAATTGGGTTTTGGACAAAAGTCAACAAATAAACAAAGTAGCTATAACTACAATGAAAATAATGTATAAGTCTAGGTGGATTTTACCCGGTGCAAGAACCACATGTGTTGTTTTTCATACTCAAACTTATTTTAACTGAAAAGTACAATTACTTGAATAAAAAGTGTCCAAAAGTTTTGCCTGTCCAGGATCCTCTTTGCAATATGCTGTTTTGCGTTAATTGACCTGTTCTGGAATAGGTCATTATTTTATTCCATCTCTGTGATGCCTCCAGAAGCAGGGCTATAATGCTTGTTTATGACATAGCTAGGAATGTTACTGACTAGGTCTGCACAATAAATTTATCGTTATCGCAATATCAAGGCAAACATGGTGATAAATGGTTACCTTAAATGTGCTAAAACAATCTTATGGCAGCTTGAAGCATTTAACAAATCAGATAAATCCCTTAATGCATTCGACCAATCGGATAGACAGTTTCAAATTGTTTACCAATCACATGGAACCCATTTATGTTAGATGCTTATGTCCCATGTAGACTAGTGTCACTTAGAGTATAATGTAAGATATGTTGACTCTTATTTTAATTAAACTGTTGCAGTGAAATGGAAATTATGTTGTTGGTTGTTTTGATATTTATTCATGTATCGCAAGTTATATTGTCAGTGCAATATTATCGTCATCGCAATATTGATCATTATTATCGCAAATCGTGAGTTTTCCTCCTATCGTGCAGCCTTAATACTGATAGTTATTATTATCCTTTCATACTGGAGCTGTGGCCTGCGACGGGAAATGACACAAACTCTGATGAACGACCTCAACTGTTCATGCAATTAACCGATTTCCAAAAGATTCTGAAGCTAAGAAAAGCAGCTTTGCCCTGGTAGAAAATCGTTATAACTAATTAGTTTACATTAATAATATTAACTGTTGAAGAGTTGAAGTAAATTCAAAGAACATCAACACCGGAGCTAAAGCCCGATGTTAAAGTGTTAACCTGGTTTTCTAAATCCTTTTATTTTTGTTAGTGTAAACAACTGCTAGAGTTTTTGATCCGACACAAGCCATAACTGAAACCGTCAATTTAAGTTATCAGGCATTGCAGCACCTATGTCACTATCACCCTTCCACACAATTTATCACTGCACTTGGAAAGTTATTCAGATCATCACAATCTGGACAACACAACTTTTCCTGCCGAGACCAATAGAAAGAAATTACCATCAAAATGTAGAATATGTAAAACTTCTGTCATTATTGCTGGAAAAGGAGCACTGGCATTCTGCTGCACATGTTTTGACCACAAAGGGCCTCGCTGGTTAAACTCTGGTTTTGTTCTGCTCTGGTGTCATTTAATGTGAACATGCACACAAGCACCACAATCATCCTCTGTGGAGGAGGCTGTGTGAGTGTACATCAGGACAGTTGAGGAAAGATGGAGCTTAGTTGTGCCTTTATTATCTGCATAATGACTGTGTGAAAGGTGGTTATTGACTAAAGACTACTGGCTAGATGAAATGCAGTTTTGTGTTTTTCGAAGTTGTACGCGCAGTTAGTGCTTTTTTATGCAGTATACAATAATTATAGCACTGTTCATACGAAGGAGGAGGAAAGTGTTTTTAGTAAATTGAAGAAATATACTGTATATCACTACAAATCCAGTTACCAAGCCATGTGTCTTTCTTTAAATAGAATAATATGGTGTTGAATTCATGTGACTTTTTTACCTAGCAACCACTATTTAATGTTGCTGACAGAACATGTGGGCTCAACAGCAGTATCATGTTGAAAATTCAGTTTTTATATGGGGCTGGGTAACAGAGCCAATAAAAACTGGTTATATTTTTAGCTGGCTTGTCAGTATCGATATGTATTAGTTCTGTATTAGTTAATTAAAAAGAGATTTTTAAATGTCACACCTTGGAGGTGTGACATTTCAATCACTTGAATTGGTCTTGAATTAAAAAGTTAGGCTAAAAATGAGTAATGAACAACCCTTGAAAATAGAAATACCTTTTATAGTTATTTTCTCCCCAGGCTAAATGAACAAAAATGTACAGATATTAAATGAAAAATGTATCTAGATCAAATGTTAGTCTCAACCCTGTCTTTTGTGATTATTAGTACAAATATAGATATGATGGACCAATGCCTTGCCAATAATACTCTGCTTCTTATGTTTAGTAAACTTCATGGGTATGTTTTGTGGTTTATGTAGGAGTTCTTAGCTAACAATATGGCTGTTTTATTGTGATATTTATTTGATTGTGTTTTTACGTGTTCCTGCAAAAACAGTACTTAACTGTATCTCACAGGTTAGTTTGCCAGTGTACTGCTACTTTCCTACTTTGAGGGTCTTTCTATCTTGAGGCATAACACTTGCACTTCCTCCTTGAAGCTAAAGTCAAAAGTCAGTAGAGCCAAGTCAGTTCACGGAACTGCTAGGTAGTTTGTTGCATAAGCTAGGTAGCTCCCTTTCACTGTAATGTTAAACGGACCAACTTTACAGCAGCAATAAGTGTACTTGCAGCCAGTTTGTAAAAGATTTATTCACTTCTGTTGCTAGATTTTATATCTATGGGATATAAATGGGGGGTTAGTTGTAAGTTTTTCTTCATTTAATATAAAACTGCTCTCAAATGGGGAGTGTAATCTTTATTTAAGGGTGAATCATCTTCTCTGGGAGTGTTTCAAGAACTGTCCACTGGCCAAAAATGGCAGCCATTTTTAAAAAAAAAAAACGTTTTTACATTAACTCAGTGCAAAGAACTTGGTTGAGCCAGGGGAAGAGGAAAAGAAACTGTTGAAGTGGAGGTGTGTCAGTGTAGATGATGCAGGTTTACTTCATTTATGAAAGTATTTCACAAGCGAGAACTGAGAGACAGGGCCCTTCTATAAATTGTCATTAAAAAAAACTTGTCTGAGTCGGTTTAAGGAAAGTGAAAATCATATTAGAATATGACTACACTAAAAAGAAGTTCCATGATGCAACATGCGTGCAACCACGGTAATAGGCGGCAGATTTGGGAATCCTTACCAAGTTCGCTATCTTTTGTTTTTGAAGAGCGGGTTAAATGCCGTCAAAACAACGAATGACCACCAGCAGAAGTGGGTACTTTGTATTCCTTTATTATTTCTTGGCGCTTCCTGTTCTACTACATGTACTAGTTTTAAATTTCCCAGAAGAAATGTGTTGTTATAATGGCAAGAATAGAGCAGGCATGAGAGGATCGATAAAGTTAATATGGAAATGAGCCCCTGTTCGTTGAGGAGGCTGGGGAGTTGTTTGGTCCTTGGTAATAAGTGAAGCTTCCTACGTTCAGTCACGTTTTGTATGAGGGGCAGAGTCCATCTGGAAAGCTCAATTATATTTAATCACATCCAAGTAGTTTAGATAGCCTTGAAAATGAGACATTCAGTTGTTTAACCTATTTAGGTCGCACAACAGTCAATGTAGGATTTTCTTTTTTTAATATACAGCAAAATATGTCAGTTTTTCAGGAATATTCATGAATATTTAGTGAATTGGTTGAATTAGGGCGAATAATTTTCTTAAATCACCCTACACCAGACTGGCGACCCGTCTGGAGTTTACACCACCTGTGCTTAACAGTAACTAGCATTGGCTCTAACAACCTTGTGACCCCGAAAGGCCTTCAGCAGGTTTGGAAAACAAATAGATGGATAAAATTTTCTTACATTAGATTTTTCTATTTATATGAACCTAAACTCGGATGTTAAGTCTGTTAAAAGGTCTAGATTCCTATTCAAACAAATAATAAATATGCCTAATTACACAAAAAATCATCAAAAAGCTTTATGTTGTCCTGGTAGTTTCATATAATAAAACATTCTGATTTAATTTTTAAAAAGTAAGGTTAGTGTCCTTTTTTTTGTTTTACAATTGTAATCAATAGGATGTGCAAATACCCCCTTCCATACCTCAAAGTGTCTGTTTGACTGTAGGTCCTCAGGATGAATAGATATGAAGATATTATCTGTGTTTATGGTGAGCAGCTGCAAACAGTCAAGAGGAAGGGAGTAGAGTGACTGCACTGACTGTTTATTTTTATCAGGGCATTAACAGATTAGATACTCAAACTAACAAGGTCATCAAACTACAATGACTGAGAGCAGCAGACCTCTGCTAAGCGCTTCCTCAAGAGGGGAAATTTGGTGAGATATAGCACGTTTCTGTCTGCTTCAACCCCTTCCGTGTCTCCACAGTCTGACGTGATCAGTGTATTTAGTGATCTGGAGGGGAAAAACACATTATTACTCCTTCCAAGATTTCTCTCATTTAGTTTATTGGTTATACCATGTTTTGTTGACATGTTGTGTACTTGTTTTAAAAACATTTAAGGATCTATGGCTTTTTTTGTTTTAAGGCCAATGTTGAACTTTTATTATCATACAATGTTGATGTATTGCAAAACTGACCTAATTTCCCTATTTGCATGGGCTGATACAAATGTGTACAGTACAGCTTCTGTGAAGTTCAGAGTAGCATTCATACAGGTCATTAGGCTATCATTGCCAGTCAGAAGGTTACAGGACACGCTGAAAGGGAAGCTGCTTAAAAATGATCATGGCTTCAAATGGAAACCATTGTAATCAGCCATTGGTTCCACTTGCTGCATGTCGGTGCATCTCTGAAACAATGCTCCATTCCACAACACAAGTGATACAAGCTCATTTTGCATGATCTACGGCAACATTTCAAAATATTTATTCCTTTGTCTAAACTAAAAAATCTATTAGCTTTAAAAAGACACCCCCCCCAAGCAATGTTGTATACCTTTTAGACATTTTTGACAGAAATGAATTGGATGTTTGTGTACAAGAGCTTTTTCATTCGTATTTCTGCATAAGAAAGTTGGCTTTTAATCATTTCCAAACAAGACTCCTCGCTTTGGCATATGGATCAATACTTAACTATCCACAGGTTTACAGTTAGCCAGCTTTAGCACTTAAAGTTATCATTTCAAACCATTTATTTGAAACATTGAACACTGAAAGTTGTTGCACGGCTCACGTTAACTTTGGTGTGATATTTCATTCAGCGTTTGCTTTTACAGGAAGTCGCACCTGGAACTGGTGTGATTTGAAAGGTTAGGACAGTATGGCATAACATCTGCTATAGTGACAGATGATGCTGTGAGGATGAATTATTAACAAAATAAACCATTACTGACTGAATGATTTCTTCTCATGCTGTGTCCACAACTGTGGGAAAGCTCTTTACACAGGGAAAGACCATTTAAACACGTATATTGATTTTCACTTTAACACAGCTCATAAACACCTTCATCTAAACAATATTGCTAATATGTAACAAAATGTTTATGTTTATGGAATCTAAAACACACTGACACTGTGGGCTTTGATAATAGGTCTGAAGCAATATTGGTTTAAGATTTATAATTCATAGAAGTTTATGTTAAATTCAAGAAAGCAGGAATCATCCAGTTGTGAGCAAGTGAATGGAAATTGAACTGATTTAGCATTTTGGCAGTGATACAAAGCTCTAGTATATATACCATTGAGGGCTGTTTAATATTCTTAACTACTGACAACACAGACATTTTTATACATCACATTTGAGAATGTAATGTACACAACCTGTGTGGAAAAAATATTCTCTGCGGTTCAACACCTCCACTGCCTTTTCTAGTGTTAACTTTCCCACTTGTTAATGTCACACGGTCTGAACTGCAACTATCCTCTTCCCCAAGGTGTGAAAAGTGATGGCGCCTATAGAGTTTTTGAGGCTGTAGAGCAGACTGTATTGGCACTTGGTAATAGTGCAATTCACCAACCATTTAGACAGACTCGGCTCAATCGGACAGCCGACAGTTGAGGTCAATCAGAGTGGCGAACCCCCCGGTTAAAAAAGCAGCTGCGGGGACCGAACAGTGAGTGCAGCTCAAGGGTCATTTGCAGAACAAGGTTTAGTGCACTCATCCATATATACAGACATACATCTCTATCTGGCAGCCATGGCCTTAACCTCCACTCATTTATCTTCTGCCGCTCTATCTGAACAGCTGAAACCTTTGCTCCGTTTCTACTCTGGGAACAAGCCAGGTGTGAGTTTTGGAGCTAATCAACAGAATTCCTAAAGGTTATAATTGCTTTCCTGCTATATTTAGCATTTTATTAGTATGTATTAGTTAGAGCTAAAAGGTGTATTAACAGTTATAGCGTGGTGAATTCTCGATTCTGATTGAATGTGCATTAAAAAGTGATATACCACAGTGAGAAACGCACGTCTAAAAAAGAAGTTCCGGTCACAAAGCTTAAATGTTCTATATCACTGCTCTGGCGTCTTTAAAGCAAACTTTAGCTTCATCATCCGGACAAAAACAAGCAGTAAGAGGTGAACTTTCTCTCTGAAGTGATGGTTAATCAGTGACTATCAGGATATCGCTTTCCTTTGCCACTGCACTCGAGGTCCGCGCCGGCTGAGCCAGCAAAGGGGCGCGTTGTCACGGTAACGCCACACCATGCAATAAATAGTCCGCTTTTTGTGAAAAAAGCGATCCAAACCTAAAAAATAACACGAATAAAGAACTGAAAACTGGTTGAATATTTATCTCTTTTGTAAGTGACTATGGAATAAGCGGGTTAATGGCCTTCAAAGTGTGCATTATCAGAATAAAGCAGGTTCGCTTCAGATTGCTTCCACATCATGCCTTATTTTCTGATAAGACACACTTTGTCAGCCATTAAAGGCCCGTACACACCAGGACGAATTTCACTTGTCATATTCGCCGACGTTTAACGCCTCGTGACTAAACAAAGGGCATCAATGTGAGTGTGCACACCGACGCGAAAAACGCCACGCGTAAAAGCGTCATTTTTAAAAAAACGCCTCGGGTTCGTTTTTTTGGTTTGACGCGCCGCTTCGAAAACCAATTAGACCAATTAGAATGGCGCTTTTGCACACGTGTCTGGAGCTTCTGAAGTTACAGTAAAACACAACTTGGGGGTGCTCAAACCAAAACTGTCTTGCTGAGCACACATACCAGCGAAGAAAATATACGCCAAGTAGCGTCTACACTGCCGCGAAGAAATAAGATGAAGAAGGCGAACTCACTGATGGATATTCTAAAATATAAAAAGGTCATGAGCTCTTGTACCAGTCGATTAAACTGCCCATGTTCTTCTCTTCTCGTAACTATGGGATGTACCCATAATCGGCGTCTTTTCCTGCGTCTTTCATCATTCAACAGAACAATAATTCATCGCTGGAACTGGAGCTGGAGCTACTGGTGCTGGAAATATTCATGTTTTCTTTGTTTGATTCTGACAAGCGCGTAAATACTTGCTCTCTTCTTCTGAGTGAAAAGCGACTTTAAGAAGCGTAAAGTTGTGCAGCGCCACCTTGTGTACAGGGGTATTTCTGATTTACATTAAGCGCCATCTAATGTCAGGGAAGTGAGTAGCATATTGTAGCATGTTTCTAATTCTGAGTTAATGTAATTGGTAAAGAAAAAAAAGGCTGCAAAACTATGCATGAGACGAGCTAAAGAGTTGCCATTTTTCCTTTCAAAAAGTCAGTATTTCTTAATTTTTTGCAGAGGATTGTCCTTCTAATGTTTGGCGAAGGAAACACCCAAAGCAGAGTGTTAACAAAAGGGAAAGACTAACAGAACATCTAAAAATAGTTTGTGGTTGGGGTCTCTGGGGAAATCTCACAGCCTGAAAAACATCTTGTTTTTTTGTTTTTTTTTTACTTGTTTGCTGGTTCCGTTTCTAGATATTGTCAGAGAATTTTTTTTATCTTTCTCTCCCAGGTTAATCCAAACTGCTTACAGGTATTGTATACTAAAAGATAAAAAGCATATTCAAGTAGCAGTTGTATTTAGAGGTCCATAAACCTCAGAAGTTGCAAAAAATGTCCAAAGTAAGTCCTGTAAGCTTAAAGGAACTATGAGTCATTGATGTTTGGGTGGTAATCTAGACGACTTGAGTCGTTGATGGCAGCCTCTTGGTTTGTTGTCAAGTTTTCCTTGACTATGAGATAAGATTTATTACAATGGAGAGAGCTGGCGATGCAGACTTAGCTTATCTGGATTTGTGATCCTACCAGGCCCTTTTTTTCCCTCAGACACAAGTGGGTGACCTTGACAAGAATGTGGCTTATTGTTGTAATTGAAACGATTGTTTTCGCTTGACCTATAGTCCCAATGGGAGGATGAGGATTCTAAAGAGGCGAGAACCCCAAATCAGCATGTTGATTGAGTAAAAAGTACATTGACATTTTAATCTTCCACTATATTTACTTTAATAAATTGAGTTGTTTTTAGAGCTTCACATTTTTTTTTATCAGTCAATCAGGACTAATCGCAACAAACGTTATTTTCCTGAGATTTGTAACAGTTTGACCCATCACCGACCTGAGGCTTTTTTATGCAGCTTTCTGTTTTATACATTTTCAGAAGAGTTGTTGTTTGCTCCACCTACATGCAGGCTGCCTCACTACGTTGACGTGTGTGTTATCTGAGACATCTAGCCCAAAACTGATGTGCAAAACTACACTTTCCTCAGCCAGTAAGATACAGTTCTTTTTGATTTGTTGCATAATTGCAGCTGCAGCATGTTCAGGTCGTTTCCCGTAACATGAAGGGATCTTCCACATCTTGTTGCTTCTGTGCGGAGAGCTTCCACTGCTAATGATAGTAAACACCCCACAGCAGAACAAATTCCACCCAACCCCCACCCTGTGAGCTAACAAACAATAGGCAGGCTTAGAGCAGCCAACTGAGCCAGAAAAAAGAAACGGAGGAAGGAACAAGGTTGAAAAGGTCAAGCTGAACCACGACAAGAGGAAAGTGTAACCCTCCACCTGCTGTACGCTAGCCTGTCAACCAACCGGCATCCAGCCTGTCAGCCAAATGTCTCTGCTAAGCAGTGCAAATGGTGGCAGTTATTTTTAGTAAGTGCTTTAGCATTCTTACTTGATGCTGGAACTACCGTTACAACACAGCTTCTCCATCTGCTTGTACGCCTAAATGGATGTGTTAGACATAAGCTGAGATTATAAGTGATGGTGGACAGGTTTTATACTTTTAAACTTAATTAGAGATCTTTCGATCTTTTATAAAAGCGTTCCAAGTGGTCTTTTAATTATGAACATGCTGTTTTTAGCCAAAATGAAAAGAAAAAAAACATTTGTCAGTTTCTAGGACATAGTTTCTGAGCAGCTTTAGTTGTGGGCGGGACCATTGCAGAGCAACCCCACCCCCCTTCCCCTCCCCGTTGTACCGCAGAGCAGGGTGCTTGTGGCCTCCCATTGACTGTATGAAAAATAACTGGACGAATCGTGTGTGACGTCACCCGTAGAAAACGCCTTGTTTCCGGTACCAAGCCGTAATTAGTCCGTGTCGGTCTGAGCCTACATTTCCATTGCAACCACTCTATCCAATCAGGAGTGAGCATGTTAGAAGGCCACACCCCTTCCACTGAAAGGGGGCTCAGGAGAATCTGTCAAACACTTCAAACAATCAACTCGAGGCCATCTACGTTTATCGAGGCATCTGATTGGTCAGTTTTTCACCTAAATAACTTGTGCTCCAGCAAAAATATCATGAAAAATATTAGGATTAGCAAGAACATGTTAATGAAAGGTATTAAAGCAAGAATGGTTATTCTGACAAACATGATGACTGAGTAATAGCTGGTTATTTCTCAATAGAAGTCTCAGGGATTTTGACTTCTTGGGACGAGCAGGTAGTTCTTATTGGGAACGCGAGGGGGGAGGGGTTGTTAAGTCCAGTTCTGATTTACTGTCAATGAACTCCCTCTTTTATACATCACAAATGTGCTCTTTTTGAAATTGCCTTTTTTTTTTAAATTGCTCTTGAATCGATTTTAATAAAGAAATACTCAAAAATTCCCATTTATTTCTAGCTTAAATTTCTTATTGTTTGTCATCCATTATCAGGAAAATGCCTTAAGAACATGTTAAAAACCCCTGGTGCAAAGGTAGGGCGGTCAACCCATGATCGTAAGATTGCAGGTTCGATTCCCGCCTTGCACGCCCGTGTGTCGAAGTGTCCTTGGGCAAGACACTGAACCCCACCTTGCCTCTGGTTGACGCCAGTGTTCGACAGCGGAACCGCCATCAGTGTGTGAATGTGTGTGTAAATGGGTCTGTGACTGTAAAGTGCTTTGGGCCTTTAGAAGGGGGCTATAGAGAGCGCTATATAAGTATACGCCATTTACCATTAATAAAATCTTCTTTTGACCGTCCTTCTCTGCAATACTTGCTCTGCAAAGAAAATGTTCATTCTGATAATGCACAAGTGTTGAATTTTTAGTAAATACAGGGCTCACAGAAGAAATCGGAGTAAAATGTCTTTAAAGGTTGTAACTTCAAAAACCATTTAAACCATGTAGGAGGTCTTTGTAGGGGATTGGAATTTGTAGTTTTGGCTTTTTGTTTAGGCTCGTAATTCGTTTTACACTTTTGGAGTTTACAAAGTAAATTGGGCCACTGTTTCATAAGTGAGCAAATTGTTAAGCTCCACTTATCTTGGCTCAGTTCTCAGCCCTGTGGCCCCCTTGTGCCTTGTGTCTTTTTATCGCGTTTGCTCCCCATCATGTAACTGGTAGCTGTAGGAGAGGTTTCCTGACTAATCTTTGTTGTCCTGTTCTTCAGCAAGTCTCCACAGGTTTTAATTCTTTTCATCCTCTCTGAAGAGAGTGCTGTCTTTGGAACCTGTTCACCATTTCTTCTTAAGTGTTAATCAAAGGCATCAGGAAAGTTGTTTGATTTTAGAAACATCAATTCTAATGGCTGTAAAACCCTTCCTTCAATTGAGCTTGTGCACGCAGGGGTCTGAGTTTTCTGTATGCTTTTATTTTTGTTGTTGAAAATTGAGAGCATTTATAGAGATTTCATGCTGTGTACATATATTAGCTGAAAACGCAAATGTTTAATCCTTCATTGTGGTTCAGCTGCATTATTCTTTAAACTTCTTTATGAGTATTTAGTCCTGTGTCAGATGACAACTGCTCAGACTATTCAGCCGCTGTTTTACACTTTACTGCAACAAAGACACCGTGGGTCACGGGTAAGTGGTTTCCTCACAGCTTAGTTTCCTCTCTGTATTATTTGTGTGCGCTTTCGCTTTCCTGAAAGCGCAATTAGCTGCTAGAATCGAGAGGAGTTGCCTAGAAACCGAGTGCCTCTTGCCAGCTGGTGGTCTACAAAAGATGTCAGGTGTGCGTGTTTGTATTTTCCCTCTGTGACTGTGATTACACCCAGCTTCAAAGGGAATGACAATGTGGTTTCAGAAAAGGAAGTGTGCAGTGTGTGAAAACAATTGCATTAGCTTTCATGACCTGACATGGCAACCATTTCATGTCTGTCGTATCTGTGTGTGGAAGGCTGTAGACATAGGGGGTTTCCATTAGTTCTTCTTCGGAATGATAAATACGAGAGTCTGTCTTAAAGATTTTATCAAGTCAAGCTTATTGATTCTTTGGCTGTTATTTAATGATAAAGATTTGAAATATTTATTTCATACAGTATTGGACTTTTGTATTATTAATGTAGTCAATGATGTGGGGGGGAAAAAGAAAGAAGTCACAGTTGATGCTGTAATTTCTCAAATCAACAGATGCAGAGCCACATGTCTCAGTGCCCTGGAGCAGGCTTACAGCTGTTAACATACTATAATATTTCTACTCTGTTGTTCATGTAAATTATTTCAATTTGATATACTTGTTGGTTTAATCTGAACAGCGTCAGTTTAGTTTAATTTCCTCACGGGGTTTTGGTCTTGGCAGAAGAAAGAAATAGTAACTATTGTAACACAATCCAACCACCTATAATGAAAGAAAATGCCTATGAGTCCATTTTATATGAGACTGGTTGCTTAGTGTTGCAGTAATGCAGTTCAAACTGCTGCTACTCAACCAATTTCCTGCAAGCTTGTCTTTCCTGTGTAACCTTTAAATCCAGCCCATCTGTACATGACGTTAATGGGAGACGATGTTGGAGGGAGAAACATTTTCAGGTTTTTGTTTGCTCTATTCAACTGTATTTTTTAATGCATAACTAATGCAGCAGATTACAAGTTGTTTTGAGTTCATAAATTGTATAATTAAATGTCACATAAATCAAAAGTTGGCATTTTAGGTTACTGATGTTCTACTTTTATTCTGAAGATGCCTGTTTCTGTAACCTTGTAAAGTGGAACTTAAGCTCCAGTGTTTACATTCTTTTGACTACCGTAACCTTTCAACCGTTTACCCAATTAAGTCAATTCCAGCAGATTATGCGGCGAAGAAATGCGGCTTTGCGCCAATACGCAATACTTTGTTAGAAATGCGTTGCATATTGGTGCAAAGCCACTATGATAAGCCGCTTTTCTGTGTCAAAATGAGCTGATACATGTTGAATGGTTGAGATATGGTCGTTTAAAGAGCGTGCATTATTTAGGTGTCACCGGCAACATCACTAATGTTAAAAGGTTAAGTAGTTTGCACTTAAAAACCATGTAATGTTTTCCAGTGTGGGAGTATACATGTATAACGTGTGTCCTGTGTTTTCTGCTACGTAAAGATAAGTCTACAAAAACACACAAGCACAAACTGATCCAGATTCGCTATGTTTGGATTGAACTCTCATACTTTTCACATACTTTCACATATTTTTGCAAGAATGATTATAAAATAACATAAAAATTATAAAAAAGTTTGGCTAAATGACTGTCTTAGTAAAAATACAGTTTACTCATCTTGCAATCCTAAACAAAGATTTTTGTAAATTGTGGTAAGTGGACATTTAGACTTTTTTTTGAGGCAGTCCAACATTATTTTTGAACACCTGATTGTGTAATATGTGCTCCCAGTCTGCTTTCTTAATTGAGAAACTTGGTGAGTGGTGCCATACTTCTAATAAAAGGTGAAATTCCAAAGTGTGATCCTCCAGGTTAGCATTTGTAAGCCTTATTTGAACTCTGTCGAATGAACTTCAAGCTAAATCTGTGCTTGGTGAACAAAACAACACATCAGCAAACGTCAAGTTCCAGTATGATTGCTGTAACTCCTCTGACAGAATTTCCATCAGGGACTAGTCATTTTTTACAAGGTTTTCTGCTGGAGTTAGCATGTAGTTTCATAAAAGCAAATGCACGTGTAGTTATCAGTCAACGTAGTTTTGAAAATCATTCTCATCTTCTGCCATTTTTTCCCTTTCGTGGTCACGGGTTGCCGGAGCCTATCCTGGCCACTTGTTGTATGCACCAGTCTGTCACACACCCATTCACACTCACACCTATGGACAATTTAGGGTTGCCAATTGACCTATGAAGCATGTTTTTGGACGGTGGCAGGAAGCTGGAGACCCCGGAAAGGTCTCCCATTGGTGCTTCAGGTCTTGACGTAAATGTTGCTCAAGTATTACTCTGAGACATGGTGCTTTTTTGTATGCTGCTTCAGGTATAGTCACATGCACCCACGGGGGCCTTGAAAGATACATGTGCTGCGGGTTTTTGGGTTGGAAACAAGGTTATAGAGAGGAGCAGATTGTTCAAGTGTAGTGCAGGTGTGTCATGCAGTTACCTTGTGGCTAATTGAAAATAGAAAATACATTTGTTGTGTGTGTGTGTGTGTGTTAGGGCTGCACGATATGAGGAAAACTTGCAATATGCGATATTAGAGATTAATATTGTGATAACCATGTAATTTGAGGTATATAAACAAATAGATAAATAACAAAAAACATCATTCCCATTTCATTGCAACAGTTTAAAAATTGTACTCCAAAGACCCTCGTCGTCATAGGTGACAAACATCTAACATAATAGGCCTCCATCTGATTGGTCAAATACATAAAGGGATTTTTGGATTCATTAAATGCTTCAAGCTGCCATAAGATTGTTTTAACACATTTTGGGTTTACGATTTATTTCGATATTCGCCGTCTTTTGCGATATGCATATTGCAGAGCTGGATATTACGATAACAATAAATTTGCAGTATATTGTGCAGGCCTAGTGTGTGTGGTAACTGTATCATGAACTATTCATAAAGCCAATGTAAGTTGTATGCACTTATGATGTATTTGTTAGCGGCCATATGGTGTCCTTAATTTTTTAGTAAAGCATCAGTTACAACAACCCTTACAGAAAAAAGGGAAAATCCATACGGTTCATGCCAAGGGCATACAACTATTACGTGAACAGCACTTACGGACCCTTGAGCAGTCAGAAGGGTATGGTAGTAGTGGTGTGAGGAGAACCGCATCACCGCACCTTTTTTTTAATATTTTTTTTTAGAGTTCTGCATATGGTGCATGATTGGAACTATAATAAACACATAAAACACATTCATCTTTGCTGATAATTTACTTTTTCTGCTAGTCCTGTGTTCAGACTTCAAGGGCTTCGGGGGGAAACCTTTTATTACTGTTCTCCTTCACTCCCTACGCCACGTCTCTCACTCCCTCTTGCGCCGCGCCCAGCTAATCGCGACACTGCGCCCCCTGCTGGTTCATCACCACGGTGATCAAAAATCCCACACCGTCACAGCTCTACATGTTAGAGGTCTCAAAAGAAGTCGGTACCTTGCAAGTACTTTTTATAGGACGAACAAAAGTTTCATTTAGCATGTCACAGCAAATAAACCGTGCATGATGTAATAAAAATAAAATCAAATAAACAAGTGAAATTCATGTTTACTTTAAGAAATATTCCCTTCATTTTGGAGAATGGTTTTCATATTCATTTTCACGTTGTTCACAGTCGATAGTGCTTTCTTCTTTTTTCTAGTTGCTATTGATGTGGTGACAGAGAACATCTTAAGGTTGTCTGCAATATGGTTACATTTCTGCATAAATAATACGTTTTGGGTGTAAAACTTTAAACTAACTACTGTATTATGTGTATTCAGTTAAGAAATAAAGATTATTTAAGTCTTCTACCAAAGTAAAAAACAGTGTTGATACTAAATCAAGATGCTTTACTTTCTTGATTTTTTTTAAATAGTATAGCAATCAAATAAGAATAATACACAAAAACAATCCAATTATCAGTTATACATTCATACAATGACGAATCAAACTTAAGATAATTAGACATATTAATAACAATGACAATGTCCCTTCTGGGGCTCCTCCTCAATAGTTTTTGGAAGTTGTGTAATAGATAACCTGTCACAGGAAAACAGTTTGGGGGAAATCATAGTTGTCAACAGTAATGGAGTAGAAGTTGAGTACTTAAACCCCTGTCTCTACTGCTTTCAAGTCAGTTGCTGCCTGGGAAATGCAAATATAGTCCTAATTTTCAGGATTTTCCTGGGGTAGGACTCCCAGACCCCTCTCTGTCAATGCCTCATGCATTTGGCACTCAACTGTAGCATCCTACTTTCTCATCATTAGCCTCCTACATGAAAACTTTTGAGGCTCCTCAAATGACATACATGTATGTCACCTACTTCACCCTCACGTTACCTGTCGCTTGCAGTACTGCACCTGAACTTTCACTTCACAGGCTTAATGGGCAAATAGCAGTCTACGATTTTGCTATTTGCCCAGGTTTTTGTCTGCAGACAGCCTGTATCTAGGGGTATGTCTGAACTCCTTCACTACTCACTACATAGTGCACTACACAGTGTGTTCTCCATTTTCTACTAGAAATTGAGAAATCTATAATTCAAAATTGAGTGCCCTAGAAATTTCCCAGAAGTCAACAAAATAACCAGTGTGCATCGATTCTCTCAAGATTGGCAAATATAAACTACAATGCATTGCAAAAACTTTTTATTTAAATGTATATTCTTGATAAACCATCGGTTCCATCATTTGAACACAGTGTATTCATAAATAGTTGCAATAAAACGCTCCAATCAATGAAATTATTTCACTTTGTGAAATCGGTGACTTCAAATTCGCCTTTCAAGAAAAGAAGTAGTGAGGATGGTGTCCGAATTGCTTTTGGAAAATCCAGGGCACTAGAAAGTCCTGCCCTTATATAGTTTTTTAGTAGTTAGGAATTAAGATGGGAATTCGGAAATGGCCCATCTGTAATGTATGTGGTGACTTAGGAATTCAATTTGTCCTTATAGTTTAACTGCTTAATTTTGCTAAAGTACTTTTCTTTTCTATTTTTCACTCTTCTTCAACTTCTTTGTAATATAAAGTAAAACAGTGATACTATAATATAAATAAAAATAATGGATTGGATTGATCTGCGCCTTTTCTTGGTTAGAAACAAACAGACGTGTTAAAAGGAAATCCTGTTTACATTTTTTTTACTGTTATGATATCCTCACTGACACAGTTTTCTAGTTGTGCCTCTGAGCTCTTTTTTTTTTAATCAATGCTGCTTGAATAGTTTTGTTGTGCAGTGGTTCCACTGGTTATCCTTTTGTACCATTGTGCTGAGTAGTAACAGGGGTTGGAGTGCTCTACTACAGCTCAAGTCAAAATGGCGAAGCAGGATTTTTCACAACGATTCATCTGTCAATCAACCAATTGTGAGTTCCCATTACCTCCTGTGCAAGAAAGCAGAATCTTGGCGCTGTTGCATCTCTCTTTGGTCTGTCTAAATTGCTAAAAGGCAAAAGTAGAGGTTCAACAGCAGATCTTTTTATTTTCCCTCCCCAGTATAGCCCTACCGCTGTGTGGAAACCACTTGTGTGAGGGGGTTTATTGTGCGGTCTTCTCTTTAGACGTCTGTGTCTCTATGAGGTCCAGGAACAGCGTGTGGTGACAGCTCGGGTTATTACCAGTCCTGTCTCATTCACTCAGCTGGCCTGAAGCTTGGCCTCGACCGCTTCAGAATGTGACACATGCTGATTACGATGTCATTAGCCCTCACCCTCCTCCGCTACAACCGTTATTTGTTCTTCCTCTGAGCACAGGAGGAAGTGGAGCGTCTACAGAGATGCCCGTAAACCATGAAGCCATCTTTAGCGACAAACCCTGAGCTCATTTGACATTTTCTGAAGACGATCAAATCAAACCAAACTCAAATCTCCCTTCTGTATCGTCTAGAAATTTAGTGTTTAAACTTGGAATGATCTTAAAGCGTTGTTGGTTTTTTAAAATTGGTTAAAATGATTGTGTTTATCAGCAGTAAAGGCCCAGTGCTTGGTTATAACGTTGTTTCTCTGGATGTACATGATTTGTGCCAGCATTTACTGGTTAGAGTTCTGTGCTGATGGCTCTGCAGAGCTGTTATGATGCTGTGCTCGTACACTTTTCTGAAGTGTTTGCTCATCAGCACTACATTAATCATGCAAACCTGCCCTTAAGCAGCCTGCAAGGTCATTATTTTGTACTCAGTGTTGGTAAGGTTTGCCCACATCACCACGTCAGCTGTTTGATTCTGCACCAAAGTGGTGGATCCAGATTTAAATGGACTTAATGCGGTAAATATATTTTTTTTTACAACACTGTCCGCATTTGGGAACAGTGAAAAGATTACAATTATTTAAAGGTTATGCAGGCTTATAATGTAATGTGTCAGTTCTTGTTTAGTCATCTAAGCCTAATTGGATCCACCATTGGCAGCACCAAGTGGTTTATACCCAATTAATAAATGTGTTGTTGGCCGCAGCATGGAATTCTTCCCGCTGCTCGGTGATAATGATTCGGGCCGCTTTAATGTTGACTGCCTTAATAGAGAGCACCAACCAAGACTGGTGCTACTGTGGCCTCTGAATCACCATCAGTCTTCCTCTCTGTCTCTTTTACCTCCTACACATTTTTGTGCCTCCAGTTCTCTGCTGCTCGTCCCCTCATTTGCTCCCATCGCCTCCCTACCTCGCTGTCCTTTTCATTTTCCTTCTCCGCATGGACCCGGCGAGTCCTCACTGCTGTCACAGTCTGTCAGAACAGGTGAAATCAATTACTGACCCACAGCAGCCCTGCTCCCTTACCACAACTAGCTCTTTAATTGAGAGAATTAATGAGTGATCAGTCTGTGGGATGATTTCGTGTCATGAATCTGGCTTTGCCGTGTGCGAGAGAGGAGCGCTGAGGGGCTGTTGACATTCCCTGCATATCTAATTCTGTCCTTCCACAGAGGCAGTGGAGGCAGTTAAAACTCTCCCTCTGCCAGCACAGCCTACTTATCACCTCAAAGGTTGAGGAGAAAGGTTGAAGAAAGCCACATCGCCGCACTAACAGCTGCATTGCTCCGTCTCTGCTGAGGATAGTTTTCAAGGACCACTGAAAGGCCAGAATGTCTCTGGTGTATTCAGCGCCTCCTCTCATTGTGGCATCTGTTGGCTGAATTCCAGCATCAGCTCTGTGTTTATACGGATCCTCTGAAGTGTCTTGTGTATTTCCTTCTGTGTTAACCTCCTCCTTTTTTTTTTATTCTCTCTCTCCCTCCACAGATGGAATCTCCTGTCTCCACGCCAGCTCCTCCTCCCCTCCACCTCCTGTCCACAGTAGGCAGCAGTGAAATTGCCTCACCGTGTGAGCAGATAATGGTGCGCACACGCTCAGTAGCGGTGAACACATCTGACGTGGCCCTGGCGACCGAACCTGAGTGCTTAGGGCCATGTGAGCCCGGCACAAGTGTCAATCTTGAAGGCATCGTATGGCAAGAAACTGAAGATGGTAAGAGAAGTAGCTTAATGTGTTGTTGGGGAGCTGGATTAAGGCAAACAGGGAGGCATTATTTTTAACATGGGGAATTTTAGATGTTTAGTTTATGAATAATAAGTCCGGTTTATGGATTAAACATAGAGAATTGCTACTCAATAAAGCCTTTTTCGTTATTAACTATACTTATTTTTCTTGGTGAAATATTATTATATCCATTCAGATTGTCTCAGGAAATGCTAACAGTTCCATGCTTTAAATGCACACATGCTGCATAATGTTGCCAGGATAGTAGTAGTTGGCAGTTAGTTCTGAGGTGGCGTTGTTGTTGTGAATTTGGGCTATATAAATAAAATTGAATAGAATTGAATTTGATTCATGCTTATATTTGGGGCAGATATAGTGGAGTATAAGGTCACAGGCATGTTCCACTACGTTACGACTAAAAACAACGCTGTTCTTTGCAAATCTGCAAGTTGGTGAAATGTTTGGACCGTCTCCTGCAGTGCAGTTTGAATCAAATCTGAGGCATCAGTTTGTTTTTCTGTGCGGTCGAACCTTTAGCTTATTTCACTTAAAAAATGCATCACTTACAGGTTTAGCTGGATGTGAAAAAGGACTCCTGTTTTTCTGAGAAATGATACCAACAGCAGATCATCAAAGCAGCTCTGGCTCCGTCCCTCTGCAGGCATGCTGAGTACCAATCGCCCACACATCCACAGTGCTGGGTCCTCGCCTCACCGACATTCCCAAAGCCTCCCCCCCATCCCCCCCGTTTTTGATTTTCCCATCAGCTCTGAGCTGGATCTGTTTGCCTCCCCCTCTTTTCCTCTCAGTCGCAGCTCTTTTCTGTTACCAGGCATCCAGCCTGTCACCTCTTGCCTCTGTTTCCAGGCAAACTGAGAGAGTGAGTACATGGTAAGGGGCAGAGGCAGGGGGGCTTGGAGGGCTGGTTTGGGACAGACAAGGCCACGTCTGTTAGTGACACAAACATGGCTTCAGAGCCAACAGCAGTACTATGCTGTGCTCCCCTTCTTTTCTGCCTCCCACAGAGGGATTGAGCCTCGCTTTGCCCAGGCCTGCTAGCTCTGTTCATCCACGTCTGTCCTCTGCCTGCACTCACACTCCCAGAGCTGCTATTTTGGCTAAAACAGACAGTGGTTTGGTGTGGCGGACCTTTGTTTTCCTCTAAATCGGCTCTGTCTTGCTGAAAGGGGAGGGAGGGGCTTTTGAGTGGTTTTAGAAAGTGGTGAGATGGATAGAAGGGGGGGGGGGGCACTCTGCAGGTGTAGCACACAGGTTGTTATGGCTGTCAAAGCTGCAGTGTGATGATATTACAACTGAGCTGTCTTTGAAAAAGAACACAAGTTATTTCCATTTCAGATTCTCTTTGAAATCCGGGATGACGAGCAGTTGTTGAAGCTAAATTTAGCTTCAAACTGGATGTCGGTGCTCTCTCGAGGTGAACAACAGGCATGAAAAGACCCAAGCTGGTTTAGCAAAAGATGGGAGGCAGTCCTGAGGAGCAGCTTCTGCTTAGAAGGAATAAACAGTCACTGCAATAGCTGGAGTTGGAAAAAACATGTCCAGCTAATTATGGACTGTAATTAGGAGAGCAGATCTCTGCCAAAATAGTCCATTCACACAATTTAACATCCGTTTTAGTTTTTACACTTCCATTTTTAAACCGGTTTATGAAATTCAAATTCAAATCATGAAGCTTTTGTAACTAAAACAATCAACTCTAACATAAAAAATAACATAAACTGCAAACATCGATGCTTATCAATTTAAAAATTGATACTTTGTATTTAAAAAAAAGATTAACTTCATAAATTAGTATAAACCCACCTGTATTTGTAATGTATCCACCGCTTGTGACTGCAGGATTACCCTTTAACACAGAGATGTGCTGGCAACACCCAAAATAACACACACTCTTTGACAAACCGAACTCTCAATTTTATTCCCCTCTTTTTCTTTATTATGCAATTTGTGGCCACTGTGACTTATACTCTGAAACGACTGAAACACTCAATATATTAAATGCGTAGGCTGGTGAAGAATTACAGTAGTCAAAGGAATGTAAACACACGGGCTAACGCTCTGTAAAAGGGCTAAAGTTAATACCAAACTGTTGACATTTTCCATGGCATCGATGTGCACTGATGTTCCCCTTCAGCTTAAACTGATGAGATGACATATGTTTTATGTGCTTTCATCTTTCGTGGTCTTTAAAAACAAAATGTGTTGGAAATATGAGATATCATCATACTAGCATAGTTACAATGTTGAGTCAAATGTTCACATGCCAATACAGTGAAGCAGTCCCTGTCCTCGTCTAAGAATAACCAACACAAGTTGATGAACACCGTCTCTTATTTCAAGTTTACATACTGCTACATAAAAACAGAGAGGAGCTCTTTGAGTAGTAAATTAACTCCAATATATGCGGCCGTGCAGGATCCTAAAAGACTCTAAAGCTGGTTTTGATAGAAGGGAACTTGTTCCTGTTTACATTAAGTCATGTCACTTTTTTGGAACGCTTTTGCTATCCTAGGCACTTTACCATTGGGAGTTGGGTCATCTAGACCCACTAGACAGTGCTCTGAACCTTTTCTCTTCAATGATTTGTGATCTTCACTGGTGTCCATGGATTACATGAAATCTTTGCACCTTTATCCACCTTTTTCATGGTAGGGACAACACGTCAATGTACGGGTGGGGTCATCCAAGATAGCACAAGGGTTAAAGAACATGTACATGTCAAAATGCAAAAAAAACAAAAACACACATACAAGAAGGACTAGGAAAGACTAGCAATGACCCAAAGACTTAGCAGAGGCGCTCTGATTAGCAGTGAAATGAAGCAGTCCCCACCTCTCCTAATGACAAAGCTCATACAGAGCCGTTTAGGCTTTTAAGCACCGTGTGCAGATATCATTTAGCCTGCCAGCCAACAGCTGCTCCATCACCTCCGCCTCTCGCCTTGTGGGAGCAAATGAACTACAGGGCTCCCGGTAATTGTCTGAATGCTAGAGAGACAGACAAATGAGAGGGAATCAGGCACACAAAACAAAAGCAATGGCTGTCCGTTGGTCAAAACTGACAAGAATCATATCCTGTAGGATAAATACCCATTTCCTGTCATGTAGACGGTGAGAACAGATGTGGCCACACCTGGACAGGATTTAAATGGAAGCTTTTAAATGATCTAGAATGCATTATTTATGGATTAGTATACATTTCAAGAAACACAGAAATCTGGCTCGTCACATTGTAAATCAGACGTGTAAAAGCCCCAGCAAAAGGTTGGGGAGGGGCGCAGTGAGGGGTATTTTAAGGCTGAACACTGATACCTATTCCCTCTGTGCACGCGAGGCAGTGGCAGCTCCCGTGGTCGTGTCGTCACGGCGACAGGCTAACCCCTCCCAGGCTTACTATGCTGATACCTTCAAATGCCAACTCCGAAATGCAGCAGAGGTTTATTGCACTTGAAACGGAGCCCAGAATGCCTTGGCTCCTGCCCCAGGGCAGAGGGAACAGAGGGGGCCCTTTTCGCCAAACACTGCAACTCTGTGCCAGTGACACACACGTTCACACATGCTGACCCTTAATTTCACAGCATGCTATTCCTCAAGCAGGTTCCACAGCTCCTCAAAGACCCACTCCGATGGAAATAGTGTTTCTCACACGTTCTTGTGGCATTTATCTGACGATGGGGGACTTATATAAAGTAGGGGTGTAACGATTAACTGATTAATGGATTTTTCCAACCAGATTGATCTGTCTGAGGCAAGTCGTTAGTCAAATCGAATCAAATTGACCTATACTGTTATGAAATCATTTCAAAATTAAATATATGGATAATATTCAATCTTGAGGTACGGTAGATTTATTTTACTAGAAACGTAAAAACAACCAAGTGCATCACAGCGGACAGCACATGTGATGTCAGCAAAAACGAATAAATCTGTCAATCCAGTCCAATGTGTGGAAAACACTTTCCATTTAGCAAAGACATGTGACCATACAGTGTGCTAGAATGTTCTAATGTTCCCTCTGGGTTATTTGGATGTGGAAAAACAACAGTAGCCTGAATTTTTAAAACTAAAATGAGAATGGATTTGACATTAAATCTTCTTTGCTTGTTTGTTTGTACACATTTTTAATTTACACTTGATTATCTTGCAAAAAATAGAAGGAATCTGGAACACTTCACCTGCACTGTTCAGTACCAGGTATTTATCTCTGATGTCCTGGATCGATTTTAGGTCAGTAAATCTGATCGAATTGGATTGTATAAAGTGAACCAATATCGACTCTGAATCGTATCGTTCAACCACAAACTATCAAATGCATCGAATCGTTGTTAAAATAAATCATTACACCTCTAATATAAAGCCAAGTAGACTTAAATTTGCATTTCTTTATTTAAATCGTGAATTAGGAGCAGATGAAAAAATGCAGTTGGAAAGAAATCTATTTTTACTTTAAAAATATACTGGGTGGGTCATAAGCTCAAATTGCTGGTCATTTTTGTTGCACTGGTAATGTTAGGTTGGAGTCCCATCCTAATCAGGACGGGACTCCTAGCTCTCTCATGACAAAATAATCATGGATTTCTGTTTTGCGTGTTCGTTGTATGGTGAATTTTTCCTAATAACATCACTGCGGTGATGCAGTCTGCGGTCCTACTGCAAGACTGAGGCTTCTTCCTAAAAAACAAGTCTGTGTGGAACATTAGAGTTCCTTCTCCCTGTCTTCTGTTTCTTTGAGCCTGTCAGGGAGTTGAGAAAGGGTGAACTGTATAAAATAAGCACTTGGCTCTATAACTCACTCACCACCTCTGCTCCTTTGCTCTTGTGAGGAGCACCTGCCGGTGCCCCCTATTGAAATGTTTTTACAGGGGGAGAGCAGGGGCCGCTCTCTGAACTTTGTGCAGGAGCTGTCCTTGAAATTAAATGGAGTATTGTCTGGAGGCCTGTAGCTGTCCACCAGGCCAATGCGCCAGACGCAGATGGAGGGGGAAAAATCAATCACTGTTAACTGGGGGGGGGGGGGGGGGCAGATCCAAAAGAAAACGGCAAAAGTGAAACCTGTTCACCTCTTACCCTGAAGTTTATCACCAAACAGTTACTATTCTGCGGTGCTTGTCAAGCTTATCTTTAATCTCACTGCAAGACTGGGGTGGTGGCCAGTTATCAAGGAAACAAAAGAACAACGCTCCCATGCAGGTAAAGGGTTAAAGTAATAGCTTCATGTTAATGGGTTACTTTTACTGATGGGTGTCTTTGTTTAATGCTTATTTAGTTTTACTGTGATGTCAATAATATCGCCAAGAATGATCCTAAATCTCCAAAGAGACATTCTTATTGATTGAAAACAGCATTTTTCCTCCTTAAAGTAAAAAAAAAAAAGCCTTCTCTAATGAGTGTCAGGGTTGGATTTTGTACGCGCTGAGCAAAGCAGTAATATTGTAGACCACACAGACTTGGCTTTAGAAAAGGACTACAGGTCCACCAAGACTACATATAAGCCAAATGTTTATCTTTTGACCAACAGGCTGCTTTCCTCTCCACCCCACATCTGCCACAGCGAGAATAAACATGTACAGATTTTTCTGTTGTTGTGGGCGAAGCTGCTGCGTGCAGCTGATAATGTTGAACGAAGCGGAAAGCATAATAATGGTTTCTTGGTGTGCCTCGGTGGTTTCAGAGGATTGACCTTCTCATAGGCTGTTATTCTTCTCCAAAACTTCTCATGAAGCAAAATCCAGCCTGTAATTTTTACATTCAGCTGCTTTAATGCTTTCTAAGTGTTTCATAGAATCACCAACCTTATCTTTGTTCTTGAGTGATGTGTATTATTCGTTCTTCTCTCAGCTCTGACCCAAGTCTGTCATTTTGGGGACTTGTAGAAGGTGGATCTAGTAAATCTTCTCACATGCTGCATTTTTACTGATAGTATGATGAACTCCAGGAGAAGCTATGATAACATAGTAAATGTGCAGTTGGGAAATCACCATAACATTACGGAAAGATCTTGTTACAACATCAGGGATGTGTTTCAGTTATGACCGAAAAGTAATAATGCAATAATAATAATGTGAAATCCTTACTAGAATCAGTGTAAAGTATAAAATCCTCAGCTCTTCAATGAGCTTGATGGGCATTTCCTTACAACTGTAAGCCTTGTTTATGTTTCTCCTGCAAACCAGCTTGTCTTTAGACAGGTGTGTGTTTAAGTAATGTCAAAACTCGCCAAGACAGCAGCAAACATAAAGCTACGTTCACACCAAACGCAATTTGCGTGACAGGGGCGTCCAGTTTCTATGTTAACTCAATGTACATGCGGGATTAGAGGTTCTGCTGTGCTTTTTAAGGTTCACGTTTGGCGGTAAGGCAGCAGTGCCTTTCAGGCTTTGCAATATGTCTAGAGTTCAAATATCGAAATATCAATCAGGCACTCCGCTTTGCCCGGGATGTGTTGAGGATGTGATCAGCGGGTGGAGTCCAAAACCAACAAGGAGGAGAATCTGATCCTTTTCCTCCTGAACTGTAAGATTTTTTAATAGCATAAAGAAAAGAATAAAAGGGTCCTGTAAATTCATTCATTCATTTTCTACCGTTTGTCCCTTTCGGGGTCACGGGCTGCCGGAGCCTATCCTGGCCACTTGTGGGCGAAGGCAGGGGACGCCCTGGACAGGTCGCCAGTCTGTCACAGGGTCACACATATCACACACCCATGCACACTCACATTTACACCTCTTGACAATTTGGAGTGACCAATTAACATATGAAGCATGTTTTTGGATGGTGGGAGGAAGCCGGAGACCCCGGAGAGAACCCACGCATGCACGAGGAGAACATGCAAACTCCACACAGAAAGGTCCCCAATTGATGCTCTGGTTCAGTTCCCCCAACCAGGACTTGAACTAGGGGCCTTCTTGCTGTGAGGCAAGAGTGCTAACCACTGCGCCAACGTGCAGCCTGGTCCTATAATTGTATTCTTATTTTCATTTTTTTCCTCTTGGTATTATTGCAGGACAGCAAGTTGTCAAACTGGCCACAAAAAGGCAGAAGTACCTCTAAAAGAGTCGATTGTTTGGAAACAGCTCTTTTTTTTCCGGAATCCGTTTTTTAAGGACTTTTCCCTTACCGCAAAGGGGGATCTAAGGGCAGGGATGTCCAGTTTAGTTTGGTCAGTTTGTTAGTTCAATTTAGTATATTCATGAACCTTTTGATTTTATGTTTTACTTTTTCAATTAACTTTACGAATCCCATCGAGACGACTGTTGTTGTGAATTTGGGTTGTACAAATAAAACTGAATTGAAAATTGAATTTTAGCTGGGAGAGTGTAAATAATCTCATGAACCCAGACATAGTGACATGCTTACCAATACCTTTGCAGAGCTCTCCAAAATAACCTGTGTCCTCCATGTATCGACTATAAATGAGATAATACAGTCAATGCGTCCATGAAGCGAAGAGGAAAAAGACTTTGTACAGTAGTTCCTCCAACGTCAAGGGAGCGTCAAAGTTATAAACACATTTTTGAACAAGTGTTAAGCAGTGAATTTGACGCGTATCAAATAATAAATAGTGTTTGGTGGGAACGTAGCAGGAGCATCAAAACAGGCTTAAAATCTGTCCTATTGTTTTATCAGCTGTACAGCTCTTTGGACGTATATTGGATAAAGTTGTCAGGAAATCATCAAGTACATTATAAAATATGTAATAAAGAGAAAGTTATTACCTAAAAATAACTATTCTGTTGTGTTGAAGTAAAGTATAGTGATTGCATCTAATGTCTTTTATGGTGTGATTATGTTTGAGTTTTTAAGGCCGTTGTCCAAAAAAAACAAATTATCCAATAATTTTCCAGTCACTTTTAGGTGTTTTGAATTTAGAGTAAAGGTTTATAGGATATCTTTAAGTGTGACTCTCTGCATCCACATTTTGTAAAGGTAGCAGCTTAAGCAAAGAAACACATAAAAATAATATAATACTTTTGTAGATTTGTGTTTGCCTTCTTTCATCTTTCCAGGACAAATTTTTCAGGACACTGTTATATGAGATACTTGTCCTACTCCTTCGTCATCAAGGTACCATTATCATATAAGACCAACATGGAACACAGGTGTTTTTAACTGGAGCACAGCATTCCCTTGGGTAATGGAAGATGCTGCTAGGCCTCCACTATGTAACCTTCATGTCCAGTCATTTACTCATACAGTTAGTTCAGAACTGCTGTCTGCGCAGCAGTTAAAATAAAGGTCAGACCGCAGACTTTGTACTTGACAGTGACATAACCAGACAAGCTGCTCGACTTTGTTTTATCCACCACAAGTGCAGAATAACACGGTTAAAATGGAAACATACTCAGCACTTGAGTGCTGGAACGCTTCATTTGTCAGGGTTACAGTCAACGCTAACGGCAGTAGCCCGCTATCTTTTATCTTCTGGGATGAATACTGACAAGATTTTCTTTTCCAGATTGTTCATACTGTCCTCTGCTTTTACAGCATACTGGAAGCAAAAGGAAAGAGTAGTCGTAAGTGTTGATTTTGGTAATTGTTTATGGAAGGGGAAAATGAACAGTTACCAATCATTAGTAATTTTTCATTGTTGGTCTGCATTTACAGTTAACCCAATGTCACATCACATTTTATTGAGAAGAATCTTTTATTTTTAAAGGCATCAAATCGGTTTGACATTCAGTAGAAACCATTGAAGCCTTGTCGGTTCTTGCTGTGAACCCCCACAGATATGTTAGTCCCACTGCAGTTTAATAAAATGTGTTAAGTAGAGAGGGTTGAGGAAGGGTTAAATGCAGTCACCCATGCAGCAAACACAACACTAATATCGCCATTTTTCTTTTCAAATTCTTTTGTTCAGAACATTGCAAAAATACACTGGTAATGTAAAAAATTACAACTATTTCTTAAGAAGTCTTGAAGACACTTGAAACTACCTTTTAACTATCAGTTAACCTCAAAGAAATACACTAGGCTCCATTGTTATACATCTGTGAGATGATAAGGTCTTAGTCACAACTGCCCTTATGGGTAGATACAGGCTGTCTGCAGGTGAAAAAAAAGGCAAACCTGTACGGTACACTCGGGAGACCTGCAGGAAATATCAACATCGTAGACCACTTGGTGAGACCGTAGATAAAAAATGTTCATGCAGGCTTGTCGTACAGATTTTGTATTAGTTTAAAACGCCCAAAACCCTGCAGACTGCGCAAGGGGGGCCTGTTAGTGCTGTTCAAGGTAAGGCATGAGTGCATCCTTCTTGAGGTGGCTTTACGAGCGTCAAGGGAACTGCAAGACTCACCTGCACTACCCTTAAGATGCAGCCGCTCCCGAGTACAACCCACCACGGCCCTGGACGACCCAAAAACTTGCAGTACCCCGTACAGGTCAAGCCCTCACACATGTGCATGTGACTAAGGATTAAGCAGCATCATTAGACATCCTAAACAATATATACGCTCCACACTCAAAAATAATGCATCAATCGTCAAGAGTGTAAAGATGTGAGCTGGTCACTGAGGTTTTCTATTGGGTCCCCTCTCAGCAATTTGTGTTTTATTGAGTTTGGCCTCTGACCTCGAGAACAGTATGTTCCAGCTTCCCAGAACTACCCACCTCCTTGTCTTCAACCACGCCCCCAGCTGTAAACATGTGTTACGACTTAGCTAGCAACAAACAGTCACAATAATAACAACTAGGTAACCCCTAACCATTGTCTTGATTGTTGCCAATCTACAAAATAGAGAGAAGTAGAAAAAGACAGGAGGATTGAAAATAAATGTAAATAAAAAGGCAGGCATACCCAATGACAGAAGTCAGGAGAGACTAAACTGTTCCCTAATGGATTAAGCTGGTTGACCAAGTCAGTTTCCATTAGGGGTGTGTATTGGCAAGAGTCTGGAGATACAATACGTATCTCGATCCCCCCCCCCCCCCATGATACGATACGTATCCTGATATTTTACCGAAACATATTTTCTTTTTTTTCTTTTTAAATATGACTTTGAAAACACTCTACCTGCATTTCAATGTCTTCCACTGTAATAAAATGGTCAAATTCAACTTATTGAATGATCACAATGTTAAGCACTGCAACTGTATCTCATATATAAGTTGCGTTTACATAAAGCAAATTGCAGCTACGTTTCTTACACGCGGAAGTAAACTGGTAACGCTCCTCACCACGATGTCGGCCTTTATTTTCAGAGCGATGTACACATCCCTCTGATCCATCAAGCCGCTAAACTATAATCTATTACGGGGAGGTTCTGCAGAACTTTAGCCCGCTTTGCCGATAGCATTTCAGCCTATGCTAAGCCTATTAGCCGCTGCCGTGCTTCACTTGTATTTATCTGAGCCGCTAAAAAGCACCACAATCCTCGTTGATTGTTTGTGCCATGTTGCTGACAGCAAAGTTTCTGTTTGGTATCCATCCCAAGTAAAAGAAAAGTTCATGTTCATTCTGACTGCAGTCTTCCTGTTGTCTTGTGTGGTGTGGGCTGCTTAAAGAGGCTCTGTGTGCTGTGCTGCCAACTAGTGGTCGGAGAGTGAAGTGGACAACAAGAGTCAGAAACTAAAGGACGCTAAGAAATAAATATCGTCCTGGCAGCATTTTGAATCGATAAAAGTATCGCCAAAGGAACTATCGCAATATTTTGCTGAATCGAATTATTCTTGCACCCTTAGTTTCCATAAGAAGAGGAGAGAGAAAAAATAAAAAAAGAGGTAGAAGTTCAATTTTTACACCAGCCACGAGATCAATTTGCAAAAAGAAAACCACCCTTAAATAAAATTTCCATAGAATAAAAGTACAGGACAAATCTCGTCCTATTATCCCAACACCTCAGCTAAGCCACCGAGACCCCCCTCCCCCCCAAAAAAAACAAAAACAACAACTGATTGTTAAATAAATTTAGCATAAAGTAATTCATCTTAAACATTTAATACAAATAAACATCTGCCATGAATCCCACTTTTTCTCAACAACTAAGCTAAACAACTAAGTTTGTTAATCCGTACCAGAAAATTGCTGATTGATTAATTATCAAACTTTGTAAAGCTACTAAGCCAACAAGCCCCTTTTCTTCCTGTTAGCAAGAAACAGCTTAGCTTATCAAACTTTTTATTAAATTTCTACAAACATCCTGACATACGGCTTGTTACTCATTTAAACCAAATTCAGTCATCCAAGCAACATAGTTTTCCATAACTTTATGCTCACTTCAAGCTGCCTACACCTTTGCTCCTTTTTCACAACAACTCACTACAGTCAACTGCTGGCCATTTTGCTAATCACCTCCTTTAGGCTCCTCTCTTTAATATCCAGCTCTCTCAGGAGAGAACCAGGAGACTTTGTCACAAACCCCCTACAACCAATTCCCACTAGGGGAACTTTAGCTCTGTTTTCTGTTTAATTAAGTTTTTTTTTGTTTTGTTTCATAGGCCAGTCCTGCAAAGGTCCCCCAAGGAACTCCCAGCTCTATGAACAATACAATATCTTCAGACTTAGACCACAAGACCATGTTTGGCTTTACGTTTGTACAGGCAATACTCTGAGAAACTGTAAGCTGGCCTCTGAAGTCTAGACTCAATAACCAATGTTTAGCCACATCTAACTTACCAATTCCTTCCCTCCCTTAAGAACAAACACCATTCCCTTCTTTTAGAGCTTTGCTGCATTTGTATGATGTTTGCTTTTGATAGCTCCTGTTAACTATGTCAGCACTTGATTATGGCTCCATGTAAGAAGCAGTGATCTGTCTAAGGACCTTGCTGTTTGATGTTCAGCATTACTGACACAAACCAGTGTTAAAATCTTGGGCTCTTGGTAACTGGGTTTACTTCAAATCAATCTGACCTTTCTTTGCATCCTCAGTTTGCTAGAGATTTGTTTGCAAAAGCAGAACTGCAAATACCAAAATATATTTATCTTTGAACTCCAGTCTGTGTCTTCTTCTAAAACAAACCCAGAGAGTTGAGGGAGGTTTCCATAAAAGGTTATTCTCCCCCTCCTGACATTAAAACCAGTGCAGGAGAGACTGGTATCACTTAATACACTTTAACTTCCATGTTGGGTCTTTGAAAGTTACAACAAAATAAAGGTTGTCTTTTTTTTAAAAGAACATTATTTTAAATTGAAGTTATTCTCAAAATTGCTCTTAAATTGAGGCTTGATAAACTAGACTATTTTTAATTGATTTTCTGGCGCAATGTGCTTTCTAAAATGTAAACCAAAAGCTTGGTTTACACAACCAGAATAGGGGATTAGAGAAGCATGGATTTAGACTCCAGGGACATCTGCTTTCTCCGATGATGAAGGTTGCTGACACTCATCCTTCAGAAGTTAGTGCTGCTACTGTTGGTCAACATGCAGGGGTACTAGGGGAAAATTGACTGGATACTACAGAGAAGACAATTGGCCAAAGGTCTACACCAAACCAGTTGGGCCATGCCCTGCTGACAGCTCCATAGGGGGTTGATTGCTCATTGTCCCGGCTCCACTCAAACATTTTACCATTTGTGCCCTGGCAAAGAAACACGCAATACCTTCGTCTTTCAATCTGTTGCTTTCTTTTGTTTTCAAGTAATTGAAAGTACAATCCAGTACAATGCAAGGCAGTGTCAACTGCCCTGCATTGTACTGGATTGGACTTCCAATTCACGTTGCCAATTTAAAACCAGGTTTCATTGCAGCCCAGCAAGGAAAATGCTTCAGATTAAGACCATTGCATAATTGGGAGCAACCCTAAAACAAGAACCATCAGGTTGTGCAGATGCAGTAAAACAGAAAGCAGTGCCCAAAATTTTAGCACAGAAAAACACTGTAACTGAAAGACAAATGCTGTATTCTGCATTATGAAGATTGATCAAAGTTGGTCTGTATGGCAGATAAATGATTTTCTGTGTCCTGATGAGAGTTTAAAACAACAATTTCTTCATTGTCTTCTTTATGCAAGTTACAAACCGCAATTATTAATTTCTCCTTTATGATCACTTTTCACAGTGGCACTCCTGTGAATTAAAAAGAATTCTACTTATACATTCAGGGCTCCAGACTAACTTTTTTCACTAGGAGCACTGTGGCCCTAACTGAAAATTTTAGAGGCGCAACCAGAAAATTTAGGGGCGCATACCGTAAATCAACATGCTAACCAAATCTACTAATTTCCACTGTATTACTAATAAATAATTTATTAATAGATGCAGAAATTACAATGTGCTGTTTCAAATTCAGTGTCATATTTTATTCTGCACTTTTGAAGATGCAACAAGAAGGTAAACTGACAGCACCATCGCTGTCATGACAGTACAAATACTAAACAAAACGGATGGAAATTTATGTTGGTGACACCAAATAAGTGCAGCCAAGATGCACAATAAGCGTGTTTGAGATCACCCAGGTGGACGAAAAGCTGCGCACATCACCTGGTGTGTGACGTATATTTTTGTTTTTGCTCCAACATCACCTGTCAATCATCACAGAAATATCGCGATAAAGGGGTGGGAGCAAAGGGCAAACCTACCCGAACACAGCTGGAAATTTAGTACTGAACTGACTGAAAGCTGCCTTACAGACTACAAAACAATGCATTATGGGACTTGTGTCCTGATGGGTTTTTGTAGTTGAGTGATTAATTAAAATAATTTAAAATACCAATTGATTAAAAAAAGGTTACATACATTACAAAACATTAAAATAATCATAAAATATATAATAACAGACCACACTAAGGGGGAGAGGAATATTTAAACTAAATTGAATGTTGAGGACAACTCCAATTTCCTGTTCTCCTTCAGTTTTGCTGCAGATTCCCCTTCATCTCACAGCCCCCCCCCCCCCCCCCTGCCTGGTCTCCCCAACGATCCAGGCGCCGCGCTGGTTCATCTCAAACACGTCTATCGTTGCATTTTCCCCACGTATTTTCAGTGTATCTAAGGCTAATCTTGTTGTTTGCCTGCACGTGTTTAAAGTTCAAGCCCCGTTAGCTGTCACGCATATTAAGGCGGGGGCCGCAAAATATCATCTTGGGGGCCACAAATAGCCCGCGGGCCGTGAGTTGAGACCCCTGCTGTACACTCTGGCACTGGTACACTAGCTGCAGGTCGAAAGAATGAATCAATAGTTCGCTTGCTCATTGCTCAGACGCACATATCAGGTTGTGATGATATCTGTCTGTTTCCTTCACACAGATGTTTACGCGCGCTCGATTATCTCTAGGCCCCTCCCCCTCCACGCATTTTAAGCACTTACAGTGGCTTTCCCTATTCTTCTCACACGCATTGGCCGCCTCACAGAGGCATCACGCGAGTGTGTTCGTGTTTGATAAGTATGTGCGCGAGTGTCTGCCTGCGTACGTGTGTGCTCGCGTCTCATTGATTATTTCATTGCTCATTGACGTGCCCCTTCCACGTTTAATGTATAAAAAATACGGAGGGTGGGGGAGGCAAATTTACTGGTAGCACATGTGGGACTGGATTTAAAATTCAGTCGCACACTCTCAAATTTTGGTCGCAAAATGCGACCATTTGGTCACAAAATGCGACCATTTGGTCACAAAATGCGACCATTTGGTCGCAGTCTGGAGCCCTGACATTACTGAGATGTGAATCCTTGATCCAACTGGTCTAACTTTCAACGGGTGTCCAATTGCTGCATATATTTTATGTAGTGCCGACAATGCAAGAGTTTTGATTGCAGAAGCTTGAAACGCTCATTTACGCGCGTTTACATAGACTTTTCATTGTAAGTGGTTGCTTGAAAGGGGATTGATTCTGTGCTGGTTGATGTGGAAAGAAAGTTTTCCATTGAGCTTTTTTAGCCACATAAATATTCCTTCTTTATTTACCTTTTATTGGAGCAAATCAATCTGCTGCTCATTAAGACTGGAAGTGTTGAGTAGAACTGATCTCCAGTCTTCTTTTTTTATCTGTCACCATCTGCTGTTCTTTGATCAAGTGACACTGATTTGTTTTTCACTTTGAGACAGTTTCTTTGACAGAAATACAGGGAAATTCCTCTGGAAAGTGCAGTACAAGGACACACAATATTAGAGGATTTCTCTTCCTTAAGGTTTCTGATTCTTAACTCTCAGCCAAACACAGCTTGGAGTTTTCTTGGAACAAAACAGTGAAAGTCCTCAAAAAGTGAGCCACAGCCTGAACTTGGATGAAAAGAAGCCTTGTAGAGACGTTTAGATGGCTTAGCAGATTCTTAGTACTCCGTCAGATTAAGCCAAAAGGGAAATCTGTAGGCCAAGATAACAGGTTTATTTGAAGACTATTTATCAAAATCTCTTTGCTGTTGCTGACAGTTGTTGTTAAACCCCCATAGAATAAATTCCAGCGTTGATTACAGTTCCTTTGAATTTGTGTACATTCCTTTTAGGCGAGTAAAGGGATGTTTAACAGGATTGGAGTTTGGTTTAGTTCTTTTCTGCAAAAAGAATTCGAATCATTTTCCCAAACCCGATATATTTTGGGGTAAAAGAAAGAGAAAGAAAAGGACCCCGGCTTTAGGATCGTTTTATTCTTATCTTAGTCTTAGAATGCTTATCTAATCTTAAAAATCTATTTTTAAAATCCAGTAATTCTTATTGGCAATCACTAAAGACTTAACAACCATTGGTGTGAATTCTAATCCTGTACATCATGAAACGCGGTTGATTTATTTGCCCTGCCCTGATTTACATCCTGCCTCGAGCAACCGCTAAAGATATTTGTGTCGCAGTGGTTAAAGAAGCTGGGCTGATGATGGCATTTCAGAAAGGTTTAGACTCCGTAAATGAGACAGAAATCTAAAGTGAGGGACTTCTCCCCTACCCTGCAAACACACAAACCTCCTTTGCAGTTAAATCCATCTTTGACCGGCTAATCATTTCTTGTTTTTTAGCCACAGGTTGAGGGAAGAGACACACAGCCAAGTGTCAGCAGGTTCCTGTAAACATATATAAACTCCTTATACACTGGCTGCTCTATGCCAGAGGCAGCAAGAGAAAAATGAGGTCTTAACTATGACGTGTGTGTATGTGTGTGTGTGTGTAGGAGGCAAAACAGATTGTAAGCCAAGGATGGTTATACCATTGAAAAGAGGAAATGGGGGTGAAGGAGAGGAGGGGGGAAATGGGGGTGAGCAAGAGAGGTTTCCGAAGCTAATAAAATGCTCGAGAGGATGGAAGCTGCCAGGCAGCATTCCTGTGCCATTAGATAAGTTAGCTCTCTGCAGCCTCCAGTTTCTCTGCAGTGCTGAAGTGGCAAGCTGAGGTCATCACCAGGGAGGTGGTGGGGGAGGGTCTGGGCAATCAATTCCGAATGATTTTGCAAACAGCCGCTCTGGCTGAACCTCCGAAGCTTTGTGGCTGATGATTCAAGTACAAGTCTGCAAATGATCATTCATAACCTTGATTTTGTTGGCCATTTAAAACAGCCTTCACTGCAGCCCTTCATTGCCTTTATTTCTCTCTTTACATGAACTCCATTTCTCGCAACTAAATGAACCCGTCACATTTTTGCACAATTCACCATAAATCTAAAGCTGCTGCAAAAGTTAGATTATTTCAAGTTCCTAGGAAGAAATAAAATGGATGAAGTGATTGTTTGGTACTGACTTTAGATGTTAAACACGAGGTGGGGTATCTCCTTTGGCAAAGTGTAACCTCGGCTAAACCCACGCTGGCCAAACGGCAGCGGTGAAGCTGCTTTATGTGACAGATTGCAGCAATAGCAGTAAAGTCAAAAGACTTTTTGCACAGTCATTAACAGTTTGTCAAACTGAACTCTTCATGTTGTACTCAAGTGTTTGGAATTAAACGTTAGTGAACGAAGTCCTTCTTGGTTGTACCTTTCTGGACCATCAAGTGAGATAGAGGGCTGCAAAGATGTATTAGACTCTAAGATGTTCCCCTTTTCACAGAAATTTCTTTTGCGTCCAGATGATTTATTTCAATGGGAGGTGTTATCGGTCTTGGAAATGTCTCTGCGCTCACACTTACATAATGTTATACAAGATTTACTGCACTGACTGCAGTTAAGTTTGATCTTCTGTATTTAGTGGTCAGACTTAATCCCAAGGCTTTTTTACATTAAATAAAAAAAAGGCATCTTTTGTTTTCCGTGTGACCTTGTTGAGCAAATATTACCATAAACCTGAATGCATGCTGTAGCTATACACGGACATTAATGTGTGTATTAAATGCTTCTCCTATGTTGGGTACAATTTGTCTCACAGGCATGCTCGTGGTAAATGTTACTTGGAGGAACAAGACCTATGTCGGCACCTTGTTGGACTGTACACGGCATGACTGGGCTCCCCCCAGGTAAGAAACATCGCCCCATTTAGGTCATGTCAAGCGGAGAGCGAAAAATTTGTGATGCTGCGCATGCTGCCAGAAACGAGAGTTGATAATGTCAAGGCAGTATGTAGTTTACAGCTGCCACAAATAACTGAGTTGTTCTCTGTATTGCAGCTGTCTGTACACAGTCTTTTAGCCTTTTCATATTCGGGGTGATATGAATCTGCTGTAACAGAATCAGCCTAATGCACTGACCCTGCCAGTGAGCAAGTGGACCACTGAGTGCATGTTAGTCTTTATGTTGAGCCTAGAGAAACAGGATTCATTGGCAAGCAGCTGATGTCCCAGGAGGCAACAGTGGAAATAGAAAGCTACTCTAACAAGCCAGATTGCAGAATCCAATTATTGGACTAAGAGCTTTTTTCCTCAACACAGTATAGCATTCTCTATCACAAAAGCTTCCATTTCTAAGATTAGTCCTGTAGCGATACCATGGGGTGTATGCAAAACACAAGTCATATTTCCAGGACCTTTTTTAAAATTCTTAATGTGGTAAATTCAAATGTAAATGCTTGGCTATAATTTTAATTTATGTAGAACTGCAATGTGGGGTAAAAAAAACATTAACGATGATTAAAAGACCTGCTATTGAAAGAAAAATGAGTGTTTCCTCACTGTTTTACTGCAACATCCAGGTTTAGCTACATACAAATAATGAACTTGGAATAAAGATCTTGCGTCATTACCATATTTTGGAAAAAGGCTTAAATACGTGAGAAATCCTTATTGCTTAAAGACTTAATATAAGTTTGGGCTGTGAATGCTTTAAATTCATGTAACACCATCAAAGTGTGGATGTGTTCAACCCCCCCTGTCTTTTTTTAATAAGCCAACTCACTCACACATCACATTTTCAAAATTACAATGTCAAGAATTGTTTTTTTTATCACTACAACTAAACCGGTTGACACAAGAAAAAAAAAATCGTTATTAATTTCCTAATATGAAAACATGTGAAACTGATGTACTTTGACATCTTAGGTTCTTCTTTTATCATATACGGTTGTGTTTTTTCACATACCTTACATGTTTTGATGGATGTCTTCCGTCTTCGTCAGACTCGTCCAATGTGGTGATGTGACGTATATAAGACAGATGATTGAGACTGAGGCGGAGTCACCTGTCAAATGTTGACAGGTAACTCCGCCCATTGATGTCAATTTTCTGCTGGAGGATGTACTCCAGGTATGAGAGAGTCTTCAAAGTTTGACAGGTGACTCCGCCTCAGTCACAATCATCTGTTTTTATATACGTCACATCACCACATTGGACGACTGTGACGAAGACGGAAGACATCCGTCGAAACTTGTAAGGTATGTGAAAAAACCCAACCGTGTCTGATAAAAGAAGAACCTAAGATGTTAGTTATTGATACAGATACTATGAACTTTATCAAACTGATGTACTTTGTTTTTTAAAACACAAACATTGTATTTAAGTTCTGTAAAAACATAAAGTGGTATCATTTATACAGCATTCCCCCCATATTCATGGGGGTTAGGGACCAGAGATACCTGCAAATTTACAGAATCCGCAAATACGGAGAACCCCACCCCCGTGGCCAAATGATAATTCTTCTCCGCGATTATCTTCCTCAGGGTTTCAGGATATTTTCTGGTTGCTTCTGAGTCAGCTGATGCCATTTCTTAAAGCACGTGCACAAGCTTTGGTTGGTAGCGATTCAGGAACCGGTGGAAATAGCTGTGAAACATTCCCCAGCAGCCGGCAACTAAGCCAACGAGCCAGCGTGCTCTTCATCTCTGCTCCCCTCCTCCCCCTGCTGACACAAAAGTCTCATACAAGCTTAATGAGCTGAGATTTCTGTAATCAACCAGAGGAGTCAAGTGACTGGTGGGAAAAAATTGGCGAATACGTTAAACTGCGAATATTGAAACTCGAATGAGCGAGGGAACACTGTATATATACTTGAGAAGACACTCTATGAAAAGGAACAAACACATCTTGCACAGAATTAATGTTAGACTGACAATCTTTCAAAAGCAGCATCTTTGGTTCAGAGTTGGTTTATGAAGTAATAAAATGTCACTTATGTTTATGACCAAGTTTTGTATGTTTCTTCAACGTATTTGCAGATTTTGTGAATCACCAACAAGTGATCTGGAAATGAGAAACGGTCGTGGTCGGGGTAAGCGAATGAGGCCGAACAGCAACACCCCTATGAATGACAACAGCAACTCATCAGACAACAAGGGTACCACCACCAACAAAACACGGGCCGCCTCTAACAGTAAAGGCAGGAGGGGCAGCCAGACGCCATCAGAGCGCCGCACCCCACCCAACAGCAACACAGAGGACATTAAGGCTAGTCCCTCTTCAGGTGGAAAACGTAAAACAAAACCCGCCTCAGATATGGAGCCAAATTCCAGCTCGGAGGACAGCAAAGGCAACAAACGAATGCGGACAAATTCCAACAGTGGACCTACAGGGATCCCTATCCCTTCAGTAAAGACAGAATCACTTCCACCGCCCCTTGATCGGAGCTGTCCTTCTCCAGTACTTATTGACTGTCCGCATCCTAACTGCAACAAGAAGTACAAGCACATCAATGGTCTTAAGTACCACCAAGCTCGTGCCCACAATGATGATGACATAAAGTTGGATTTAGATGGAGACTGTGAATACGGAGAGGATTCAACTCTCCATCCTGAGCCAGGGAACTGCAATGGAGCATCTATCTCCCAAAAAGGTTCCTTATCTCCAGCACGTTCAGTTACTCCAAAAGGCAGGAACTTTGAGGCACAAAGTCCTTCTCCATCTCCTGGAAAGTTTGGTTCAAAGCAGACCAAAAAGAAAATCAGTGAGACGGACCTAGATACTGGTGGAACACCAATGGATGGCTGTGAGGATGGACCATGCCTTACCGATGAAGCCAGTAATGATGGCATCGATGATAAGAGAGGATCAGATAAGTCGAGAAAGGCTGGCACAAAAACGGAAAAAATGGCCCAGAAAAACTTGAAGTCCCCACGCCCCCTTGGTCCTGGCCCTACAGCATCCCAGCAGATGTATTCATTTCCTCCTGGGAACTCAAACTCATCCTCGGGGCTAACTCCCATGATGCAAGGGATTCCCAAAAGCCCACAAATGAAAGGCGGACAACCTAAACCCCCTGCCACTGGAGATATTGCTGCAAGTAGCTCCAAAGACAAGAAGAAGAAAGACAAAAAGAAAAAAGATGGTGGAAAGGATGCTGATAGCCCAATGCCTCCGGGAAAGGGGGGAAAGCTAGAGGAAGGGAAGTTGCCTCATTCTGAACCCTGTGATCAAGGAAATAAGGGAGACGGCCTCCTCAATGGTTCCTCGGATCCTCATCAGAGTCGCTTGGCTAGTATCAAAGCTGAGGCTGACAAGATTTACAGCTTTTCTGACAATGCACCAAGTCCATCCATAGGTGTTGCCAGTCGGATAGATGGCAGCGGAATGCCACAGCCTCTCACTCCACTTCATGTAGTGAATCAAAATGGTGCAGACAACTCTTCAGTTAAAACCAACAGCCCAGCTTATTCAGACATTTCAGATGCTGGAGAGGATGGTGAAGGGAAAGTAGAAGGTGTCAAAGTTCGAACAGAAGACCAAGCCATTAGGGAAAGTGTCAAAAAAGCTCTCTTTCCAAACCAGACACCCAACAAAGATTCCCCATACTATGCAGGCTATGAGGCATACTACTCGCCTAACTATGTCAACCCTAGTCCAGGTGGGCCACATCCCGGTGCACCAGTCACCGAAGGTCAAGCTAAGATCAAAAGGGATGAGGAACAGGACCAAGGTGAAGAAAAAGTAAAAATTGAAGTTCAAGAAGATCGCAAGCCTGACAGCAGTGCTCCAGGGCAGCAGCAACAGCAACCCTCAGTCATTCAGCAACGATCAAACATGTATATGCAGCCCCTTTACTACAACCAGTATGCTTATGTATCTCCTTACGCATACACCCCTGATCAGGCTTACCATAACCACTTAATGAACACCAACCCTGCCTATCGGCAACAGTACGAAGAGCGGCAACGGCAAATGGCTGAACAGCATCGAGTGGACAAGAAGTCCGAAGCAGCGATGAAAGAAAGAGAAGCCTCCATGAAAGAGGAGTGGAAACAAAAGAGCCCCATGCCACCATGCCTCTCCAAAGCCTCAAGTCAGTCGGACCTTGGCAAAATGCAGCAACCCCAGGGCAAATCCAGGGAATCGCCCTCTGAACCCTTAAAATCAATTGGAAGCATTAAGGGTGAGGACTCAAAGTCTCAGCAAGCTGAGGGACTGAAGATTAAATTAACTGAAGGAGGTCACCATGGAAAGGAAGACTCGATACAAGCACTGGAGTCCAGAGGTCAGGCAGGGATGGAGCAGGCCATGTGGTACAGACAGGTACATACCGATATCCATTAGAGTTCATTTGTCACGTTTGATTTTTTTTTTCTGACTTTATTTTTCTGTCCCCAACAGTACCCTGACAGCCAGAAGTCTCAAGCAGAAGAAGAACACCAGCAACAGCAACTTAGAAGAAAGGACGAACGGGAACGCAAATTAAAAGATGAACGGTCTAGGCCAAAGGACAGTCAAGGTGGACCCAAGGAAGACTGCAAAGAGGCTGGTGATCCCAGAATACTTTCTGAAGACCATCGAGCCATGAGCAAAGACTCTCGCACTAACCCCCACTTGCAGTTTGCGTCGTCACTAGCACAGCACCAAGGCTACATGCCCTACATGCACGGTTACCCCTATGGACAAGGCTATGACCCTAACCACCCTGGATACAGAGGCATGCCGTCAGTCATGATGCAAAATTACCCAGGTATGACGTTAATGTAGTATGGAATACAAGTGAATGGGTGATAAATGTGATTCACATTTTTCTTTCCAAATGGTTTCTGCTGGGCATGCTCAAACAGAAGCAATAAGTGATTCCCGTTGTGATGTTAACCCTTGTGCTATCCTATGGGGTCAAGATGACCCATTGACGTGTTCTCCCTACCATGACAAAGGCGGATAAAGGTGAGGAGGATTTCATGTAATCCATGGACACCAGTGAAGATCACAAGTCATTGAAGAAAAAAGTTCAGAGCACTGTCTCGTGGGGTTTAGATGACCCAACCCCCAATGTTAGAGTGCCTAGGATAGTACAAGGGTTAAAATAGCAGATATGACCATAGCTTTATGCTTCTGTTAGTAAATTTACTCAGAGTATTATAAAAAGGACTTGCTACTTTCATATGTGTAACCACGGGGATTGTACCATTAGGTTAGGGAATTCCAAAAGTTGCACTTTAGACCATTTAGTTACAACAAACCTGCTGCATTTATTGTAGTTTATAATTAGTCATTGTTCTCTCCTTTTAGCGTCCTATCTTCCTGGAGGGTACCCCTTTTCTCCGTATGGGAACAAAATAGCTGGAGGCGAGGAAGGCAGTGAGAAATCCCGCGCTAGTCCCACAGTCACGAAAACAGCAACGGACTCCAAAGCTCTGGACATCCTTCATCAGCACGCCAGCCAGTACAAGAGTAAATCCCCCACGGTGGGCGACAAGACTCCCCATGACAGGGAGCAGGAGCGGGGAGCGGGAGGAGACAGGGATCGGGAACGGGAGCGTGAGAGGGACAGAGAAAGAGATGTGGACCGACCACGCTCCTCTCCCTCCCAACGTGTTATGGCCTCTCACCACCACCTGGGATACCCCCTGCTCTCAGGACAGTATGACCTGTCCTACGCCACAGGTTAGTTCTGTCCATGTGTTTCTGATCCTTTAGTATTTATTTCAATGCTGTTTCATTCCAAACCAACTGCTCATGGAACCACACAGTCCAAAATGGTGAATCTGCAGGGCTATCCAACCCTGTTCCACCTGTTTTCCAGCTCTCCCTGCACTTCTTGCTGCTGATTACCTGGATCAGGTGTGTTCAATTATTCAGAATGAGGACATACTTGAGTCAGCTAATCAGCAGCTGGCAGTGAAGAGATCTGTAAAACAGATCAGGGTGTTAGATCTCCAGGAGACCAGGGTTGAGCAGCCCTGACTGGAGTAGCTGGATTTAAAGTTATGCAGTCTTTAAGCATAAATACTTACAATAGGAGTTAACGCTAGTAGACGTTTTCTAGCTCAGCAAACAGCTTGCTAATATTGCAGCAGATACGTGCAAAAAGCATGCTGAGCTTTTGCAAACAGCACAAGTGAAGGCAGCAAAAAGAGGCTAATCCTGAGCAACATGCAGCCTGTAACTCTTTAAGTGTAAAATATCTGCAGTTTTGTCACGGATGTCCTGCAAAAATGCTATTTGAGGAAGTAGAGAGATCATACTGCAGCTATTCCTTAATTATACATATGTATGCTGTAGACTGAGAGGCTCCAACCTGCAGAGAAGCCTCATCGTGTCTTATCAAAGCCCTGCTCTCTGCTCTGCAGTCTAGCGCAATACTCACTGCAGTTTTTAGCTCCTCAGCTTATCCACCCTAAGTAGGTCCTCTGAGGACAAATGGATCACAGTGGTGATAATAGAGATGTTGAACAAGCCTGAAAAAACGAACCTTAGCAGCCTGCAGTGACATCCAGTGGCAGCATGCCTACATTACAGTTGGTTTGATGCATTGTCAATGTGTTTTTTAAAAAAAAAGATCATGTCTGGTTTAAATCTACTGCAAAATGTTCTTTGTTTACAAAAAATGTTTTACTCCTTGCAAAGATTTTCCTTGAAATAATTTGACCAGCAATTGTCTTCATTTTATGATGAGATAGGTGTAAAACAGACGGTAATACGTTGATGAAATACAAGAGGCATCATTTTTGACAAATTTACATTTGAACCAAAATTAACCTGTCCAAAACCTTCCAGGAATATTAAGCATTTCAGGCTGGACAGCGTATATGTAATAAATCTTAGTTATCATAATAATTTTGCAGTGATTTGAAGTGTTGAACTGTTGAACAGTGGGTTCTTTCTAAAAAAAAGTACCCATCATGCAACACTTCAGGCAGGGGAGCTTTAGTGTCCATTATAACCCTTGTGCTATCCTATGGGGTCCAGATGACCCCACCCTTACTTTGACATGTTCTTCCTACCAGGACAAAGGTGGATAAAGGTGGAAAGATTTCATGTAATCCATGGACACCAGTGAAGATCACAAATCATTGAAGAAAAAAGGTTCAGAGCACTGTCTAGTGGGTCTAGATGACCCAACTCCCAACGATAAATTGCCTAGGATAGCAAAAGGGTTAATCATTTGAAGTTCATGGTCTTCCTTTTTTCCCCAAATACGATGTGGGTGTGACATTTTATTGATTGACAGTAAAATAATTTTTTATAGTTTAAGTATCAGCTTTTTGCATAGTTTGGTTAGAAGTGCGATGTTTGTGATTTTTTTTAATGACTAGCAACAAGCACTAGAGGGCACTGTTGGCATGTTTATCAGTATTTGCTACTGAGAGCAACACAGAAGAAGTGCCACTCAGTCTTGGTGGCATTGTTCCAGAGTGACACAGCCAATGACGGAATTGAACTGATTTAGTGATATAATGAGTGTAGTTGACTTGTATTTATAATTCCCATATTTTTTTTAAATACATTTCTCTCAAAAGTGTAATTATTTAGGATTCTTTCCTTCTTCACTATGCATTTTGTGACTACTGTAACTTGTGCTCAGAGCGACTTATAGTCAAAAAATTAAACATGTTTTGACAGTAATCCAAACTAGACAATTACATTTCAAATGTATCAAAGCTCTACTTATGGTGGTAACTGGACATCTGAATGTGAGTATGAGGAAACTGAAAACGGTTTTGTTCTGTAACCTTGAAAGGGAAGTTCACAGTAACTAACATGACTTTCTTTTGTATGTTTCACAGGAAAACCCGACCGTCACACCTCAACCCTACAAAGATTCATGTGACTGGCTCACATGAGGACAGGATTACCTGCTTGTTACCTTTAGACATCAGTTGAATGGTGTTTCTGTAGTTATTTTTGTTTTGTTCCTCTGCCCCAAAGGCGAGGCAGAAACTTGTTCGGGTTTTTTCCCCCCACTTTTTTTTTTCTTTCATGAAAAAAATAATAACTCTCCATTTGTGGACTGACAACTGGACTGACAGAAACCCAGGTTCAAAGCCATCGCTCTGCCCGTCACGCAGAGGAAACACCGACCCGCTGATTATCTAGTCTTTGCACTGTCAACAAATACAATGCAAAAACAGACTATTGGACTGCCAGAATAGTTTTTGTTGTCGTATTTTTTTCCTTTTTTTTCCCCCCTGATCACATTGTTGTTGTTTTTTTGTCAAGCAGAAAGAAATTGGCTGGGGATTTGGGGAAGTTAGGTGTCAGATGGGGGAAGAGGAGTCATGCAAAACTGAAGACTGGCTCATTCTATGTCGTGAAACAACAATATATCCATAACTTGAGAAATGTTTAGCTGTATTTCACGGGGAGAGGGAATATGGCAACAGCTGCTTTCTTCAGAGACTTTAGAGCCTGAGACTGAAGTTTTTTTATTTTGGTTTTAATATTCCATCATCATCATCATCATCCCTTCTTTGAACCCTCCCTCACATCTTAATTCAGGGGTTGATGTCCTCGTGTTGTGAGAGGGGGCAGCGCACACTTCAAAAGAGGAGAACACACTATCCATTCTTCTGGGTTTTTTCCTCAGCAGATCTGTTATACTATGGTGTTCATCTGAATGTTTCTGATGCTGGCTCAGCTCCACTGTTTTCCTTAGTTAAAGGGCCACTTTCAAAACGGTGAAGCCACATCAGCAAGCGCTGAGCCCGCCAGGCGCCGTCACCGTGCCGCCGCGTGGGCTTCCACTCCTGATCGTGCTTCTTTAGCTTTGATTGTTTCCTATAGACAATGTGAAATTGGGCTTGTGTATCTTCCTGCTGTAATATAGACTTTAATCTTATCTCAATGTGCACAAATGTTTATATTTATCCAAGCATGCAACTGTTCTGTGCTCAGATCATCCCTGGACGTCTGGTGTGCTCTTAATTTGATGCTCAGCTTAAGTTTGGTTTCCCCTAATTTGCTTCCACATACGCGTCATCTGCATCGTGTGCATCCAGATGTGCTCCACACCTCTGGTTCAGCGTCTAGAGGCTCTCCAAGCCAACGCGTGCTGGCTGGATTTCTGCTGGTGCTTCACTTGCTTTTGTGGCTTCACCATAAGACCTCAGACAGATGTTAGTTAGCATGTCCCTCTTTTCTGACGAGCTCTGAAGCATTCTGAAAGAGGGCAGTTTTTCGTTCTGTGTGGTGAGGTGCATGCGGCGACCCGGCTTGGACCACAAACGTGACCCGGCCAGCCTCTGACAGCTGAAAGAAAGGCGGTACAAGCCAGTGTAAGTGATTCTGGAAGCGATGTGAACTAGCTAAACGGGGAAGTAGTGGGACGTCTGAAGCAGAAAGTATCTAAGGGGCTAACGGCGTCTGGATCTTAAACAGGTGGTCCTACTTTCTCTTACGTCACAGACAGTCTGGTTTTCTTCCGATCCTCAAATAACAACAGCCTTTATCAGCGGCCCTTTGCTTCAAACCAGCCACGGCTGAAATTCTGTCCATATGCTGTTGCACTGAGTCCCTCTTGAAAGCTGAACGTCTCCACTCTGAGGTGGACGTCCCGTTCTTTGTCACAGATTCAAACCCCCGCCGTGCAGTTGGGGGTCAGGACCAGTCTTACGCCTCACATTAACAGGAAGATATTGACCCTTTCACTTACCTGATTTTTTTTCTTTCTTTTACTCGGTTTCTCACCCCAAATGTCCTCATCTTTGTTAGCTTTCATTTGAACCCCCTGTGGACATCGCGTCCGACGCCCTGGGAAGGCAATCGGGGCGCCCAGTCGTGAGCGGGAAATCGCAGCATTTCATTCTGAGGTTTTCGGGACATTCCAAGTGAGCAAAGCTGCCCCTTTCTAACCCCATGAAAAGTCTATGAGAGGGTTTCTATTTTGCGTGCATCTTAAAGACGAGTGGCTGAAGAGAATAAGCTGAATGTGGTGTAAGACTTGTACTTAATTTGTAAGGGTAATCTAGGCAGCTGTGATGTTGTCATTAAAGTCAGTGGGTTTTAGTACCAGCAGACTGCATACAGTACATATAGTTTTATCAGACAATGGTTGTGACAAGTGCATTTGTTCTCTCTCTGAGAGTAGTAATGTTATCTCAGTAGTAAGCAAAGCCCAGTGAAAGTCATTTATTCTAAAGTGTATGAAAAAGCCAGAAAAGTTAACGTTTGCTATCAACATAATGGAAAGTGCTTGGCTCTTGTATTTTGCAGGACTGTCTTTGTTTCATGGTGAAGAGTATATTTATTGGCCAGCAGTTGTCTCAAATTTGGTGCCTAGTCCAACATTCTTCTGTGAAAACACAGAGACACTTGCTTGTTTGTCCTTTTCCCGACCACCTCCTGACCCCGCCACCCATTCGCCACTCCCCCTACCCCCCACCCCCACCACAACCACCACCACACCCCCTCTGAAGTACCAGTCCTGGTGCTCGCAAGGATGTTTACAAATGTCTTCATTTTCTTTCTGTGTGAGAAGTTCAGAACTCTCCCCCCGCCCTCCTCACCCGTTTCCCTTCAGGAGTTTGTGTAAAGTGTACATTACCATGGTTCTTTTTTTATACAATACTCTGTAACTTGCCTTTGTAAATTTGGGCTGGAAAAAAAATAAATCTTTTTATGAGACAATCTGTCCTGAGATCCGCTCCGTGGCGTGCGCTCTGCCCGTCCGTCTCCTGCAGCAGCGGCGGTGACGGCGGCGGGGAGACCCAGCTTTCTATCCCAGTGTTGGAGGATCCACGGATGCTGCTGCCGCCGCCGCCGCCACAGGAGTGCAGGGCTTCTAAAGAGGACACATCTGGTCTCCGCTGGATCACCTGATTTAGCCAGTTTGAGGAATTACCTGACAAGAGACTGGTTTAAGATGCCGTTGCTGGGCAACAGGTTAGTTCCCTTTTCCTACCATCTAAAGGAATTCCACCTTTTTTATTCATTTAATCCTACCTCAGAGTGAAAACTAGAGTAAAAGTCAAGTGTGGCCAAATTAAATATATACTTTTTTGTGGCTTAATCCTGTCAGAATGAAGAAACACGTCTAAGAACATTTTCTACCACAAATGTTCATAAAAACCTTTAAACTAAGAGCTTTAACCCCTAAGATTGTGGCGTACCATTTAATCCAGGACTTCATTTAATTTAACATCACCAAGAACAGAAAGACTCTGAAGAATGTATTTTTATATTGTGGAAATGAAGGGGTTAAGGACCCCCCCCTCTGTTTTGAAGTTCTTTCCACCTAGCAGCTTAAATGAAGCCCCGGGTCCTCAGCTGTCTGTCAACAGCTGAGCCTCAATAGTTCCTTGCTCACTGATGGGACGTTGACTTGGATGAGGCTTTTGGGATATTTTTAACTGTCCCTAATGCCCCTCAGCGACGTTGGCTGTGTGCATTAGCATAATGCAACATCAGTGACGGCGAGTGATTACGCTGGGGATGATTTTGTTGAGTGGAAATGTGAAATCTGATTACCCTGTGCGCTCTCAGCCTGGCGGTGGGAGGGAGGAGGGCCGTGCAGGCAGAGGGAGCGATGCCGGCTGGAGGAGAGATTCAGAGGGAGGGTGGGATTAAGATACCAATGTGCTGAGCCAATGGCTTTTGCACACAGCAGCTGGCTGGCATCGGGACAGGCCGCACGCAGGAAGAGGATAACTGGCTTTTTTAGAACGCTCGGTAGCGGACACTGAGGCCGACTTTCACTGGGGGGTTCATGGGATGCACCATCTATGCAGCCAGCCCTAAGGCCCTGCCAGCCGACGAGGCCTCCGGCCAGGACCGGTACCACCCGCTCCCCCACTACCACCACCCTCATGGTAACTGCAGTCGGAGGATAGCGGCCTGCAGAGCCAGGTCAGTGTCACAGGGGTTCATTCAGATAAAAAAAAAACCTCAAGTCTGATTGCAAACTAACCTCTGTCGTGTTCGGTCGACCCGTTGGAACCTGGCGGCTTGTAGCTGCATAGATGCAGAGTGTGGAGATGATTGATGATCGCAGGTGTGCTCATGTTTGTGCTGCCGTTTGAAAATAGCAGCTCCTAATGGACACTTGACTCTTTTTTTTCCCTTTACTTTCAAATCAGTCAAAGTGCGAATAACTTTATCTGCATTGCATTTACCTCTTTTATTCCACACATCCAGTGATCCGCCGGTTTGCTTATAACGAAGTCAAAAAGGGAGTCAAAGATTATCGCTTCATTCAGCTTTGAATCTGCTCTTTATGATTGTTGGTAAACAAATGCAACATTTCACTATATGTTATAAAGGTACCCATCAATATAAATACACTCCAAAAATACACGAGGTCTGATCCAAACCAACACTAAGTTGGAAGAAAAAGAATGTCGAGCAAACATCTAAGCAGCTGAACAGGCAGAGCTGTTTCCTGCATTAGAGTCTGAGAGACGGCAGTCAAGTGGAGCTCAACAGCTTCATGGACTCGTGTTAACTATTTGTATGCAGTAAACAAAAACTCTACAGACTCTAAGTCCCATTGACAATCATTATCCGAGCTGTTAGATTATATTTCTGTTCTGCAAAGAACTTTTGATCACTTTTGCTCTCTTAACTCTCAAAATATATACTGGAGTAGGGCTGCACAATAGGAGGAAAATGAGCAATTTGCGATACTAGTTGATGACGACAACTTGCGATGCATGAAATATTAGCAAAACAACTAAAAACCTCATTCCCATTTCACTAAATATGAGTCAGCTGTGACTCGTCTACATCAGAGGCGAGCATCTAACATAAAAGGCTCCAACCGATTGATCAACAACGTGAAAGCCTCCATCTGATTGGACAAATGGCTTTTATTTGATTCGTTAAACACCTCAAACTGCCATAAGGTTGTTTTTTTTTAGCACATCTAAGGTTAACATTTATCGCGATTTTCGGCGACTTGCAATATGCAAATTGCACAGCTTGATATCGGTGCATTTAGACACGATATGAAAACGTTTTGAATTACTGCCAAAGCAAATTGTAGATAACGTGCCTGACTACCTCGGCATTTGCTTTTTAAATAAAGATAAATGTAAATGCACCAATGGCCACGTGTTTTGCACATAGAACCTGAAAATGGTCATAAAAACGTACAAAGTTACACATGAATATGGGCGGTTTAAATGCAGAAGCCCGAAATGTAGGTTTCTGAGCATTTTTATAGACTTTTCCTTGGAAGTGGTCATTTGAACGTACATTGGCGAGGGCGATGTGTAGCTTCAGACTGGAACATCTGCATGCGGTTCCTCTGAGCTCCTACTTTCATCCCTCCATCTTTGGCTTTCAATGCTTTCAATTTACATAGAAAAATGATGGTATCAGGTCTGAATGGTTAATTATTAGAGGGAGCTCATATTCTATTCTATAGTGCACAACAGTGTCTAGTTTCTGTTCACAGGTGAAGTCCTTTAAGTACATAACTGCTTTAATATGTATAATTCTCAAAAAATAAATTGGATTCTGCACCTCTGTTTATATTTGACAGTAAAAGGAGAAAAGGTTGAAGGTGCACCAAAGTCAAATGATAGAAAAAATCGTGCCTTGTTTGCGTTTTTAATTCAAGTAAATCTGCTGCAGCAGGAGGATCTTCTTTGACACGGGCTGTATTTTATTTTGAAAGGAACTCGATGTAATGCAAAAGTAAGAGAAGGTAAAACTGTTACACTTTACACAGAAAAACATGGCTTTATCACTGTATTTATTTATCACTTTAATACAAACCTAAAGTTTTATAAATGAATGGCCACAAAAGCAAAGTGCATTTCTTTTTCCTGTGAGGTGGGGGTTTGTGGCTCTCTGGGTTTTAGTCTAGGATCCGGCCCGCCTCCATGTTTAGTCCGGCCCACCGAACAATATCAGAGACCCATGTTTATTTTCTTTTTTAAATCTGGCCACACGATCAAGACGTGACATTTTATTCTCCCTTCTGCAGTCGTGTCCTGATCTGAAAAACCTCTCAAAATTCTCTGTCAAACAGAAAAGAAGACAGTCTTCCCTTTCTACATCACAGCTCATATTTCCAGGTTTAGCTCATTCTTTTAGAGCGACCATGCTGCCTTTTTTAAACAGTGCACCCTGTTCTGTGCCCTGATTGGCTGGAGACCCTGTCAATCAATCTTCTCAGTCCCCAGTTCCACCTCCCCGCTGGAAATGCTTATTCGAATTGAATAATGCGACAATGTTCGCAGGGTGGATGTTAAAATGAAAATGCAATCCCCTCTGTGCATTTTGGTTTTAATTATGACACAGAATAAGCGGTTATTAAGTATAAAATGAAAAAACAGCTACATTTTGAAAATGAAAAAGCATTTCTGTTAATCCATTTAATTGTCAAATTAGACATTTCTAAATGAATTTTGCTACACATTTACCAGAGAACTTTTTGAAAATGAAATGTCAAACACCATCTTCATTATCATTTAAATTAATAACAGAATAAGCGGTGTTGAAGAAGGAAAGGAAAAAGCATTTTGAAGGATTGCTTTTTCATTTTAATTTGGAGTCATTTGAATGCAGCTTTATTTTGAAAAGGAAAAAGCATTTCTGGTTTTGACTTTTATTTTTAATTATGCTACAGAATCGCTTCCATAGAAACGCGGATCTCTTCAGATCAGAAATCTGCGATCGATCAGATCTTTGTTTTCATTCTAAGATCCTGGACCTCATTTCTATGAAGGTTTGAGAATTTAAACAAGAAAAAAGGGTAAAAATGTTCAGGCGTGTTTTACTGCCATGAACTTGAACGTAACTGACTCCGTGGATTTCACCCATCACGGTTCTTTTTAGAACGTAACTCCTGCAATAAACGAGGGAACTCTGTACTGGTGAAAAGGTAACGCAGAAATATGCGTAGCTGCAGCAGAAGACAGAGAGATTTGCTTTTTTCATTATTACTGGATGAGATGCAGACGTGCAGCACACAGAACAGCTGCACAAACTGTTAGACGTTAGGAGCCACAGCCCTCAAAGTCTTTATCAGGATTATGACGGGAGACGATCGATTATTTATTGTTTTATTTTTATGTATTAGTATATTTTTTTGTCTTTCATAGAGAGTGGAATTTGATCAGTGTTTTAATTCATAAATAATGTTATTTATTTTATTAAAAGGATCATGAATGAAGGAAACCCGTTAAGGTACCAAAGGGATTCACACAAAAAAAAAATGAGCTTAAATGGGAACAAAAGTTTTAAACTAAAAGCTCTAGAATATTCTGTTTAAGAAAATAATTTTCAATCCAAATGTTTTCATCTACATTCTATGTTATATCATTCTCACTGCATGCATCTGCTCCTGGTCCGGCCCGTCTATTGAATTTTAGAACCCAATGTGGCCCGCGAGTTAAAATAATGTCCCACCGCTGGTCTAGGAGGACCAATGGGCTTTTTGGGTTGGAGAGGTTGGACACCTCTGTCCTAAACCTTCATTAAGCTTCTAAATGAAGCCGTAGATCCAGATGACTAAATTCACCAACAGCTTTTTCTGAGGTGCTTTTCATCTCCCTGTGTTTTATTGGCATCCTTGTGATGCAATATAGAAGATCCTCACCAAACACCATTGCAAAAAAAAAAAAAAAGTAGTTTATGAAGGTGCTGTGGCGGTAGTATCATGATCTGGGCTTCATTAGACAGGGTTATGGTACCTGTCAATATTAGTCAAGTATTTTAGGTATACAATTACTGGCAAAAACGTGTTTGCATATAAACCAAAACTCTTAAATAATATAATTGTTTAAATACATGAAGGATTGACTCAAAAGGTTCCGGATTTAAACATCTACATGGATGTGTTTACATTACTGGATGTAGTAATTATTTTTCCGTTAACCGCGCACGTGCCGCTACCATGTTGCTCTGGGCGTCAGCGGGGAAAAAATAGTCCCGCTTTAATCCCCGGCTCTCGCTTGGCTAATAAGTAAGCTCAACCCACCTCGCCGCAGTCTGACGTTTCAGCTCCGCCAGGCTACCAGCAGTGTTTTAAACGTTTCAGGGGCCCGCGCGCCTCTCCCGTTCGCTGTTTTTTTTCTTTCTTTTTCATATTACATTTGATGAAGGAGAAATGCGGCGCACACATGCGGAGTTTCGCGGACCTTCAGGGCGACAGCACCATGGAGAAGGTCGTGAGCGATGGTAACAGGTAGGAGAAAAGCTAGCGTGGCCGGGAGTTGTAGTTCCGGTTTGAGCCCACAAAATAAATGTCGGGTATTTTTCTCCACCTCAAATCGGTGATGTGAGTGATACTCATTGAAAATGTTTCATAGTAAATACAAAAGAGTGGATGCGATGTGTGACTTCTCTTGTTACTTTTTGGAAAAAAGAAGAAAAAAAACGCTCTTGCGCGCAGCGATTACGTAATGTAAGACACTTCCGTTTTTATTTTGAAGAGTTGCGCCAGTTCAGGGTTTTTACTTACCATCAGGAACCTCACATCTCCTGCCCTTTTAAAAGGAATCATCAAGTCGTGCCTTGAATACAGATATGTTAAGAGTACAGAATGTCTTAAACTGATGCTGAAAAGGACATTTTATGTTTTAATTATTTGTTTTTGCAGTTCCACTCCTATTTTCAGCCATGATTGATCAATATTTGGTACAATCAAAGCAATTTAACAAGGAGATTCAAACAGCCTCTTTTTATTCAGCACAAAAATGAAACAAATTGGAAAGAAGCATGTTTTATGTTTGTGCTCTGAACTGAGTTGTTGTGCCGCTTCACTTCAGTGCTTCAGAAACATTGGGAGCCCTGCAGACCAAAAACAGGCCTCCTCCATCAAAGGCTGTTCGGAGGCGCTTACACAATGGGGAGGTTATTTCTGGAGGCCTCAAGCAGTGCAGACGCACTATCTCAAAGTCCAAAGCTGTGCTTCAATTTTGTAAACAATGTGAAATCCAAAAAGGAGATTTATGGTTTGTGTTGTATTAAATACGCTAATTATTGGTTATAAAAAAAAGGGCAAAGAAACCTTTTCTAATCATGATAGTCTCACCTTTTTCTTGCCCTGCTTTTTATTTACTAGGGGTTTTCCCTTTTATATGAACTTTTCAATAGGCTTTAACCTGTATTAAACACTGTTCTCGCACACTTTTATAAAAAATAAAAGAAAGTGTCAGGTTTCTGTCTTTTGTGTGCTTGGAGTAATCTGAACATATCTAGGCCTTTGAGGGGATTTTTTGTGTTCGCGGTCAACTGACTCTGACTGGACTCATTTCACTGCTCAACCCTCAAAGTTTGCGTCCTACATTCATAACAAATCGGAGTGGAAAAACAAGCGTATTTTTAAGGCAAGCGTTGGCCGAGTACAGCCGTTCTCAGTGACTAACGCCACTAATGAGATTAAAGTTTATTGGATCGGAGAGAGTGTCTTGTGACGCTGCAGAATATTGACTTCAGGGACGAGGAAGGGCACAATGAAGAAGACTTGGGAAGCTTAGACATTCAGGTTTGATAGACACATGCAGGCTAAAGGAGTTTTAAAAATGTGTTCATTTATTTTTAAAGCATTTAAAGTGCCACTCCCATCATCTTTTGATCTGTTGTACAGCGTTCTCAGTGGTCTTTTATTTATGATGATGTCATGTTTAGCCAACATCAAAACACCTGTGTCCTTTTCTGAGACATAGTTCTGAGGAGTTGTGGACAGAACCATTGGTGCAGAGTAAGCCTGCCCCCATTTCCCATCATCCAACTTGCTTTTTAAATAAAGGTCCTCTCAATCCCCAACCTAACATTAGCGGCGCAACAGAAATGGTGATAAATATCAGAGCTATCCAGCTGTTCAGTTTAGACACAGATTCCAGCTCAGACGAGGAAAACGGTGAAGACGTTCATGGATCTATTTGTCTGCAAGCGGATGCATCCAAATGAACATGGCGCTTGTAGTGTAATTCTGATGTCACAAATACGATCTGTTTCAAACTGTGTGCTCCTGAATCAAACCAACTTGACAAAAGAAATGCAATTTTGAGCTTAGTTTTCTTTATATATGTCCTCCATCATGAGGAAAATGCTAGAAAAACATGTTAAAAACATCCAAAACACCATTTTCATCAGAGTGAGTCATTCATTGAAGGCTGACATCTGTACTGTCCCTGAATCACCTGTTATAGTAGAACCTGTCAATATGGAGGATGTAGAGTAGAAATGTATTTATTTGGCTTTATTTTGTAGCAATTCATCATTGTAGTTTGCATTTCAGTAACTCTGCAGGAAGAGCCCAACACCCCCCCTCCCTGTAATACGGTGGTTTGTTTTGTTTCACAGCTCTTGTATGACTGAGATTACGGCAATTTTAATCTGAAAGTAAACATCTGTGAGAAGTTAGCCAAAAATCCAAAGTCTGTTTTCTCGCTTAGGCTTTAGAAAAAGTAGGTTAAAGGTCAGCTAAAGGTTTATTATAAATAGAAAAAAGGAAAGACACCTATCTCTATTCTATTCTATTCTATTCTTTTTGTCAAATACTTTACATACATATATTATATTATTTTATATTGTATTATTTTATATATTTATATATTTTTTTGTATTATTTTATACAATATATTATATTATATTGTGTTTTATGTATTTTTTTATATGACAAAATATAATATATTATCTGACATTATATTCTAAATGTCAAATACTTTCCTTGACCAGTGTGTGAATGTGTGTGTGTGACTTTAAAGTGCTTTAAACCTCCAAAGAAGGTTGAAAAGCACTATATAAGTACACGCCATTTACCATTTAGAATAGTAGTGAGTTATTCCCTTGCAGCCATACTTAACATCTCATTTCATCCTCAAACACATCTGGTGAAACGTCTCGTCTGTTCTCTTTTAAGCCCACATTTCTCAATGAATAAATGAGCCTTTCACCTCAGTTCAAGGCTCCACGAGCTCAGAGAAACCAGCAGGTCTCACTCCTCACATCAGGAAGCTCCTGTTGTTTGAGGTCAGCAGCTGACGTCAAGCTTCTGTCCAATTAGAGGTAATTTACTGGAAAGTGCACATAGGTGCTCTCCTCCATCAGCACCTGTAATTACAGAAGAGCAGGTGGTAACGGCTCCCGGCTCCCCCAGGACAGTAGATCACCAGCTACATGTGTGTTTTTGTGTTTGCATGGGAAAGGTGAGAAGAAGGGTTAGAACGGAAACGGGGAGGAACAGGATTTTATTATTCTGACCTTTCAGAACTTGTACAAACACAATATGTTCACCAAAATGATAAATAGGAGTCGTTCATTGGTGTAAAAGGGGTTTAAGGGCACAACATTCCCAAGTTTTAATGTAAAAAGATCAAATGAAGCTAAAAGGTTCAAAAATGTTGTTAGTGTTTAGATGTGAGAAACGTGTCCAACACAGAAACATCTTTTATTGTTTGACAGTTTTAAAACACAGAAAAGGAGTGAAATTTGATGAGCTGTTAAAGTCACCAATTTAGTTCAAACTAAACAAAAAAGACATATTTATTCCAAGAGGGATTCTTCAACACTTTTTTTATTAAAAATGCTTATTTTACGGATATTATTTTACGATAACAGTATTTCACATTGATTGAATGGTTTTGTTGCTTTCTAAGTTTCTGTTTTTTTAGAAAATACTCTGTGACTCAGAGCAGTTCTGGTTGGATTCTAGAAGCACACATTCAGAAAAAAGCATTCCTAGTTTTGATCCTTTTAACTATAAAGACAAAATCCATAAAATGTATATTTTCTGCTGCTTATTGCCTCGGGGGAGTAAAAAAACACAATCCATGTTTTTACAAAATTTGTTTTTTTTTTTAATGTGCTTCACTGTTTGGCTGCTGAACAGGCGGTTGAAGGGTGGATTTGGGTTCTGAGGTAAACCCCTTGATGCCTGAATATAATTCCAACTATGAAAACAATTACCGGATACTTGTGTTTTTGCTTTCGTGTAGATGCTGAATTTTTTGTACAGTTATTTATTTATTTATTTATTGGGTATTTATTTGGTGAATCTGTTTTTTTTTTTAAGCTTTGAAATAATTAGGGTGATTGTTGATGCTCCAAACGCAATTTAGTTGTTTTAATGACAATGACAAATACATTAATCTTGAATCTTGAAGTGAATTGATGGATATTTGAATCATTAAGGGGTTCATTGAAAAAGCAGAGCAGCGATGACCTCCTTTACCGCTCTAGTGTCCTCCTTTCATCATCAAACCCACGGAACAGCAGAAGAACTGCATTTGATGGCGCATCATTCTGAGCGGGGCAGCTTTGCATCTCTGCTGCCGTGTAACCAGCAGCAATGTCATCCAAACGCTTTTCTGAAATATGGAGCAGTTCATTCTGTAATAAACGTGTTTTTCTTTTGATCACAGTGGGATGTTTTTTGAATTAACTTTAAGAGAATTTTAGTGGATGAGGACTAAACTCTTTCCGTTTGTAATACGTGTTTGAAGTCTGAAGCAGCTGAAAGCCATGAAGAAACCTAGACACTACTGATAATTAGTGATATCTCATGTAATTATATAATTACATTTATATGGCTTTTTATTTTTAGGAAAACACTAGAAAAATGGCGTCTACTGTTTATTTAAACTTTGTTAATGGTAAATGGTGCATACTTCTATAGCGCTCTACTACCTTCTTAGAAGCTCCAAAGCCTCGGGGCAGCAGTGGCTCAGCAGGTCAGCCAATGATCGAAGGGTCGGGGGTTTGATCCCTGCTCCCACCAGTCACTGTTGTTGTCTTTGGGCAAGACGCTTCACCCAGTGCAGCTCCACTGGTGTGCGAGTGTGAATGAATGTCTCGTTGATGGTCAGAGAGACCGTAGGCGCGTACTGGCAGCCACGCCATGGTGGACACATTGTTAGCTCTCCACCCATTGACCCACGGATGGTGGCTCTGCTGGTGCCAACATATAACGTTGACCACTGTAGGGTTCGATGTATTGCCTAAGGACACTTCGACGCATTAAAAGCGGGATTTGAACCTGCGATCAGAAGTTGAGCACTCTACCTGTGCACCACGGCACAGACAAAGATTTACTGTGAACCATGTAAGCAGTAGCCACACAATCCATCACAATAAGCAGAGAGCTGCACTCCTGTTCCCTCCTCTTGTTTTTTTTTTTTTTAGTACAGCACCCTTCTATTTGTTATTGTTCACATTTCCTGCTTCATGCTGCGCTTCTTCTAGATTCTTGCTGGCGCAGGTATCTCCTTAAGCAGCGCATCCTGGATGATTTATGCTTTCACGCCTGTTCCTGTAGGACATTTGCTGCAGAAACACGTGCAGCTCATTTTGCTGCAGTATTTCAGTCGGATCTCAGCGGCATGTCAGGTCAGCCATCTGCACAACCTCTGAGGCGCTCTGCCTCTTTGTACACATCTGGCCCTGTTTACAAAAGCAGCTTTCTTCTTGCAAGGTACATAGTTTTTATGCCGAATAAACAAGCTTTTAGGCCGGCCTTCGACGTTGCATCACGGCTGTGTTGATCTTTGAGACAGAGTTGGCTTGTTTGCCTCCATAAAGCGTTTGGGAAATGTTCTCGCTGAGAGCAAACCTGCGGACGGAAAATAAAACATTTTTTTCACGAGTGTGCGTGGAGGTGGTGCAGAGAAGAGAGGGGCTACTAACACTGAGCCCTGTGTTTGTGTACCCAGGGCCCGGAGCATGACGGAGCAGCAGGAGCCGGCCGAAGACACAGGCCTCCTCTCAACGCAGGACCTGGACCCCTCCAAGGACGACGGCACACATGGACACTTCAGGCAAATCTCACAAAAAACATCTCCGACCGGTTCAGTGGGTTTCTGTTTGTGGTTTTATTCTGCCACTCACACACACAATCCATCTTCATCCTGTGCATGGTCATGAGTTGCAGCCCCAGCAGCTTTTATTTTGAAGTCATAGAATGGTCAAAGTTGCGCTGAGAGGCTGCAAATAAACCAACGGGCATTTTCCACACCTGCTACGTTCTTGTGTGTGTTGATATATGAGATGTTGATGGATTATGTGGAAAAAGATCGGAGGCAGGAAGCTGTAATGCTGTGGAATCTAGTCTAGTGGTCTCAGTCAGGGAAGGTGCAGAGACTCCCCCAGACAGAGGGCAAAGCAATGCCAAAGAGCTAAATTACAGACATCCTTAAAGCAAACCCTCCTGGGAACCATGTTCTTGAAGATCTGCACCCTCTTGGAGTCTTTTCCTTCACCAAAGCACAGAGTTTGGTCCACTGCCACAGCAGCCACCGAAGGGAGGTGTCCGCTTTCTAAATCAGGAATCAATTTGGGATTCTTTGAGCTTGTAATTAGCTTTGTCACTCCAGCCTCACAGCCAAGGGCACCAGAGGGTTTGGACAAAGGCGCATGCGCTCGCACACAAACGCAGAGAGGAGCGTGTTGGGCTTCGTTCACGTGGGAGCTTCATCGCCGGCTGCCAAACTTTCTGCCTCCAAAATGATGGCAGGGATTAGGGAGAGCGTGGAAAAAAACGGCTTGGCATGTGTGTTCGGCTTCACAATTCATTTTCTTTCATGGGATTAGGATTAGAAAAAACAACTACCGGTATGTAGGATGAACCGGTATAATCTAAGGCGTAAACCCTGTTTGGATCTTTGTTAAAGAGTGGGTCATTCTGGGCTCTGCTGCTGAAGGTCCGGCTCAAGCTGGCCTCTCAGCTCTCCCATCAGCTCACGGAGATGTGAAGGGTGGAGAAGAGAGAGGCAGATGGAGCGTGAGAGCGAAGCCTCCAGAGCTGCTTCCATCCCTCAGGGTCGCCTGTGTTTTTAATAATCACTCCTTCCTCTCCAACCGAGAGCTGCTGGGGAGACTATTTATAGGCGGAAGGCAGCAGGCAGGCATGAGGAGCGGCACACATGCACTGTTGCTCGTATCACGGGCACAGCACGTGTTGGTGGGGTGTTTGAGGGAGGAGGATCCTAAATCAGGGTCAATCAACCAATCTGAAGGGGTTAAGCAGAAGAAATCCTGTGATTGGCTGATTGATGCTAAAAACTTGTTTGATTGTTGATTTGATTGTTGATTTTAGCTGTGCGTTTTTTTTTCTAAAGCATTTTTAGGAGGTTTTAAAGTCCCACTACGATCATCATTTGATCTTTTCTAAGTTTTCCCATTTGTGTTTTCGTCAAAATGATGTCGTTTTTAGCCAAAATAAAAAAAAACTGTGTTGTTTTCCAGGACATAGTTTCTGCAGAGCAGCAGTAGTTAATCAGAAATTCACCTCCGAGTTGTGGGCTGGACTGTTGGCATGGAGTAAGCGTGCGCCCACTTCCCGTCATCCATCTGTTTACTGTGCAACAGAAACCAGCAGATCAATATTGGAGCTTGGCGCCTGCAGAGTAAGCTCACCCACTTTTGTTAAGCCTCAGTGGTGCAGAACAACTGCAAGCAATGTCAGAGCCATCCAGCCGTACGGTTTTGATCCAGATTCCAGCTCAGATTAGGAAAACAAAGACGTACATGGATGTATTTGTCTTCAAGTGGATGCATCAGAATGGAGCAGAGCAGAAAGCTTGTGACCCGCTGTTGTAGATCCTACGTCACAGCTACAATGTTTTATAATCTGCTTATTTTTCTGTCCACTTGTGATTCACAAGGATTTGAACAAAGAAATAGTCAGAAATGCAAATTTCAGATTGTGTTAAGGAGTGTGGTCCTCCATCATCAGAGAAATGCTACAAGAACATGTTAAAAACTCCAAAAGCACAATTTCCATCTGAGTGGATCTTTAAAGGACTTTCTTCCCTTGGAGGGTTTTTGTAAACCAAAGAAAGTCTTTGTTCATCCGACTGGAAAAAGTCATAAAATGCTGTTAAATTTGGACTAATTCCTGCAAAGAAGAGTAACTCTGTTACTTTCTTACTGTGATGAGCCTAAGGAAAAGTTTCCAAAGCACATGACTGTCAGACTTTTCAGATCCTAGTTGACCTTTTTTAGTTGTGACCTCAAAGTTTGCTCATTTTAAATAACTAAACCAGCTGAAGCTGCTGTTTATTTAGGAAAAGTTTTAAAAAAAGGAGAGGACATGTCATGTTTTCTGCCAAAATGAGTTGACGACTTGTAATCAAACTAATCGAAATAAAAGTGTTGTGCAAATCAAGACATTTTTATTCATTTGAAACCTTTTCCTCTGGTCAAAAACATTTCCTTCAAATGTTTGTCATTGAAACCCCAATCTTTACTACCTAAAACAAGATTTTACCACTGCATTCAAGATTAAACAGCACCATTCCTATTCTAAAACAGTTTTAATCCAATTCCATGAGTTTTTAAATAGAAATAGAAATAAAATCTTTGAAAAGTATCAATCTGGTTTTAGTACACACCAGAGCACAGAGACAGCCTCTTGTTAAAATAGTAAATGATGTAACCTGGACTTTCAGGAACTCTCAGTCCTGGTACTACTGGATATGAGTGCAGCGTTTGACACAATAGATCACAGTATTTTACTTAACTTACATGACAGGTTTTATTCTTATCTCACAGATCAAAGATTTTATGTAAGTATGGATACATGCTCCTCAAAGGTCTTTGAAATCTATTGTGGGGTCCCCCAAGGTTCAATTTTAGACCCACTACTTTTTAATCTATAATCTTTGCTGCCACTTAGGGACGTCATCAGTATGCATGGCGTTTTGTTTTCACAGCTATGCTGATGACACACAACTCTACATTTGTCAGAAGTCAGAACTCTGTCTCCCCCTCTGGTCACCAGTGGGAACCACCTCCAGAGTTCTAGCCACACTTCCAGGATGCTGCACATCTGACTCTCGTTCACTCAATCAACTACAGCATACCTAAGTATCATTTGTGTCACTCTGGCTTCCTTACCGAGCGTTAGATCTGGACCCGATCTTCTGTCTGCTGACCCTGTCTCTGTTTGCGTCCCGCCTGCCCCGACCCTTGCCTGGATTTTGACCATCCCGTCTCTCCTCTGATGATCTCATGCTTGTTATCGACTCCTCCCTGACTGACCCTGATTTAGCTTTGTGGACTTTTAGCTGAGCTAATAAACCTGCTGCCTTTGGAACCAGCCGTCTGCCTGTCCTTGTGACAACATCGCTGTGTCTCCTGATGACGAAGAGTCAGTCAACGTCCTCTTAAAATGCATTTTAGACATCAAGTCATTGATGGCAGAGAACTTCCAGCTCAACCGGACAAAACAGAGGTTTTAGTGATCAGTTCTGAAGACAAGAGAGATTGTTTTATCCAAGCTAAAAAATATAAAACTTTTCAGTGTGTGAGAAACCTGGCCGTTATTTCTCACTTTGAGATGAAAATATAACCAAAAACTGGATTTTATCATCTTAAAAATATCTGCCCATTTCTCTCTGTTGCCAGCACAGAATTGCTAATGCATGCTTTTATTTCCAGAAGTTTAGATTATTGTAATACCCTGCTCTCTGGTCTTCTCAGAAGAAGGATATCGAACCTTCAACTGCTGCAGAACAGTCGAACGCGTGCAGACGAGGACCAGGGAGCGGGAACACATATCACTGATTTATCTGATATCATTTTAAAATTTGAGCCCTTGCGGACTCTGAGGTCCCCTGATTCAGGCCTTTTGGTTATTCCAAAAGTCAGAACTAAAACATACGACGAGGCCTCATTCCGTTTTTATGGACCTCGCCTGTGGAAGAGCCTCCCAGAGAGCCTCAGGGCCGCAGAGACTGTTCATGTTTTTAAAGGAAGGCTTAAGACCTACCTCTTTAATCTAGCTTTTAGTTGAAATTTTAGAATTTATTTGGTATTTTAATTATTTTATGTTGTCTTTTTACTAATTGGATTTATTTGTATTCACTTTTACTGATTTATATCTATCTATATAATATAATAATAATATAAAGTTTATCTGTGTGCTTCTCTGCTTATTTAGCAGTTTAAATTTTTTGTAACTCCAGTGTTTTCCTCAGATGGATGAACAGGGTCACTGCAAGGGGATCTTCCAGGTCTGGCTCTTTGTTTAGATTTGGGGGGTCCTGTGGTAGCATATTCTGTCAACAATGATGTGGACATTCCCCCAGAATATCGTTTCCTCACCTCAGTACAAAGCCAGGGGGGTTCTGGGCACTGAATGGGTTTTAGACAAAAAAAATGTATAAATGTCCTTTGCTTTTAAAATGTGATTGATTTTATGTAAAGCACTTGAGTTGGAAAAGAGCTAAAGAAATAGTCTTTTTTTCATATGAGACAATATTGTAATCCATGTTGATAATGATGACACAGTTACACACAACGCAGCTCCACACACACATAAAACACAAACACAGACAAAAATGAGAAAAACACGAGTTTATAGACTAACAAATGAAGCTGGAAGCAGAACTAGAAACAGAAATTAGGCTATAAAGGAAAGAAAGTAAAGCTTATTTTTGATTTGTAGCCCTTGTGCTATCCTAGGCACTTTAACATTGGGAGTTGGGTCATGTAGACCCACTAGACAGTGCTCTGAACTTTTTTTCTTCAATGATTTGTGATCTTCACTGGTGTCCATGGATTACATGAAATCTTTCCACCTTTATCCACCTTTGTCATGGTAGGGAGAACACCTCAATGGAAGGGTGGGGTCATCTGGACCCCATAGGATAGCACAATTAATGCATAGTAAGGGGGACTTGTGAAGATTTATTTTTTCTATTTTCTTTTTAACTTCTGCTAGTATTTTATATACTTTTAGCCTATTTGATTCTAAGTCATTTTACAGCATTTTGGGTTTGCAAACATTCTGAATGTTTTTTATAAAGTTGGAAAAAGCACTTTCAGAATAAGACAGGAAGTGGAACTATAACAGAACAAGATGGCAGGATAAATGAACACAAAACAGGAAATGCACACAAACAAAAGAAGAATGATAAACTGATTATGATAATTAATCCAACAGCAGAAAGTGAATGATGCAGTAAATTCTGGAGGAGATGTGAGGATGTCTGCTGGACCTGAAAGTGGGTCATTTGTGGTGACAGAGGGAACTCCAGAACAATAAGGTCTTTGTTTTTAAAATGATTATGTACCAAAAAAAAAACATCTGAAAGCTCTGACCTTAATCCGCTGAAAATGTGGAAGATCACAAATGAGCAGAACAGGCTCTCACAACCCTCTCTCAAAATTTACATTTTTAAAACGTATTCACAACATTTGATATCAAATTTATACTTTTCTTATTGCTGAGTTTTTAAGGCATTTTTGTACTCACTGTTCTGGAAAAAAAATCAGACGATACAAAAAACAACAACACCTAAAATGCAAAACCTTTGAAATATGCTTTTATTGTGTAAGGAACAAGTATGGCATTGTAGCTATGCATGGTAAAAAAAAGTTCATACACAAGATTTGACAAATGCTTTTTCATAATACATGGTTTTGTATTGTAATACAGTCAGATTACTACTGCAGATGTTTAAAGACCCATTCAAATGAAAATGATGTTTTTAACATGTTCTTTTAGCATCTTTCTCATGATAGAGGACATATATAAGGAAAATGAAGCCTAAAAGTGTATATCTTTATTCAAATCACTACAATCCTCGGTCCACACGCTCCCTGCTCTGCTCCATTCTGATGGTTCTACTTGTAGATTACTAGATCCATGTACGTCTTTGTTTTCCTCGTCTGAGCTGGTATCTGGTTCTAAACGGCTGGATTCCTCCAACATTTCTCACCATTTTTGTTGCACCAGTGATGTTAGGTTTGGGTTGTGAGGGGCTGTAGACTAGTGTAAGCATGTAAACGGAACACTCAGCGATGGGAAGGGGGGTTGGAGTTTCTCCACACCAACGGTCCCGCCCACAATTTAGCGGTAAATATTTAATGAACTGAAATGATGTCCTAGAAAAATGCCCAGGAGTTTTCATTTGGGCTGAGAATATCATAATCATAATTTTAAAAGCACTGGGAACGCTTTTACAAACGATGATCAGAGTGGGACTTAAACACGATCGCAACAAAATGATCAACAATACCTTTATTTTGTAGGAGTAAAAAGTACAGACTCTTACTCTTAACGCCTACATTTGGAAAAGACAGTACTGTGAGTAAATTTAGGTTATTACTCTCAAATATCCATACTTTATTTTGTACAATTAAAACCTTCATTTTACACTGAAGTCTGCCAAAAATGCAACATTATCATCGTGTAACTTTCTGTTTTAAAACACAAATGATGGCAATAAGCCTGGTGGACACACAAGAGGCGTGTCCCAGTTTTTTGGTTCATTTGAATGGAAGCACCAACAAAAAGTCCTGTTTATTGGCCACAATCCCCAAAAAACTTACAAACAGCACACAAAGTGATCAGAAATGTGTAAAAATGCATCAACTTTGACCAGATTTAACCCCAGCAGCAATCCTGTGGAGTGATTCTGGACTAGAATGTTTTTTAAGCCTCTGAGGGAACAAGCAGGCAGGAGTTTCAGTGTGACTCTGAAGAAGAGAAGAAAGGTGTGGTTTAAAAAAAGCTGCCGTCAGGCTGCCTTAAAACAGACATGGATCCAGACTAAACAGAGAGATGTCCCGACAGACATGGACCCATTCCTCTTCCTCCATCTCTGTTAACAACCTGTCCAGTGAGATGCAGAGCAGCGCTGACGATGAAAACTCTGAAATCCCTGCAGCTGCATACAAAAGCCATAAAGGACTCCACTCAGTGGGTCCTAGAAGGAGCCTGATACCACAGAGATGCCTCATCCGTGTTGTCACCCCTAAGCTCAAGTCAAACTGGTGGGTTTATCTGATTTCCTAAAATATTAGGGATAGTTCTGCGGCTTTAAGGCAACAAATATCTAAAAGGATCTAAAAACTTTGAAGTAATGTCAGAAAATGTGTTGTTTTTGTTTCCCCGCATTTTTTAGAAAAACACTTCTGTCTCATTTCAGTTGTGATGAATGTTACAGAAAACAAAAATGGTCCAGAAGTCATCCATTCTTCCTTTTTCTTAACCCGCCGGATCCCTTTTGGGGTGATGGGGGGGGGGGGGTTGCTGGAGCCTGTCCCGGCTGCTGTTGTGTGGTTGAAGGAGGGGTACGCCCGGGACAGGTCGCCAGTCCGTCACAGGGCAGGTCCAGAAGTCAAACACAAAAATAACTTGCAGGGAAAAAGTCAGTGGTGAAAAAACTAAACGGCTCATAAATATAACTACACTTTTAGAATAAAATACAAAACAGAAAAACAACATTTACCAGATGTTTAGATCTTAAATACAATGTGATACAGCTGACTAAAAAAGGAACATCTGTTTGTTTTAGAGTCTTTGAGGTAACAGGAACACTTTTACTGATGTGTGGAATGTATGGTGATGCAGTGATTAGCACGGTGAGAAGTCCCTGGTTCAAATCCCGGCTGCGACCTCTCTGTGTGGAGCTTGCGTGTTCTTCCCGTGCGTGGGTGGGTTTTATCCAGTGACTCTGGCTTCCTCCCACCGCCCAAAAACACGCTTTGTCGGTTAATGTGGGACTCTAAATCAGCAGTTCTCAAACTGTGGAGAAGCAGAACTGTCCTCCGCTTCGCGCCGGATGGTTCAGGCTTCCACGGCGTGTGTTCATTTTTGGAAAAAGCCACTTCGAAGGCCATTAACCCTTTGGCATTTGAAGACGTAATTATTGTTGTCCGCGGCAGTTTTAACATCTTAAAAGAACGGTAATGCCGCCCGGACGCTGACGGACCGGTACGGAGGGGAAACCCACACCTAGAACTGTCATCAGATTTGTTAAAGAATAGAGAAATGCATGTGGAATGGATGTAATGCCTACATGCCCCCCCCCCAGGGAGGCACGCCCCACAGTTTGAGAACATACAAAGGGAATGCTCCTTTATTTAATTTATTACTCTGTATAAAGGATCATTCACTTTGTACATGTCTTCCCTGCCAGGAATCTTTCTCCAATCCTTCCCAGACAACAGTGCTAGCAGCAGGAATGTTTAAGATTTGGATGTGGTGTTAAAGTTGAACATATTTGGCTTCTTTTGTCACAGATTAAGAAAAACTGAGGGACGAGAGAAAAACTAAACTAAAACAATTAATAAAACGGTATAATCATAATAAGACTATTGGGAACACATTTACAATATAGCGAATGGTGATTGGTAATAATAACTTTTCATGTTTATCGTTTATAAATGTATGTTTGGTTTTTCCATTAATCACTGGCCTGTTTTCATTTATTGCTGGTTCCTTGTTCTTCTGGTTCTTCCTGTATTCTTTCCTATTTTATTGCATTTTAATGTAATGACAATCCCGTTTTGAGTGGTGGTTAGTGGTTCATAGTGGATTTAGGTTTTCCTTGGTGCATTTTGAGCGTCTTCAACCTATGACGTTATGTTATCTGATGTATTTCTCTTTATCTTGATAGGTTTCACTTGGTTGAAGACCTGTCCTATGAAGACGTGAAGAAATGCTACAGGGGCTCGGTGAGCTTAGCTCCTTCTATGTGTGAACATAATATAACCTGCTATAAATAGTGCTTTTCCCTCTTTAGTGTCACAGTTTGAGCTTAGAAGTGCTCAGTCCTTCACATTTCTGAGAATACAGTAACAAACCTTAATTAATGCTTAGTTATGCATTAAGTAAGGTTAAATGATAAACAGTAGTTAACTGCTATCTAAAGCTTTAAATAATACACCTAGTAATGCAAATTAAAGCATGAAAAGGGTATGCTTACACATTAAATAGTTAAATCATGCTTAATTATGCATTCATTCATATTAATAAAGTGTCCCTTATTATGAATTGTTACCAAAGAAGCAGGGATGCTGATGGTGCTGTATGCCTTTATGTGGATTTCATGTGTGTATTTATGTTAAATAGCACAATTTATAAAAACAACAAACTAATCGGTCAGAACACAAACTGCTCTTTCATCACCCTGGATTTCTCCTGATGGTGCACGACTGTCAGCTTCTATAAGTCCTGATGATTCTAGCATGTGGCCTAATTTCATTAAAGGAGAATAAAGGAAGACAAATCGGAGACTGAGATGTTTGAGGTGAGGAGTTTTGTTGCTGCTGAGAGGAAAATGGCAGCTTTCCTTTTCAGAGAGACTAATGTGATCAGGAAGGGGAGTTTGCAAGAAAGTTAGAGGAAAGGGAAGGAGGAGCAGAGAGGAGTGAGTACCTGCATGTAGCTCAGAAGGATGAAGGGCTGAGTGTGGAGGACGTGGGGGGGGTGGTAGGTGTCACCTGGGAGCTGCGCAGACTGGAGTCTCTGTACTGGTGTAGTTTAGAAGAGGCAGCAGCTGCTGCTAGTCTGTATGTCTGTGTTGTGCGCATTAGACAGTGCGGCAGTGCATGTGCACACAGGAAGGGGGCGGAGCCCAGCACTGACTGGAGACAGGGAAACAGTGTGTCTCTTGCAGCGGTTTGCTCCAGGCCTTGGATGTGCGCGAGTGTGTTTGTGAGTACGGTGCCAACGTGCTGAGCCTGGTGCAGAGCTCGCGGCCATTGAGGGAGAGGGTGTTTCCTGCGCCGAGCGGAGCCGGGGGCGCCGGCGGGACTGGTGCTGTGCAGGCAGGCCGGTCCACCAAGGAGCTGCTCATGTCTCTGCCCTGTCCCTCTGCACAGACTGTCAGCAAGTACAACTCGCAGTACCACAAACTCTTCCAATGCGTGCCCAAGGATGAAATTCTCATGAAAGGTACAGTCTTCGCTTTTCTGGGCTTATTCTAAAAATTATATACATATTTTGTGCTTGTATTTGTTTTTTGCAATTCAGTGAGTCAAAATTATGTTTTCTAATGTTAAAAATGGAATAAATCTGCTTATTTTTAAAAGTTTATTATAACCTTAACCCTGCTAATAAATACATCTAATTGATATTAGACATATATTTATTTTGTAACTTTTTTTAAAGGACATTTATTCTGCTGTAACTTTAGGACAAAATGTAATTTCTTTTCCAGTATAATTTCATTTTTAATGAAATTTAGCAACTTTGGTCTTAATTTATAGTAATTTTGTTCTCTTATTTAGTCATTAGATTCCCACTCTGATCATCTTTTGATCTATTTTCACAAAAATCAAAACACCTGTGTTGTTATCTATAGTTTCATTCCTGAGTAGTGGGTGGGACTGTTGGCGTGGAGCAACCCCGCCCACCTTTCCCTTCCTTTTACCTTTTAATCACAATTAATCACAAATACGCTCTTTCTCTTTAAAACAGCATTTTTTCAACTCCTCCTTTTTCACAACAATTTAAACAAAGAAATATTCTGAAATGCGATTTTAAAGATTTCTCCTAATGTCCACCTTCACGAGAAAAATCCCACAAAAACATGTTAAAAACCCCAAAAACACAATTTTCACCGGAGAGGGCCTTTAAACTCTGCAGACTTCTGTGGAACAGTAAGATCTGCGTTTAGACTTCACACAGCCAAAACATTTTTGGACAGAAGAAGAATCCAGGCAACATTCTAAAGTTTTCTGCTTTTTCTCCATTAAAGTGTGTCCTGACGCTGTGTCCCTCCTGCATTGTGTTCTTCTGTTCTGCCATCTGCTGGAGCAGAGATCCCACATTCAGCTTCAAATCCATCTGCAATCTGCAAGTAAAAAATTAAAAGATGGACAGGACTGCTGAAAATCCCTCTTTGACCTGCCTGCAAGGCCAAATTTAGGCACGAGCCATGTGATGCCCCCACAAATGTGAAGCAAAAAAATCTATAATAAACCAAAAATAAGAAATGTAAACAAACCCCACAAAAACAACAGCAGATAAGTGAACAATAAAGTAACGACAAAAACAACAATAAAAGACAAAAAACCTTAAGGATGGACAGACAGATGAGCAGATGGACAGACAGACAGAACCCTAGCCCGGTATATGCAGAGGTTAGTGTCAGGACGGGCATCCAGCTTCAACTTATAAAACATATCAAATAGTTTACAGTAGAAGATAGATAAGTATGGATAGATCATGGCATGGTTTGTGAGCATTTGAGACCCCAAAGACCCCCCCCCCCCAATAGATTGGCTAAATTCAGGCCTGCAGCTTTTTGAAGACATTTCATCTCTTTTTGTTCCCTCAGTTTACTCCTGTGCTCTTCTCAGAGACATCCTTCTGCAGGGCCGCCTCTACATCTCCAGACACTGGCTGTGTTTCTACGCCAACCTCTTCGGCAAGGACATCAAGGTACAGACGTCCGACCAACACTTGCCTCCGGCTCGCGAAGGAACTCGAACCCTTCAAGTCACTAGTTTGCCTGACAGCCAGCTTAAAGTCAGATGCCTCCAGCTTCCTTCTTTGGTTCTTCATCATCTTAATGTCTTCTTTAGTCCCCTTCTTTATGACATGAGTGCTGTCAGATTCATCCAATCATCTTTGTGAATTTCCTCCATGAAGCTGTGGTCTTTCTTTCATTTCCTTGAAACCAAGCCCTATCCTGAAATCTCTCTGAAGCAAAAGCCTATTTTCAGACTGCATTCCTCACATTCCCATTAAAGAAGACCACATTTTTCCTCACTGATGCTCTGAGAAAGCTTTGCTGTAAAGCTGTAAAGAGTCTGCGACCCCAGGCTCCGGAGCCACATGTGGCTCTTCCACCCCTCCTTTGTGGAGCTCTGGTTAAAGACCAATGAAAAAGTTTTTCACTTTAAAAACTAGTATTAAAGTTTGAGTAAAGTAACTCAAATGTTATTCAACTCCTTCTCAAACAGTTGAAGGACAGTTCGTTTCACAAGTCTAACATTTGAACAGATTTTGGAGCACAGAGTTCTACAGAAAATCAATTGAAGGTCAGTAAGTACAGTCCAGAATGAAGGTGCTCCGGATTTTAAGGTGGACTGTCTATTTTATAACAAATGCAAAGATTTTAAGTTCACCTTATAGTTTGAAAAATACTGATTTAAAGCTCCGATTTATGAATTCTAATAATAAATGTATGTTGTTGTTTTTTTAAACTACATTTAAGATGATCCTGACTCATTGTTACCGCCTTTATGTATTTCTTTTTTGGGTTATCGTTTCTCTTTGTTTACGTTCATTTCTGTCCCTCTTAAGGTGGCGATTCCTGTTGTGACTGTTAGGCTGGTGAAGAAACACAAAACAGCCGGTCTGGTGCCCAACGGCCTGGCAATCACCACAGACACCGGGCAGAAGGTAAAAATAAATAAAACAAACCTTCACCACAGTCTGACTACAGTCTGTCAGGTTCAGGTCCAGAAAAGGAGGCAGAGAGATCAGCCAGCAGCTCATAACTAAACGAATTGATCCAAAAAAATGTCCCACCAAAGAGAAGTCACAGGCAGATGATATAAATTGCCCCAACTCTGACAATACAGAAAATAAGTCAGGCTGGATGTAGAAAATCAACACAAAGTTTATAGAAAAGGTTTAAATAAGGTCAATAAAGAACATCACCACAAAAACTGGATTGATAAAGGGGATTTGAGGATTTAACATGGAGTGGGTGGAACAATTAAAGTAAGGCTGATGCTAAAAACCAACAAAAGAAGCTAGAAACAAAGAAAAGAATGACTGAAATTAAACTACAACACAATACTGAAGAGACAAAACCAGATTATAGAAACAAGGACAGAAATGTAAAGAAAATCATAATAATAAAATGACAGAAACACATACAAACAGTAGCCAAATATTCAAAGTAAAAAAAAAAAAACAGATTTGAAGCAGAACAGATCTTGACATGATTACCGGAAGTTCAAAAAGTCAAATAGCTGAGATGAAAACCAACACAAAGACATAGAAAAAGGCTGCAGCAGCCGGCTGGTGTTCTTCCTGAATAAGTGAAGAAAACTGGACCGAGTGAGTGTGATGTCGCCTGGAAATGACTTGTTTACTCACATTTTTTGCTAACTTCATTTAATCTTGTTTCTTCTTTAGACCAAATCTTTTATGATTAATTGTTTATTGAGCCTTTTGTTTGCGATCCTCAGTATGTGTTTGTGTCGCTGCTGTCACGAGACAGCGTGTACGACGTCCTCCGCAGGATCTGCACCCACCTGCAGGTCAGTGAACGCACCACCTGCACGCCCCATCTGCTTCCTGCCGTGATGTGTTCGTGTCAGTGAAACGGGCGATTGCTTTCGTTTTTCCAGGTTGACGGGAAGAGTCTGAGCTTAAAGCAGTTCATGGAGGAACCGACCTTATCCCTGGTCAGTGAAACAATCCCTTTCTACCAACTATTGCAACGTGTTTCGCCTCTAAACTCACAAATGTTGTGAAAGCTGAGGTCTGACTTCAACCCAGTGGGGTGAGACCGGATCCATCCATCATCCTGTTGCAGCCGCAGCCTTGCAGAAAAACGTCCTCTGAGTCTGCAAGATGTTATCAAAGGCCACTCTGAAGTCACCTTGTGTTTGTGTGCTCTGCAACAGCTCGGCTTTGTGTCCAGGAATAATTAGATCCCGCTCCTTTCTCACCCTGGGAAACTCAGCCACCATAGTCTTTAGGCTTATAAAGTATTTGAACTATACTAAAAAATACATTTATCTTTGAATTGTTTCAAATCGAAATGTTTCCCCTTTCCATTGGCATTAGGACATAATAGTATTTGGAATTTAAAAGGAATTCCAGGTGTTTTTCATGTTTGCTCTAATCATTTCCGAATGTTTGCCACCGATTTTTGGCTTCAAGTGGCAAAAAATGAAAACGCAACTTCTTCATTGAAGCTCAAGTGAGTAGTAGCTTCAAACAACCACAAGGGGGCAGAATCCAGGACGAGACGAGTCCAGGTAAATGTAGAAGGAGGTGTCAGGAACCTGATCAAATCATGGTTTACAATGACCTGCTAGAAGTTGGACTGCTGTTGGTCAAATGATGAGGAGAGGTAGAGGGGGCTAGGAGAGTCCCTGACGGAGGAGTTTGCTCTGCAGGTGGAGCAGTCTGAAGCTGGAAGTTTGAAGGTGTGATGGTGGGTGTGGTCAGCGGGGTGGACCTGAACAGATGTGTGGAGGAGGAAATCAGAGGTGATGGTGGTGGATGGCAGCAGTTGTAAGAGCAGAAAGCAGGTGGAGGAACACGCTGCTGAGAAAAGTCAGTGAATTCAGCCACAGAGAAATATTGAAACCTTTTGGACAGACATAAAAGCTCTGAACTCATCCATCAGTCCAGGATCTTTATTCTTTTACTAAACCCGACTTCCTTACTTCAGGTGTTTCTGTCCGTTTTCAACGCTACAGGACGAGTTCCCGGTTCCAGATGAGTTCCCGGTGGTGGACGAGTTCCCGTCAGTCTTGAAGTGGAGAAGGAAACCCTCGGTGGTTTCTGTGTCCTCCTCCCTGCCCGACCTCCTGGGAAACTCCGGCAGTGGCTTGGGAACGGCGGACACGGTCTTCAAGTCAGAGCAGCCGCTGGAAGGTGAGGAACCAACCCGGTGCCGGTCTGAGCAGTCTGTCTGTTCTCTGGTAACCGCTTCAAGTCCCACGCCGGTCTTTTAATCACGATTGTGGCATTTTTAGCCAAATCAAAAAAAGCTGTGTTGTTTTCTAGGACCTAGTCTCTGCAGAGCGGCAGCAGTTCATTAGAAATTCGCCTCTGAGTTGTGGGCGGGACTGTTGGTGCAGAGCAACGCCGCCCCTCTTTCCTCTCCCCGTTGTTCAGAGCTTGAAGCTGAGAGCAGCAGATTTTCTACATCACAAATACAAGTTTTTTCAAATTGCATTTTTTTGTCTGCTCCTCATTCACAGTTTAGATAGATAGATAGATAGATAGATAGATAGATAGATAGATAGATAGATAGATAGATAGATAGATAGATAGATAGATAGATAGATAGATAGATAGATAGATAGAATTTATTCCAGACTCATGGTCCAATCAGTAAAAAGGAGTACACAGACCCACCATATTTAAAAAGAAATACACAGTGTCAAGAATACAATACACGAGCTGAGGTACAGTGTAAAGTTACAATTAATACAAAAGTTAATAAAAAATACTTAAAAAATAAATAAATTAATTAACAAGGATAAGAATAAATACCAGGATAAAAAGATTACATATACCACACTATAAAATCTTAATTACAAAGACAAGTAAAAAGACAGTCCCTCCAGTGTTTCCATAGATTTGACCAGAAACGTATTGCACTAAATCTAATGTTGCTTATGGCCAAGATGAGAGTATTCTCTGAAGCGTTTAATCTGCAGATAAATTTGAACATAAGCGAGCGCATGCAAGCCCAGAGAGTGTTAATTCTGAGTGAAACGAAAAGCTCACTAGCACTCGTCCTCCTTGGCTTATTTAAAAGCACTCTTAGAGCATCATTGTACGCCACCTGCAGCTTTCTCATACTGGCACTTTTATAGTTCGCCCAAAGATGAGCTGTGTACAGAGGAGTGCAAAAAGCTTTAAATAATGTCACCTTGACTCCTTCTGTACACATACCAAACTTTCGAGAAAGAGTGTTGGCCTGGCCATATACCACACGACACTGCCTGTAGATGTCGGCGTCATCTGACAAGTCCTCCGAAATGATATGCCCAAGATACTTGATCTTATTAGTACACACAAGCACAGCATCTGACAGGTAAAAATCAGGGAATTTTTGGTTTTTGTCTTCTTTTGTCCGAGAGATCATGATCAGACTTTTTTGTGCATTAAAAATGATGTCATTATCAAGCCCATAGGCTGAACAGATGTTAAGCAATTGTTGAAGACCAGCAGTACTCGGACTCAACACAACTATATCGTCAGCATACATCAAATGGTTGATAATTAGATCTCCAGCCACACAGCCAGTGCGACAGGAATTAAGTTTAAGAGACAATTCATCCAAATATAAATTAAACAGAATAGGAGAGAGAATGCCCCCTTGCCTCACCCCGTTGGTGGATTTAAAAGGTTCTGACACCTGGTTTCCCCATTTAACCTGTATTGTTTGTTGAGCATACCAACACGCCAGAATACGCACAACACATTTGGGTACACCTCTCTTCTTCAGTTTCATAAATAATTTCTTATGATTTACCCTGTCAAATGCTTTAGAGGCATCTAAAAAAACACAGAAAAACAGAGGAATTTAGACTCCTATATTTGTAAATCATTTCTTTAAGAGCATATATACACATGTCAGTACCAAGCTTTTCTTTAAACCCAAATTGATTGTGAGTCGTTTTCACAAACTCTGTAATCATGTCCAGCAGGATTATCTCAAAGAGTTTAGATAGTATACTAGCCAGAGCAATTGGTCTGTAGTTTTCAGTGCAACCAATCTTTCCAGCTTTGTTTTTTATCACTGGTACTAACATTACAGCTATCATAGAGTCTGGTAAAAATCCATGAACAAGAAAAGCTGTAAAACACATGGCAAGTAGTGGAGTTACCCTTGTACTGGCAAACTTCACATGCTCAGAAGATACCCCATCTAGTCCAGTAGCTTTGTTATTAGACAGTCTGGAGATGGCTTGGTGAACATTATGTGTTGTGATTATACCAGTGGTATCAGCATCATATGCAACATACATATCACTCTGGACACAGTTAAATATTCTTATGTAGTGTTGTCGCCATAGCTCTAAAATATTTTCAGTGCCAGAGGCCCCGTCTACCACACATGGAATTGTTTTTATGCCAGCAGTGTTAACTTTCACTTCTTTCCAGTAGTTTCGACTGTTGTGACAAAATAGATTCCTAGCCATGGAGTCAGCTCTCATTGCCTGGTCGTTTTTACAAATAAAACGTATTGCATACTTATATCTTGCAGTTTGAACAAAGAAAAACGCAGAAAGACTTGAACTTTTTAAAAATGCAGTTTTAATCTGAATTTTCTTATTGAAGTCCTCCAACATCAGAAAAATGCCACAAGAACATATTAGTGAGTCTGAACTCTTTATACCTGATGAAGTTGAGCTAGTTGTTTCATTTATGATTCTTACCTCCAGAACCTTTGTTAGCCAAGTTATTTTTTATTTCTACAAAATAGATTTTCACCTTTGTCTTTTACATTTCTGAAAACTATAAATTAGTTTTTTTTTTTGCTTTTATAAGAGATTTTGTCTATGTTTTAAAAATGCTAATTTATTATAAATTTGAATAATATTATAAAAATGAACATTTTGCACAAACATTAACTGACACAAAATCTCCTAAAATATTCTTATTCGACTTAAATGTTCATGTTCAGTAAATTCCGTCGATACGTTTTATTTTTTGTTATAACACCCTAAAAACTGGTGTGCAGAAACGTTGACTGTGATTTCCAACAATAATAACATACTTTCAGTGGATCAGCAGTAATGTGTATCGTGTTGATCTTAAATGGACTTTAAATCTGCTCGAGTGGATTATATGCAAAGGTTACAGTCAAATGCAGATTAAGTTGAGATTAACACAAACGTGTTTGCAGACAAACACGAGGAAACACTGCAGACGAGAGCTTTAGGCTAGTTTTTAGTGTTTCAGACAAAAATTTCAATCCTTTTGTTTTTAACTTCTCTGTGGTTTTTAGATGATTTTTGCATTAAGTTGTTTTTAATGCACTCTAAGTAAAACGGCACGTTTTGGTTTATGAAAAAGTTATCAGCAATTCTGATTTAGAGACAGGAAACAGTCAGAAAAGCTTTTATTTTGGAGCATCTCTTTATAAACGGTTAAGAACAATGACAGAAAATCAAGTTTTATTCAAATCAGAGTCAGGAACTAACATGTGATCATAAAACATTTATGGTATGAAGGAAATTCATACTATCAAGTCATAAAATCACAGGTTTGCCAATAAATGAGAAATGTGTTGCACTTAAAGTGAGATGCTCTGAAAGCACTGAGACACAGTTAGTAGAGAGGACATTACTGCCATGGTGAACGAAAAAGGAGTTCATGAAAGCAGAATGCAGAATTCATGCGTTTTCAGAACCATGAGGTGATGGTATTCGTGCCCAGAGTGAACTGTGTGTGTGGGGGGGGGGGGGGGGGGAGGGACCATTTAGAGTCATGTGTTGTCAAGGACAATGTTGGCATTATTGTGTAGTCATGTCAAAACACAGAAGTCAGTTCTTCCAGCAGTTTTACTTACATGCAATCTACAGGTCCACCGCTAGATGGCAGTAAAAACAAACAGTTTTTTAAATACCAAGAGAATTTTGTTTTGGCTTTAAGTACAATTATCCCAAATGCAGACATGTGACCTATAATAAACAGTGTTAAGCAACATTTTTTTATGTTTTAAAACCAAAAAACTTGTGTTTGAATGATAATAGGAGAGTAAAAAGCAAAGACTGTGAACTGATGGATGTTTCATGTCTGCATCCCAATAATCGGATGGACTCAAACTGGTGGAACAGCAGCAGAATCCAAATATGTGGCAGAATTAAGCCGAGCTCATGGTTTTGTGTAACTCTGCGTGCTGTGTGTGTGTGTGTGGGTGTGTGTGTGTGTGTGTGTGCGTGTGTGTGTGTTTTAGAGCGAGGTCTGCAGACAGACAGAAGTCTTTTATCAGAGCCGGTGGCAGAGCTGGGCCAGATGGAGTACCAGCTGCTGAAGTTCTTTACCCTGCTGTGAGTGTTCAAGAAGACACACACACACACACACACACACTAACTCGCTGACAATACCACCTTCACCTCCTCCAACAGCTGACTCACAGCTACGCACACAGATACACACAGACACACAGAGACTAAGAAGCCATTAATGTTGTCTGAATCAGTCACACAACCAAGCAGTTAAACCAACTTTATCTTGTATTTGTGTAAAACAAACTCTTCCTTCATAACATTCAAGCAATAACATCTGAATTACTAAAAAAAAAAAAAATTGTTTGGAATTTTTGTACGAAGGCAAAGCAAATAATTCAGACTAAAGATGTTTTAGCTGAACTTGCTGTTGAATTGTTACCAAATATATTTATTATTAAAAAGATAACCAAGTGGTCGTAAGGGTGGATATTCAAATCTTTAAGGTAATCGCTACAATCACGGCATTTTTGCAACTGTCAGTGTGGCTGTTCTGGTCCAGACCCTGCGGGCAAACGCCTCCATCTGTCCCTGATTTGGATCCGTGTCTTTCTCCAGGCTGCAGGTTCCAACTCTTCTCAATCATTTGACTTTGATTCAACCAGGAAGTCCAGAAAGAGATTCTCAATCAACTTGTCTTAGCAATAAAGGATGTTTGAAAAGAATTATTGTTATTTTAAAAAAGTAAGAAAATATATATATATATATATATATATATATATATATATATATAAAATTCAGGAATCAGACTGTTCCTTCAAGAACAGTATCTATCTAGGGAAAGAAACATGTTCATGTTGACCAACTGTCAAATGCTGCCCCCTAGTGGTAAACATACATTACAGATCACTTCTTTCATGCCCTTGAATGTTTTATAGTTAGTTTTTTTTCTAATGGTGTGTGTCTGCTCTTTACCATAGCATTATCCTCCTCATCCTCTCATCCTGCTACTTGGCCTTCCGCGTGTGCAGCCTGGAGCAGCAGCTCTCCTTCCTCAGTAATCCAAATCGGCCCCTTCGAGAAAGGTGAAGCACGACCCCTTGCACGGCCTCCTGTGTGGTACCGTTACCTCACCCATGACCAGAATGCTGCCTCCCCACACAGATAACCGCTGCTGCCCATCCCTCCGCCTGCTGCCTCCACTCCCCCTGCTCAGATCACACCTGCTCCCAGGCAAACCAGGAGGAGGAGGACATTCGATGAGTCCAGCTAACCGCCTCATCCTGGACCGTCTTCTCATCTAGTGGTCACTTCCAGACTATGCAAACAGACTGTAGATGGGTGTAATAGACAGTAGGTTATGCTTTAGATCATGACTGTAAGGCTGAGTAACGTGAGGATGCTTTGGTGCGAGGAGAGTCCTGAACGGAGAGCAGAGACGTCTGCTGGTTGACGCGTTGCTGGACAGAGAAGGGATTTGACTTACTTGAAAAAGACTGACAGTAAAGATAGTGTTCGTGTTATTTCATGTCCATCCTTCAAACTGTTTTTTGTGTTACTTTAAAGATTAGTTGCAACAATGCACTTTTTAAAAAACCCGTCTTCATTCTTTTAAATGTATATAATGGAGCTGTCGTTGCCTTACTGAAGGTACTCTGAAGTCTTTTTGAATGTATTTCAGGATGACTGTAATGCTACGTACGCACCGGGCGTGTAATGCTTGTTCAAGACTGGGCTTTCTGCATACAGTGTTCACACTGGTCTGCCGCTAACACACACTACCGCGTGTACCTGTAGCTACAAGAGGCTGGGGGTGAGATGTCAAAGCGGTGAAAAATCTGCTGAATCTCGCTTCAGGCTTTTCTTTCACAGCTCTATTCCGATATATGAAAGACTTGGTGTTCAGGATTCCGTTTGGGCACAAACTGCAATTATTCTCCTTCATGATCAATTTTCAATCGGTTGGCACTTCCGTGAATTAAAGATGGATGCCATCCAAACGTCACTAATAAATCCGAGTTCCTGATCGGTCCAAGTTAAACTGGTTTAACTTTTAACACACGTTCAAATGCCGTCTGTTTTGTACATAGAGGCCAAAAATAGACTTTAAACCGTGTATATTGATGCGTAAGCATGAGAGTTTACAACGCGCGTTTAAGCGCGTGGACTCGTCACTGGAAATGGTCGCTCGAAGGCGCTTTTCCGAGCCCGGCGTGAACGTAGCATCAGGCTAGACGCAGCCCCGTTTTACTGGTTTCCAGTCGTGAACTGACGGATTAACATGTGTGAATTTTATCATCTCACCGCAGAGAGAGGACTGGATCAAAGAGAGATCTTTTTTAGTTCTTAATCATTGCTGTTTATATGATGTATAAAGAAGGCTGAAGTCAAAGTGTTCTATCTTTTGTAGACCTGGATAATGTGAAGTCTTTGCTAATTATAGTTGTAAGAAGTTCAAATGACATTAAAACAAGAATAAAAAAGAGTTTGTAGATTTGGGCGGTTTCTTTGGGGGGGGGGGGGGGGGATGAAGTTAAAGAAAAAAGTTCCATTCGCTTTTTGTTCCGTCATGGTGGCATTGAGCTTGAAAGCAGCACACTGCTTTTGATTAGCCTTCACAGTACAGCTGCAATCAAAACCCTACAGAAAGGCGTCTGCGCTTAATGAAAGACACGTGCAGCGCCGCCTGAACACGGATGTTCTGTCCTGCTGACAAACAGAGAGCATGTCACCCGTATGACGGGTTCACACACGAACAGTTCATACTCCAGAGAAAAGGCTGTTTTTAACTTGTTCTTGTGACATTTTTCTCATGATGGAGGACATTTATACAGAAATTAAGCTTAAAATATTTCTTAATTCAAGTTGTTGTGAATCAAGAGCTGATGAAAACAAATGCCATTGTAAACAGCTGTGACTTGGAACCATAAGCTCCCTGCTCTGCTCCATTCTGATGCATCCACTTGCAGACAAATAGATCCATGTACGACTTGTACCAATTGACTTTTTTTGTGTGTGCATTTTTTGCAACTCTAAGTCTTACAATTGTTTTTTCAATAGATGTCTTAATTTTTTTTCTTTTAAAAGTATTCAAAACATAAAATTAGCTTACAGTAGTAAGTGAAGCAAGAACAAAACCCAAAATTTTACATTTAGTCCAGGTTTTTGTTTTGCAGTGAAAGGCACAAAAAAAAAGTGCTTTTCGTTTTAGTCCTTGTGGGACGGCTTGCCCCCTGCAGGCCTCTGGAGGCGCAAGGATCGGAGGCGAGCGCTGCACCTCTCTCTGCGTGTGGCCACAGAGTTTTATGGGCGGGGTAAAGATGGCAGCTCCCGACAGACGGTCAGACTTCCTGCTGCCGTGTCCATTCCTCCAGGGAGCTGCGGTGCCCGTCCTGGAATGCCTCTGCGGTGACCTGTGACCCCCGTGGCGTGAGCTGCACTGCTGACTGAAGCTACACACTGACGCTCTGCCCAAACCTCACACCCACGCTGCACAGCTGGAGGTTTTCCAATGCTTCATGGAAAAGTCCCCCCCCGGTGTAATGTGCATCTAAATGCCCCTTTTCCACCATTTCCACATGAATATTTACAGCTACAAAAAAACTACAGGATTTGATGGACATTTGATGATTTTTACTCAATCACATTAAAGCACCATTTATCAGCTAATTTTGTTTTTCAGAAGGCAGAACGGCTGTCCTTCCCGCCTCGCTGCTGTCGTCTCCCGTCAGAGAAGCAGAATCCGCTGCAGCCACATGGCAGCACATGTTTAGATAACCAGAGGTCAGCCGTGATCTCTGATGGTTCCGTAGATTATTGCGTACGAGCGCAGTGTTCTCTGGACAGATGCAAGCAGCAATGGATCCAGATAAATGCGCTGCAGTTTAGAACAGGAAGTGTGGTAACTCTGCTCTCATGTTGTAGTCAGGACGGGCCTCACAGGCGGAACTGCTGCTCCGGTTGACCTGTGAGACGTCTGTTTGTAGAGGGACGAGGTATTCACGCTGCTTCTCTCTGTTTTATGTTTATGTGATGAGAGCAGCCACACTCTACGGTGTTTGGAAAATGAAGTGATGGCTGACAGAGGGGGGGGGCTCCAGGATGGAGAGACCTGCAGAGGACCCCCAAAGTCTGATGCACAGAACCAGTCTCCTCTTGAACTCCCTTTTGTGGTTGTTGTTTTTTTTAAATGTATTCATTCATCTTGTAATGACGTTCTGGCTTTACCATGAGCTAAAGAAATAGCGTTTTTCTTTAGGTTAAAGTGTTTCAGGTCTTTTTCTATTTATTTATTTATTTTTTTAGAATTTCTAGAGCTTCTTCAGATGGAGATGCGTGCTGTTCTAAAGTAGCCCAGCACACCGGCACCCTGGGGACCATCTATGATGTCATGTGAGAAATGATTTTATTATAATAGATCCGGGCTGATTTTAATGTTTTATATGAGAAGTGTCTGAAATTGGAAACAAAGAATCCTAATTATTTTTAACTTCATGCGAAAATCAGAGTTTTAAAATGAAAATAAATAAATAACACCTAAATATTTTAAGGCATAATGTGATTTGAAGCTTTGTTTGCTACATCTGAACAGCAGGATCCAGACCTTCAGCATTGGATGAGCAAACACCTGCAACCAGTCTGAACTTTCATTCATTGGGGATTCATTTAGTTGTAACCCTTAAGCTATCCTAGGCACTTAGGAGTTGGGTCATCTAGACCCACTAGACAGTGCTCTGAACCTTTTTTCTTCAATGATTTGTGATCTTCACTGGTCTCCATGGATTACATGAAATCTTTCCATCTTTATCCACCTTTGTCATGGTAGGGAGAACACGTCAATGTAAGGGCGGGGTCATCGAAGATAGCACAAGGGTTAAGTAAATGCACGGAACCAAATCACATGGTTCCGCATTTTTCATTTAATGGAAAGCTACATGGAAGTTGATTCATGCGCATGCTAAGAAATAAAGAGAACAGATATGAGAGCTGTTTAAATGTAGAAGTGTTTTATTTTCAAAGTGAAGATTTTATAGATTTAGCATTGAGACATTAAATAGAGTTTATGTTGCACTTTTCTTTCTGCTCGATAACATCATAACATCTTTACCAAGCTGTCTGTGATTGGTTCTTTTTTTATTAATGAATGCTGTAATTTCTTTTTTATTTTGTGTCTGCCTTTGTTTCTTCACACAAAGGTTACATTGTTTTGTGTTGTTGCTGTTAGCACAGTTATCCTCTGTCAGTACAACCTGTATGTTCCGGTTTCTTCTCCTCCAACAGTTACTTCACCATTTCAGCATCTCTTATTAGATTCAGACGTTTAGCAGAAACCCAACAAAGAGGCCTGGTTGAGCCCTCTTTATCCATCAGCAGTTTTCAGAAGAGGCTTGTTCAGAAAGCTGTCCTCCATTAAATTGTTGTACCAACAATCACAGCACTATTTTGTCTGAGAAAAAACAACAATAAACTGCATCCACTGCTGCCAGCTATAAACGTCTTCTAAAAGTTAGATTGAAATAACTCTGCTGTAAGCCCACTCTTACTTCCCGTCATCCATTGGTTTCCAGGCTCTCCCACAAACTTACAGCCCCCTCACACCCCCAACCTAACATTAGACGTGCAACAAAATGGCAGCAATATTGGAGCTATCCAGCCGCACAGTTTGGATCCAGATTCCAGCTCAGACGAGGAAAACAAGTGGATGCTTACAAATGGAGCAGGGAGCTTTGGTTTTCTTCTTTGTCACTGCTCCAAGTTTTTGCAAGCAGCCTTTTTCCTCTGCTCCTGATTCACAACAATTTAAATGAATAAATACTCAGAAACAGAATTTGAATGTGAATTTTCTTTTCAGAAAAATGCTCCAAGAACAGGTTAAAACCACCAAAAACACAATTCTCACTGGAGTGGGTCTGTAAGATGAATCTGTGAGGATGATTCCATAGCAGAAGAAGTTTGAAAAATGTTTATCTGGACTTAGTTTTTTAAGTTTTTGCCCTGATGGGACGTCTTTGGTCTAAATAACTAAGTCCAGATGATCGTTTCTCTTGTTTCTCTTTATTGTGTGGAGGCTTTAAACCGCTCTCAAGCTCAGACTTTGACCTTCAGACCATGCAGCAAGATATTTAGCTCAAAAGAGAACCAAAATCCTCATCGGTTTGCTCTAAAGTAAATGAGAAATCAAAAGCTTCCCATGTTTTCTTCTCAACTCACTTTGTGTTTAAAGTTTTTTTTTTATTTTCCATCTGCATCACATTCTTGACATTCACTTTGTCTGAGTTACGATGCAACCGCACGGAACAAAAACATTAGGAGATGTTGCTGCTGCTGCTGCTGCTGCTGCTGCTGCTGCTGCTGCTGCTGCTGCTGCTGCTGCTGCTGCACCAACATCTCTTGATCCAGTCATCTGAGGCAAACTATGTGATTTTTGGTGAATGCAGCAGATATTTTTCCTCACGTTTCTCATTCTTCTGCATGGATGCTCTAAACCCAGCTGGAGCTCTGACCCCACTGTGCTTCTTTGGCCATAACAAATATGAGACTTCACTCTCACTTCTTACATTTTTCTTAGTTTTGCACGGGTGGACTCTTTCTGTGTGATCGTGCATTTGTCTCTAAGAAAACTGTGAAACATCTGTCTCTGGAGCCTAATTTTGGGAAGAAGCCTCATTTATTGTAAGAATTGGTAATTCAAAACAAGTGCGGTTCATTACATGTGGTTTTTATATTTTATAATCAATGTTTTGTAGTTATTTGAATGATTTGTGAGTTTTTGTTGTCAGATGAGCAGATACTGTGGGTGACAAGCGCTTTGTTTTCTACAGAAGAGGCGTAGTGTTGATTGAAACTACAGCCGCCATAGAAGCTGGATTTTTCTGCAACAGTTGGCTTTCCAGTGCAAAGAGCGTGTTGTAAATAACACAAATCCTTCAGTTTTGGGTGTTGGTGAGGTAAAAATGCATCAAACAGGGGCTCGGGCAGCAGTATGCCGACAGATGACAACAAAAGGCCATATTTCCCTGTAAACAGGCATTCCCGTTCCTGAGAAAGGGTTCAGTCAGAGTCACATCTGTTCTGCTCCAGCTCTGAGGCCCCTGATGAAGGCTGAAGGATCGTCGGACCGGTTCCTCAGGGGGAAATATGCACAGGGAATGAAAACGCGTGGGATGGAAACATTCCAAACCATGTGAACCTAAAAGAACAATTTCTTTTCTTTGACACGTATTATTTACTGCAATGTTCATGCTGGGAGGATTGGGTTTCATTTCAGATCTTTTTTTTTTATCTCAATGATCTTCAAAGAAAATTGCATCACTAATTGCCTCCACTTTAATTGCAGTGCGTTGTTGCAGAACGTAAATATGGTAACATGCAGATGAAAAAGGAACTGTCACCTGTATGGATTCCCGGACTGCCAATGGAAGCAAACACATTTGCACATTTTGAAATCCAAAGTGTCCAGATGACCCAACATTAAAGTGCCTAGGATAGCACAAGGGTTACCATTTGGAGTTGGGTCATCTAGACCCACTAGACAGTGCGCTGAACCTTTTTTCTTCAATGATTTGTGATCTTTACTGGTGTCCATGGATTACATGAAATCTTTCCACCTTTATCCACCTTTGTCATGGTAGGGAGAACACGTCAATGTAAGGGTATTGTCATCTAAGATGGCACAAGGGTTAAAGGTGGAACATTTTCATGTAATCCATGGATACCATTGAAGATCACAAGTGCCTAGGATAGCACAAGGGTTAACTACGTAGGTTGTTTTTCTGCCAAAACCCAGATTTCACAGTAACAAACCTCTGCAAAAACTGTGAATGTGACAGGTTTGAAGAAAAACCATCTTTACATCTATTTGTGAACCTAAACTAAACCTAAACATCCCATGTTTCCTGGATTCAGTAGTGTTGATAAATGTTTCCTTCATCCAGGTTCTGTTGTCCTGACTTCTGAGTCACAGGAAACGTTTCACCACCCATGCATGGCTTCATCGGTCTGAGTGTGCTGCGTTTGGCGTGACCACACCCAACAATCTGGTGATGGAACCAGGAGGGATTACAAGAGGCGAGGCCTTTCACATTCATCACCCTCTCATTTTTCCCCCTTTGTTCCCCTTATGCCTTACTCACATGAACCCATATGGAGGTTGACCTGCACTGCAAAGTGTTGGATTGTCAGAGAGACGAGCAGCTGCAACTCTAATCCTTGTGCTATCTTAGGTGACCCCGCCCTTACTTTGACATGTTCTCCCTACCATGACAAAGGTGGATAAAGGTGGAAAGATTTCATGTAATCCATGGACACCAGTGAAGATCACAAATCATTAAAGAAAAAAGGTTCAGAGCACTGTCTAGTGGGTCTAGATGACCCAACTCCCAGTGTTAAAGTGCCTAGGATAGCGCAAAGGTCACGGGACATTATGAAAGTGAAACATGTGATGAGTGTATTGGGAAGTATTCGTAAGGCCAGTCTTGTGACGCACAGGTGATGCTCTGGTATGGAGCCCTTATGCCACATAGTGAGTATCTGCATGTACCGGCTCCTTGCTGATCCCGAGGTGTCCAGATAAATGCCTGTAGGACGCCCGTCCACACAAACTATGGTCTGATTGTGTAGTTTCCTAAATTCTGTCGTGCTGCATGCAAGGAGCACACACTTGTCACATGAACAGCACTAATAGGCTCCTTGTGCTGTCTGTCTTCCATGTTGTTGACGTGTTCACTACCACCCGTCGCCCGTAGCATGTCCATAGAGAACAAGGAGCAGGAACAAAACGGAGCGATCCACAACCTGATATTTTGAGCGGGCCATCTGCGCGTCCCGGGCAGGCCTGCCCATGCTCTGCCTGCATCCACCCGGAAGTTGTGAGTAAGGCGTGAAAGGGGACCATCCATTTGCAGGAATGAGGGTGACCCAGCAAATTAACCAGGAAAAAAAAATTGTGTCCGAATTGCTGTCAAATGCAGGGAAGTGGTCTTTAGGGGTGAGGGAGAACTGCTGAACCCATTTGGACGAGCAGTGAAACATTTCCAAGTCCAGGTGACTCCAATTCAAGACAAAAGCATGAAGATGACAGATCCACGTTTGGACACTCAGAAGTTCCACTGTGTGTGTGTGTGTGTGTGGGGGGGGGGGGGGGTCATCAGTGGATCCTTCCATCTTTTTTTTTTTTTGGTTGATGAAGTCTGCTGGGAATGAACTGCACATGAAATGGTTTAAAGTGTGCATTTCATTCTATTTATATAGAATATGTAGATTCTGTTACGTGTCATACTCACCGAGGTTTATGCGTGACAGAAAAAAAAAATGCTACCAAAGAAAAAGAAATCAAAAACGTTGCATAAAAATCCCCTTCAGGCAGCCGCCGTATTGAATTGCAGCTGGCATGTTTGGGACAAACCCGTTTCGGCGTCGGCCCGCTGGCACAGACCATTCCTCATCACGGCTACATTGAAACTTTTTTCTGTAATTCTAACAGCAGAGAGGATCCAGTTGGCTCTGAAGCTCACATCCCTTCTGCCGTGTGGAGCAAGTCGACACACGCTGAAGAGATCCGCCTCAGAATAAAATAAGGAATTAAATCCAGAGGGCTAAAACTGCCAACCAGCAGTGCTTTGGGGAGTTTGTGGTTTGCTGATTTTAAAAACAAAATTAGACTTAAATCAGGTGTATTTTAGTTTGTCTTGAAAGAAACTTTGCTTTAGCGTCACTGCTAGGAAGTGCAGCAACTGCTGGAATGATGAGGAGGATCTCAAACTAAATGCAGTTTTTAAAACTGCTTCATCTTTGCTCTCCTGTCTCTGAATTCTGAGCCCTAAAGAAACCCAACAAAGCACAAAAAGAGCAGATCCCTTTTTTCTTTTTGACCTTTAATCTGTCAGAAACATCATTATAGACAGCTTGATAAAATATTCCAGTCCTCCTCACGATGCAGACATCTTCAAAGGCAAATAAAAACAGACTTGTGGTTCTTCAAAATGCAGCAGCCAAACAACAAAAAAATCAATGAATGAGCTTAAAGAAGAGCCACAGAGCGAGTTTAAAGCCATTTTCTTCTGGTCACCTGACGGTGAGTTTGATGCTCTGTCAGAACATAAACAGGCCCTTCTCCACGCCCTTTGCCCCACCCACACGTCCAAAGCGGTGAAAGACAGAAGCAGCACATTCTTATTGTCAATTCAGTTCATTAAAAATGACCCTGAGCGGTAATCTGCGTAAACATTTCCACGCCATGCATTCTCTGTTGTTCGAAGCATGAAGGCGAGAGTTTCAGCTTTCTAGGCATGCTGGTGTTCTTGTTTACATACGGCCGTGCACACACATGGGATAAACAGGACACCGGCCGTTCTCTGAAGCTTTCCAGTCTTTCCTTTCATGGGTTACTGAGGATGTAGGAGGGACGGACTTCATACGTAGACGTGAAGTGCATTCAGATTTCCCAGCAGTAGGTGTGTGCAGAGCTGGTCTGCAGTCAGCATGCTAAGGGAAGGTCAGCGAGCAGCACAGGTCATTCTGAGCCAAACTCTGGATCAGTCTGCGCCACTCTGCCCGTTTCTGGGTAATGTAGGCCGGCGTGAGGACCTGCACGGGAAGGCGCGGCGAGCCCTCCGCTCTGATGCTCTCGCACAAGGCCTCCGCGATGCAGATGACATACATGCCACAGTCATAGCTGTTCTGCTGCGGCGGGCAGGGCTCCTCCATGAACAGAGCTTTCCTCCCCGGGCCCAGAAACGGCTCCAGCTTGCTGGCGATGCGCCGAGCGTGCAGCGAGTTGCTGCCGTTCTGAGAGTCATAGTGTGCAAAGTGGTTGGAGCTGTGGTGGTAGAGCAGGAGGCTCCAGTGGGAGCCTCCGGCCGTCTGGCTGGAGTTGTCGTTGACGGCGAGGAAGACCCAGCTGTGAGCGGTGAGGTTCAGCGGCTCCAGGAAGAGCGCCAGCTCGTCGGGACAGGAGGCACACTTGATGAACTGGGTGACCTCCGGGCTGATGAAGATGACGGCACCTCCCAGGACGCGGAAGCGCTCAGCAGCGTAATACTCAAAGGCAAAACCGATGACCTGGTCATTGAGCCAGTGCGGCCCCTCCAGGAGGGACACGTCGGAGCGCCGCAACAGGCTGTCCTGGTAGCTCAGAACCACAGGATCCATCCTCCACTATATGGCTGTCGGCTTAAAAAAAAAAACATCCCATCATTAAAAACATCCATCAACACAGGCTTCATTTACATCATCAAGAATGTTTTCCTTAAATTTTCAAGAATTTCTTTCTCAGTCTTCCATTAATAACACCTCAAGTGGACTATTTTAGCCGTATTACAAACAAAAATATATTTGATAAATTTGACTGGAATGTTGTAGTTGGTCTTTGCTTTGTATTATTTAAAAAGAAATCCTTCAATTTGTTTTGCTGGGATAAACACAAATCAATTCAGCTACGTACACACAGAGCATGTGTGGCATTCGTTCAATGCGTTTTCCCTTTGTTCCGGTCAGGAATGGTGGAAACTTAGTTTATGTGTAACCTTGGCAACACTCCCATGACCACGCCCCTTGATTGAAATGGAAAATTGGTAACTTTGGAAGGCAGGTTGAAAGCTGTAAGCAGAATGCCGCTTGAAAAATGGACTTCAGTGGACGGTCACCTCATCCCAACAATTAATCACATTTCAGGGTCATAAGGTCAAGGTGACCTCTTTTTTTATGAGTCAGATCTTAGCTAAAGACCACCTGTCACCAACTTGTGTGTTTGTGCTTAAACATGTAAATCTAAAAACGCTATTAGAAAAACCTGTGATGTCACAGTTGGTCCCCGAATTGATCTGCCCCTGTAGGTCATAGGTCAACTCTACAGAGGGAGTACATGGTTGTTAGGATCTGCTCGACATCGGTGGGGGTTTAGATCTTAATTGTAAAAAAAGTGAAGGACTTCTTTCGGCGTTTGGTGGCGCTGATGAGTCCTCAGCATAGGATGGTTGTTATTCACCATAAAAAATAAATATATCTGTATGTCAGGCTAAAGGCCTTGAGTTCTTATTGATTGTTTTTATACATGTTCAGGGGTCAAAATGATCTCCAAAGAGGGGAACACTTTAATAAAAAACAATACTGAACAGTATTAATAACAGTTATGTGGGATAAAATAAAGACTTTCATCCACCTTTTGAGCACAATTTAATAAAGGTTTCTGATGGCCTACTTCTTAAATGAGTTTGTACACATTTTGCTAAACAAAATAGTGTACTTTCCATTAAAAACAGGGTTTTGTTGTTTTGCACAGAACAGAGTAAATTTTAATTGAGATTAATGTGCTTTGGTGCCATTAAATTTGTATTTATATTTAAATATATTTACTAGACTCTTTTCTTAGTCCAGTTTTCTACCACAGACTTTATTTTGGTCATAAGGCGTCTGTTTTCAGGGGTTTATTGAGTTTCAGGCCCGGCCTTTCTATTGTAAAATGAGGCTTTTTGAATGTCATTGAAGTTGAGCAGAGTTTGTGTACCTAAAGTAAAAACTACAGTCATTTGAAAAAGAACACTGAACAAGAACTAGTGGATTTTTGTGACGCTTTGTGAGTATCATTCTTCCCAGGGTGAAATTCAAGCAAATGTAATAATCACTCAAAGACATTCCACTGAGTCCCTTTTCTTAAGACTTTTTTTTTATAGCCTGCGTTTCAACGTTTTCTGTGGATGCTATCCGCTGCAGTTCAGTTGTTGTGCTAGCTAAACAAATTCATCCATTCCCGCCTCCTGGCGAAAATTAACGGCTCTGCCTTCTACATGAAGGACACAGCGCACGCGTACAAACGAAAATGTTTGTTGTTAATTTAAAGTCCCTACCTGTGACAGTTCATTCAAAACGAGCCATCAAAACAGCAGCGTTGTCCCTCATTGCAGTAACGAACGTAAATCGTTTCTGAAGCAGACCGTAAATATTTTTGCGACAAAATGGAGGACAGAAGGTCCCTTCTGATTGGTTACTGGCACAGGAACGACCGTAAAGGGCACTAAATGAAACTGTGGCATTTTGCACCACAGCGTACAGACTCTTTAAAGTGATCAAAATTCAATTATTACGCCTCTGAACGATAAATACTAGACAAAAAAATTGCAAACAATAATAACCTATCGAATATTACCATTTTATTCAGTCAAATGGAACTGCAAGAACATACTACTCTTAACTGTAAAACAGTAGATGTGAAACATCTTTTGCACTTTGCGTCTGTTTAGTGTTCACTTCCTGGTATCACTCCGCCCCGGTTCAGCCTCCTCTGGGGTTTCCTCGCCGCCCACAGGCAGCGCGAACGCGCAGCGGCGCTCGCGAGAGTGGGCGCACTGATTAGCGAGGCAAAGAGGAGTTTTTAAGCAGCCAAGCTGCGGACTGCCTGCCTGTTAATTACATTCAAACTGAGGAGACGCTCGGATTAGAGGCAATGCGCAGTGTTTACGTTGGACTTGAACTCCGAGGAGTTCGTCGGGAGGAGAGCGCCTTGCCAAGAGAAGGAAACCTTTTTTTTATTCTGAGGGAGTGCGAGGATTTAATATAGAGTCTTAAGTATTTTTTCCCTTTCCTCCCCGTCTGCAAGCGTGAGTCTGCAGCCGAGCCTGACAAGAGAAGGAGCGGATTTCGGTTGACGTTCAGCGCGTGTTTGAAGGTACGGGGGTCGTTATGGTGTGGGGTTCGCTGGGACAAGTTTAGGGTTTGTGGGAAACTAGTTCCTTTGACCTGCTCACATGTGCAACATCTTAACATAGAAGGAGTTTGTGCTTCTGTGAAGTGAGAACTCTGCACGAGAGCTTGGAAAAAGTTCATCAATGTCAGCGCTCTCTAACTACTCTTTCGTCTATATATGCTGAACTGAATTACACACTTGCATTTATATACATTACAATTAAAAGTTGTCCAAACAAGAAGCAGAAAATGCACAAAGTAGAAGTAAACTGAAATATGTATTTATAGAAGGCGGAAAAAAAGCAAAGTGTCTGCAGAGGAACAGCCGTAAATCAAGGATCCCATGCATTTAGTGTCGTTCAGAAGTGGGAAGAGGGAGTGTGTTGGTGTGGGGATGCAGCAGCAGGGTGGGGTGGCTCTTTGCGCGCTGAAGGCCAGTGGGGGTGAAGAAGATGCTGAATCATGGGTGTGCAGATCTGAACAAGGTCAGGCATCCTGCTGCTGAGCTGCATGCAGCTTTAATACACCTAAATAGGGGTTATTTTTATCCTGCATGTTGCTATTTCCGTTTTACCTTTGCAAGAGGTCCTTGTTGTGTTTGCCTGAAGTCATTATGCGCATGCAATAACAGGACTGCACAGCCTTTCTCCAGCCAATTTGTTGCTTTTCTCCTCATATTTAGTAGCTTCTCATCTTGTTTGGACTCACGTCTGGCCTCAAACAGGCCAGGACGACCACTTTCTCATGGCGCTCTCCGACCAGCACAGGTGATGAGAGCGGAGTGGCTCTGTCCCGCAGGAATGTGAGGTCTGAGAAGACACAGCTGCTGTTAGCATGAGAGGCGTCTTGAGGCCAGACTCCAGCAACTGCTTGCTGTTGACACCTGACACCCCACAGGCCTGCTGTCTGCGTTTCTAAAGGCCTGGCTCCAGTTCTGGATCACATTTTGGGTGTTTTCGAGTGATAGCGCGGACCTGGGAGCACGGCACAGCGCTGCCCACTGATGGGAAAACTGAATGCTGGCAGGAGATAATGGAGCTGTCAGTCACATCTGTAACTGTCATGGACATCTTTTGATGTCCGTGTTCTCTTAGGGAACCTTTGGATGGTTGATCCTCCTTTGTAATATTTGTGAATCTTCTGTTTGTCTGAAACGTGAACTTCTCCAGAGGCTGCGAGCACAAAGCACAATTATTAATTTCTCCTCAATGATTTCAAATGGTTTGCAGTTGCGTGATGTAAAAGGGACGCCGTCTATACGTCACTGCCAAATCGGAGTCCCTGATTGGTCAAAGCTCAACCTGGAAAAAAATGCAGTTTGAAAAAGATTGTATTTGTGACGTAGAAAATGGGCTGGGCGGGCCACAAGCTCCCCGCTCCAATCTCGCTGCATGTGGGAGGGGAAGGGGGGGGCGTGCCAAAGGAGCGCCGGAACAGGTTTTTGCTTAGACTGCGACCCGGTCCCGGATAAGTGGAGGAAGATGGATGGATGGCGTTTCCAGCTGCAGTAGTTTCACATGAAGGTTGGAGATGGGATGCAGGAAATTCAATGCACAGTCCGGTAGGTCTGCTCAATAAATCGCAAATTTATCAGTCTGCGTATTGCAAAATACGCAGTAATAATAAAGTACCTTTATCTTTATCTTTATCTTATACGGCGTCAACTGCGATAGTTACCCTAAAGGGTTACTGACGATCTCATGGCAGCTTGAAGTATTTACCTTATCAAAGGGGATGGACACCTTCACGTTGTAGACCAATCAAATTCGGAGCAATTTAAGGTTAGATGCCTGCCTCCTATGTAGACGAGGGTCAGTCGGAGCATAATTTAAGTTATTTTGACTTTTGTTCAACTAAAGCTGTTGCGGTGAAATTAAAGGATGTATTAGTCATTTCCTGTTTAGCTATTTGTTCGTGTATCGACAGTCGTATCGTCATGGCAATATTGAGCACTTAAGTCATAGGTTTTCCTTATGGTGCCGCTCTATAGTCGACATTTGCAGTAAAGGATGAGAGAATCTGAAGCCCCGGTTGCCGCGGTGACATATCAGCCTCTCCGCTGTGACGGCGAGGGACGCTGTTCAGCCTGACACCTGCTGAAGTCGGAAGGATTTTTGTGTTTTTTGCTGTCAAGCCACGCCGCCGACCTCTTGTCGTGGCTGATTGGTGGGATGGAAGAGATCGGCATGCACACCAAGTCATTAAAGAGGAACCTGCTTGTGCTGCACCGAACAAAGCTCCTCTTTCTTAAGCAGCCCATTAGATGAGGGAGGCTTTGGCCTCAGAGCCCTGTGCCCCCCACCCCCCACTCTAAAGTTTAGCATTTCCTTTCATTAACTTTTTGTTTCGCCCATAGTTTCTATTTTTGAACAAATCTGCATCATTTTGAACGTCTTGTTTTCTTTTTGTTTTTATCTTTAGAAGTACAAATGCGTTGATGCTGCCTCACATAATGAGAATAATTATAACTTTTTGACAGATTCAAACAGATTTTTTTACACCGATAAAGTCATTAAAGCATTTTGTTGCCACGTGTTGTGCAGAAAGGCTCATGGGAGAAGGGCTGAATTTTGTGTCAGAGTTTTGACAATAGCTGCCGGCCCCCTGCAGCCTCACGCTGCAGACAGGACAGAGCCCAAAGTTAATCCTCAGGCATGTGCTGCTGTGTGATGCTGCACAAAGCTGTGCGGTCCACCTCAAAAACAATTTACTTGATTCGCCACCGTCAAACCTTCCTCCGGTTGAGGATTTGTAACCGCAGAGTGTTTGTTTTTCCCAGCAGCAGCTCAGATCTGAATGTGGACACTGAAAGGAAACGGTGGGATCTGGGGGCATTTGTTTCTGCAACACGGGCCGGTAATGAAACGAAGAGGAAGGACTGTTTCCAGTTTCGTCTCCGAAACCTCAGCGCTGCTGTAATCTGTGAGAAACTCTGGCAGTTTACAGTAGTCTGCTTACTGTCAGAATGACAGAGCCAGGAGTGACTGAGAAGAAATGGGTGCTGATAGCCGGGATTTTCAGTTCAGCCTGGGACCAGCAAAACGATGGCCGGCATTCCTCTCCTGTCTAATCTATTCTGGAGTTATCAGCAGAGCAGATAATGACCACTTGGAGAGGTCTTCCGTTATCGATGGAGTGACGCTCAGAAGTGAACACAGTTCAGAAGGAGTTTATGGTCATTTTGTCTGTAAAAGTTGTAAAATGTTTTGGTAATTTATCAGACTTTTCTGTCATTTTCTCTCTCTTCTAAATTAGAAATACTCTAGTGACAAGCTGGCAGCTGCTTCTTTTTTATTGACATTGGTGAATAAATAGGGAATTTGACTGAAATGCTATATTTTTTAACCGGAAACATCAGCGTTTAAAGGAGGCTAATCTTTCCGTCAGTCAGCTTTATGCAAAGAAAAAAAAAGCAGTGCTGCCTCCTGTGTCTTTATAACCCTCGCCTCACACCTGGGTTTGCTCTTGTCACCTCCCATGATGCATTGCACACCGTCTTCCGTCTTGACAGTTTCTGCTTTTCACTGGTGTTCTGGCTGTCTGGCTGACGTCCGTGCTCCCCACTTGGCCTGAAAGAGCTTCCTGTCACGGCTCAGTCAGGATCTTTGTGTCACGGCTGTCGGGCTAGAGGACAGGTGTGCTGGAGAAAAGACTGGTGCTTTAATTCGGATTATGCTGTTTTAGCCCACAAATCACAAACAGTCTCCATGAGGGAGGGGTGGACGGACAAGCTGATTGCTCCATCTCCACCTTTCTGGCATTAAAACCCGTTTATTATGAACACACATGAACAGCTTAACAGCGTGAACCTCACTTCTCTTCACACCTCTCTCAGTGATGGTGAAGAATTCAACACACAAGATTTCACACTTCCCATGAGTCTTAGTGGTTATGGGCGGGGCTAACCCCCCGGTCGCCTCTGTATTAACTTTGCGCCGAGGCGTAAGTAATGTTGGCCATGAGTTTCCTCTGAGACGCTATTAGGTGACGGACAGTAAGCATGTCAACATATGGCTAATGCAGATGTGAGGACCCCCCCCCCCCCCCCATCTCCTTACGCTCTCCTGTGTGGGAACACTTTGTTGTCAGCATCCATGAAGGGAAAAGACCATTGGATAAGTTGAATCCTGTGTGTCGACATTGTTACTCAAAGGTGGGGTATGCCACAGTAAAACAGCTGAAAACGGCATCACTCCACTGTAACAATCGGGTCTACAAGAAAAGAAATCTGCAAGTTAAAATGTTTTTTTACAGGCCAGTGTTACTTATCAAAAGTTTTGGGTTCCTGGCAGCTAATAGTTCTTCTTATTTTATTAAACATGGGTCAATTTTATTTATTGGGTAAAACCAACAAAAGCATTTTGTAAGTAATCTACCTTTTTTGTATCGAAAAAAATATATAGAAGATCGATAGATGAAAACTTTATTAATCTCCCAAGGGAGAAACTCAGGTGTCCGGCAGCAAACCACACACAATAAATAACAATAAATGTCAATAAAGTAGTAGTTTATAAAATAGCAGTTCATGTCAGTGTACTGAATCGAGCCCTGTGAAACTGATTGGAACTGAATTGAGATTTTAGCGTATTCGTTACACCCCTAATAACTGGTACAACAAAAAACAGCGAGCAATAATGTAGCTATCCAGTCGTCCAGTTTGGAGAGAGATTCCACCGATTCCACCTCAGATAAGGACAACAAAGACGTTTGTATTATACCATAAGTGAATATATCAGAATGCAGTGTAATTGGGAGCTTGTGGCCCACCCAGCGTATTTTTTACATCAAAAATAAAATATTTTCTTTGTAATTCAAAACAATTTGAATAAAGAAATACTGAAAAATGCAATTTAAAGCAAGATTTTCTTCATACATGTCCTCCATGAGTCTTTAAAGAAAACAGTTTAGTTGAGGGGATATTGTTTACTCTTTTAACATTTTCATGTTTCTTTAGAGTATGAAAGGTAGGATTTCTGTTTTACACAGAAATGTAACAGAAAGTCTGGACTTTAGTCTGTTTCTCCATAAAGAGACACATTTGAAGTAAAACGACATGTAGGTTGTCATAAAGCAAAAAATCTTGTCAAATACTGCAATCCATCTAAAATACCACATCGTCATAAATCCATTTAAAGATGTTATTTAAAAGCAGTTTCTCGTATTTTTTTTTCTTTTTAGATTTTAATCTTAAAAATCCTGTTTTTGTCATTGACTGTCCTAGTTCTACAGTTTAAATCAGCATTTATGTAAATGAGTTTTAAAGATGAACCATGAATACTTTTTTTGTGTAAAAAGGACGGCAACTTGTTCTTAAATGTCTTCAATCTTACAGTAATACTTTTTTGGTGATGCAAATCACTGTGCACAGTAGAAGGACACGTCTACATGTCAGAGAGCATTCTGGGTATTGTAGTTTTTTTTTTTTTTAAAAGACCTGCATAGTAAATTGAATTTTTATCGTTATTGCGATGTCGCCCTGTGGGATACGCATATCGCAAAAGACAACAGAAACTGCGATAAATGGGTTTCCCCAAAATGTCTACACGCATGCCAATATACTTTAATGGCAGCTTGAACAATTTTACGAATCAGATCAAGCCCTTTATGCATCTGACGCCTTCACACCGTCGACCAATCGAATGGATCCTTTTATGTTAAGAGCGTCATTTGGAGTTTTATTTAAGTTATGGTAACTTAAAAATGGAAATTATGCATTAGTTTAGCTATTTATGTATTGGAAGTTATATAATCACAATATTGATCGCTAATAATCGCAAGTTTCCCTCATGGTGCAGTCCTAGAATTTACCTCGACGTGTAAAGGAAGAAAAGCTGCGTGTCTTTAATTCTGATGAGACGGCTGTTCTGATAATCAAAGGTGTGAGAGCGGATCGTCTACCTGACCATATCTCTCTGTGACCTGGGGGGGTGTGGTAAAGAACCACCTCTCACCCACACCGCCCGTCATCTTCCTGAAGCCAGGCAGCTACCAAACCTGCCTCATCATCACAGCGAGCTGCGTCCGTGGCGACTGAGCCGGGCTCGGATTTCAAACATCCTGCAATTTGCTGAAGGCAGAGAGAGTCGTCCCTCTTCCTCAGAAGACGAGAGCCTCTGTTGCAGAGCTCTGTAATTACAGGACCAGCTTCTTCTTCTTTTTATTTTTTTAAATTTGCTAAACAGATGTGTTGGAGATTATTCTCAACGCTCAGCCCCAGAGTCAGACTCCATGACCTGTCATTACAGCCACCTGCTGATGGTTCAGGCTGCAGACATGCAGAGAGGAGACCCCATGTTTGTCTTGAGGATTTTAAACTGTTTTCCTACTTTTTTTGCTTCTCTTTTTGTAACCCCCCCCCCCCCCCAATTCAATTTCTTTTTATTTTCTCTGGAAATCTGCTTAATGAAAGTCTCTTACTGGCAGACATGCTGCATGTTTGGCTAAATTAGATTAATAAACAATTTCAAAATATTTTTTTTGTTTTATTTGCAACAAAATGATTATGATTTACACCATAGGTTTTTTTTGTGTACGTTATAAATGAGAGGGTGCTTTTCACATAGTTAACATGTTTAAACAGGTTGACATGGCTTATGCTGCTGTCAGCACAGTTCTGTTCACACAGGAACACCAGAATCCTGTTTTTGCCCGAGGTTTGTTTGACTTTCTGCAGAACTCAAACTTTTGTCATTTAGAAAAATCGTATTTCCCGTTTGTCGTTTGCTCAGGATTTCAGTATTTACTGGTTTAATTGAGATCTTCTTAATTGGGGCCTTATTTGAAAGTGGATTGTTCTCAACAGGAACAATCCATCTCTATCAGAGGAGGGGTCATTGAGCAATGTCTAATCTTCTAATGTGTTTTAGAGGAAAATGGGTGTTCGTCATGATAAAGGGGGAGGGGGGCAGTTTGACACTGCTCTGTGTCAGCAGTGACGCTCTCCACTCACCTGTCAAAGAGGTGATGGGTCCTTGTGGGATCTACAGCGTGGGTCTGCCTATTACTGTTTGCAAAAAAGATCTAGATTCTTGTTGGCCTTTTACTCAGTTGTGTGTTTTAGTGTGTTTGTGTTTGTGTGTTTGTGGATTTTTAATGAGCTCTGACATACTTGCAGACTTTCCCTGCCAGTGGTTTAAGGTTTTCATGCTGCCTGTTCCTGGAGCTGCAGAGAATCGCTCCTCAGAACCTCCTTAGTCTTTCCTAAGGCCAGGGGTGGCCGGAGGGGTCCATTTGACCCGACAGGTTTCCTCTTAGAGGGGAAATGAAGTGTGCGTGATACAGGTCACTACCCGCAGTTACATGTGCAAAATATCTTGATCGGATCAAAGATGGGATTAGAATACAACCGTGTACATGGACCCAGAAAAACGTTTTCCAATTATAACAAACGTTCACATGGGTCACACTTTCGGTTGGAATAAATCATTTGCACATGCGCAGTTCTCTTTAAAATACCAGAAGAGGAAATGAGTTACATACATAAATATCTGGCAGCTCGGTAATATATGAGATGATCTTCTAAACGTGCTTTTATTATTGTTATGGTTATCATGAAGCACCTGTTTGCTCATCATTTTAATTTTTTATTTTAATCCGTGTGTTTTTGTGGCGGAACAGAGCTGCAGGAACGGTAAGGTGAAGTGCTAACAAAAAACTGCAATCTGCATCTTGGCTGCACCTAAATAATTGGGAATAACATCAGCCTTTATTTTGTAAGGACACGACTGGAAACACAAATCCATGTGATTGTTTGAACAGTTTCTAAGGACTGAGCGACGTTTCTGCCGCCGGCAGTCCGAGATCTGAGACGCAGTTCTACCGGGAGACACGGTTCTCCTGAATCCGGCAGCTCCCACATGTAACAAAGCATCCTCCCTTCCCCTCAAACACAAAGCTGTAAGTCTGGCTGCTCTGCTCGGAGACACAGCTAGCTCGGTCCACCGGCAGCCGCGCCCAGACCGCCCAGGGTCCGGACGTCGTCAGGGGGCAGGAAGCGCTCCTCCCCGGCACCCCCTCTCTTGGGAGAGGCGACGAGCGCGAGGGCGGAGTGCAGAGGCGTCCGTGCATCGCACTGGGCGTCCGCGGAGTAGCCGGTCGGTCCTGTTTGAGCTCCAAAGCTTTCTATGGAGCGAAACACCGGCTATGCATGGCGTAAAACCAGAGCAGTAGTGACACACGATCAGAATGAACCGTTAACATGCAACACGATCGGACCAACAATCGGCACCTATCTCGATCGGAAAGATTTTTTGATCCAAACGAGTCTGATTTGGGCAGAGTATTCTGAACGGTGTGTTTACATCAGTGTTTTTCAACCAGTGTGAGTGTGCCGCGGGAGATGGTCAAGTGTGCCGTGAGAAATTGCCCTCATTACCTGATCTAAAAACAATTACCATCTCCAGGAAATCAGCTCTTTGTTCATCCAAACAGGCCCTGATAAAACACTGAGAAGTTAAGAATATGAAATATCATAAAATTATTTTTTCTTCGTGTTTATTTGATTCTATTAAAGACACTTTGATAAGCATGCAGCTATAACTGTGTAAGGAAAAGTCCCGCCCCTTTAACTGTCTCCACCAATCATTCTTGAAGGCTTAATCACATGTCATCAGTCTGACCAATCAGAAGTGGTTAAAGTATTCACTTCCTTGTTTGGATTTAGCGCAAAAAAGTCTCTCTGTTCTCACAAAAATACCAGCTAAAGCTCGTCTTTAGCGGTGTGGAACAAGTGAACAAAACAATGAAGCTCAAAGACGCGGGTCTTTCCGCGGTCACTGGATTAGCGGCACTACATCTCCCATGATGCATTAAAGTGACTGTTTTAGCGGACAATGAGTCTCTCCTCTTAACGTCTTAAAACAACGAACACACATCAAACAGTTTTTGAATCTTTTGACTTAATTTTTAATACATCTTATAGAAATAACAGCTGCAGCTTCCAGCTTTTTCTGCAACAATTATCACAAAAATGCATGTGAGACTGCAGAGGGGCTGTAGATCAATACAGACTATGAGCTTTTTCTTTTTTTTTTTATCTATTTTTTTGGATGCTGGTGTGCCGCGGGATTTTTGTGAAGGTTAAAGTGTGCCGTGGCTCAAAAAAGGTTGAAAAACACTGGTTTACATGACGCATTTTTCTATGGATCAGGCGTTCTCTCCGATTACTTTTGTCCATGTAAACGCAGCTATTGATGCATCACAGTTCCTGCCTCCCTTCTTCCTTTTAAACATCTGTTCAGTTGCTGATTTCTGTGCTATAATTGAACCAATTGCTGGCATCCGGGCTGCCCTTGAGATCTACCTCCCTGCCTGTGTTCCAGCTCTGCTTGCACTGTTTTCTGTCAATGACCTGGATCAGGTGTGTTCAGTCAATCAGAATGAGGAGGCACCTGAGTCAGCTGATCAGCATAAAGCAGTGTAGAGAGCAGTAGAATACAGGTATGGAGGATCAGGGTTGGACAGCCCTTATAGAGACGGTTTTCATTCTATTGATAACCAATATTATTGATCAGTATCTGAGGCTGCAGTTACAAAAGTGTTGTGTTTGAAAGGTTAGATTCATGGTTATATTTGGATTAGGGCTAAAGAAAATCCTGTTAGCTTTGTGACTGATCTATTTTTAAAATATCTTTGTTGCCCTATCTAATTTTGGCATGAATTTTAGGCTTCAGTTTCATTGTTTATTCATCTATGTCTTTAGTGAAACAAAAGTGGAAGTTTTGAAGGATTTGATACATTTGGGTCAAGTTTTTAAATAAACTACATTTAAACTAAACAAATTATTAAGATTCTTTTGTTGTAATTCATTTTTTTCCACTCCATCGATTGAACAAGTCAACTTTTTCTTTATAGTATTATTTGCCCTTTTGTTTGCAGGTTTGATCAACAGTGTTGCTTTTAGAACACTGAAGATGTTTAGTTGTTGATTCTGTTTGCTGAAAGTCCCGATTCAATCAGTTATGCTGTATTATAAAAGCGTTCCCAGTTGTCTTTTAATTATGATGTTTTTAGGCAAAAAAAACCCTGTTGTTTTGTAGGACATGGTTTCTGCAGAGCGGCAGTAGTTCATCCGAAATTGGTCGGACGCTGATATCCCATCAACCCTTACATTTGAGGAACAACAAAAATGGCAATAGTGGAGCCATCAAACCGTACAGTTTTGAGCCAGATGCCAGCCCAGAAAGGGAAAAAAGAAAATGAACATGATTTATACCATTTTTGTTGGAGTGGGTCTTTAAGAACTGAAAAAAAAAAGCATTGTAATGGTTAAAACACTTCTCTTTGTTTTCTGCTATAGCAGTTCTATAGATGGTAGACTTACCCATGAGAATGTCACCCTCTCCCACGAGGAATGCTTTATCTTTGGTGTTGTTGTTTTTTGTGTTCATAATGCAAGTATTTTTAATGGAGTCCACCTGGAGGATTCTTCAGAAACACGCAGAGGCTTTTTAACACCACTCAAATTCAGCAAATTTAGTGGCGACAGTTGGGTCTGATTATTAAAACATTGGTAAATTCTTCTGAAATGAATTCTCACTGAATGATCATTTTTAACAACTGGAATTTCCAAATGAAAACCGGAACGTTTTAGGGGTTGATGGTCCGTCTTCTGCTGGGGGGGCGACGTTATTGCTGGGTGGAGACATTTTCCAACCCAACTGTGACGAGCTATATTGTTATTTCCAGAGCTAGGATGGAAACCAAAGGGGAAAATATTTTTCCACACTGCAAAAATAATAAAACATCAATGTGAGGTCAATGCAAGAGCAAAGCTCTGTATTGTTATTTTAGATCACTATTTCACATACGGCCATAAGCTTCAGTTAAACGGCAGCCATGAGGAACCATATGGAAAGATGATTTCGCTAGAAATACCTGTTATTGTCATTTACTAAGAAATGATCTTTAAATGAGCAAATGCCAAACTGGGATCTGACTGTAAGCCACCCCATAAACTTGAGTTAAGTACATGTACAGTAAATGGTTTACAGATTCATGTTTTCCTAAAAACAAGGAAATCACACTGACGGAAAAGAAAATACTTAGATTTCATAAACAAGTTTATCCAAGCCAAACTATCCAGAGACCAGGAGGTTCACCTGCAGTCTGAATCCAGGAAAAAGATTACCAGTAAATGAGAAAAAGCTATTTCATCGATACGCTTTCACTTCATTGATACAAAACTATTCAACCTTTAGAATTAAAACAAATTACAAAAAAGCTCCAAATGACAGGAAAAAAAACAGCCTAATTTTCATAAATGGATGCCTTTCTCAGTGTATACATACTTTCCCCAGAGACACCCCTCCCTCTTAAAGCTAAGGGTCTGCCCCAAAACCTTAGAAAGGTGTGAACACCTCTGGAGCAAGCCCACCAAACATAGACACAATTTTTCAATTGTTGACTAAAATTTCATTGACATTTATTGTCAGATCTTGTCCCAAATCATGAACATGTATTGATTTAAAATCATCCTTGGAAGAATTGGGTCATATTCTCAAAAGGTTGTACCAGGATGGAACCAGTGGGTTTCTCACTCATACTAAACATCATTGCAAGTTAATACCTTTTATTTTGATAAGATTTCAAAGATGCAAAAAGCACTTAGTGTGTTTTCTAACTCTTCTTTAGATCTTCCAAGTCTGTTACTCTCAAACTAAAACTTTCATTCAAACTCCTGCGTGATCAACAAAATCTATTGAACTAGATTGTTTGTTTTTCTTGGATTTAAATGAATCCCTCAAAAATTTCAAGCAAAATCAGCAAAGACCTCGTGGGATTTTGTTTTTCCTTTTCTAAATTACCCTTTTTTCCAGATTAAAAGCATTTGACATGGAATACTAGAATATTCCCCTCGCTGCAACACACGTCAACACATTATTGAGAACGGAATGCAAAATATGTTCTTTTCTTGGTTTGTATGCACACCTAATCTACAGCGTAGTTTCCTGTTGTTACACAGTAACCTGCCAGTCAGGATAACCAGCTGCAGTTGTCAGATTTGAACAAGTGCCTGAAGATTTGAGTTTCGATGAGTTTACAAAGAAGTATGTACATATGGTGGGGAGGCCTTTTAAAAGTGTTAAACTTTTATCTTTAATAGTAAAAGATCATTTTCTGCTGCTAACCGAACTCATAATGTCAGTGAGATCCGAAAAGCATGATTTGCCATAGCAAACCTCTTTCCTGATGTTTCCTGTGCTCCGTTTCCTGTCGGGTTTGGTCTCTGTCATTGTTTGAGGATCGTAACAACACAGGAGGGCTGGCGATCCTTCAGCAGCAACAGAAACGGTTGCTTTTTCAAACACATTCCTTCTGCAGCAACCTGGAAGTTTTAGGGATTTACTTTTTGGAATACTTGAAAAAAAAAATGCAAAAGAGGCATTAAAGCATCAGACCAACATGATAATGTCCTTCTTAATTTCTGTTGGTGATTGTATTGTTTGCGGTACCATTTCAGCCTTACTGTAGAACTAGTTTAAAGTATAAACCTGATTTTGATCCCTGTGCAAGATAGACCAGGCTTTAGCTCTTTCAAATGTTTGTGTTTTTGACGTTAAAGCTCACAAATTGACTATAAATTTGGGCTAACTTAGTTTTTTAACCTGTTTGAGATGGCGTCTGACATCATCAGCGGAAAAAAAGGAAATTGTAAAGCTTACCCTAACCCAAAAGTCTTTGGAATTGTAGAAAAACTTTAATTAAAGCTTAAAACGGCTAAACCGTAACTGTTGTAGTCTCCAGTTAAAAGGACCTTTTTGTCAGGCAGTAGGGGGGTATTTTCAGTTCAGTCAGAAGATTTCCGGTTTTGGACATCAAGGTCTGCAGCCAGGTCCTCTTGAGCTAGTTTGCTTGCCTTCATTTTTCTTTTTGTTTTAGTAAAAAGTGTTTTTTATTTTGTCTTATTTTGATAAGGTCAAGTCATTGAAGGTAGATTTTGGTTGATGCATCAACACGTTTTGATTGAATTTCATTTCTTCTTGTGTCGTACCCTGGTTTCATTTCCATCGTCTGGGTTCTCCCCACGTTCTCTGCAGACCTCCCTTCTAGCACAGCAGCAAATCTTGGCTGATGGTTCAGTAAGCATGTTTTTATTTCTGCAGGAGTTTTGTCACCTGTTGTTGCTCAGCTGAAGGAATGCAGAGACGGTGGGTTCAGAATGACCTGTGTCAGTTATTTGGGGCCGTGTGAACGCTGAGAGGCCTTCAGTCATTTTTAATGACGTGATTCCAGCATGGGCTTGTTTCCCGCTCAGAATTGGATGTCTGTGTAACTGATTTAGTTTAACCTGAAATACCAGCAACAAAAAGTAAAGCCTGTTGCTGATCAATTAACGGCTTCATTTTATTGACGGAAACAATACTTATAGCCCAACTTTAGGCGTGTTTAGCCGCTACAGAACAAACTTGGAGGATAACCTGGAGTGCACAAGTGGCTTGGTGCATTTGAGGGATTTGTGGAGGATTATACAAACCCTGCAGAGGAAACAAGTCAGTGCAGACGAGGCTTCGCAATTTTTGCACTGTTGCACCTCTAGTGAGTACAGTCTTGCCAGCATTCCGGTATCAAAGCATACATTTTACAATCCCACCTTTTAGTCTATCGGGAAAATCTCCTGTCTGGATTCTCTTGTTCTAGTTTTGAATTGTAGGCAGCAGAGTTTGTCATCAGCTGGGTCAAAGCTGTCAGAGGATACGGGAGGACTAGTGCATTGGCTGCCTAAACACGCAAATAGATGTTTGAATGTTGTGGGAGTCCATAGGAAGCTGAGCTTCTGCAGGCTCCTGCTTGTTTGTTTTCTGTTTAATGTGCCAATAAAAGGTTTGTTTTCTTTGAGCGTTTTATTGGCTAGCATGTGAAATCAGGACTTTGAAAGAAAAACACGAAATACAACTTTAGTGGAACTGTTGGAAATGTTAGTTTCACATTGTCTAATCACCATACAATGTTGGGGTTTTTTCACGCTAAAATGACTTCTTACCGATACTTTTATCTCCATCTCCATTTGCTTGGAGAAGTATGTGATCCTTCAGACCAGGAGTTTCCTTTTTTTAGAGGAGGACCACAGACACACCTTTGTATTTAACATTGATACATTGTGAGTTTTAAGGAGCAGAGACCTGTAATTATGGTTGTTGGACATGCTGGTGCTCATCCTTAACCTTTACGGCCACATTAATCAGCTGACCTGTAACCTTAAAGCCTAGTCCTGCGATGGCGCATTACCACCATACAGTTCCCCTAAACGAAAGAATAATTTAGGGGAACTATTCCTATCGACTCTGCTGTATTCTAAACTTTTTCTGTTACAACAGACATGCACCTGTATTCAATTTCCTTTTTTTTTGGATTAGTATAAACTATCTACTAATGTAGAAATCTTCAGAAAGCTCAGAACAGTTCATAAGGGCAGCAAGTATGAACGTGTGATTGCTGAAATTTGGATTCATGAAGAAAAAGCTTGATTACTCATACCAAGAGCTAAAGCTACTGCCAAAGTTTTGTTTGTTTGTGCAGTCAGTCATGTGCTTCTGGCTTGGAGTCAAATCATTTTAACCTCCAATTTGGCTTAATTTTTCGGAGGTTACACATTTTGAAGCATTTCTTTCCTATGGAGTTTTGTTTAGAACAGGTTCAGCTTCAATCTGTCAAAGAGCTTCCGCTTTGGCTCGTTTAAATCCTCACCGGCAGCTGTCATTTTGTGTCTACTTTCTTGGCCAGTGCCTAGTGTCTTCACTGTAATTTTCATGACTGTCTGCATTGTTTATTTTGTGGTCAATGTCCCCCACCTGTGACAGTGTGAGTGGAAGAGCTGCCCTAAAGGCTGTGCCTACAGAAATCAGAGAGCCAGTGGTATGTTGGCTGCAGAGCATACACTCCTCTTTTGCTTTATCCGTGCCTTATTTGCACTCCAACGCATTGCCATCATAAACCTTCTGTGCATGCTGACGTTCTTGAGAAAGAATGCCCTTTTGTTGCACGCCTCAGGAAGAAGATAAAAGATGCTGGTATTTTTTGTACATTTTGTTCCATCATCTAAACCAACAGCTTCAGCTTTTGCCATAATAAACAAAGGGCCTGCATGAGGCTGTAGGATTCACAAACGTTCAAATTTTGGTGAAGAGTTCACAGGTCACTGCTGACTCGCACGCCCCCACTTCGGCACATTCACATCCGGACTTTAATAAAAAAAGCTCAACGCTATGAGGCCTGTTTACACAAGCTGAGCACGGCTGACAAAGACATTCATGTAGCTTCTCAGGGATGACTTCACAGTGCAAAAAGCTTACCAAACCTGATCTTTCACTCTTTGGTTACAATAGCACTCATTGATAAGTCCTGTTTCACGTTTCTATGGAAATGAAGTGCCACAAAGTCCATCAGATAATGTTCAACAATTGTTTATAAGTGAATATTTTTTTTCTTGAATTCTTGAGCATACAGGTAAACAGATGATCCATTTAAAGCATACAGCTGTTGCCCGAAGAGAAGTCACATTCATTAAAGCATACATTGAAAGACATTTAAAGAGGTTTCTACATTACAGAAACAGCCGCATATGAACAAAGCATGACTTATTCATTTACCCAAAACTGTGAAGCAACTGTGATTTATCGTCTCGCTGAAGTCCTTTTAAGCAGCTATAACTCAGAGTAACCGGTTTCTTCATGGATTTGTTGGTCCACATTGAAAATGTGTTGATGGATGGCAGTTTCCACAGCACTCAAACGTTTCAGGTCTTTGCTAAAGAGTTTCAGTCTGAACACGACCATCATTACCCTACTATTCTTCTCTCTTACACTCTTGTAGATTTGCAGGTGTGGAGGAGATTGAGTGAGCTTAGATTTGAATTTATAACTCCTCCATCTCCAGTTTGTATCGATATTTGTGCTGATATCCCATATTTTATGTTTTTATTATTATGATTTGTTGTTTTTCTATTAGAATCTTTTTTTCCTGGAGACTCTGCTGTATAGATTCCTTGCATACATAAGAATCCTGATCATCCCTCCAGCAGCCATACAAATGTACCCATGGTCCCCTTGGTTTGGTGTTTTCTCTGGAAGACATTGATCCAAATGCAGATGCAATCGAATGGGCTTTGATAACATCTCACCCTAGACCACACCCATGACCTTAAAACTACATTACATTCCTTGTGTGTTTTACATAGCAAACATTTCCAGCCTTGCTTCTTTTGGAATTTTAGTTAAACGCATGTGCCCTCATCCCATCATCTGCTGTCTTGGCAACATCATCTCAGATATGTTCCCTCATGGGGCCTTAACCCTGACAGTCCACATATAAGAAACTGACCACTTTCTGGTTCAGTTGGCTGTTTTAATGGCCATCTAGAGAGCCATTGCCTAATGTAAAACTTTCAATGTCTACATGATGAAATGACTTGTAATACTATTCACCTTAAAATTCTTTGCACAATCTGCTCCCATTACCATTTTCTAAACAATTTACAAGTTGAAGTAACCAATTTATTTGCCTTCCATATAATCTGTTTTTTTTTTTAAAGCGTGATTTTGAGTGGGATTCTTGATGGGAGCTGAAACGGTGGCGCAGTGGTTAGCGCTCTTGTCCCACAGCAAGAAGGCCCCCAGTTCAAGTCCTGGCTGAAACAGAATCACTACACCTTTGTGTGTGGTTTTCATGTGTGGGTTTCCTCTGGGACTCCAGCTGTGTAACCAATTACCTTCATAGGTCTGAGTGTGTATGGGTGTGTGATTGTGGCCCTGCATAAGACTGGCGACCTGTCCAGAGTGTACCCTACCTTCGCTCAGTGACCGGTGACCCAGAAAGTGACAAAAACAAGTTTAGAAAGATGAACGAATTCTAGATTGGGTGTGTCAGTATGGTTTCAAATTGTTTTCCTGTACTAGTATAAACTATCAATGTTTTTTAAGGCAAAAACAAGCCATCGTTTTTTATTTGATTTTTTTCTCAAACGTATTTGTTTGATCTGGGTTTCCGGATGATGGAGTGGAAGCAAGAAGAAGGGGATCTTGACCTTAAACTAACAAACCACGGAGAACGGCAGATGTTGTTAAAAATAAAGATTTGAATTCCAGCTACATTCAGTTCTTGACTCTAGGTCTGCTTTTTTCCCTTTAAAATTATGGAATATGCTTTGGGAAAATTCCTACCCATACTGCTTGACTGGTAACATGTAAAAGACAAAAATCCATCTATTAAACCCAAGACTGGCCAACCCTACCTGTTTTCCAGTTCTTCCGGACCAACTTGCTGCTGATTAGCTGAGTCAAGTGATTCCACATCCCGATTGACTGAAAGCACCTGATACAGGTAGTCGGCATCAAGCAGTCCAAGGAGAGCTGGAAAACCGGCAGGGTTTAGGCTTTTGAGGTTGGCTGGCCCTGGGTTCATTATCCCTACACGCTTTAGTCTGAGTATGGTCAATGGGATCACTGGAGACTCTTCCAGATATCATGGGCAGAAGCAGGTTATGCCCTGGAAAGGTCATCAGTCAATTGAAGGCCCAAACATATGGATTTCCAACCACACAGCATGCACTCAACCAGAATATAGGGTCACACATTTCACGTTGCAGCCTTTGTCGTTTTTTATTAAAAAAACAAACAAGTTAATTCAAATGACTTGGGTGTAATATGTGCTACAATTTAGGTTAGCGAGGGTTTAAATTATCCCATTCACATTTTTTTCCTAACAAAATCTCATCAGTCAATAAAGCAGTTTTTTTGTGCCTATTTTAATTGCAATATTTATAAAATTTCTAAAACTGCACAGAATCATTTTTTTATTTAGCTCATCTATAGTCCTTTGTGGAACAATAATCTAATTTACAAGTAGACAATGCTTAGTCTGGTCCAAACTTCTTTGTTGGTTTTTCATTGAATACTTTAGCTTCTGAAGTCTGTTTAATAGAAGATTTTCAGACTTGATCACAGACAGTCTGTTGTTTGTGAACTCAAACAGTTAGTTGTCGTGGTGGATAGTTAGAGTAGAGAGACTGCCAGCATAGCCCTGGTCTGTTCTACCACTGGCACAACCCTAAATCCCCGCCCCCTATCCTTTAAGCTGGCAGCTGACCATCTGTTTGGGATTCCGGGCCATAATTCTGTGCTAAAAAGTTCACACCTGGTCATGCATGCAGACATAGTCCATGCAGAGGCAGGTAACATTCATGCTATAGCAGTAAGGAAGAACTTATAAAGACCCTTCATGAATTCAGCGTCATACAGTTGAAACAGTATCTGGGAGGATAATGGCACGGTTTCCTATTTTTCAAGAGCCTACATCTACATTTGAGGAAGGGGCAAGGCCATCTGTGGAGGTATGTGCATGTTACGGAGTTATCTCGGGCTGGCCGAGGTGACACACGACATGACAGGAAAGGATCCAGGCACGGGTGCAGCACTGGACCGTTTGCCTGCTCGAGCTCTCTGTGCACCAACTATATTTGTCCCTGCTCCACTTCCTGTTTCGACGTGTTTTGTGCTGTGGTCACGATACTCTTGTAGACTGATGGATGAGGAGGAATCAATGAGTGTAGACACAAAAAAAGCTGCAGTACATAATGCAAATCGGAATATTGACCAAATATCTTCTTCAATATTATGTTGGTTAATTCATCTATTCCGATCTCTTAAAATTTGTTGTACTTTATGAATACATTTTCAAAAACAGCTTTTTTTTTAATTATTCAGACTGTGGAGGAAAACTTGCCCAATGAAGAAAGAATTGACCTTTTATGCATTCAAAAAATACCCCTGACATGAGATTTAAGCTATGCTCTGATTTTTGCAGTATGTTGAAGAGGGGGCCGGTTTAGCTCGTGCTGGTTCGCGGCGCCTTCCGTCTGTGAAACCGGGGTTCGATTCTGGGCTGCTCCTTATTCCCTTCTCTGCTGCTGTGCCGGTCCCAAGCCCGGTTGGATTGAGAGGGTTGCGTCAGGAAGGGCATCAGACGTAAAAACATTGCCAAGTTAACCATGCGACTCATTCTTGAAGGAGGGTTGTTTCACTGTGGCGACCCCTCATGGGAAAAGCTGAAAGTAAAAGAGGTTTCTGACAAATGAAGATGTTGGGTCTTTTCTCACTAAAGGAATTCATTGAAAAAAATGATTGTATATGTGAGAGCACTCCTGAAAAATGTTAGCTTTTAACCTTTACATTTACTATTTTAGCTCAAAGAATATAAAGCTAAAGATAATTGTCTCCTGATGGCTAAAAATCCATTTGTGCACTTTAAAAAGAGACGTCTCAATAAATCATTATTGAAATTATCAAAAGTGACTGGAGCTTTAGTTATCTGAAGTTTAATGCTCAAGCGGTCTCTTTTGGTTCCGTGCCTTTTGTTCTTCTTTTACAGCAGGGAGCATGGTTGGGTAATCCTTCATGTCTTCCTGTCCTTCTGTCTCAGTGGCCCCTACTCTCCCTGCAGGGTCCCTCAGCTGTGTTAAGAGGGAACTTATGAATGGCGGTATTGTGTAACCAGTAAAGAGGATGGTCGCTGCCGTTCTTTAGGGACTGCTCGAGTTTGTCTGTGCAAATGCGAGTGGTAATCCTGCAGATCCATGTGCCTCATCATCGGTCTGTTGCATGTGTGTGGGTCAGGCTCTAGCAAAACGATTTGGCTCTTTAGTACATTACATAACAGGATGTGATTCTCCTGCTGTGATAGTTTTCATCATCTGGTGGATATAAAAGGAAATTCCAGTTTAGGAATCTCATTCATTATATATTTTTAATCCGGTTCACTTCAGATCAGGGTTTTGCCTGTTTTCCTTCCATTAAAATATAAAACTTGTAGAGCTGTAACGATGAATAGACTTGATCAATGACTTGACTTAGATTCCTACGATCCAACCAGATCAATCTGTCTGAGGCAAGTTGTTAATCGAATATACCTACACTATTATAAAATCACTTCAAAATAAAATAAATTGATTGTAATCAATATTTGGATTGAGACACGGTAGATTTATTTCACTATAATGTAAAAACGACCGAGTGCATCACAGCAGACAACACACATGATGTCAGCAAAAAATAATTAGTCCATCATTTCTTTTCCAACGTGTGTCAACACTTTGAATTTAGCAAAGACACGTGACCAGACAAGTTGTACTAAAGTTCCATTTGTATTATTTTGATTTGCAAAAAGAACAGTGGGCTGAACTTAATGGACTTGAGACCCCTGACTCTACATCTTAAACACAATTTGGGTTTTACACTGGATAGTGATTTTAAGCTTGACTGTCATATCACTTCTGTGGTGAAACTGAGCTTTTTTCATCTGATGCTGTCATCTGCGGAAAAAACATTTTGAACTTTGCCGGACTCTGAGACAGTGATCCATACATTTATTACATCTTTACTGATTTATTGTAATTCCCTTTTTTTTGGGATTAGCCGGTCCTCTCTCAAGGCTGCAGCTAGTTCAAAATGCCGCCGCTCATATTCTGGTTGAATCATGAAAGTGAAGACCACATTACACCTATCCTGGCTTCGCTCCATTGGCTGTTGTTTTTAAATCTCACCTCTGAGCTTCTCTCTCCCTACACTCCCTCCAGGCACAGAGGTCTAAGAGGAAGTGTAGAGGGTATCAAGCCTTTTCCATCTGGGCCCCGAAACTCTGGAACGCTCTGCCTTTTAGCATTCCTCATGCGTCCTCTCGGTCCATTTGTAAAATTAAGCTTAAACTCATTGTTACAGACAAGTTTTTAACCTTCCATGAGACTCCGCTCTGTTTTTTTTGGTACCCATTTTAAAAAATTTTATTTTTAATTTTTTTTTAAACTTTTTAAGATTTTTTTTCTTCTTGTTTTTCTTCTTACATTTTATCTATTGGTTTTTTATTGTACAGCGCTTTGTAGCAGTTTTGGCTGTGTTAAAGCACTGTATAAATAAAGCTGATTTGATTTGACACTGAAATGTGACTGAATCTGCCATGAATTCTTGATTACTTGTTTGTACACAATTAATTTACACTTGATACCCAACGGGTATTTATCTTTGAGTCAAACGGGTTGAAGTTTTGGCTAAAGAACTGGATTCATTTAAGGTCAGCAACCACCAATTATGAAATTAATAGAATTTTTCTTAAAATGCATTGTTACACCCCTCAAAATGTCTTCCTTTTTTTTCCCAATCCCAGAGCCCCATCCTTTTGGTAATTGTTGTCAATGGAAAGCCTCAAATGTCCTCTGTAGATGGCAGAAAGAGTTAAATCAATAGTATGCAGTAGTTGGGAAATATTGGGGCGTAGAAATGTCCTCTCCAGAATACCAAGTCGCCTTTCTTGAAGTCAGGAGTTGGATTCTTCTGTTGCTTTAAAATATTCAATGCTCCATATTTATCCTTGATTTTTTGTTCTTTTTTTCTTGCAGTGGTTATGTCTTGAGGTGGTGGCGCCTCCAACTAGTTAAGGGACGTGCCGGGAGCAGACTGCTGCTAATGGGAACACCTGCTGCATCATGACATCTCGCGATGGCCTCGGTGGTCCCGGCGGAATGGGCACTTTGGGTCGGCGGCAGCGCTTTGAAAACTCAGATTTCACTCTGCGTATCTACCCTGGCGACCTGGCAGAGGGCACCATTTACTGCCCCATTAGTGCCCGTAAGACCACCACGGCGGCGGAGGCCATTGACCGTGTCATCCAACGGCTGCAGCTGGACCGGACCCGGTGTTACGTTCTGGCTGAAGTAAAGGAGTTCGGCGGGGAAGAATGGATTCTGAACCCCACCGACTGTCCTGTTCAGAGGATGATGCTGTGGCCCCGCGTAGCCCTGGAGCACCGCCCCATGTATGGCGGGGAGGATTACCGCTTCCTGCTGAGGCAGAAGAACCTGGACGGCTCCATTCACTATGGTGGTAGTCTACAGATGTGGCTTCAGGTCACAGAGGAGCGCAGGCGCTTGATGGAGCGCGGACTGCTCCCTCAACCCGACTCTCAGGGCGACCACGCAGACCTGTGCTGCCTGCCGGAGCTGAACGAGCGCTCGCTGCTGGACAACCTGCGCTCGCGCTTCTACCAGGAGAAGATCTACACTTATGTTGGAAGCATCCTCATCGGCATCAATCCCTTTAAGTTCCTGCCAATCTACAACCCCAAGTTTGTGAAGATGTATGATAATCATACACTGGGTGATTTGGAGCCCCACATTTATGCTGTGGCGGACGTTGCTTATCACGCCATGCTGGAGAGACAGAGGAATCAGTGCATAGTTATATCTGGAGAGAGCGGTTCTGGGAAAACGCAAAGTACGAACTTTCTCATTCATCATCTGACTGCTCTGAGTCAGAAGGGCTTTGCTAGCGGAGTGGAGCAGATCATCCTGGGGGCAGGGCCAGTCTTGGAGGTAAGGAAACCCCTTCTGCTGTAAATCGTCAAAGTACCTGCAGTAATGTCTGCGTGTGCATGACCAATTTTATTAGTCGTTTTATGATTGCTACGCACGTGCATATACGACAGTTCCTTGACTTCTATTGGAGACCATCACACTTACAAATAGTTTCTCTTTTTACTTGGAGTGATATTGCACCAAAGGTGTAAAATCGTGATTCAAAAACCTTCCTAAAGCAGCACTGTATATAATCAAGCAGACTGGAAGTCTTCCAAAAGAAAGCAAATAGGTACTGAACTATAAAAATAAAACATCTGGTTACTTTGACATGACCCAATGGGGCTTACCTATGTGTTTCAGACTGTGCAAAAACAACTTCCAAGCCTTCACCTTTGCACCATTTAACGACCATAACAGTCTCTGCCATTAGGATTAATGGAAGAACATTACTGCTTATAGTCAGTATCTGGATTGTAGCATCAAAAGTAACCTTATATTTTCCATACGTAATCATATTTTTAGCTTTAACAACAGCTTTGCTCTGTGGTATGATTAGCATTGAAGTGCAGAATTTCAATCAGGGTAAAGCAAATAAAACTACATTAATCTGAGGTGATAATTTCCCTTTTTTGTGGATGTATTTTTTGTGTACAAATCATCATTTTAATATATTTGTTTTCCTCAGTAATTGGACCATAAGGAAGATTCCTTTGGGCATAAAAAGGCATAAATCCAAGTATCTAGTGGTTTTAGTGTGACAGTTAGAAGGCGTTTGTTTTTTTTGGCTGATTCAAATTTAATATGAAAGTAGAAACATAGCTTTTGCATATGTTGTGAGTCGTTCTGGCATTTTCTCTTTCAGTTACCTGTCACTTTAACAGACTGCGTTTATAAGACCCGAACAAGTTCACAACAAGTTCTTGTTTGTGCAACTGAATTCCTAAGAGTTGCATAAGGCCACTCAACTGTAATGCTGGCTCTCAAGAAGGTAGAGTGAGACTGGGGGGTTATTAGGACAGTGTAACCATTGAGTACTTTTGGATCACGCAAGAAATGATGGGGCAGCTGTTATGATGTAGTGGTTCAATTTCTTTAACTGCTGAACGTTTCTCCTGTTTAAATGTTTTAAGGCTCTCTTTGCGTCAATAATTGTTTGCCTTGTTTTACAGAAAATAAAGTTTTCTGAGCATCATTGGGGAGTTCAAAGGGTTCGATTTGAAGCCAGGTACCCATGGAAAACAGTTCAGTAGCTCTTCTGTATATTTTATTGCTCTCGGACTGCCGAGTACAGTTCAGTGGAATGCCATTCATTTGTGTGTGCCGGGTTAATGTCTAAGCACATTATGTTAATCCCGAACAGTGGAGTGAGACGTTTCGAGTGCAGAGGAGTAGCCCTTAATTGTTTGCACAGTAAGATTGCATAGCTGCCCATGAGTGACTCATTACAAGAAGCTGCTGTGCTACCAGGGAGATAGAGGAAAGGAGTGGAGGAGCACCTGCCAAAACCGCCTCCAAGGAGTGACTTCTTATCTTCACCCAAACAGTCCACTGTTCATTCAAGACCGAAAGAAGCGAGGAGGGAAGGCTCGAAAGTGGCCCCGTTGTTGTGTTGATTCAGAATTTTTTTCGTGTTGTCGGTGTCTTTATCTTGTATGCTTCTGTCAATGATAAGTCCACGTTCAGAGAGTCAGGGCGTCTGCGAGGGTTAATGTTCTATTAACCTAATCTAAAGTGGTGTTGATTCGAGCGTGACCTCTAACTTTACAAGAGCCACTGATTTCAGGAAACCCTATGGCCAAGATCATTTTCATTGTGGCAAATTTAAATGAAAGATTTAATAAAAAAAACTCAACTGCAACTCCCCAGCGTCAACTCCAAAGTCAAAACACAGTTTTTAACACCTTTGAATCATTTTGTACTTGTATTTGTCTGTGTATTTGAGTACTTATTAGGTAAACTGGACAGCTGTAAACCAGCTCATCAACTTTAATAAGAAGAAAGAATAAATTAAATGTGGAAATCATATGTAAGTTTGGATTTTCTCCATTTCTAACTGGAAGCTGATTCCAATTCCTTGTTTTTTTCTTCAAAATGCTGAAAATCAGCTGACAGAAGCAACATGGGACCTTCAACAGAAATGTGTTGACTTTAGTTTAACTTCTGCTGTCGATATTAAAATGGGTTGTTTTAAAAGTCTCAGTACCATCATATTCCGATTCATTTTAAACCGTGGGGCAGCAAATATAGCACATTATAGGTGCTATTTTGGTCCATTCTTCCAGGCAGATCTTCTAGAGAGGTGTGATGTTTTGGTTCTGTTGCTGGACAACATAGACTTACAACTCCCCTCCACAGTTTCTCAATGGGATTTAGGTCCAGAGACCGGTTAGAACACTCCAGAACCCTTAAAACGCTGTTTATGTAGTTACCCATTCGCTCGCAATCTGTTTGGGCCCATTGCCATGCTGGAAGATCCAGACACGTCTTATCTGCTATCCTCTCATTGATTTAAACAGGGTTTTTATTTTTCAAGATCCTTACCATACATGGCCCCATTTATCCTTTCCTTAATATGGAGCAGTTGTCCCCGTTTGCAGAAAACTGCTCCAAAGCATGTTTCAGCACAGTGCAACGCAGAGCAAGAACTCTAAGATCTCTACAGCAGTTCCACAGTTGAGCTTTTCATGTAAAAACAAGAGGTCCTTGTTAGGAAGACATGTGTTGTTCTTTTACCCTTGCATTCAGATGTCTTGCTTCCAACAAAATGGGAATCAGATTCAAATCATATCAAGTTTTTGTTTGTCACTCATGCCAGAACATGAGGTGTTTGTTTTGAAGGCCTCTCAGGTGTGTAGTTGTCACTTAAAGTGACTGATCATCCATAGAGACCGTGTAATGGCAGAGGAAAGCTGGCAGATGTTGCCTTTTTCTGTCAGCTGGAGGTCAAATGCTGCCTGAAAGATTAATAACACAGAGAGCAACATATGACTTTACCAACAGGTTTATTGGGAAAATGAGCCAACAGAAGAGTCAAAAGCTTGAATTAATGAAGCCTAGAAGAGATGCCAACAAATTCTCCGTAGGAGTATTTTATGCCAAACAGCAAACTGTAGCATCTATGCTGTACATGACAGTCCAACAGCTGCTTTGCACTCGAGTTGACCCTGCAGAAATCAGCTGTTTAGAAGTCACAGAAACTCTGACAGACACTTTAACCTTCTTGGTTTAGATGCTTATCTGCTGTCTGTCATTCCTGAACTTTTTTTTCCTCATCATTTGAGTTGATGTTGATCTTGGCATTCTTTTGACATTGGACTCTTGAATATACAGTTTCACATGGTTGGTTTGTGGCTTCCAAAGAGCTCCTTTTTGGCTGTTTGATGAGCAGACTGTAGTCAACCAACAAACTGATTTTCTTTTGAAGCAATTCCTTCTAATTTTTCATGCACAAAATTGCTTTTCTGTTAGTTCCTATTGTAAGAACTCGTTGTTTTAGTAATGTTTTAAAATGGTTGTTTTTAACAGATATGGTTTTAGAACGGATGTTTGAGAAATCAATGTTTAATAGTTGTGTTAAATCAGAAGCGGAATTCTTAAATCCCAAAAATGTCAAGTTCAACAACGGTAAATGTTTGTAGGTTCATGTATTTTATTCCATGTTATCGTCATTTTATTTTCTTCCATTTTCTCTATCGTCACATGCCTTAGTGCTTTTGTTTATTATGATTACTTTAATGGAATATCCTTTACTGGGTCCAAAGTTGATTGATTTCCAACTGTAATTGACATGACACCTCATCAACAAGTCAAATATGAATCTGTTGGAGTGTTTACTGAAGCTGGAAAGCTCCCAAGTGTAAACGGCAGAAATCCTCCAAGACAACCGAGCATTCCACTGTGTAACCAAGAGATTTCACAACACTACTCTGCAGTATTTTTCCTACTTTTTTCCTCTGATCCTCTTTAATGGCACTTACTCCTAGCAGGACATGTGATCCAGGGCTGCTTGTAGTTCTTGCAAAGCACAAAAATGCTCCAATAAATCCTAATATTTATGTAAACTAGTTGACTGACCTTTAATGAACAAGTTTACTATGTGAGGGCTTAATCCACTGTGGAGGTTTTTAAGAAAAACTTAAAACGCATCTTTTTGGTAAAGCTTTTACATAGTTTTTACTTGTCCACATGTTTTCATTTCATTTTATAAATCTTATTAACAATTAGATTTATTTTGATTGTACTGATGGGATGTGTATATGTTACGTTTTTTTAATGTGTTTTTATTTATTTAATTATTATTATTAGTCATAGTAGTATTTTTTTTTACTATTTTGACTTATTAACTACAATTTTTTTATCTTGCTTTTTTCTATTTTATTATGGGAAGCAGCACTTTGAAACGTGCTTTCAAGATACTCTGTAGCAGGAAAAGCACCCTACAAATAAAGCTGAAATGAATTTAACGTAAATGCAGAAATTCGGCTCTTATGACCACTTCTCATTTTCTTCCACTCCCATCATGCCCCTGCTGTCACAAACTACCTTTGATTGAGGTTATAAAAAATGAAATCAGCTGTAGTAGCTGAGCTGCTTCATGACCTCTGCAGTTTAACTGGTTCTTCCTTTTAATTACTTTGAGTAATGTCATTACTAAGGGTCACAGTAACAAGCAGTTACTGTTATATTCTAGAATCAGCTAAAGAAACCGGAGATACAGATTTTTCAGACAAAAAGCCTTTTTAGCTCTACTGAATGGAAGATTTCTCTTTTATGATTTTATTAACGATTTTTAGATTTAGTTTCAAGGTTGTTTGTTGTAGAACATTTTGGCTACTAATGTAATTTTTATTTCATAGACAAACCTAGATTGGACGGGTTGAATAAATCTGTCTAAATCTGTCCATAGCTTTTATTTTAATTACAGTATTTCCCCCATATTCGCGGGGGTTCGGGACCAGAGACACACCCGAATACTCTAATATGGAGAACCACCCCGTACCCCTACGGCCGAAGGATGACCGTCACTGATCCTTACTCATCAAAAACCCTTCGGAAACATTTCTGATGCTATGTGAAACATTTATTCAAGAACATTGGAATATTGCTCAACATAAATAGTTTTTTTGTTCAGATTAATAGACTGTAAAACGCACATCAGAAGTGTCACTCTGAGCCTCCAAACCAGGAGCCCGTGCCTCCTCCATCATCAGATAAGTGCGAGAGGTCATGCACTTCCAGAAGTAGATGATATCTGGATGATAATTATCTGATGATCTTCCTCAGCGTTTCAGGATATTTTCTGACTGCTTCTGAGTCAGCTGAGTCATGCAGGGGCACAGACTTCAGTTGGCAGCGATTCAGGAGCCGGTGGAAATAGATGGGAAATATTCCTTAGAAGCGGTAAGGGGCCGACGTGCTCTTCATCGCCGTTCCCCTCCTCCCCGACATCACCTCCTTTGGACGCAAAAGTCTCATACAAACGTCTTGAGCTGAGATTTTGTGATGAATCTGTGTCACGGGACTGGAAAAAAAATCTGCGACTATAGAAACGCGAATACGTGGGGGAACACTATACTATTTTTTAAAAACATATTTTGAATAAACATTGTTCAATAAAATGTATGGTACACATATTGTGGTGAAATTAACTTAAAAATCAATCAAAACTTGCATGAATTTAAAAACCAAAAATGTTTGATTAATAAATAAAGCTTCAGTCCCTAGTGACAACAGATCAGTCACACAAGTCACAAGTCTAGTTTTTGGAATTCCTGCACGTTGACTTCCTCTGATGACTAAAGCACCTGAATCACTGGAAATGTAGAATCAAAACATTTTTTACAAGAGAACACAGACAAAAGCTAAATATGTTAAAACTGTGATCCCTTTTTTTGGGGGGAAATCTTTTGTAACATTTCTGTCCATGAGACCTAGCAACATTTGGGAAAGTGAGGATTTCAATAGAAACTGTTTTTTTTGTGTCATCGATAATCAATAAAATCTTTGTGATGCACTAGGTTTACTTATACGTCAGCTCTTAAAATAGACGCGTTTTATTATTTAATGTGCAGAGATCTTTGTGCTTTTGGATAAATTTAGCACCAAAGTTTGCTGCTGATGATACGGTTAGCTGGTTGAACTTGCAGATTGGTTGGTTTGCTCCGTGGAAAAAGATTCTTGCACTTCCAGCTGTTACTTTTCTCTGTGTGTTTATCTCACCATCCTGGTGCCAAGCTCCTATTTTCCCCTGAAATTGTATACAAGAGCTCTGGTACGGGTGGCAGAAGAGGAACATGCTGTTCCTGCTTTGTCATCCCATCTGTGCACAAACAGAAAAATGTATTCTGTAGCAACTTCAGTCCAGAACAGACTGGGAGGCTCCTCAACAGGTCTTTATTTTGCATCTTGAAGGTGAATTTAACCTTATATTTGTTCAAAGTAATTTAATTTTACTTTTATTGAACTTGGTGTGCATTTTTCCAAAAGTTTTCATACGATTTAGAGCTGCTAAACATACTTGATTTTCTCAATTTCTGATATTTCATAATGTAGAAATCAATTAAAAAAAGATTTATATCATGCAAAAAAGGGCTGCAGCTTAATGAAAAAAAGATCTTTCAGTTTTAATCTGTACATAAACAAGGTCTCATTATTTTTCTTGATTAACCATTTAGTCAGTGATCGGCGACAGATGGCAGCAGCCCAACAATGCATCTGCTTGTGTCTACTCATTGAGCCTTCCTTTATGCTGCGGTCTGCAGGACTCCCCAGGTGTTTTATCAGACCAAACGCATCTCAGTCAGCACCTGCTCCCAGGCTGGAGCAGCTATCCTACAGCAGAAGAACTCAGAGAAAATGTGCTGTTGGATGCTATTTAGAACAAAAAGGGTTTATCTCTTTTAGTTATCGCTGACACATCTCAGTTTGTTTTGTAGATACACTATGGAGCTCATTTTATTCTTTTGATTTTCACCAGACTACTTTTTTTAATCAAATAAATCCAGAAATCTAAATAGATTATTTTTATGTACAGGTCTTGCCTAGACTTTTTTTAATTGACTTATTGTGGCAGATGTTAAAGTGGTAAATGGCGTATACTTATAAAGCACCTTGGCTTTCTCTAAGGTCCAAAGCGCTTTACATTCACAGTCCCATTCAACATTCAGCAATGTTGGCTCTGCTGCTGAACACTATACGTGTGTGTGTTTGTATATGTGTGTGTGTGTGTGTGTGTATATATAAGAACCGTTGGTATATTTGCTATAGAAAACTTCATTGTAAAGGTTTGTCCCTGCCTATGGTTTGGATGGCAAACTACTTGGTTTAATGTCTTTATTAAAAAAAAGCAAAGCACATTTCCCGTCCCTGAGTTCACATACGTGACGTAGCCACCTCTGTTCTCTGATTTCTTTGACCATCTAATCCCTCAATGATCATGTTTTATGCAGACGCATCTCTTCAGGACTTGTTTTAGGAGTCCTTTGTGAACGCTTAGTCATGACCTGCTCCCTCCCTTCTGCTCCTTTCACACAGGAGGGGCTCTGAAAATGAAGACACCCGGACAACATATAAACTAAACAACTGTTGAGTTTTCCTTTAGCTGTCCATTGTTTTATTTTGAAGGTTTGCAGCAGCTGACATTAGCTTCAAATAGTCTGTTGTGCGTCTTCATCATTTTGGGTCTGTTGCGTAAACGCAGAAAGCACAGCCTGCTCACCTCACTTCAGTTACATAAATCTCTGCAGGTGACCTCTGCGTGCAGCGGCGCGCTCATGCGGCGAGCAGGGTTTGTGGTCACTTTCAGCCTTCCACAAGTCCAGATGTGGTGTAATAAAACACTGAGAGAAAGCCTTGCACATCTGGAATGAGGCGGAAAACATTGGGGACCCCAGTGTAGAATGTGCATGAAAAGATCTTCCCAGCTGCCTCAGGTTTTTTGGCATTTTGCCCCCATGTTGTTGTTTCAAAGATAAGAAAAGTTAGACTTGACTTTTGTCTCATTTCACCTCTTGTAAAAGAGGAAATTGATGTTTTGGTTGAGATAAGACTTGACTGCTGGATCCACGATAAGCCATCATTACAGGAAATGCAAAGCCTGAAATTCTGCAATCGTCTTCCTTGTTTCTTTATCTCGGTCTTCTTTTGCTGGCCCGCTTCCAGTCAGCAGTAGCAGTTTGGGTTACACCTGTCAACCACCCCAGTTGGACAGCTGTTACTACCATGCTCAGAGGAGGTGCCTTTTAATGCAACGTGCATTACTTTCCCAACAATATGTATTGTGTTCTATGTTTTGTGCGTTAGGCTACATTCACAGCAGGCACGCGAGTCAAGTTCAAGAATGCACCAGACTAGGCCTGCACAATATACCGCAAATTTATCGTTATCGCAATATCCAGCTCTGCAATATGCATATCGCAAAAGACGGCGATTATCGCAATAAATCGCAAACCCAAAATGTGTTAAAACAATCTTCTAGCAGTTTGAAGCATTTAACGAATCAAATAAATCCCTTTATGCTTTGACCAATCAGATGGACGCCTGTTATGTTAGAAAGTGGTCCCCCATGTCGATGAGGGTCATTTGGAGTATAATTTTTAAACTGTTGCAATGAAATGGGAATGATGTTTTTGTTTATTTTTCTATTTGTTTATTTACTGCAAATTATATCGTTATCGCAATATTGATCACTAATATCACCTATTGCAAGTTTTCCTCGTATCGTGCAGCCCTAATTCATACTAGGTCACGTTTAAGTTGTGGGCCTCTATCTTTTTTCTTCATCATTCATTTTTATGTTTTGGCCACAGCTATAGGTCTTAACTTTTTCTCCTTTTTGAAAAAGACTTGGATTTTAAGTTATGTTGACTTATTTAATAACACTTGCAGTAAAATGGAAATGTAGGAGAGACCAACCTATTTTATTCCTGGGCATCTATATATATTTTTTATAATCATTCATCTTAGTTTTGGCAAGTTCTATGGTAAATATATTTTCTTCTTTTTGAATAAAACTTGCACGTTAATTTAAGTTGTGTTGAATTATTTGAATAAAACTCACACTGAAACCAAAATGTATTGGTATTTTTGCTTTTCTATTTTTCCATTTATCGCAAGTCATACCGTCATCGCAGTTTCAAACACTGATATCGCATATCGCAGATTTTTCTAATATCGTGCAGGCCTACACCAGACACACATTTTTGAACAGGTGTTTTGCCCATAGTGTTCACACTAGACTCTCGCTAGCCAGTACTACCGCAGGCTTGGTGCGAAATCTTGAAGCGGTGCAAATCTCACTAATCTTGGTCCAGGCTTTTTATCTTTCACAGCTCTATTCCGTTCTATGAGAGACTTGGTGTCACATAATTCCAAACGGGCATGAACCACAACAATTAATTTTTCCTTCATAATCAATTGGTTGGCACTTCCAGGAAATAACAGAGATGCCATCCATATGCCATCACCAAATCAGTCTCTCAATGGTCAATGGACAAGCGTTGAAAACATGAGTTTTAAACGCAGATGCCTAAAACGCCCATTTATGTGCATCTACCTAGACTCTTTATTCGGAGTGGCCGCTTGAAAGCACGTTGCAGAAGGCAATGTGAACATAGCTTAAGTCCTGATACTGAGCAAACCCTTATTTATTGATGAAAATAAGGAAAGTGTTTCTCACATTCCTGCGCCCTGTGCCATCCACAAAGAGGCTCCAGTCAGAGCAGGAATCTTTTGGTGTGAAGTCACCTTTTGAAGCTCAACAGAGGGGATGCTGGTGCTCTCCCAGACCAGCCATGACACATAATCTCTCCTCTGAGCCTTGGCATTGCACCAAGGCTTCTCTCTTGTGGATTACATCCTCTCTTCTCCACTGGAACACATCTGGAAGGCATCCTGAGCAGAGGGCCAGACCACCTGAGCTGGGTTTGATTCATTTGGAGAAGAAACAAGATCCTCTTGCATAACTGGGCTCCTCGTCTTATCTGAAAGGTTAAGCCCAGTTGCATTTTGGAGGAAACACATTTCAGCAGTTTACTTTTAGGACTTCTATTTTTTTTATTGGTATCCAAATCTTTGAACTGTGGCTGTAGCTGAATTGACTGGAAGATTGACACTTTGAGGCCTGATAATCCATTTGTCATCTTTTGGTTTGTTCTGTAAGGATTGCTTAAGTTTTTTGTGAAATCCTGTCATAATGCTGGATGGAGAGGTTTGTGCTGTGAGTTTGTATGGGGGAGGAAATGCATAGATATCTCTGATAAAAAGTGAGAGAAAATCAAGAAATGACGATTTTATTTACATTTGTTTGCATTTTATTGAGGGAAATAAGTATTTAAACCCTCTTGCCAGAAAGACTTAATGATTTGTGACAAACCCTTAATAACAGCACAGAGGTCAAGCGTTTCTTGTAGTTGATGATCAGGTTTCTGCACATCAGGGTTAATTTTGGTCCACTCTTCTTTGCAAATGACTTTTGAATCATTCAGATTTGGTGGATGTCACTTGGCAACTCTGAGCTCCAGCTCTCTTTATAGGTTTTCTATAGGATTGAGTTCTGAACACTGGCTGGACCACTCCATGACCTTAATATGTTTCTTCTTCAGCCATTCATTTGTTGTCTTGGCTGGAAGATCCTTCCACCACCAATTTTAAGCCTCCTGGGAGAAGAAAGGAGGTTCTTAGCCAGGATTTGACGGTGCATGGCCCCTACCATCTTACCATCCACAGGGGGGGAGTAGTCCTGAGCAGGAAGACACCCCCAAACCATAATGTTTCCACCTCCATGCTTGACAGTGGGGGATGGCGTTGTTGGCAGCATTTGACGTCCTCCAAACATGTCTGGTTGAGTCGATGCCAAAGGGCTCATTTTTGGTCTCACCTGACCACAGCACCTTCTCCCAATCCCTCTCTGAATCATGAAAGTGTTTGTTGGCAAACTTTTTTTAAAAGTCCATTACGGTCTTGTGCAGGTCTACAATCTTCTTCCTTAAATCCATTGAAATCTCTTTAGGCTTCTCCATGTTGGAGTTTGGAGTCTGATTGATTCTGTGGACAGGTGTCTTTTCTACAGATGATTAGTTCAAACAGGTGTCTTCAAGGTGACAGGTTGATCAGGAGAGTTTAACTGGTCTGTGTAAACCAGGACTCTATTGGTTACTAGGGGATCAAAAACAAATTTCTCTCAGGGCTCAGAGGCAAATAAGTTTATATGACTTCTTTAAGTTGAATTCCTGATACCATTGTCCATCATGATGGATGACTGACCTCACAATGGAGAGACACCATCGTGATGCCACGCCCCCGCAACGCTGAGAGTCGACGCCATAAGCTGCGATTACATGTGCAAAATATCTTGATCGGATCAATAGTCGGATTAGAATCCAACCGTGTAGATGGGCCAGGAAAAATTTTTTCAGAATATAACAAACGTTTACATGGGTCACACTTTCGGTCAGAATAAATCATTCGCACATGCGCAGTAGGGTTTGAAAAACCCGAAGAGGATATAAGTTCCGCCGAGCGGCTATATGCATAGATATGTCTACCAAGTAATATACGAGATGATCTTCCGTGTGGTCAGTGCTTTTTCTGTTGAAGAACGGAGCCGGAAAGAAGCCAGGGTTAGCAGTATGCTAACACAGGCTAACAACATGCAGCCTTTGATAAACAAAATTCATGCGGGAAATTTGGCAATCTGCATCTCGGCTGTACGTAAATATGTGTGAATAACATCAGCCTTTATTTTGTCGGGACACGACTGGAAACACAAATCCACGTGATTGTTTGAACGGCTTCTAAGGACTGAGCGACATTTCTGCTTTGAAGCTTACACCGCCCCAAAGCCGCTGTCGAGCTGACGGTCCGAGCTCTGCCCGGACACACACTTTTAGACCCGGTTGTGAGTTCGGTAGCTCGTTCCCCTAGAGCTGCGGGACGGATCACAGTCCTAAGTCTCCCACACATATCGCACACGTAACAAAGCACCCCCTTCCCCTCAGACACAAAGCTGTAAGTCCGCGCTCCACCGGTCCTCTTGACTAATTAAGTGCGGGAGCGGACCACTTCTTTTCTATTTTGCTTGTTACTTTTTTTGTTAAAGTCACTTCCCTCAGTTTATCCTGGATCATCGAGTCATTAGTTGGGAAATAAAACAAAAAAGTAATAAAGTAAAATAACGAATAGCAATTATATAAGAATGAAAAATGAAAAATACCCCCCTGAGGATCACCTGATATCATCGTCCATCCCGATGGTTTACTGCAAACATCGTCAACTGCCAATTTAAGGGACATCGCCCAACCCTAGTTAGTGCAAAATCCAGAACTGATTTATCTTCAGCACCCAGAACTTTTGTGGAAAATGATTCAAATAATACTAAGGTCAACAGTTGAGTGTTTCGAGGGTGAACATGTTTTGACTTCTGCAGATATTTTTGTCTCTCACTAGCAGTTTTCCCACAGCTTTCTCAGCAAAAACAAAAGATGCATCTGGAAAACTACTGTGGCTCCTTCCTACTGAGCTGTAACGGCTCTGAACTGCTGTGTCCACCATTCCAGCAGAGTTTTTCGTCTGTATTCCGCTCAGTAATGGAAACATGTGGCTAATAGGAGGTGGGAATAAAGGCTGTTGTGCAACAGTGCAATTCACACAAACTGTGTGCACCAGAACACAAAGCTTCAGAAGAACAAGTTGTGTGATCAATGCTTGCTCAGAGTTTGACTTTTGAGGCTTCAAAAGGTTCTCGTTAGAACTTAAATGTGTTTTTTTTCTCCAATAAAAAGGCTGATAAGATGACCTGACAATAAGTGTCATGTATGCTGCTCTTTGCTGGAGTTTCCAGATGTTTCATCTGACTGGTACAAACGCACACAGTTTACACACGTTCCACTTGCTGGCACACCGGACCAGCTGTCCTGACAACACCTGCAGGAGTGCAGCACAGAGCTCGACAAAGGAGGCTTTCTTCCTAGTGACGTAGCCGTCCTGAAGCCAAAAGCAGTCACAGGGGAGCTGCTGTCTTCTGTGGGCTCCTCGCAGTCTAAAGCACACAGATCTGCTCTCAGCTTATTGATGAGGCTCCTTTTTTATTTTTTTGTCGTTGCAATTATTCACGTGATTATTCTTCTTAGATTAAATTGCGGTTAGATGACTTGGCTAGTGTTTAAATCCCTGTTGTTGTTTTATGGGGCCGCAGAAATTGTGTTCAAAATCTTAGAATATAAAAATCTTTATTTAATGCTTTAATACAGAGTATCCAGGTTTTTTGACACCATCCTCTGCTCCGATTTAGTGTCTTTTCTTTTTTTTATCTCTACAAAGACTTTAGCATGCCTCCTTGTGATAGACCGGTTTAACACTTCCGTGTCACGCAGAACAGATTGAAAGGTAGGCGGAGCCTCTTGGAGCGGACAGCATTTTGACGTTTGTCTCTGGCGGATCTGACTAATTGGATTGACCTCCTTCCTGATCTCAGCGTGCGGCTTAACTTCACAGCTATGGTTGTGCTCAGTCATCCGCCTCACCTGACTGCTTTCCACTTCCACAAATCAGCTGAGAGTTAGGAAACACTTGGATTGGAAAACTGAGCTACATATGGAAGAGTTTGTCCTCAGCACTCTAAGTCTTGCAATGATTCAGTTCAGTGTGTGAGCAGAAATTTAAATTAATTAAAGTGAAGACAAGAAAATCACTAAAGCAAACAAAAAAAAACCTAAAACCCAACAATTTGTTTTGGTATGACTTGTGGTTAAATGAATATAACAATAAAAATAATGTATTTGGGTAACTTCATGTATACCTATGATGAAGTGTCAGAATAATCATGAATTATGGAGTGATTGGTTCGTAGGTATAGAGTATCTAAGTCTCTAAGTTTGTAAGTTAGCTGTTTCTGTACTTAGCAGAAGCACAACGGACATGGTCATCTTTCAAGTGTTTTTTTTAAATATATATATATATATATATATTATTTAAAGAAAACATATTAGGAAAGTCTGTAGTTTCTGGTATATTTTACCTAAGAAAAAAACAAATTGTCATAAAGAAGAGTTCTGTACAATTTCTTTGTGAAATTCTTTTAATAGGAGTTTAGTCAATTGTATACTAGTATCCTGCAGTTGTGGTTTACATAAATATATTTTATTCAAGTTTTTTACTCAGAAAATACCAACTCCCATGTTGAGGGTTCAAATGTGTCATCACAGCAAAAATCTGTTTTCTTGACCTTGAACTTTTAAAAACTTGTCCTTGGAGATAAGATAGACGTCAGCTTCACATTACCTCATGCAGAGACCAGGACTGTTAAAGGCTGTTCAGTTTTCTTTTGGCCACCTTACAGAGCAAGCATGTTGCTTAGATGGCTATCCATTACTTATGCGTGTCATTATTTATCTTTGCACTAATGCACTTAAATGTTTCTATAATGGTCTAATATGAATCATAAATCATAGTGGAGGAATTAATTTATATTCCTACGATCCAACCAGATCGAAGTGTCTGAGGCAAGTTGTTAAATCAAATCGGCCTAAACCATTATAAAATAGTTTTGAAATAAAACAAATCAATTATCAATATTGGAAAAAACTATTTGGATTGATGGAAAGATTACTTGGATGTCCTGGATCAATTTTTGGTTAGTGAATCAGATTTAATTGGATGGCTCAAAATGATAAGATAAGATAGATAAGATAAAATAAGATATTCCTTTATTCGTCCCACGATGGGGAAATTTCCTTTTTGCGGCAGCAGTACAGGGCAGGGAGAGAGCAATATATATAAGAAACAAACTATGGAGTCAATATACTCACATATATACACAATATACACATACATTTCTAAAAAAATTGCACAGGTTGACCATATATCGGTTATTGCACAGGATAAAAGAAATATGACAGAGCCGATGATGTTGGTTAACGTGGTTCACTGGGAGCAGCTAAGGTTGTATTGTCTAACTGCAGCAGGTAGAAACGACCTGCGGTGTCGCTCCTTCAGACACTTAGGATGTCTCAGTCTGACGCTGAAGGAGCTGCACAGAGAGGACACAGACTCATACATGGGGTGGGCGTCGTTCTCCATCATGGATGATAGCTTAGCTACCATCCTCCTCTCTCCCACCCCCTGCATTGAGTACAAAGGCAGCCCCAGAACGGAGCTGGCCTTCTTCACAAGCTTCTCCAGCCGCTTCTTTTCTGCAGCCGAGATGCTGCTACACCAGCAGACCAATCCATAAAAGATGGCTGATGCCACCACAGAGTCATAAAAAGTCTTTAGGAGTGATCCCTGCACTCCAAAAGACCTCAGTCTCCTCAGCAGATAAAGTCTGCTCTGTCCTTTTTTGTACAGTGCTTCTGTATTGTGTGACCAGTCCAGTTTATTGTTGAGGTGAACACCCAAGTACTTGTATGAATCCACTCTCTCTATGTCCCTTCCTTGGATGTTCACCGGTGCTATTGTAGAGTGAGTGTGCCTGCGAAAGTCTACCACCAGCTCCTTGGTTTTCCCTGCATTAATCTGGAGGTAGTTCCGCTGGCACCAGTCCACAAATATCAACTATATCAACTATGAATCAAATTGTCAACCACAAATTATGAAATGGATCAAATCATTGTTAAAATGAGTCGTTACTCCCCTAATGTGTGTCGTGCGTTTGTTGTTGTTAATCTGAATCTTAATTTCCTCATGAAGGTCCACTTGTGAGTAATGAATATCGGCTGGGTAGCACGGTTGGTAAGGTGAAAGGCAGGAATCCAGAGTTCGATTCCCGGAGGGGAACGAACAATGGTACTGGGGGCAATTACCATATCAATGGCGAGCAATTAACATCACCCAGTGGGGGTCCTTAGGCAAGACTCTTAACGCTACTTCTTCCCGAGCGCGTTTCGGCTGCAGCTCACCGCTCCCCCAGGGGATGGGTCAAATGCGGAGGAGAATTTCCCCATTATGGGATAAAGTATCAATCAATCAATAAAGTATCAATCAATATCCAATAATGGACTACTTATCCCTCAAAACAAAATTCTCCTCCCAAAAAAAAAAATCCTTAAACTCAGAACCTAAAAGGACCTTTCTTTTTTTTTAAGTGGGTTTAAGTTCTATCCAGAGCTGAGCAAAGGTGGCCCCTGACATGGATTTGCTTTTAGCCAAAATGTTAGTTTTTTGCTTCTTCTTGGGATTTATTTGGTATAAATGCACTACAGCCTAACGGTTAGTACTGTTTTTGGAGCAGTATGACTGTTATGTCAAGCAACTTACAGCAAGATTTTGTTTACTTCAGTGATAACAAAGAGAGCTGCTATATTCCCCTGCTTCATTTTGGCATCTTCCACTCTGGGATGAACCAGCAACAGTCTCATCTGACGGAGACTCATTTCCCGACATGGGAGTATTTATGACCCAATTATGATTTGCTTTGAATCACCCGTAACACTTTATAGCAGCTTCTTGTGTGTGTGCACACGGTGAACTGGGACACGAGTCCAGGCTTTCCAGGACACCGTGCCCCGCCACTCACTCCCACTCACTATTGCATTCCATCTCACTGTATGGCAGCCAGATTTGGGAAACATCTTCCTACTCGTCAAGTATTTCCTCCCTTACTGCTGATGTCTGCTCTGCCTGTGGTGTCCACATTTCAAAAGTCAATCGCTGACAGAAACTGTTTTGGTTTGTTTCAGCTAAAACTAGGATGTTGTACAGAATCGAAAACCTACTACAGGCTTTTTTTGGGAGTTTCTTCTGCCTGTTTTCCTATTTTTATGTTTGTAGGCGTTGGCTCTTGTGGATTCTCCCTCACTAGTCTAACGGCATGTTTTAAAACTTCGCCAAAGTAAAAGCCTTTTACTGCAGCTCAAAGTTGTCGTTTTTTTATTTGAAATTGTATTTGATGAAAGAATCACAGTTTTTCTGGTGTAGCTGAAACCAGAAAAAAGTCCTTCCTGGTTTCCTAAGAGCAGTTATTTAGCAGGCTCTCCAAGCACGTTACACACAATGGGAATTTCAAATCGACTGAGTTTTTGTTGAGTGGGTTGGATTAGTGTTTGTTCCGAAAGATAGGCCTGTTTTCCCAATGACAGAGCACATTTACTTATCTCTGGTCAAACACATCCTGTACAGGCCAGCAGACTGATGGACCGCTCTACTCGCCACGGTCATCAAAGCTCTGTTCATCCTGGAACGTCAGCCTTTAAAAAGGTTCATGAAATGACTACGATTGGTGCAAAAGTAAAAGAAGGTGCATGTTTTGGCTTTGATGTTTTCAATATAACCCAGATGCCTCCACAGTGGTCTGGTTTATTTGACAAAAAGAGCAGTTTGTGAGTCATTTCTCTTTCTTTCTTGTTTAAATCTTAACCTTAAATCTTCAGAACTAAACGTACATGGTGATAGGCCGATTTGTGGTGAGTATCACACTGGAGGGAAGAAGAATGCTGCATCAGGTGCAAAACCTAAAGACCACCTCGATCATCTTTTGATCTGTTTTTAAAGTGTTCCCAGTGGTCTTTTAATTATGATTATGCTGTTTTTAGGCAAAATCAAGAAATCTGTCATTTCTTAGGACAAAATTCATGTAAAGACCCATCAGCTGAAACCGTCCATGAACGTCTGTGCACATCAACGAATGACAAACGCAAGAAGCACTTATGAACCACAAATGTATCAAGAAAGACCAAAACTTCATGGAAAATGTGCAAAACGTGCATAGTGGCTGTGTGACACAGGTTAAGATTAATGCTTTTAAAGAACATTTTTGTAGGTTAACAGGTTTTTTATTACAACTGTATGTGGAGTTTTTCTCTCTTCTGTTTGTCTATGATTGCATACGTTCTCTAGGAACGCAACCATTTGGGTGTCTGTGTGAACATCTTACTTCCTTTTTGGTCATTTTCTTTTTTTTTGGAGAGTTTTTGAAAACAAAAGACTGTTTTGGTATTAGGAATGCACTGATCTGACTTCCAATCTCCACATCTGCTCATAAAACACAGCAGATGTTCAAGAACGAAAATCGTTTCCTTTATTCTTTCTGTTTTATTTTCATGATGTTGTTTGTCACTTCTGTAGTTTTCCTTATTCTATTCAGTTGTAAAATCTCTTGATCTGCAGTTGGAGACTGTTTATCACTATTTAAATGCCTAAATGAAATGAATGTTGTTTTAGGAACCCTTGTGCCTTTGTTCAGCTGAGGTTTGGATTTCACTGCAACAACGAGGCGGCTTCCTCTCATATCAGCAGTCTCCTTTTGTCCCTGCTGCTCTGTTCAAGATCCTCACCGGAAGCAGGAGATGGCTGTTGCTTTTAGCCTTTACAGCGTTTTGGTTTGTCTGTTAGGTCTCCCACTTTTGCTGGGATTTAGTAACGTTAGTGCGACTAACGCAAAGATTTAAAAAGCCTGCAGTATGTAGAACTGTCATTTTGGAAAGATAACTGAAACTCGGAACAATATGCATCATCAGCACCACTAAAAAAAGGATATTCACAGCAAATCAAGTCAGAGGAACTGATTCTAAAGTGACTTGTTCAAACACACCTATTATTGTACATTATTCAAATTCTTTAAAAAGATCATTCAAATTCAGCCTAGATGGTGAAACCGACTTCTGACAATTGTTGTCCAAGTTGCTCCCTAACCCTAAAGTCCATGACATAAAATCCCTCTATTTTTCCAAAGAAAAGATTGTCGTTCACTATCCAAACTGCTCTTAACTGGAAGCGCAGACGTCCTGTAAAGCTCTGTGAGGTTTATTGAATCTTCTTTTTCCTCAGGTCTTACTCCTCTTGCCTCTCTGCGTCCCCTTTTGTTTTATCCCTCTGTGTGCCTCTCATCTACTCCATCTCATTACAGCAGGAAAACAGTGCACCATTGTTTACTCTTCCATGTCCCAGAAAAGTTGGGGCTGAAACCAGAAGCCCTCTGATCCAGTTTTCCCTGGCCGTTTGTGCCCCTATTGGTCTGAGGAAATTAGTTTTCTTAGATTGTGTGCGCACATTACCCCGAATCTCTTTCTAATGTAAGGCAGGGTCAAAAGTTCATTACAGGTTTGGTGCTTTGAAAGTGGTGCCATGACGGAGCGCAGCAAGAATGAGGTGAAGGGCTGCAGAACAGAATAGAGTCTGTTCGTCTGTGGGAGAGGTGGCATTGTGTCAAAGGCATCTTAACAATGTTTGAAATAGATCCCGCAAGGCAAGAGTCGAGCATTTCTATCTCCAACCGTGTCTCCACTCATTCTTTTTAAGTGGCAGGTGGAGTTCTGAATGAGGTGTCTGCTGTTTATCTTTGCTCCTGACACTTTATGTGGAAAATTTGAAGTAAAGGGGGAAACGGAAGTCGTTCAAAATCACCTGGTAGATCCATGAACATCCTGCCTGAAGCCAAAGTGTGATTTGCAGAAAAAGAAGCGCAGGAATGTCGTCCAACTTCATTTGAAAAAAAGAAAAATAAATGATGCTGGATGTCCAACTCCATTTGGAAAAACCCAAAGCCTGTTATCATCTGCCTTGATGTTTTTTGGGATTATTTTGGAAATGAAGTTTGTCTTTTTTCCTCAGCATGTTGAGTTATTATCCAAAGCGTCTGCTCTGTGTCCCGCACTGTTCCTGTTTAGTTTCTGGCAGCCTAAATCTCATGTATTGTTTTCTTTGAGAGCTCTGTTCTGTGTCGTTGCTGAGATCATGTGATCCAGTGTGTGATTTGATCCTGCAAGCGTGAATAGAAACGGGCGAAACGGAGCAGATGTCATCCCGTCTGGATGAGTGCGAGTTTTAAATCAGCCAGTGTCTGAAAGAGCTCGGCCTGCAGACGGAGTTGACCACCGTTTTTTTAACCCTTTACTCTTAAAGTCCTAAAAGCGTTCCCTGGTCTTGTAGTTATGATTTTCGTTTTTTGACTTAATCAAAAAACCTGAAACAATTCTTAGAAACAAAGATCTGCCTTTAATTCATTTTAAAGACTACAGAAAAAAAAAAATTCTAGGACAGTTTCTGCAGAGCACCAGAAGATCGTTAGTAGTTTATCTTTGAATTGTGGGTGGGAGTGTTGGCACAGAATACCCCGCCCCTATTCCCCTCACCATTGCTGAGTTAAATTAAAACAAAACGAAATATAAATACATTTTGCAAATTTGTGGCTTTAATGGTTTTATTTCTTAGCTTGGTTTGTTTTAAACTGCTCTTTTTTTTCAGATGTCGCTTATAAAAGCAGTATACGCCTTGTTACGTTTGCATATTAGCAATTTCCTCCAAAATCTTGCTCTTTTGGTCATGCAGTTCCTCATACAGCCTCAGGATAACTAAGCTGTTTTCTATCAAGAGTTTATGCACAAGTCCCCCATTCATCGGGCAACCCGGGAAATTCTTTAGCTAATTTTAAGGTGGGGCGACTTGTGTGATTTTGCGCTGAGGGGGTTCTCAGTGTCAGGAATGCAGCTTTTCTGCACCCGTCATGTCCAAATCGGAGAGGTTTAAATAATCCAAGCAGTGTCTGAGGTCTAAGGAGAGATTGAGATTCATGATCATTTTTTTATTAGGCCTTCTTTTCATCTGCATCACCGTGACTAATGTTTACTTCCTTCTCACTAGCGCTGCAGGACTCGGTCAGATTCTTCAGTTAAGTTTAGCAGAGATCTCCTTGATGTGAAGAGGTTTTGTTTGTTGTGTTGTCTTGTTACTGTGGTTGTGTGTTCATTCTCCAACATTTTTCATTATCAGTTGATTACATTTTTGTTGCATGGATTAGCATTTGAGACAAATTAAACTGATTATAGGGGTTGTGAAACCTTAACTTCTCACTTTGATGCTCAGGAAGAAATTCACACAAATCTCTTTTTTTTTCATGTCGTGCGACTTTTTTAACAAGAGAAAAATTAAAGTTGAACGTTTTTGAAGCCTTCATGTAGGACAGTTTTTTATCCCTAAATTACCATTTAAATCATATTTATTACATGCATTCCTGACACCCCTATCTCATTGGCACGATCCAACCTTTTCTTAAAACTGTTTCCTGCTCTGCAGTTCATCATCAGTCCACTAGGGGCAGTAGAAGGGCTTATCTTGCTTAATACAAAATGGCTGCATCCATGAAAACTCAAAAACACTTTTGGTGGGAAAAGTTTTGCTACTTTTCTGAACTTTGTGGTGAGGAAAACCCGTCTGTTCATTTTTTTTTAAATGACTACCTGCTGCATTTAAAGAACATAGAATGTGTCGATCATTTTTTTTACATTTCATTTGCACCATGTTAAAAACCTGAGGATCAAATTACTGAACGTATTATCCTATCTTTATCTCATAAAAACAAATTACAGATATTTTCTGGATTTTATCAAAGGTTTAAAAAAAATCTTAATTCTAAAAACTTTAAACCTTCTGTAAACTCTTCACTGTAATGGAGAAAGACTCCAGTTTGTTGTGTCAAAGTTTTTCATTGTCAGGATTTTCTCCAACAGCTGTGGTTCCGTTTAAAGTCTAGAACATTTTTATTTAATGTTTTTGGCTTGGAGTGGTCACTCTAGCGTTTTCTTTTTTCCCTTGTGGGTGACCACAGTGCTCTGGCCAGTTTGGCCCCACTTGTAAGATTATAAGGGCCGTGTTGGTGAATTGGACCCTGGAGAATGTTATCTGCCCACACACGCTGTGATGCATGCTGGCCCAAGTCATCACCCCCGTTACGCTGTTGTTGACATCCTGTCGGAGTAGAGAAGGGAGTGACTCAGCACAGCCATGAGGATGTGAATGTGCAGAGGTCAAATGACTAACATCTCTTTGAATTGCTCTGAACACTTCTCTTAAAATGACTCATTTCTATTAAGACAGGGTCAGAAGGAGGCTCTTTTCATTTACAGAGGCACGGGAGAATGACAACAAAACTACTATTTGTGTGATTCGAATGAGTTTGTGAGCACAAGCCTTTGTGGAAATCTTCTAAAAGTGTGTGGCCCTTTAAGCAGATGCTGGCTGGCTAAAACGGCCTTTTCTGAGTTTAATGAAGCCCCTCTTTATCAGAGCAACGCGTGACTCCTCTGCGCTCAGGAAGCTGCTAATGAAGTCAGCCACACAAAATTAAACATTGTGGGACAAAGTGTGTGTAGAGGAGCCGCTACTCCCTGCACTGAGGCAATAAATGACTGCTTCCTGTTAAAGAGGAAAACTAACATGTTTCTTAGAAACAAAAGTTCTGCCTATGAGTCGGTTTACTGATTACAAAAAAAGCTGTTGTCAGATTTCTAGTCTTTTCGTTGGGTCCATGTTGGATCACTGAATGTTAAGTTGCAGATGCAATACTGAACTTGAATTGAAGTCAAACGTTTTTTTCTCTCTCAAAAATCGATATTAGCAATCATAGTTCTCGACACCATTTTTCTTTTCCACTTTTTATTATCACACGTTCCCCACCTACGGTTGGAAGAAGCTTGGTACAAATCTCCTAAATCTTGCTCCATGTTTTTTTTTTTCCACACCTCAATTTGTATAAATGAAACACTTGGTGTCGTATAAATCGAGCCGGGCACAAACCCCAATTATTCATTCCTCCTCGATCAATTTCCAAATGATTGGGACTTTGTAAATGAAAGGGGACCTCATCCATTCATTACTACCCAATTCAAGTCCCTGATTGGTCAATGTTTGGTTTAACTTTCAACACATGTTCAATGGCCATGTGTTTAGTCTGTAGAGCCCGAAATCAGTTGTAGAAACCGTCCATACCAACGAGTGATGGCAAGAGTTCAGAAAGTGTATGCATGTTTACATTTACATAGACTTTTCATTGTTGGAGTGAACATTGCCCAGGGTGGTTTCAACGTAGCTTTAGTCACAGCTGCCTTTGTGCAGAACACACAGGCAGGTATCCCACACAAAATGGTGAACCCATGGAATAAAAATGTCAGTTGGCATTCTTCTCCATGGGCATGGTGCAAGCAAGAGGTCGTGGCAAACACTGATGCAAAACGCAAGAGTAAGGGTAAAATAGGTGAAACACGGGGGGGTTCTACACGTTTTTTCATTTTTCTATCCCCCCCCCCCCAAATCCTACACAGTGCTTTCCATGTCACTGTTAAAATTAGACAGGGCGTAGTTTGTGTGGCCGTGCTATGGGCAACTTGCGTTTTACATGCACACTCTGTGTCGTGCAACATTTGAAACCAGTCAACAAGGGCCAGTACTCTCACCTTACTTACTCCATGAGTGCATTCCACTTACAATATCCTTTCAAATACTTCATGATACACTTTACCACACACAACAATGGTACATTCCATTTCCATGACGTCCCTTAAGGTGGTCGTATGAGCCTCAAGGCAACTACGAGTCACACCTGCACGCCCTTTAACATGCGGCTGCTCTTGTCTATGACTCTCCGCGAACCCAAAAACTTGCAGCACCGTGTGTCAACCCCCCTCACAGGTTTTGGTTCTAATTACATAAAAACAAACAAACTGAAAGTGTGAAAAAGATGGATCTTCAGTTTCTCTTATAACAGTTTATCTGTGGTTCCTCTGTGCTGAACATGAAGGGGTTGTCTGGTAGCCTTGACTATGGATTTGCTTTCCAAGTCTGGTTCTTACTTTGTTAAATATTTTTTTGTGTAGGACACTGTTGCAGTTTGGTTCTGCCCCCTTCTCAGTACCAGTTACAGTCTTTTCATTTTGTGGCTTTTATTGTGAAAAATTACGTTGTTGCTGTTCGAAAAATGCCCCAAAAGTCTGAAATGACTGCTAAGCTGTGGTGTGATACCCTTCAGAGCCTCTAGTGTTCAGACAGCTGGTTCTCAGCAGTGATTTAAGGCTCTGTTCTGCTTTTCTTTTTATGTTCACGGGGAGAAAGTCCAAACTGTCAGAGATCAGCTGTGGATATGTCGGCTTCTGTCAGGTGATTTGTGCCTTACTGGCTCTGATGTGGAGCTTGCCAAGTGTGCCGAGGATAAACAGAGCCTGTTTTAAAAACGTCTGTTTAAACTTTGTTCTTTTTCACCAGAAGCAGATGGAGGATTCTGCAGTGTTAGAACGTAAATCAGTGTTCAGTGTTTCAGCCGGTCTACATCCTGCTTCCAGAACCCCGGTGATGTGTGTTAACAAAAGTACCGTCAGGTCTGACCAGGAGTGCCTTCACATGTGGCTTTGGAATCACTGGTACCTGGTTTTTATTATCTGTCTACAAACTAAAGCTGGAGCTCCAGAATGGCTGGTTTCTAGCTGAGGGTGTTTAATCAGGCGTCACCTTTGGAAATCTGGATTTCTGGATGTGCAGGGATGACATCGCAGTTCCACTGTTGGAAGATGTTCTGCTGTTTTTGTCCAGGCAGCAGAGCCGATGGTGGATTTCCTCTGTACTTGACATTAGATGCTGTGCTCAGCTTTGTATGTCAAATGTTAAGGACTGGTTTGTGTTTATGGTCCTTTTTGTTGTTGTTGTCCATCTTAGACCATTCATGTCATTCTGCGCCAAAACCAGCAGGATCCTATTTTAATTGATTAAGTATGTTACAAAATCTGGGCAGAAAAACTAAATCCAAAAAATTGACGTCAAATTGCGCTTATTTACAATTATTAAATCCATACATCAATTTTCTTATGTTTTTTTCTTTCTTTTTTTCAAAAAGACAGTTTTCAATCAGTTTTCCTGTAAGAATTTTAAACTCTATTAATGAAAGCTCCGCCTTCTTTTGTTTTACCTGTTGCATGAAGCATGCTATTCAATATACAAAGAAACATTGGTTTAAAATGGAAATTTTAAAACAAAAAATCTAAATGTCTTCATTTAGAATTCCAATCAAGGCTGCGTGGTGGTGTAGTGGTTAGCGCCCTCGCTGTAAGGTGAGAAGCCGGTGGTTCAAATCCTGGCTGGGACCTTTCTGTGTGGAGTTTGCATGTTCTCCCCGTGCATGTGTGGGTTTTTATTCAGGTACTCCGGTTTACTTCTTCAATCCATTCATAGGTGACTCCAAATTCTACCTAGCTGTGAATGTGTGGTCCCTCAACACGATATTGAAGATGTACCCCGCCTTCACCAACAGTAGCCAGGACAGGCTCCAGCAGCCTTGTGAGCCTGAAAGGGATTCAGTGGGTTCTGAAGATGGATAGGTGGATGGATGGAAGTTTTGCATATTGAATTGAACAGATTGAGTATTTTGGTGGTGATACCCAGTCCTGCATGTTAAACCTTTATGATTTGTAAACTGGGAGCTAGAAAGCTAGACATTAGTAGTGGCTCATACCTGCTGACATGTATGACCTGCTTTCATTCATAATGCACCAGGATGGTGCCTCGTGCTGTGCTCTCTACTACTTGTCGCTTTTTTTACATTTTATCATTTCCACAGACCCCTCACACCCCGGACACAATCTTTTGAGGTTCCTCCCCTGGGTCCAGTTTTTCAGAGCTCTGAACACCAAAACAAGACACCATGGCTCTTCTGAACTCTTGACCAATCACAGAGTCTGAAACCTCAACATGAGACAATTTAAGCAAGAAACAGTCACTAAAGTCAAATTCCTTGTATGCGCACACATACATGGCCAATAAAAGGGATTCTGAAACCTGTGAAAGGAGTGTCTGCAGAGCTTCAATCAAGAAGCTGAACTTTATAATTATGTAGAAGTGGTGACTTTCCTTTTCGCCTCATCCACACACCTCATCTAATCCCTGCAGAAGGAATTTTCTGACGGAAACACGTCTGTTCTCTATCCACTGTACCTTTGTTTGCTCTGCCCCCTCAAGGATGGCAATAAAAGACTTCATTGATATTTTTCTACAAAGAAGAGACTTCATGTGTGTTTGTAGTATGGAAACAAGTACAGATGTTGAAGCATAAGTTCAGAGTGACTCACTTTCCACAGGAAAATGAAAGATCAGATGAATCTTTGATTTGGTAAATAAACCAACCAGATGTTGTCTTCCCTTATGTAATTAGGCAGCATCTCCAGAAAACAGTCCTTCTTTACTGCTCCCTCTTTCATGGTGTGGGTTCAGATGTTGTCTGTTGGCTCCCACCATACTCATGCTGGTGGAGGGTGGGGACGTAGACGCAGCGTTCAACACGGCTCCCAGTGTTTTACGGAGGAATTTGTTTACTGGAGGTTGTGCTGCAAATAACTGCAGGGTTTATACGGGGCAGAAACGACTTCCCCTCCAGGCCGTCGCTCAACACCAGCAGCGGAAATATTGGTTCCTCTTATTAAAGCTACACATGTTCCACATGGATCCCATTACTCATCCAAGAAGTTTTTTTGTTTTGTTTTCCATCAGGCCTGCTGGCTTCAGTTCCATCATACCTTATTATAAAAGGGGCTTGATAGACTGCAATGTCATTTCTGAATGTGTTCCATTGCAGTGTTTGACATAAGAGTGACAAATAATCAAACTTGATCTCAATCCAGTGTGATGTTGGGCCTGCTTTGGTTTGCTTTTGTCTGATCACATCTTCTTCTCTGGCCCACAGGCGTTTGGGAATGCAAAAACGGCACAAAACAACAACTCCAGCCGCTTTGGCAAGTTCATTCAGGTGAATTATCAGGAGAGCGGCACTGTGAGAGGGTAAGAGCCCGGAGCAAAACGATTCCATTTTATTCCTGAAAACCAGCTTTATGCGAGCCACTGATTTGAGGCTGCGGTTTTTTCAGAGCATACGTGGAGAAGTACCTGCTGGAGAAGTCCAGGCTGGTCTATCAGGAGCACAATGAGCGGTGAGAACCTCACAGGAAGCCACTAAGTGTGTTTGACTAAAGTGCTGCTGTCATTTTTATCTAGTTTACTCCATTTTTTTTTTGTTTAAAGCCAACAGCATCCATATTTAACTGCACATTACATCAGCAGAGACAGAAATATGGAGGAATCTTCAAGTTGTGTAATGTTGCAACAACACTAATATTTCACTGTGGATGTTGTTTTCCACTAATACTTTAAATGTCAGAGCCCTATTTGAATATATAACCATTGACTAGTAAAGAATTGGGCCTAGTGAGTGTGATGTCACTCAGGAAATGGTTCCAATGAAGTCTGTTTTTTTTGGCACTACGGACACTGCCAGATTGGAGCTAGACATGGTCAGTAAGCAGTGACTTATCGGAGTTGGTCTGAGTCAATATTTCTATAGCAACCACTCTCACCAATCAGGAGTGAGCTTGTTGGAAACCCAGATGCCTACTACTTGAAAGTGGGCTTGGGAGAGTCTTTCATTCAAATGCTTCAAACATTCAACGTCAGACCACCTACTTTTATTCAGGCATCTGATTGCCCAGTTTATGATTTTAGTAAATTGACTTTCAGAACAATAGTCAATAGAAATTAGGATTAAAACATGTTAAAGAAAAAGAGGTGTTAGAGCAAGAATGGTTATTCTGATAAATATAATGAATAGCTGTTTATGTCTCAAAAGAAGTCTTAAGGATTTTGGCTTCTTGGAGCCAGCGGCTACTTCCTATTTGGTGGGGGTGGGAGGGGTCCCTCAGTCCAGTTCTCATATAAGGCAGACATACAGTTTGGGATTAAATCTAGAAAGTCACAAATAAAACTTCCATCTGTTTGAACAATTTTTAGAATAAAAGCATAATTTTAAATTTTATAATTTTATATTTCTGTGTTTTGTTTAGCTAGAGTAGAAGTTCATCATTTTCATATTTTAATCTTTTTTGTTTTTGTTTTTTGTTACTCAGTTCCTGACTAAATTGTTTTATCTTTAGTACAGACAGGAAACCCATCCTAGTAAGAAAATATCATTTTGGCATTTTAAAGAACTGTTGAATGTAAGGAATGTGGATGTTTCTTTTGTTTATGTATTCTGTTTTATTTTTCAGAAACTACCACGTGTTTTACTACCTGCTGGCAGGAGTAAGCGACGAGGAGAGAAAAGCCTTTCACCTCAAGAAGCCTGAAGAATACCATTACCTCAGTCAGGTGGGACCCTCAGAGCTGCGCATACTACAGATAATCTGAACGGCATGCGGGAGCGTCCTGCAGAGCCGGCTGCTTTTGTCCATCGGACGCTGTTGGGATGTGTCACTCAGAGTCATAAATGTCTGGGTTTGAGCATCAGCTCTTCTTTCAGCTGAAAAGTTAACACAAAGGGAAAACTGCGTGGCCTTCATCACCTCTTTCCCCCACAAGAAAACACAAGTCACTGTTTTTTTTACATTTTTTTTTGCTGCACAGCATCTTTCTTTCTGTGGCTGGTGGGGAAAACGTGCACGCATGTAGTTTGCACAGCCTCTGGTCTGCTTTTAGTACACAAACCTCCCACTCTCCGTCTACAGTTCCAAACACAGAGAAAATGAACTAAATTAAAGTTTCTGCCTTTAATGGAATTTCCTACAAGGAAAACAGGTTTCCAGGAAGCAGAGCCACACTAAAATATAAATCTACACTATCCATGTGGAATGTGGATCTTTTGCAAAATTAGTTTGGTCTTTGTTTTTGATATTCATGCTCTGACAACCTGGTTGTTCTCCTTAAAAATCCTTCTGTCCATACAGAAGACAGCAGAGGATTCCTCCCATTCCTCCCAGCCTTACGGAGCACACATTTCAACTTCAAAAAGACGACTCAAACTAATGGAATAGATAAAAAAAATAATACACTGAATATCTGTGCGCTTCACTACCACAACACACTGATGCTTATTTAGCTCCATGAAACACAGGAGGAATCAAGTATATTAACACAACATATGAACAATTTTTCAGATAACCACAAAGAACATGCGAACAAGTCAACTAATCTCTTTTTTTAATCACATCACTTCCAATCTCTGAATTCTTCATCATCTGTCACTGTTGAACAACTCTGCCAAGCCCGCTGTAATGCAATGTACACAGCGGGCACGTGTGGCGCATTCAAAAACACGCTGCATGTGGGTTTTAGGTCACCATTTTAGCACATTCTGTTCACACAGGTCTGTCGCTACCTGATACAAGCGCATGTATGCACAGTTGGAGGAGGCTTGGTGCAAAATGCTGAAGTGGTGCGACTCTCATGAATCCTTTTTTCCACAGCTCTAATCTTATAGATGAAAGACTGAAATGCTGGCCGGGTACGAACAGCAATTATTAATTTTTCCAATTTTCAAACAGTTGGGACTTCCCTGAATTGAAAAGGACGCTACTCCTACGCCACTACCAAATCCAAGTCCCTGATTGGTTCAAGTTCAGCATGTTTAACTTTTGTCGCGCTTTCTATGGCGGCACGTTTTGTACATAGAGCCCCAAAAACGGAGCTAAAGTTTTGCGTAGCCATGCGTGAATGTGAGAGTTTAACACCGATATAAGTGCGTTTACGTAGACTTTTCATTGAAAGTGGTTGCTTGAACAAACGTTTCCAAGCCCGACGTGAATGTAGCATTAGATAAGTGTCACTGCTTCTTCTACGTTGCTGTTGGTATAAAATACTGATGCACACCTGCAGTGTGATGAACATAATGAGCAGATGAGCCCATTTACTTTTTAAAAATCTCATTGACGTCCCACCTAAGTAGATGACACGCCCCCAACCAAACCGTGATTTATACTCCAATAGTTAAGGTCATTTTGTCTTCACATATCAGCTACAAATGTTGGAAACGCCCAGTGCGACTCAAAAATAATATTTTCAATCGCGTGCAAAATAGAAGGATGGTGGCTTGGGTGTTAACTCTGAATGTGTAACAGAAGGGGAGTCTTTGCTACAAAGAATGTGCTCCAGTAATGCCTGTGGGAATGTTTTGTCTCTTTTGCATGTTTTAGCCCTGGGAGTTTGTTAGAAATGTTAGAAAATCTTTGAGACATTTTAAAAATGTTTCTTTTTCCAGTTGCTAACCTCATGCAGGCCTTCGAGAGACCGTGAGACTGGAACAACACGTTTGTTGCATAAATGCTTTTTTTTTTGTCTTTTGTCCTCCTAACCCAGTAATGTTTGCATCCATTCAGAGTAATGCAGCCGCACCGCTCTCATTTGCACCTCATATAATCTGTAAACGTGGTTAACTTCATGCTGTTTGTTGATTGCTTCTCTCTGACCTCGCCGTTTGTGAACTCTGTCCTAACGCTTGCAGATGACAAAGACACCCCGCCATCAGCACTGGGACAGTTACTATGACGGTGAACCGGTCAGTATCCGTGCTGTTCCCACGTCTTCCCTTTTGTCCAGATGTGTTGGTCTTAATTCACCTCCGAGCTTTCAGATGACTGCACCCTTTCTGGTCACGGTTCAGCTCTCCATCCCTGCTCCTTCCTTTGCTTTCTTTAGTGCTTTTGTTTGGGTTCCTGTCTGCTTCAGCTTTATCGTTTTTCCTGGTTGTGTTTCTTTTTGGTAGTGGTATGTTGTCTCATCGTTTTTGATTGTTGACTCAACATTTCAACATAAAGTATTAGAGCCTCAATGAACACTAAAATGAAATGATGATCTCAAGCAGCAGCATGTAATCTAAATGTGCTTTCAGAACAACATTTTTTTGGGCTGAATCCTCCTCCTTCCCTTTGAGTCGGTGGCTTCCATAAAGAAACGAGTCGACAAACAAAACGGTGTTGTGACTTGTTGGGTCATCAGTTCCTGCACCTTTTTTTTCTTATTGGTGTGCAGAACACTACAGTTGTAATGATTCATCTTCTCTCCCAATTTCTTTTTTTCCCCTTCTTTTTTGTTAATCCTCTTTCTCTGTTGAATGTAGTTTTGCGTCCAAGATGTCACCAGAGTCTGAAAACCATCTTTTTAGCTTCACTTAGGTTCTTCTTCACTTAGGCTCAGTTGTCTTTGAAGAAAAAGTGAAAAGCTAAAGCAGCCCACGCAAACAACCATTTTAAAGACCCAGTCTGCTGAAATGTGTGTTTTATACGTTTTTAATATGTTCTTATGGCATTTTTCTCATGATGGAGGGCATGTGAAAAGAGAATTAAGCTTAAAGTAACAAAATTAACTTCACAGGTTTTTTTTTATTAAGGCTAAAAACAGCATAATCTTAGTAAAAATATCACTGGGAACGCTTTGACATTAGATCAAAAGATGATCGGAGTCGGGTTTTACCAAATTTGTGGGTTTTCCTTTTTTTTGCTTAGCTACACATTTTTGTCTTTGATTTAGAAGAGAAAGTTCAGGTGGTTTTACCTTTTTCTGTCATCATTACCTGTGAGGGTGGGTGCTTCCTGACAGCATTACAGCCTGCAGGGATCTCTGTACGTATGTGTTTAATGAGCCATAAATGGCACCCTTTGGAGACAGTATCACAGATATTTTTGATTGTGTTGGCTTGTGGTCTTAAAACTTAACACTTGAAACCAGAAAGTCTCCCATGTCTGCTCTGCCTTACAGACTGGTGCGAGGTAAATAAATGCAAGATGCTGTGGTTTTCCAAATGTGCCCCAAAACACTCGCCGCCCTCCACCACTATTCATGACAAAACAAAAAGAAATGGATAAATAAATGACCAAACATGCACATTTTGGACTCATCTGTCTGCAGGACAATGTTTTAATAATCCTGGGGTTTGTTCAGAAGCAGTTTTGGAAACATCAATCAAGCATTCATCCCCCCCCCCTCTCCCTTTTTTTTTTTGCTCCAATAGTTTTTTTTTCCTGGCAACCTTCCTGAGCTACAGTGCTTGTTCATTCTTTTTCTAATCATGCTGTCATGTACTGTTACATTGAACATGTTCAGCGAGGCCTGTGGGTTCTCAGGTGCAGCTCCGTTCAATGCATCTGAGCCCCAGGTGATCACGCAGAGAAGGTGGATCACTGTCATTTTTGTGGTTTCTCCTGACTTTATGGACTTTTCCCTCATGTTGTTAAATGAATAAAAGTGCATTTAAAACTTTTTGTTTTTTCTAAATCTGTAAACTTCTGCTAAAATTAGAGGATTTCTTTTTGTTTCCACTCTCACACACTCTCACACATAGTTCAAACAAACATAGTTCAAACAAACACTTACGCTCATGATTTTGGCTGTCAGGGTGTGTTTTATGTTCAGAGTACGTCTCTGAGGCTTCACTATGTAACAATTATGGCAGCCAGAGAGAAAAAGATCCAAAACCAAAGGATAAAGAAACTCCCACCACTGCAGGTTTGTGAGGGAAACGACTGGATAGTTGCACCAGAAACACTTTGTCTGAAAAACACAAGTAAAAGATTAGCTTTACTGGCAAAAATAAAACCCTAACTTTAGCAATACGCAGTGGACATTAATGTACAAATAGCTCTGTGTAATTCAAACACCATTTGCACGAGGCCGATCCACATGTCCTTTTCGTTGTTTAGTGTTATGTGTGAGAGGTTTTATTGATGGGACCTCAGTGGCAGCTTTTTTCCTCTCCATAAGCGGAGCTCCCTTCAGTACTTCAGGGTGGAATGTCATTTTTTTTTTTTCTTTTTTACTGAAGCATCTTAGTAATTGTTTATTCTGTATTTCTTATTAATGTTGTCTGGTGCAGGGACCTCTGCTGTTTTGTTTCAGCTGCAAAGTACACATCTTTGTCAAAGAAACTAAAGTCTGTTGATGTTAAAAACATTTAGCTGCTGCATGTGAAGGAAATGTATGTTTTATTTTCTACATTTTTTCCTCGGATAGGACTGTTTCACCGTCGAAGGAGAAGATCTGAAACATGACTTTGAAAGGCTTCAGCTGGCCATGGAGATGGTGGGGTTTCTCCCTGCCACCCGCAAACTGTGAGTTGTGTCCATGCACTGTAGCCAGTGAGCAATGTGTGAATTTAGACAGTTGTGCGTCACCGAAAACATCAACATTTGTGCTGTAAAACCAGGGTCCCTAACCTTTTCCAGGCCAGAAACCGGTTAAATGTCGGACAATATTTTTACGGACCGGCTTGTACAAGACTGAAGTGGGTGTTTGATTTTTTTTTTTTTTTAGCTTCCATTTTCCCTTTACTTTTGAGAGTAAAGTTCATCTCCATCCTCTGGAAAATATCTGCAGCTGCTTTAAACTTTATTTGTACTCTAGATTTAGGAACCATTCTAACGTGAATGGTTCAAACCATTCAAACGTGATAACTTAAACGAGCGCGGCTAGTCTGCAGCTCACCACTCCCCCCAGGGGATGGGTCAAAATGCGGAGAAGAATTTCCCCATTGTGGGATAAATAGAGTATCAATTATTATTAATTATACCATGGTCCGAGTCAATACTCGATTCTGATTGGCTGCTGGGTGTGCATTAAAAAGTGATATACCACAGGATAACCCCACGTTGAAAAAATAAGTTCCGGTCACATAGCTTAAATGTTTTGTATCCCTGCGCCGGCTTCTTTAAAACAACCTTTTGCTTCATAATTTGGACAAAAACAAGCGGTAAGAGATGAACTTTCTCTCTGAACTGGTGCTTTATTCAACCCATCGGAAAGATTAGCACATATATGATCGCTTTATATCGCAGAATCTTGACTGCAGCGGTGGTGCGGCGCGACGCGGACTATTTGTCACGTGCTGCGGCGCGGCCAGGTGCCGCACCACGTAATAAATAGTCCGCTTTTTGTGAGAAACCAATCCAAATTGGATAAAAACAAGAATTAAGAACTAAAAACTGGTTAATATGTATTGCTTTTGTAAGTGACCATGGTATAAACGGTTCAAAGGCCTTCAAAGTATGCATTATCACTTTTTAACGCACTTCGCGGATGCTTCGTGTTGGACGGTTCAGGCTTTTACGGCGTGCGTTAAAAAGTGATAATGCATACTTCGTCGGCCATTAAGCCTTACATATACAGTCAATGCTACTTACCAGGCTGCAGACATCAACAAACCACCAGATGATCAGAACCCAAAGTCCTCCATCGTAACCGGAAGTTTCCTCATGTCGGTTGAAAAGAACTATTTTTAACTGGGGACCTTAAGAGTTAGGGTTTTTCCATTTTTAAGCTCTAATAAAAGTATTTTTCTTTAATTCTCATCACTTTTGGTGTGATGGTTATACAGTACAACAAAAACCGACCTGTTACTAAACTTTCTATTTTCTAAATATCTGGCAATTTAGCAATTTTATAAGCAGCATCCATGTAACATTGGACAGCTGGCTGTTGAATATTATTATTGTTTTTATGGTGTGTGGGAACAAATATAGCAATAAATCCATATTTGGAGTAAAGACTTCTGGATTTTGTCTTTTACATACAGATTTCTTTTTTCTTTGAAGTCAAAGGCTCTTCTTCGGTTTCCTCACAGACTCTTTTCTGCTAAAAGAATCGTTACAAATAGGTTTGTTTTTTGTTAACTCTGCTAGCTTGGAGGTTTCAGTAGCGGTCGGTGCACCAGCTTTAAGAAAGTAGCAGATGTGTTTTCGACATGTGACCAAGCGACTTGACATGCGCCAGTAGTTTTCCAAAGTAAAACTTCCTTAAGAATCTGATTATTAATAAAACGGGAAAAAGATGTAGGTCGTGTTTTTATTTTTCTCTGCAGCCCGGTACCAACTATCCAACGGACCGGTACCGGGCCACAGCCTGGGGGTTGGAGACCACTGCTGTAAACTTTGGGTGGAAGTTTGGCCCTACAGTATCATTGACAGGTGGAGCGCACCATTAACTGCCACTGTTAATGTCTTTTAAATCCTGGTTTAGGATCTTTTCGCTGCTGTCTGCCATCCTTCACCTGGGAAACATCCGCTACAAAAGGAAGAACCGGGACGACTCCATAGACATCTGTAACCCAGAGGTGCTGCCGGTGGTCTCAGAGCTGCTGGAGGTAATTTCAAGTGGCACCATATTTAGCTCAGCTCTGCTCTTGTATTGGTTTGATCCCAACATCATTTACAATTCAATGCTTACATCTTTTTCACCTCATTTTTTGGCATCTCCAGGTCAAAGAGGAGATGCTGTTTGAAGCTCTGACAACCAGGAAGACGGTGACTGTGGGGGAGCGGTTGATCGTTCCCTACAAGCTCTCCGAGGTGAGACTGCAGCTGCTTTTTCCAAAGGCTGAAACAGAGTGGTGTCAAATTACTGGCACTGTACAGCAAAGGCTGTGGTTTTCTCTACTCTAAATTTAGTCTCTTGCTGAAGATTTGCAGTCAGGCAGCAGATTGTTGTTAAGACTTCCTGAATGTAGCTCAAATGGTCTTCTAAATTCTGCATCTTTCTGCTATAAGGTGACTCTTTTTTTGTTTTTTGTTTTTCCTTTGGAGCTATTCTTCGATAAAAATGCATTGTTTTGTATCAATTGGAAAAAACATTTCAAGTGCAATTTCTACGTAACTGGAACAGAAAGAGGAGCTACTGTCTTAAATAAAAGTAAATAGGGGTTAGAATTACGACTGTTCTGATCCGGTTGAGGTTTTTTTTAATTGAATAATATTGATGTACCTGACATTACTGCGTGTTATTACACTGAAACAGCTTTTTCGTTTTGCTCCCAAATGCTGGTGAAACTCAGAGGGGAGAAGATGGACTCCAGGGGCCTCTTTTATAAAACTTTCCGTAGGATTTGCGTCAGAAGTGGCGTACGGATGAAACATAGGACGTGCGTACGCACAGAAATATTCGGATTTATAAAACCGTGCGCACGCACATCCTACGCATCTTTCCCTTAATAAATCACAACCGATTCTAAATGCAGTGCAGCTTTTGCGGCGTCATGACACGCCCATAGTTGCCCATAAATAGTCCGTGAAACGCCCACAAATGAATATTCATTTATTGCGAAACCATGGCAAACACCGAGAGGAAATGAAAAAAAATGAACTTCACTCAATGTGAAGTAGAAGTTATCGTTGGCGAGGTGGAAAAGAGGGGAAAAATGTTGTTTGGAGGGCACAGTGTGGGCATTACTAATGCCACAAAGGCACGTGAGCGGTAAACGGTGGCAGACGCCGTAAATGCGACCGTGGCCGGTCCGAGGTTGTGAGGCTACAGAGGGGGGGGGGTACCGGAGCGCCAGATGCATGTACCGGGTGACACGCGTGGTTCCTCCGAGTGCTCCTCTGTAACGCCGGGCCCAAAAGCCCGCAGAGGTCCAAAAGGACGGCTCGAGGAGGTCGGAACCGGCTCATAAGCCACTCGTCCTCATTTGTCAGCAAACAAGTCTTCTCTAAAGATGCGTTCACTCCGAATTCTTCCATCTGCCACATCTTCTAAGAGCGCATGATCAGCCATTGTGCGTCATTACGCATTGTGATGGGGCATTTTATTTCCCTCCATTTAATTCCATCTGACAAGCTACTAATAATCCACGTGGAAATGGGAAATTGTTCCGCGCAAATGTAATTTCTTGTGGCTTTCTGAATGGTTGAGACATACGCCGTACATGGTTTTATCAAAAATAAAACAAACTAAAGGCATATGCATGAATACCATAATTCTGTAGCTTATGAAGAAATGTTTTATTATGAAAACAACTTTCCCCAGTGGACAATTAGTACATCTGTCCGTCCGTCCACACGCCCGCACCGATATCTGCTCCGCCAGACGGACACATTGACGAGAATATCAGTTTTGTACATTATTTCGTTCTGTTAACTATATTATTTATGAGGATGAATTGCACAACATGCCAATATTGCAGAACATATTTCATTTTCTTTTTGCAAATTTGTGTTCATTTGAATTTCTGCTGTAATTTTCGTTTGACTTTTTTTGTTTGTTCACTGCTAATCAATCAAACGGGTCTTCGTGTAGGCTGTTAATTGTAAGACTTGCTTTGTGAAGTGTTCATGTTCTTTATGAGAGGCAGGATTGTCATTTTCACTTTCACGTGTTTCTTCCATCTGCCGACGGTGTCGCCGTTTCTCATTTCAGCCGTTTTTGTGCGTACGCCTGGGTCAGAGCTTGCGTGAAGGACCGCACATTTTCCCGTCAAGTTTGCTTTTTAGAAATATCAACTATTGCGTAGAGAGTGGCGTACGCAACGTTTATAAATGAGGCCCCAGAAGACTATCGTATTGGGGTTCATAATCCTCCAACTTAAAAAGATTACCACACGTTTTTCTTACAGAAGCAGCGGTAAAATCCTGTCTTATATTCACAAAATAGACTTGTTTGACCTGAATATGTTCAGAGTACAGAGGTCATCATGATTTTCACAGAACAGTGGATTTGGAAAATTAATTTTTAATTATTACGATGTCAGTCCTCCAACACATTTCTCATAGTTAAGACTTCATTTAATTCTTGTTTTCTCATCTTTTATTTATGTATTTCTTATCTCATCAATTATTGCTGGTATTTTTTTTCTTTTCTTAGCTAAACGTTGTATTTAAAAGTGATGCCTTCAGAGTGGTCTCTAAAACAAGTTTTTCAAAGAAAAAATGTAAATATTTGTGATAAAATGCTTTTAAGAGGAGATAAACTTACAAAGTTAATTAGTTTCTCTTTCAGGGTAACTGGGAAAATGCTAAAAAGAACGCAAGAATAACAGAGGCCCTAAAGTGCACATCACATCAACAAATCACTACACAAACATACTAAAGATCACAGTTAAAAATGCAAAATATATGATATAAAAACGATACATTTTACAAATCAAAAACAGAAAATTCCAGAATACAAAATGTAAAAGAAGAAATATAATATTAAGAAAAAATAAAATTAAATAAGAAACCGGTAAAGGTACGTGTCATCGCTGATGACATTTGAGTATTAAAAAAGAGGCAAAGCAGAAGAATGTTTAGCCAGAACTGTGGTGATTTAGCAATCACTGAACTTTGTCATGACAAATAACTTCCATTTGAAACGGTTTTTTTAAAAAAAAGCATTTTTTTCTTATTTGTTTTGCTTTTTTAATTATTATTGTTGTAATCTTAATATGTTTTTGCGTTGAGTGATTTGTTGGTGTGATTAGTACGGGATGACGATCGAGCTGAGACTACAGTTCCCAAAAAATCTCAATCTAAATGTTCAATCTGCTCATAGATTTGTTTAAGTTGTTCTTTTTTTTTGTGGGGTTATTTTTCGTTCGGGCAAACTAATATTTGTATAAAACAGAGGTTTTCTCTTGATGTGTTTAAGTCTAAAGAGAAAATTACTCATAAAAAAACCTTCAGCACTCAGTCCATAGCTGTGGTTCTTCATTTCTCTGTGGCTCAGCTGTTTGGGTCAGATTTTGTACTGTGGCCACACAGACGCACACAGACAGACAGACAAACAAACACTAACAAAAGTCCTCAAGTTTGTTTGGAGACAAGTGAAGGCAGTTTTTGTTAGGATTTCTGTTTTAGAAACATCAGAAAAAAGATCAACACACACAAACCGAGAGATTTTCCTGACACAATCAACTGGATTTACATATTTTTGCCTCATGATTTTGAACATGAAGTACCTTTACTATCTTCTGGAATGAAACTTGTGCTCATACTGCGAGTCGGATGATGTTTTTTTGTGTGTTTCTGTGTTTTTGCCACAAGCCAAAGGAAACCGCCTCAGTCACCTTTTCACTTTCGACTTTCCCAGAACACGCTGTGTCGTGTTCCGCATCCTCTCCAAACTTCCAAATGTCCTGCTGGATATTTAAGAGTCATTCTGCACGGACAAACGGCGATTGTTTTGGTAGCGTGCTGGGTGGTCTCCCTGTCAACATTGCTTTAGCAGTCTCAACAGTCTCATCAACTCTGAACTGCTTTAGAATATCAGGTTTCTCTGTTTTATCACATTTATGAATGTGTTATGTTAAATCTCAAATGAGTGAGGAAACTAAACGCTGACATTTTTTTAGTGGATGTGATTTTTTTTTTTGTGGAGACATTTTTTTTATATATACGGCACTGTAGATGCTCTGTGTTGCAAAAAGGAATTGTTCTGCCTAAAAGTGGTAAAATAGGATTGTCTTTGATTTTTAGTGAACTTCTTTATGGATCTAAAGTTTTAAATACATCTGGTCATGAAGATAAATGACTTTTCAGTTGCTCTTTAGAAATGTTATTTGAATGTTTGATACTAAAGGATGGTTCTGATTAGTTCAGTCAACATGTCCTGCAGGACCATTTTTGCTGAAGTCCCTGTTGGTGTCAGACAGGTTTGAGTGGCAGATCTTTCCGTCCATCAGAAGGATCCCTGTCACAGTTTTCTATCCATGTTCCAGCGAACTTGGACTGCTCTGACTTAAATGTATGGCGCTACCTGCCCTCACCCTTGCTGCCCCCCTTTAACCCCCCCCCCTTTTTTTTACCTGCCCTCACTGGCTCCTTCCTTTCTGCTCCGAGCTGCATGTGAAAAAAAATCCAGTTTTTCTACATGACGGCCTTTCCGTTGGTTTTGTCTCCATAGCATAGATCTCTAAAACCTTTAGATGAATCAGCAGAAGTACAATTTTGAATTTTCCTGGCAACTGAGGTTTTTTGTTAACCATGCTCATATTCCCAATATGTTCATATCATATGTCATATTGTTTTGTTCAGCTTGAGCCAGGTACTCTTGTAGTAAATGTTTACAATATTTACAAAAATGTGTGAGCAACAAGGACACACAAACCCTGTTCAAAATCTACAGCTTTTAATTCCAAGTATGGTAGCTTCTAATGATGCCTGAGGAGTTTGGAGGCAATAGATGTAAATTCCTCGGAGGAGTTAAAATTTGTATCCGGTACTACAGGGGATTTTTTTTTAAATTCAAGATTGAGACCTCGTCCCAAGGTCAAAGGTAGTTGAAGACTTAAGACTGCTCGAACAAAAGATTTTTGTTCCCATATCATGGGAAAATGTGGAAATTGTCAAATTTTAAACTTTTCCACTAAATGGTTACCATCCCATAATAGTTTCAAAACTTCCTTTGGATATCCCTGACATGTTTGTTTGTTTGATAGTGGATTAAAAATAAAAAAATAAACAGTTTTTTGAGTCCCAGAATAGATTTTGGCCGCCTTCAGATGACTCTTTGGCCTGCTGTGATGTCATCTTTTTTTGGGAGGTGTCATTCACTTTGTTCATTTTCACCGGGTGTGTGGACATTTTGGTGATTTTTTTTTTTTTTTTTGCTCAAAAGCACAGTAAGAAAGTGCTAAAACAAAACTGCTAAATCAAATCAAATCAAACTTTATAAAGCACTTTTCATATAAAATGTGCTTTACATTAAAACACAACAAAATATAAAAACAAGCATGATTATTAAAAAATAAATAAATAAATAGGGCCCCCCTCCCTGTACCTAGCACCCCACTCCTTTCACACCTCCCACCCTCTAACTGATGGGAAAAGACAATGAGAAATAGGCTGAGCACAAAAACAAGATGCTGGAAACGCTGATAATTGGTAATTAATAATATAATAAAATGTGATCCTTGCTGTCCAGGACTGCTGCGGGTCATAATAATCTGTAAGTATCAGCTCCTTCATGAACAGTAGTGTCAAAGTTTCATATTTTACTTTGAAATAAATCAGTTTTGCTCTCATTGTTCTGTTCTTTCACGGTTTTTCATGCTTAAACTGCATGAAGGCCCACTCTTACTCTGCTGAAATGTGTTACACAGATGTGTAGAATACTCTGCTAGGGGGGTGTTAATCAATAGAAACTGAAGTCATGTTTGGTACATGACCCCATAGAAAAGTGTGCTGGTGTTTATTTTAGTTTTCTATCATCCAAGGATCATAAAAAGGCCAAAGATTTGAGTCCACAGTGAAATGCAATTCCAAAAGCTTGTCCTGTTCTCAGATGGGAGGAGGCTGTGCTGTACTGTGTCCAGAAGTGTCCACAGTTTAATTCCCTGATGGTACAATCGTGTAGAGGATTTTGATTTAACATTTTATTTTATTTTAATGTGTGTTTTTTCTAATGAGCTCATACATTGTCTGCTTCCAGGCGGGAACAGTGCGAGACTCCATGGCCAAGTCTTTGTACAGTGCTCTGTTCGACTGGATCGTCTTCAGGATCAACCACGCTCTGCTCAACAACAGGGACCTGGAGGAGACCACCAAGGCAAGACCACCAAATGCAGACATAGAAGATGCTCCAGCACATTAGTTTTTTTCAAAGTTTAGATTCGGAACATGGAAATGAAAGATATATCCCAGAACTTAACTAAAAATGACCTTTTCCGTTTTGTTTTGGTCGGTTTGTTGGTTGGTTTTCTCAGATCTTGTCCATCGGAGTTCTAGACATTTTTGGCTTTGAAGATTATGAAAGCAACAGCTTTGAGCAGTTCTGCATCAACTTTGCCAACGAGCGTCTCCAGCATTACTTTAACCAGCACATCTTCAAGCTCGAACAGGTAAGTTTATCGGTGAAATGCAGGAAAATGTTTAAAAGAAAAACGTCCAGGAAAACTGAGGCTTTGAAGCCTCTGCAGCTGTTAAACAATGGTAGGAAGCTTCATAAGGCTGCTGTGCAGGGACCCGCCTCACCTCTCACTCAAGTTTTAGTCGCCATAAATAAGGTTGAACCGTTTAATGGTGATTTCATCATTTCACCTGCATATTATTAGTCTGGCTGAAGCTGCTTTAATGTTTCTGGGATTCTGAAGCTGCTTTCAGGCCACAGCGACATTAAGACTTTAGCTTCAGACATTCTTTTAGTCGTGCAGTTTCCTTTTATTAAAACTTTTGTTTGTATTTATCAAAAATAAAGAATCGAGGAACTGTTTACAATTCACTGTTTTTATAGTTTTAAAAAAATTGCCTACATTTTTATTATTTAAAAATGTAAACACAATTATGTTGGTTATGTAGATCTGATGGCTCACACATCAACACTTATCAAGCAGACTTTAGAAGAACAGTTAACAATAAAAGAGAAGCAAAGGTACATGTCAGGAAAAGATCCAGAATCCGGAGCAAGCCCACCGCCCCTATCGACACCCAAAACTGAGAGCTCTCTGTTTACATAGCTTACATCACCCGACCTAACTTTACTGGTGCAACAAAAATGGTGAGTAATACTGTAGCTATTCAGCCGTACAGTTTAGATCCAGATTCCAGCTCAGATGAGGAAATAAAAGACTTAAATGTATCTATTTGTCTGACAGTGGATGCATCAGAATGGAGCAGAGCAGGGAGCTTGTTGCCTGCCCAGCGTATTTTCTACATCACAAGTTTAATCTTTTTTTTTTTTATCTGCTCCTGATTTGCAACATTTTGCATAAAGGAATTGTCAGACATGCAGTTCTAAGCTTCAATTTGTTTGTATATGTCCTCCACTAAAGGAAATATGCCACAAGAACACGTTAACACAAGTTTCATTGGAGTGGGTCTTTTTATCCTGATTATTTTGGCTGAAAGACTGAATCCTAGGAACCTGTAGTTGGCTAATGAAGTTCAAACGCCCGGAGTTTGCTGAGTCAAGCAGAGCGGCAGTTTATTTTTGTGTGATCATGCAGCAAGCGGTCATCAGAACCAACCCTTTACACTCACAGTAATTAGTCTTTTTGCCTCATTTGTTGCTTGTTTAGTCCAAACAAACGTATAATGAGGTGTTTTAAGAGGAAGATCTGGGCTGTTTTCACGTTGGTTGCTTACAAAAAATCCCAGCCAAATGATTCAGAAGAGGTTGACTTGATCCACGTCTGTCTAGTCTTTGTGAATGTGTCAAACATCTACTGTTTTATTCATTCCAAATATTCCGTTCAGACATATTTGAGCTTTACTGACTAGAATTTTAATTTCCTCTTTTAAAGCAAAATGCAACTGTCAGGAACACGACAAACACAGATGCTGGTTAAAGCTCCGTACAAATTTTATATCCTAAAATGAAAAAAACACTAATGGAAATAATTCTTGCTTTTTTCTTTGAAATCTTAATTGGATTTGTTGAGCCAGTATGGCCGCCAGCAAAAGTGGCATAGCTTGGTTTAAACATGTTTTTTTAATATCAAAGGCTAAAATAGAAAACCTGATGTCAGTTAACTTTCTGTTATTAATTTTTCAGCTGTTTGACTTGAGGCAAACAGAAGATGGAGGGAAAAGAGGCGATTCCAGTGACCTTTAATAAACCTCAGCTGGATTAAGGGCTTTATTAGTCAGATCACTTTCCCAGGAAAACCGGAAAACAGCGTGTACAGCAAAGAAAACGGACAAATGTTCTGAATCTGTCTCTCATTAAAGAAAACAAAACTACAACACATTCCAGAAACTCTGATGCTTTGAATCTAAAAATGTGTCTGCTTCTCCTAAGATCATTTTTTTGTGTTTTGTTTGATGATTTTTTCTTCCACTGCTGACAGATTTGATTCTTTTCCGGGCTCACCAATCCACTGAAAAGCATAGACTGACGTTTAAACCAAAGTTTGACCCAAAGCTGCTGTTTGCTGCTACAGGAGGAATACGCGGCAGAGGGAATCTGCTGGAAAAACATCGACTACATCGATAACACAGGATGCATCAACCTGATCAGCAAAAAGCCCACTGCGCTGTTCCATCTGCTGGATGAAGAGTGCAAGTGAGTCTTCCGCTTGGCTTCCAGTTCAACTGGCTCATTGTTCTGAAATTGCTCATCCTGCATGACAAAAATGAGAGAAAGCCAGAAGTGATCCAGCTGTGCAGTTCTCAGCCTCTGAGGTCATGCATCAAAACGGTTGTCTGCCCTGGAATGAAGCAACTGTAAGGAATGATAAGGAAATGAAACTGCAGAGCCTCCTGAATTCCCTCTCTACCATCATAACGCAGAGATACATTTACATTTGAGTTCCTGTTTGCAGGATTTGGTTCTGAATCCATCCATCACATCTTTCCTCCTTATTTTAGTTATGGTATTTGTAGCGATCCACCAAAATAAAGATCCCAAAAAAAAAGAACATTAGGCCAAAAACTGTACATTTATAGAAAATGTCAGACATGACTGGAACTCAAAACATTTTGTTTTGTTCTTGAGATCAGTCGTGTGCTTTACTGTAATAAAAACAAGTAAATAGAAAGTAAAATAAAAATAAGTAATAAAATAATAGTTCTAATAACTCTTTAGGCCCACAGCCTGACAATGTAATTAAATAAATATTACCATAGCCCTCAGCTTAACTATGGGTTTTTAATAAATGCATCATCAACAAATGTGCAATAACAGATAAACTCACAACTAAAGTATATTTATGAGATACGAGTACTGTATGTAAGGAAAAGTGGTTATATAACTCCTGTTGATATAATTCACTTTGCCTTGTTGCTGTCACTAGAAAACTTTTTGCCTTTTCAGAAGTGTCCTCCTCAGAGTGAGGGGGTGCACTGGGAGACTTTCCTCCTCTGATAATCATCCTGCAGTTCAGGGCGCTTTGCTTTTAAATGATAAATTAACCCCGAAGTTGAAAAACTCTTCGCACATGCACCATCATTGTGATTTCAGCATTACATGACTTACAGATTGCCTTTTCTAAGGCAGAGAAATACTCCCAGGCTGCAGGCATGGGTTTTGATTGCATTACATCCTTTTCCTCCCACGTGTTTTGGTTGGACTACGTTTCTTTCGAAAACTCCCAAAACCCTCTTTTTTAGGCATTTTCATTCCAAATGTTTTGGTGGCTTAATAATTGGTGCATATCTAGTTATTTGTTGCATCTCATGGGAGCACCTAAGGTTTACCTGTGAGATTTGGAGGATGTAGTGAAATATTGATTCAAGTGCAAAGCTGAAGAGCAGATCTTCCACTAGGCACAGAGGGAGAGAAGAAGCCAGTCTGACCACAGCTGTCATGACTGTGGCTCTGCTGCATCTGTAAACAAGCGAGTGTCAAACATTGCGTTGACATTTTCTACAAATTATGTCAGTTGTCAAGAAAGACACGGCAATCTTTAATTAAATAGCAGATTTTGATTTTTCTGACCAGATTTATTGAGTCAACATAGAATAAATACTAAATACATTTAGAGAGCTACTTGGCCTATTTTTAATCCTTTTTTCCCACCTTTAAATGTTGACAGAAGCTTGTAGCAGTGACATTTTCATAGCTGCAAACCTTTCGGGTGTCTTTCTTTCATTATATTTTCCTGTTATCCAAAGATTTCCGTGCAGAAGAAAGGACTGATGTCTCTTTTGAACTGATTTACTCTCCAGTGTTCGTGACAAAGCCCATGCCTTTTGAATTTTTGCATCATTGCATTGATTTTCTTCCTAACTGTTTGTGATTCTCTGTATTAAAAGCAGATATGACATCCGAAGCTTACGCTCCTCCTTTTGACTCCAGTTTCCCTCAGGCCACCAACCAGACTCTCTTGGATAAGTTCAGGCGGCAGCATGAGGGCAACAGGTACATCGAGTTCTCTGCCGTCATGGAGCCTGCCTTCATCATCCAGCACTATGCTGGCAAGGTCAAGTACGGGGTTAAGGTCAGTTTTATTGTCACAGAAAGTGCCACAGTGTGGGGGACTCTGTAAGCGAGCACTGGAACTTTGAGTTTGTGTCATTTTTAGAGGCTTGATGTGAACTTTTGTGACATTTCCACTCAGGACTTCCGGGAAAAGAACACGGATCACATGCGCCCGGACATCGTGGCTTTGCTGAAGAGCAGCAAGAACGCCTTCATCTGCAGCCTGATCGGCATTGACCCGTCGGCCACCTTCCGCTGGGCCGTTCTCCGAGCTTACTTCAGAGCTCTGGTGGCTTTCAAAGAGGCTGGAAAGAGGCACAAACCCAGGATAACTGGTGAGATGCACCCTTGCACACCCCGCTGTTTATTGCAGAATGAAAAGCCAGTAAATAGACTTGCTTTAAGCTGCGTTCACATCACGGATGGAACGATATCCTTGCGGTTCGGTTTTGTTTCTGTTTGATAAATGATTTGGAAAAAATGTGGAAAAATCCTTTTTAATTTACTAATAAGCAAATAATATAGAAGAAAAACCTTTCATTTGGCTCATACTAAGCCTGGTGTGAAGTAATAAAATAGTCATTAATAAAACCCTTAATTTAGCGTGTTTGACACTTTTAATCTAAACATACCGTTAGGGAGTCAGGAGGCAACAATTCACTTTCCTCACTACGGTTTACTGGTGTAACGTACAGTTCTGTTGTCGATCGGGAACTGTGGCTTTCCTAGTTCCCACCGAAAGAAATTTGTGCCGCAGGGGCGGCCAGTTTCAATGTTAAGTCAATTTACAGATTCAATCTGAGGACCTATGGTGCAATTTGAGCGTCAGGCACAGCGTGGTGCCACAGCAGCACATTTCAGACATCGCTGCAAAAATTATGGTGAAGAATTTGCTTCACATCAACCAATCAGGAACTCAGCTTTAGTCCAAGACACGTTGATGATGTAATCAGCAGGTGGAGTGCAAAACCAACATGGAGGAGAATCGGATTGTTGCCGTTTGTTCTCCTTCTGCACTTTGAGATGCTGCGTCCAGCAGAACTTTGCTTGGTAGAGAGAAAAGAGGCGGAGGACACAAATTCACTGCGTGAATCTGGATTGGTGTGAACGCAGCATTAGAGTTTAGTATTGTTTATGTCTGGATATATTTAAGTTCTATTACCGTATTTTCCGGACTATAAGTCGCCCTTTTTTTCATAGCTTGGCAAGGGGTGCGACTTATACTCCGCAGCAACTTATATTAGAACTAAATTGAAATAAATACATTGTTAACCCTCCTGTTATGCTCATTTGTGAGGAACAGAGATGATGTTCCTGGGTCAATTTGATGTATGAGTTAGTTAAGTGTTAAGAGTATGTTAAGTGACTCAGAGAATCAGCAAAGTTTTTTTACAGTAAGATCTTGAAGGCTAACAACATAATATTCTATTTTCCAATGATTTCATAGATTCAGAAATGCAATAAAAATGACAACTGTCTACAAATACAGGATGAAAACAGAGTATTAGTTGGAGAATGATGCTTCATGAAAGGAATAAATAAATAAGTATGAGAAAGAATTACTGTGAAATTATGAGATAAACAGTCTGCTATGATTGTGTCATATTAGGTTGTGCAAGTTATTAGTTCTTGGTCTCAGATTTTGTGAAATAAATTTCCCGTCAAAATGCGACTTATAGTCCAGTGCGACTTATCTGTTTTTTCTACTTTATAATGCATTTTTGGGCTGGTGCGACTTATACTCCGCAGCGACTTATAGTCCGGAAAATACGGCTATATTGATCTTTGAAGGCTTTTCAATTACTTTCAGCAAATCCAGTTCCATAAACAAATAATACTTCAGCTAAAGTATTGTGAAGTATTGGCAACTTTATAAATCCAGAAAGAGAAGAACAATTACCCGACTCTGTAATTCATTATGTCTTAAATTAAAAGCATTTCCATCCTGAATCTTCCAGGCACAAGAAGTGCTTTGTTCTGCCAATAACCTGATTTATTTCCCGCTTTTGTGAACAGCTAAGACGACTCACTGGGCAGCAACAGTTTCATGGGCTTTGTCCAGGCCACATCACACTTTCATGTGTCACTTTCTTTGAGTTTTTGGCCGTTCGTACATGGTGATTGTTGAGTCGCTGTGCGCTAAGAGGAGCTCCCAGCTTCTTTCTCTTTCCTTTCTTTGTCTCCAGATCCATTCTTTTCAGGTAGTGTTTCATAAGCTCTTCTTTATGAGCAGTAGATGATAGCATCGAAGGTTCTGATGGCATAGTTGAAGTGTGACTCAAACCTATCTGCTGCACTTTCTTTACCTCTCCCACACCTCTCCCCATGTGTAGACTATATGTGAGAATAGCTTTTTCTTTAGAAGTCCTTCAATCTGTCTGATTACTTTTTGAGTTTCTCTGAGCTCTTGAGAGGTCGGGATCACCCAGCAGGAAGTCTCTGACATGTCTTCTGAAAGGACTCTATAAAAATACATCTGGGTTCGAATTTTATCATGCCCGATTTATACTTCACACCAATTCGTAGACTCTGGTCGCATTGGTCGCAAGGCTGTCTAAAGGGAATCGCCCCAATTGCTGTGAAATGTGACACCAGGTGATGACATCATCTGTTGCGCAATCACTTGCATGTCGTGCCACTTAACTTATGGTTATTTATTTTAAGAGATTAGAACAGGAGATGGCGGAGAAAACTCTATTAAGATAAGTAGTTTCGTGGGAGAAACAGGCATGTCGTGTGTCCTAGTACGGGTAATAGGTGGTCCTACTCAATGAAGATCATCTAACCTGCCGACTGACATGCAAAACTACCTGAAGGGAACTTAGTCTTCTTGAAAAATATGTATATCTTGCACTAGAGAATGGAATTCACCTCTGTATTGCCTGCTTCTATATAGTAGATAAACATACCACTTCCTCTTCCGCCTCATTGTGTACATAGGTGTATGAGCAAGGTATCTTCCAAGTTGGAAATACCAAACCACTGAAAATGGTATAAACGCCACTAAGACGTTTGTAGCAATTATCACAGAGAGTTGAAAGCGAAAGCCAGCCAATGTATGAACTAGGCTGCACGATGGTGGTAGAGACGCGATATGAATGATGTGATGGGCAATCACTATGAAGTATAAACCGGGTCTAAGAAGACAAGTAACGTATAGAAAAGCATCTGTGTGCAAGATAACCTCTTGAAGACGGCTCAGACTTTCCTGGGCATGAACCCAAACACAGAGCTCCAGTGGTAACGTTTCTACTGCTGTTTGAATGTCTTTTCTCCACCAGTCTGTGCACAGGTATCTTCTCAGTAGATGACTGCATCTCCTGACCTCCTTTTTTCTTCAGTGTCTAATCTGCCATTTTTCTCTCCATTTCTCTCTCTCTTCTTTGTGTCCTTCTGTTTGGTTGCTTCTCCAAGGGCATGATGACTCTGCTCCCTCTGCAGCATTGAAAAGTTTGGATAGTTTTAGCTTTCTGCAGCACCCTGTGCATCAGAGAAGCTTAGAGATCCTGCAGAGATGCAAAGAGGAGAAGCACAGTAAGGCTGCCATTACAACAGTTACTCCTCATGCTTTCATGTTGGACTTTGGTGGGGGGGACTGCAGGGAGGAGACTGACCAGCATCATCAACTTTTGTCTAAATGAGCAACCATCACATTACCCCACTGTGTCAAAGAGTTGACAAAAATTCAATTTTTGGGGAATTAAAAATGTTTTTGGACAAAAGATGTAGATGAGGTTTGGGGAGTTTCTGCTCACAACAAAGTACAATTAGAATGCAAAAATGTCAGCATGAGTGTTCAGGAAAAAAAACACCTTATTTTACCCACTGTCTCAAATTTGATCCAAACATGTTTTTACATGGTGTGACTGTATTACAAAGAATCAAGTATCAACAGATTTAGCATATTTTTTAAGGCGGCAAGAAATCAGTAAAAAACAAAAACAACAAATTCGTTATTTTCACCATAAAGTCTTGGAAATTAGTAAAACTTTTTCCCACCAAAAATGTTTTTTGGGATTTCACGGAAGCAGCCATTTTAAAATGAGCAGGAAAAATCTTTCTATTGCCCCTAGTGGAGAGGTGATCCACTACAGGGCAGAAAACATGGACCAAGTTCTATACAATGGGTTCTTAAGGAAAGTTTGGGTCAAGCTAATGACGCAGGGGTCTCAGAAATGTTTAAATCACACATGATAAAAATGGTTAGATAGGTTTAAAAAAAAAAAAAAAAGTTTTGTTTCTGGTTTTAGATTAGACTGGTTTCATTAGATGCTTGTTGGTCTCCACTCCTTCTCTCTCCCTCAACCACACTCTGCATGTTTTTTTATTATGCTTCTGCCACTCTTACCTCCTCCATGCTCACTGAGAAAAGCATGGCTGTACTGCTCTGTCAGCGCGCTCTGGCCTGCAGCAGCAACTGTCCTTTGTTTTTGTGTTGTCATTGGTAGCTCACATCGCTGTGCTGTCATGTGCAGTTGGGTGATGGGTATAGTAAGGATTTCACGGCTGTTTTCCTGTTCCACTAAAACCCACAAACTGGTGATGGTGAGAAACTGACCGGGTGTTGGACTCCGCCTGGACACAGACATCCACACGTCACTAACACGCTCACAGGCGGCTTGAGTCGCGCCGCGGGGCCCTCAGTCGAGCTCACGCAAACATCTGCTTTCTCCACAAATGTATCATTTCACTTAAACGTGTTGTGCCACCTTGCAGCTCCAGATGAGACTGAAAATGTCTCACAAAGTGATGATGACGGTGAAAACGGTACAGTTGGAGCCCCAGTTTGCCACCTGAGTATGCTAACGTGGTAGCCTTGTGATCTGTCTGCACTCGATTTAGCTGCAAAGGAGATGCTTTTCTGCATCACAGTAGCAAAGTCACAGAACAAGCTTCATTAAACCCCACCTTAGCAAGAGTTTAACCAAATTTGAACTTCATTTGGAGCCAAACTAATCCTAATAACTCACATTGTCCACAATTGAGCACTAACAAGAGCACATGTCCCTGTTAACCTCACAGATCTTTAACATCAGATCACCTAGGTTTTGTTTTTATAAAGCGGCACATAACTTTCACGGCAATAACACTGGAGTGGACAGGTGTTATGAATGTTTTTGTGGAACCCTTGTGCTATCCTAGGCACTTTAACATTGGGAGTTGGGTCATCTAGACCCACTAGACAGTGCTCTGAACCTTTTTCCTTCAATGATTTGTGATCTTCACTGGTGTCCATGGATTACATGAAATCTTTCCACCTTTATCCACCTTTCTCATGGTAGGGAGAACACGTCAATGTAAGGGTGGGGTCATAGGATAGCACAAGGGTTAAGTGTCTGGTGTTGTGGGGGTTTTTGTGTGTGAATGTGTGAGATGTTCTCCTGTCTGACGGCAGTCTGTTTGTTATCAGGTACGAGCAGAAAAAGTCCTTGGATGCGTCAGTCTGATAATCAGGGCATCAACTCCACGATGGAGAATCCCCCTCGGTGAGTTCTGTCGGTCGGGTTTGTTTCCTTTTTATGACTCCATAGCTACAGAGAGAGATGAATGTTATACAAACATTGAGTTCAACTTTTTCTGTGTTTTGAAAATGAGTGTTCCCAAAACGGCAATTGGAGAGGACAAAGGAAAGTCTGGAGCCCTGATTGGTCCAGCCACGCTTACATGAGCATCTGTAAAATCCCAATGACTGATTTAAATGAATATGAACCACAGTGTTTCCTCGCTTAATGTGGGAGTTGCATTCCAAAAATAGCCTGCAATAGGCAAAATTTATATAGTTGTCAGCTTTGTTTTTTTAAATATTCTGATAGATGTTTTAAGGCCGTAAAACCTCTCACTACACAGGTTACACCCTTTTTCTCAGACAGATCTCAACATTTTCACACTTTTCTCGGTCAAATTAATAAAGTTCAAACCGTCGTAGAAAATTTTCGAGTGACTTAATGTAATGAAACCCAAAATCTGCTTGCAATTGAAGATTTATGTGAATTTGGCAAACTGAAGGCCGACAAAGTATGCATTATAACTTTTTAACACGCGCCGTGGAAGCCTGAACCGTCCGACGCGTAGCGGAGGACTGTTGCTTCCGGGAAGTGCGTTAAAAAGTGATAATGCCCACTTGGAAGGCCATTAACCCGCTTATACCATTGTCACTTAATACAGAAATAAATAGTAACCCGTTTTTAGTCCTTAATTCTTGTTTTTTACGAATTTGGATAACTTTTTTCACAAAAAGCGAACTATTCGCGCCGCATCACGTAACAAATAGTCTGCGTCTCGCTGCACCACCTCGGCAGTCAAGATTTGGCGATATAAAGCGATATATATATGCTGATCTTTCCTATGGGTTGAATAAAACATCAGTTCAGAGAGAAAGTTCATCTCTTACCGCTTGTTTTTGTCCAAATGATGAGGCAAATGGTTGTTTTAAAGAAGCCGGCGCAGTGATACAAAACATTTAAGCTAGGTTACAGGAACTTCTTTTTCACCGTGCGGTTATCACCTTTTAATGCACACCCAGCAGCCAATCAGAATCAAGTATTCACCCGGACCATGGCATAAGAAGGATGTTAAGAGATGATGTTTAATCACTTTGAAGAGCTCTACAAAAGCAACAGTAATCACGCCTCCATGTCTGGATTCATGAGATCATTCAGATATTCTCTCAGTACGGTGCTGATCGTGTCTTCAACACGTCACATACCGTAGTTAAGGCTTGCCAAAGTTCAGATATTTAAACTAGACATGCTTCATCACCCAAAATGTGCTACTTCCAAACACCTCAAAGCTTTCATTTTTTCTGTAAAATCTTTCTAAGCTGCTAATTATTTTTAAGCAGCAAAATGAAAATGTTGATCTTTTTCAGTCAGGTTTTAGTGCAGTGCATTTCAGCATTTCCTAAGTGTCTTTCTAAAGATACTCTGTTGTCTTGTTCTTAGGTTTTCCTAAAGCCTCACTCCAATCATATTTAGATCTTTTGTAAAATGTTCCCAGTGGTCTTTTAATTATAATTATGCAGTTTTTGTGCAAAATCATAACCCGTGTCATTTTCTTGGTCATAGTTTCTGCAGAGTGGCAGCAGTTTATTAGAAATTCTTCTGAGTTGTGAGCAGGACCGTTGGTATTGAGGAACCCTGCCCCCCTTCCCTCGTCCAGAGTGGACCAGGGGGTTTGTGGCCCGCCGATTTTATTTTCTACGTCACAACTGCAAGCTTTTACAGACAGATTTTTTTTTCGTTTGCTCCTGATTTCCCACGGTTGGAATAAATGCACTCAAATTTTATTTAAGCTTAATTTCCTTTGTATGTCCTCTAACATGAGAGAAAAACTAAAAAAAAAAACACACAAAAAAAGACATTTTCAAGGTAGTGGGTTTAGAGGCGTAGAGAGGTTCCTAAAACAACAGCTTTTGCTTTTCAGATTGAGTTTAATCCTGTGTTGATGCCCCCTCCTCTGCCCGCCTTTCCGTCTCCCTCTTTACCCTCCGAACTCGACCCCGTCCAGCTGCTTTCTTGATGATGTGAAGTCAGAGCTATGCAGGCAAAAATAAATGTTCAGTCTGGGTGCTTGTCAGCTGCGTGGATCCGCAGACAGTGAAGTGTTTAATGGGACTCTACGGACATAAACAGTTACCACAAAAGGCATTTTGTACTACAGCTATTTACCAAGATGGCTGATCGTCTGGGGAGAGATTCGTCTGCATATGAGATGTGAACAAAAGATTTGTCTTTTTCCAGATGTTCTTGCATCCAAATGCATTGTCTGATTTGGTTCTGGGAAGAATAAATTCAGAAATGCTCGTAAATCGAAATACTTTGATTTAGACTCACTGGAGGTTTGTGGATCTTCACCTAAGAGTTATAACACAGGAGTAGAAACTCAAGTCATATGTATCTGCAGCAACCTGCTGCTTTCAAAAATAATGTATTCCATTCTGCTTTAAACATGAACTTCTGTCAAGAAAAACATCCATTTTGTAAGCAGTTTATGGCCCTCTGCCTCTAAGCATGTGCATAAAAATAGGTGAAAAGGGTCGATTGTTTTTGCAGAAATTGACTCGCAGCCCACAAATGAAAACTGCAGTTCAAAAGGAGTGGAGGGGTATTTCACCTGTCATGACAGTCAAGACCTCCACTCTAGGATGGACGTTTCTATAACTGCCAGGATCGTTTTAGTGTTCACCAACATCAGTTTGAGTCTTGAAACCAGAGTTTGTACGTTTTTTACAGAATGTATTCAATGTGCTAGACTTCATAAAAGCACTAAATTCAATTCTTTTTAAAGTTAAAGTCCCACTTTGATCATATTTTGATCTATTTTCTCAGTGGCCTTTTTATTACGATGATCCCGTTTTTAGCCTAAATCCAAAAAAAACAGTTGTTTCCTTGGACAAAGTTTCTGCAGAGCGGCAGGAGTTAAATAGGAAAACACCTCTGATTTGTGGGCTGGACAGTTGACGTGGATAAACCTACCCCATTTCCCATCATCCCTATGTTTACTCTATTTCCCACTAGTTTACAGGCCCGCCCCCCTACCCTTTCCACTGTGGAGTGGAGCAGGGAGCTTGTGGCCCAACGATTGTAGCTTCTGCATCATAACAAGGTTTTACAGACGGCATTTTTTTGTCTGCTCCTGATTCACAACTATTTGAATAAAGGAATACTGAGAAATTGGAATTTTAAGCTTAATGTTCTTTATACATGTCCTTCTTTATCCGAACAATGCAACAGGAACAAGTTAAAATCACCAGAGTCAAGATTTTCATCAGAGTGGGTCTGTGGAAACTGTTCCAGACTGCAGACATTGAATGGAGTTAAAGATGTATCACTTTTGGAAAACTTACAAACTTGGCTGCTTGGCCAAAAGAAAAAATCTTCCTGCTGTAGTACTTTAAATTGACATGACTCTTCAAAAGCCCTGCCCCCTTCAAAAATACAGCACTGCTGGGTGTTCAGCAATGATTTCCTGCTTTTTTTGGACTTATAAATTTAACACTATAAATGACTGTAGCTATTGTACTTTGGTATTTGTTGTTGGGTTTTTGGTTTTCTTAAATACAAAATATGTGACTTTTCATCGCCTTTTTTTCTCCGGTGTCTCAAAGTTTTCAAGGCCCTGGCTGGAAAGGGCGCACTGGTCGACAGAACTGCTTGGGACCCGACAGCTCCACTGCAGAGGAGGAGGGCCTGTTTCTGAGCTCTGTCAGCAGCAAGCTCCTGGAGAGAGCCCACGACATCCTCATGTCAGTAATGCTTCTAGCTGCCGCCGCCGCTGCTGCTGATGATGATGATGCAACAGCCTTCCTTCTTTAGACGCAGATTTTCTGCTTTACAATTGATTTCATGTCCTCTGGAAGTTATGTATCGCTAACTTGCTAAAAGTTGGAGAAGTTGCAGCTATAAATGATAGAATCAAGAGAAGTGATGGATAAATAGCTACTGCTAGTTTGATGGCAGAGGCTTAATTAGACAAAACATCCAAGGATTGACCCTTATTACTGCTACAAATGCCACCAAAAACTGAAATGAGAATCAAATGGTTTTCATCAATATTATCCAATTAATATAGGATAATAATAGAAAAATAATTTATATTATTAAGTAAAAAAAACAATGAATACAGTAAACCCTAAAAGTTGTGAACCACAAAGGACATATGGCAATTATGCAAAGTGCAAACCTAATTCTTGATCACATTTTCAATTAATTAGAATAGGATGGGAGTTTTTTTATCTACTGATTAGTGAAATGCGTCCACTGAAATATGTTCAAACGTTAACATTGACTATGAAATTGCGTAAATTGGATTTACGATAATACATTTGCCTAATGGAAACACCACAATTTCGACAAAATTCGCATTTATTGGAATGCACTTTTGCACTCGGAAGAGTTGGTTTCGGAGGCGAAATCGACATATTTCTAAAAACTGCAATGGCAGCACTTTTTTCTGAATGAGTCAGATAGGTAGCTATGGCAAAGTGCGTCTGGGTAGGAGCTGGCTGCCTTATAGCCACTGCACAGCAGGCACCGCCAGAGGCCCCACAGCATCACACACTTCTTCAGAAATTGAGCGTGTCATGCAGAATTGTTGAGTCCACAGCTCCTCTGTAAAATCATCAACCGCAATTTCCCCAAATCCTTTCGTTCATAGCCACTCCCACGTGTAAGGAGTTTTCCACTCCACGGCCTGAATAAGACGCCAACGTCTCCTTTGATGGATGATGATGGGCGCTAGTGCCGTGGCAGAAATGTGAATGTATCCGCTCTAAATAAAGCATTGTTTTGTAAAAGTATTTTGACTGACTTATCGCATAAGTTGGCCTGTGTTTGTGCGCGTTATTATGATTTAATGGAAACAGTGTTATTACGAAATTGTGTTTTTTTGACATTTGTAAAATTGTGATAAAGTTTTGCACATACATGTAATGGAAACACAGTTTTAGATGTGGCAGAATTTGATGTTTTGGCCAGTTAAGTTTATCCCTTGGACAGAAAAGTTGAAGATGCATCCACCTCCCTGCTTTGGCTAAAGGGGGTTTGGTCTAAAAGGGTCTTCTCTGGACTAAATCAGCAGAGAAATGTTGATGTTCTTCAGAGGAATGTCCTCCTGAGAGGTGTCAGTGATGCAGCACTTCAGTCAGATCGGAAACATCTCATCCGTTTCTGACCTCTGACCTTGCAGAAAAACACATTTCTGTCCAGAAGAATGAAAAAGGTTTTGCCGTCACTTTTAAAACAAACTTTATACTTTTCCATGTTTTTCTTTTTCAAAGGAGGAACAAAAACTACAAATCCAAGCCAAACCTTCCAAAGGTACTGCTCTTGATTTTTTTTTTTTAACTTTCGTGAAAATAGACCATAAAAAGATCTAATGCCTGACTTTGCACTTTCAGCACTTACTGAATGTGAAGTCACTGAAGTACCTCAGCAAGCTGACACTTCACGACCGCATCACCAAATCTCTTCTACACCTCCACAAAAAGAAGAAGCCGCCGAGCATCAGCGCACAGTTCCAGGTCAGAAGGTCAAACACGCTCACGGCAGAGATCCCAGTCCAGCTGAAAACGGAGCTTTCCACCGTTTCTGCCCCTGGTCTGAACCCTCTCATATCATGAGGAGGAGCCTCCAACCAGAAGACACAGATGAATGACATCATGTCTGCTTCAAACGAAAAATAGGGTTTTTATGAGAAAGTTGGAAAAAAAGTGGTTTTGCTTTCATTGACACACCCAGTTTGAGTCTTTATTTTTTCATTTGAGGGAGATGATAAAATCATTTAGAGGCTAAATAAATTCACTCCAAATATCAGTTTGTTCCAATCATCTGAAGTCCCGAGGAAGCTTCATTGGTCTTGAATGAACAATAGAGAAGCTGGTGTTGGCGAGCATTAGGCGGGACTCTAAAGCAGAGGAAAGCGAGGCCTGACTTCTTCAGAGCCGTGAGCTCCCACAGGCCCCTCTGGCAGGCATGCAGCCATGTGTGTGGATGACTTCACTTTCCACATCCTGTCCTGCAATGATTGCTTTCATCTCCCCCCCCCAACACACGTGTGTTTTCAGCACATGAAAGCAAATCCCCCCCCCCCCAGCCGCATGCGTACATGTTCCTCACGTCGGTGACGTGTGGTGGGAGTGTTTTCTGTCAGCCAGTGACGTGGGCTTAAACTTGTTTTGTTTCTCCTCCTGCAGGCTTCCCTCAATAAGCTAATGGAGACTCTGGGTCTGTCTGAGCCGTATTTTGTGAAGTGCATCCGTTCCAATGCTGATAAGGTATTGTGTGTGTGTGTGTGTGTGTGTGTGTGTGTGTGTGCGTGTGTGTGTGCGTGTGTGCGTGCGTGTGTGTGTGTGTGTGTCCTGCAGATGCAGCCTCTTTAAACTGCTTCTGGTTTAGTTTTCAAAGCATCTCTTTCTTTGAAGTTGCACTTCTTCTTTTTTTCTTGGTGAAAGCATTTATTGTTTCTTCCCTGACCTCACTTCACTGCAAGCTGTGATACTTGCAAGGATGTAAAATCTTGTTTTTAGACATTGAAGACATTTGAGCAGGTTTGAAGTGAAGTTGTTTTAACTCATCATTGCCCTACACCTTTCCAAGCATTTATTAAAGTCAGCACAGTTAAGAATCTTTTGCCTGGTAACGAGCTTGAATATAGAGTTAAGGAAAAATCCTTCTGCTCAATACGCTTGACAATAGAAAATATTGATTTAAGATGAAAAAAACACTCAAGTTGCACTTCTTGGTTCAGTTTTAACTATGTTATTTTAAAGTTCAATAAATATAAGTGAGACTGCCATTCATTGTTATATTGGAAACAAAAATGTAGATTTAGCTTTTATGAATTAGTGCTAGTTTTTAGACTTTAGAAGGATTCATAAAGACGCCTTATAGGAAGACTGGATTCTCATTTTCTTCACATTTTGTTCTAAAGTGAGTCGTTTCTACTTATAACACTAATCCTTTGTCACTTTAATCAAAATAAACTACAATTAGGTACATGAAACTCAAAAATAAAAACTATTTGGATAGAACTAGCAAAAGAATAGTAATTATTGGGCTGTATAATATTTAATTTGGAGTAGTTTCATCTAATCATTAGCTCTATAGCACCCCCTAGTGGTTTTCTCCTTAAAGGAGTCTTCTTTTGCTCTATTTAAGCTGCTGTTACTCTCCCTTCTCCCCGTCAGCTGCCTTTAAGGTTCAACGATAACCTGGTGCTGAGGCAGCTGCGGTACACGGGCATGCTGGAGACCGTGCGCATCCGCCAGTCCGGTTACAACTTCAAGTACAGCTTTGAGGTAACGCACAAGTTTTCACCCTTCCAGAGCTTTTGCACATGTAAACTTCTGTCTCACGTTTGCCACATACTGGACTGAAAACAAAAAAACATTTTTTTTGTCATGGAGGCCATGAAGTGGAAATTTTATGGGGTCAAACCATCAGGTAAAAGCGAATGAAAAAAACAGAATTTTTTATTTTGAAAAAAAAATCTGGACACTTTTTTAAACTCAAAAGTACACATTGTAAACTTGAGGGACATATTGAAAAGTTAAAAAAAAAATGCAAATTTGAGAAACATCTTTTTAAAACCTGAAAGAAATATTGAAAAATTTGAAAAAATGTATAAATGACAAACTTGAATTGAAAAGACTAAATACCTAAAACTTCTGCCAAATAAAAAATAATGTTTATTTGTAACAGCTGCTGTATTTTTAACTTTTGGTTTTTCGTTCCTTTCTTCTTTGCTTTCAGTTTCCAGTTTCATTAGCTGATGAAACTCATTTAAAAGTTTGGTCTAGACTCATTCATTCACCTCAAAGTTTAAAAGTGCTTTTTATCCGACCCACTGAAACCAGTTTGGTCGGCTTCACTGCACCATAGTCCACAGAACTCCGTCCATGAAGACGTGGTCAGATGGGTGTAGATCCAAAGAATTGCGGCCTGCTCAGGAACCTGAATTCAAGCCCTGTGAGATGAGCTGGAACAGATTTTTGGAGCCAGAGTCTCCCCTCTAACATCAGCGTCTGACTCCTTTAATGCTGCACTGAATGAATGAACTTCAATGATCGCAAAATTAGGTGTCAAGCTTTCCAGGGAGCTGTTTCTGCTGCAAATATTCGACCAAATCTACGTCAATATTTTCTTCATGCTGAGGCTTCAGAGGAATCCTGTAAAAAAGAGATGTGTGGTTTTCTTGGACTAAAAAGATTCTTAGGTGTGTTATAATAAGATGAATTTGGAATGCATTATGACCAGGCCGATTTTTTTTATTTTATTTTATTATTTTTTTCATATTTCAGGCATAGAAATACATCATTTTAGCCACAGTAGAACTGTCACACTTCATGACTTCATATTGTTACATTTTGCTCGTTGCCACATTAAAATGTTGTCTTTTATTCCAAAAGGTACGCCAAAATAAAGTTTTTTTTTCTAAATTAAAAAGACATAAATGAAGCAAATTTTGGGACGTTTAAACACCAATCTTTCATCCAGTGGTAGTGCTGTCAGTTTTGTTTCGTGATGCAGCATTCAGCCACACTTGAATTGTTTATGATCTATAATTTCAGAGGGACCGGGTTCAAAATGTTCCCATCCTAAACTTCATAGCTAATTAAGTTGAAGTTTGTAGAGACAAAGTGCAGAGATCCCCCCCCCCCCCCCCCAAAGAAAAAATGCTGTTTTCCATGAAGCAAATGCTTGTAGAGCAACATTACATGAACATGTCTGCAGGCTTGAGAGCTTAAACGACACCAAACCTTAAGTTTCCAGGAGTCTGGGCTGTTGAGGAAATCATCTCGAGGAAAGTTGTGTTCTAGTTGTGGTTTCAGCTTGCAGTGCCAAGAATGAACTGAAGGCGAAGTAGATGGCAGCGTGAACAACCACACTGGCCGTGGTTTCAGTGCTGTGGAAGTGCTCTATTACAAATACAGCAGGCGGAGTTAAATGCCATGTTAAAGCTGTGTGTGTGACGGGCTCCCTCTTCCCCTCAAAATCTGTCCCATCTCGTGGTTTTGACTGTTTCTATGTGACACTCCCATCTTTCCAAGATCACTCACAGCTCATGTCAGCATCACTTTACCAGGATACACACTTTTGTTCCATTTTGTCCGTCTTGGGTTTCTGCTAGGCTTTGCTCCGCCTCCTTCCTCTGAGAAAAAAGTTAGTTTTCTCTCTAAAAATCCTCACATTTTTCCCCCCGCCTCATTTCAAAGAATACTTTCCATAACCATCATTATTTTTTTTTCCATCTTGCTTTTGAAATTTAATGTCTTAAACCTAACATTAAGGTAGAATGATAACATAAATTATTTTCTGGGTTTTTTAAGACCGTTGACATTTGATGCCTTTTAAAAATGTTCAACCTAAAATCCTTTGGGTAAAGAATCCACTCTTCATAACCCATTTTTAATCTTTTTTCGATTTATTTAAAAAAGATAGGATTATAACTATAGTGTTTGGTCTAACAAGCATGTTCTTCTACATCTGAGTCTTTTAATGAATAAAAAACACTCTAAACATTTTAAAGTCTAATATTAAAAACCAGAAATGTTTACCATTAAAAGCAGATGACTGGCTGTCATTGCCATCGTTTCTTTGAGTTGTTTTTCCTATCTATCTGATGAAAGAACAGTACATTTCATGTTTGTGTGCTAAACTGACGGGTAAACAGCAGGTTTGGAGTGAAAGTATCTGTTGGTCATTTTCAGCAGACATTGATGTTTAGCAGCAACAAGTTTGGGGCTTTTCTTGGTGTTATTGTGGAATATCTGGAGGATGGCATCACTGTGGACAGCTCTGCTGCTCAGAACAGAGCCTTTGTCTGCAGGTTTCTGAAATCCAGCTTGTAATTGTATAAACACGGCATCTGCCTGCCTGCCTATCCACCCTCACGGTGTATTGGATGGACACAATGGGCCACAGTTTAAAGAAGGGAAGCTCAGAATACTTGTATCATGATGGTTGAACCCCTTCGAATATGGACTTCTGTCTCTCCGGACGGCAGGAGAGGTTGCTGTGGAAGCGAAACCCCATTTTCATAGAACGTCATCTAAAATCGATAATGAATTTGTGACATGAATCCGTGCGGTTGGATGTGTGACTGAGTTCAAAGCACCATCTCCTTTCTGTGTTGAAGGATTTCGTTCATCACTTCCACGTGCTGCTGCCGCCGGGCGTCTCTGTTGCCAGGGAGAGCATCCAGGAATGCCTGGGTCAGCTGGACCTGCAGCCGGAGGGCTACCAAGTGGGAAAAACAAAGGCATGTCGCGTTCCCTCTCAGCCTCATGCGGTGAAACGCCTGTGTAGTAACCATGTTTTAATAATTCCATCACCACTAAAAAATGTGAGGTAAAATATGAGGTATGCTGCATTCCTGTTCGTCGTCTTTTAATGAGAGGCTTAGACAAACATTTAATTTAGAGAATTTCTGCTCTTCGTTGTTAAAAGAATCGTTTTTTACAGAGGAAAACTATAAATGGGTCAAGTGTTCTGCTTGGAGGGACCTCATGTTGTAAAGAGGATGTGTATGAATGAGACATGATACCGGCCTCTGCTGTCTATAATTAGTGGATCATACCTGACATTCTTGTCAGCCAGGGGATGTTCAAGCTCCCTATTTTGGGTTTGTTTTCTATTGGTCTGGGTGTATTACCCATCTGTGGTCATTAAGTGGCGGGCCAATAAGTCCCCTCCATCACCGTCCCTCCTCTCAGGTGTTTCTGCGGGAGGCTCAGCGTCAGCAGCTGCAGGCCTCACTCCACAGAGAAGTTCTGCGGCGCATCGTCGTGCTGCAGCGGCGCTTCCGAGCCCGGCTGGAGAGGAAGCAGTTTGTCAGGATGAGGGAGGCCGCCAGCTGCATCCAGGTACGTACACAGACTTTATCATCCTGGATCTGAACGCCACTTTCCTACATCCAACCACTAAAATCTTAACAGACAGGTGAAGAGATTCTACAACAGGAATTTAAACATTTCTTATTTGGATTCTGAATTTTTCCTTTTATTTAGATTTCTTTTTGGTCAATGTGTGCTAATTTTGTAGAAATATTTTTGTTTAAGCTCTAAAATCATAAAGAAAAAAGTTTAAAAAAGAAAGTTTAAACCTAAACTATCTTATGGTGAATGGATAAAAGTCACTCATAGCAGAAATATTTTAAAAATCATACCACAGAGATCTTGCCTTGTGTTCAGCTAAAGTAAAATTTAATTTAAAAAAATGTATGAAAATAAAAAAAAGCCTTGTTTCAAGAAATAATGTCTTATCTTTTGGTCTTGCAAGAAAAATTATCTTAGCAAGAAAGTTTTTGAATACCGGTAATAAAATAATCTTAATTCTAGCAAACATGTCTGAGTAGAATTTTTTTCTTAAAATATAATTTCTTGATAAAATATTTTTTTTACCCCATTGGCAGATTTTTGTTTATTTTTGCTTATTCAAAGAAAAGCTGCAAGTGGGGTTAGAATTCTGACTTCGTTCTAATTAATTCAGAGTGGAGATGAGCCGTAGGCTCTGCAAATTTGTTTGGGACTCATAAAGTACGTCATTGTCCGATTATCATGAATCCTTTTTGTAGAAGGTTAAAAAGCTCTTCATCAAATATTTCAGTGTACGATACAAGAAATTCCTGCATATTTTCACTCGAATATAAAATATTCATTGTCCCCTTCTCTGCACAGAAATGGTGGCGTTCTCACCGGCCGGTAGAGCAGGAGGATTACTGTGACCCTGTTCTCCAGGAGGGGGCAGCTTTGTGCCTCCAGACGCACTGGCGGGGTTACAGGGCGCGTCAGAGGTTCAGGCGGTGGAGGCAGGCGGCTCTGGTGCTGCAGAAGCTCTGGAGGTTCCAGCTGGAGCGCCGCTGCGCCGCTGCTCTGGTGATCCAGGCAGCGTGGCGCTGTCATGGGGCCAGACGGGAATACCAGGATCTGCGTGAAGCTGTGGGGAAGCTCCAGGCGTTAAGCCGAGGTTTCCTGGCCAGAAGACGGTAAGCCACGCTGTGAAGAATGTTTTCATGAAGACGAGTTTTTGAAACGTACCAAGAAATTGAATATTTGAGCGTTTTTATGGCTGTCCCTCTGTTCTATAAGTAGCCCGTGAGCATGGATGATTGTTTGATTTTGCTAAAGCTTGTGAAACCCCAGATTAAGGTTGCACACAGCTTCAGCAGTGTATTTGGGCTTTGTTGTGTGCAAATAGATTGGTAAGATTGTAGCATTACGCAAGCAATCCAACCCAAAGCAGCTCTGCAATCAGCTGAGCTGCTGAAAGCAACGTTCTGTATCTTAGACTCCCATGGGTTTGTTTCTTGAGGCCAACAAAGTGTCACTCGTATGTCGTATATCTTTATGATACATTTTGGATCTTCTTGATTTTTTTAGCTTCAGAGAACTAAGGCAACAGAAACTGAAGCAGGAAGAAAAGCTTCTTGAGCTCCAGAATGGCCTGGTGAATGTCCCGCTAGAAGAGTGGGGGCAGCCTGACACGACCATGGGGCTGGACCTGAGCACCTGGGAGGATCGTACCTGCGAGGAACGAGAGCGGAGCCTCCTCAGCACGAACAGAGATGAGGAGAAACGTGACAGCACAGAGGACGGCAGCTCTAACGCCAGAACGGACGAGCTACCATTGGCTCCAACGCCTCCTACAATACACCGAGAGAAGGATCGAACCCTCGATGAGGGCAGCCACAAAACAACCCGGGCCAAAAGAGAGAACCGGCGCATGAGAGAGCTGGAACAGGCCCAGTTCAGCCTGAAGCTCCTCAAGGTGCGGGCAAACAGCAGCGGAGTTTCGTCTTCACCGGAGGAGCAGCGTTGCTCCGTGGAGTTGGTGCCCCCTGCGAGTCCATCTCTTCCTTCCCCTCAGGGAACGCCAGACAGCCAGAGCTCCAAAGGCAGCTTCGAGCTTCTGGTTATGGATGAAGATCCCAGCAAGGCTTTAGAAATGGCGGCAGATAGAGAGGAGCCCGGCTCGCCTCTGCCAGCTGTTCCAGACGAGTCTGAGTCCAACAATGAGGTTTTTGTGACGACCTCGAAAAATCCAGCAGAGACGCTAAAGACGGACGTATCTGAGGCTGTGAGCCTACAAGAGAACCATAGCCCCACAAAAATGGACCTCCCCCCACATCCTGCCAAAACGGAGAGCTGCCTACCGACCTTTTACATTCCTGCTCGTGAGCACAGCCCTGCAATCCCCCTTCCTGCTGCTGAGTCCCAGGGAAGCCAAAAGCCAGTGATCTCCACAACCATCACTTCTGCACTGAAGCCTCTGAAAGATCGGCGAGAGTCCGCGCGCCGCCCCCTGGTGGTGGTCATTAGTATGCAGAAGGAGACTCCGCTTAGTGAGGAGCTTGGAAGCCCTATTCATCCTCCAACTCATCTTCAAGACTCTTTAGCCCAGACTGAGAATGTGGGACCTTCTGCGCCTAAACCAGACTCTGCACCTCAAGGACCCGCCCCCAAACAAGAGCAGGTCATCATGGACAAGCTCCTGAAGCTCAATGAGGACCGAGAGGAGCGGCAGAGGAGTCAACAACAGCAGAACGAGAGGGAAATGATGGAGCAGATCCGGCAGCAGAAGGGCGTTTTGGAGCGACAGCGCCTCAGTTTTGTTCAGCACGAGAGGGAAATGTTCGAGAAGCGCAGAGAGGAGGTGCTGCAGAGGATACAGAGGAGCCAGGAGGCCGAGCAGAGCTCCGCTTCCAGCAGTACCTTCAGTTCCAGTTACCTGCAGGGGGAGCGGTCACCTCAAATAACCTCTCATGGCAGAACCCACTCAGACTCCTCCCCCTCGTCTCCATGCGCGGACCCCCATGTGAGTGCTCGTCTCCCCCAGCTGCCCCCTCCACCGGCCTCTGCCCCTACAGAAAGGCGCAGGGACAGAAGGCCTGTCGCAGAGGGGTGGGCCCCCAAACTCACTCTCGAGTTCAAAGATGGAGGAGGGAGCAGGATGAGGACGGCCACAAACAAACCGCTAACCTCTCACGGCGCCACAGCAGGTCTGACGGAAAAGACGGGGAACGTCTTCTTTTTCCCCAAAGACAAAGTCGCAACAGCGAGGTGAGGATGTTTAGTGTTAATAGTAGTTTTTTTAATTAAATCAAAATTTTGTATCTTAACTATATCTCTGAATTCAAAATCTCTTATCATCTTTACGGAACAGAATCATTTTTAAAATCCAGTTTTTTGTCTCCTGCTGTTGTCAATGGGTTTTGAACCATTCGGCTTTGAAGTGTGGCTTCAGTTCACAAACGTATCATTTGTAAGGAAATGTTCAGCTGAAATGAGCCTAAAGGTTAAAACTGAGCTAAACGAGAGGAAATAAGTATTTGATCCTGGTTCTGGCTCCGGTTCACACAGACCAGTTATGGCTGGTTTTGTCAGAGGGTTACGGTCCAGTAAGGAGTGGTAAGGTACGTGGTATGGCCTTGCTGTTGTTTGCAGGCATTTTCAATATAACTCATGACCAAAAGAGGACACAGGAAAGCACAAAAACCCAAATGATTACTAACATTGGAAGCTAGCTTAAATGCAGCAGCTCCGCCCCTTCCGTTCCTATTTTCTGACCTACAACCAATTCTCTTCTGTTTAATGGCTCAATTTTACAAAGAAAACACTCAAAATATCAGCTGTCTGATCTGGACTGGGTCAGAAAGCTCAGTGGAAACAAGGCTTTAGACTCTCCTAATCAAGCTGTCATCTGAAGTGATGACACCTGTTTGAACTGATCATCTGTAGCAAAGATACCTGTCCATAGAATCAGTCCATCAGTCAGACTCCGAACTCTCCATCATGGGAAAGACTAAAGACCTTTCAGTGGATTTAAGGGACAGGATTGTAGACCTGCACAAGACCAGAATGGACTACAAAACCATCAGCAAGAAGCTGGGGGTCAACAACTGTCACAACCACTGATGCCACATGACCATCAATCCACCTATGCAGTGGGGCGAAAAGGTATTTAGTCAGTCACCAACTGTGCAATGTTTCCCACCTAAAAAGATGAGAAAGGCCTGTAATTTTCATTATAGGTATACCTCAACCATGAGAGACAAAATGAAAAAAGAAAATCAATTTAACGTTGTCTGATTTTTAAAGAATTTATTTGTAAATTATGGTAGAAAATAAGTATTTGGTCATCTACAAAAAAGGCAAAATGTCTGGCTCTCACAGACCTGTAGCTTCTTCTGTTAGAAAATCCTCTGTCCTCCAGTCATTGTCTGTATTAATTATTAATGGCACCTGTTTGAACTACGGTAGTCATCTGTATAAAAGACACCTGTCCACAACCTCAAACAGTCACACTCCAAACTCCCCTATTGGCAAGACCAAAGAGCTGTCTAAGGACACCAGAAACCAAATTGTTGACCTGCAACAGGCTGGGAAGACTGAATCTGCAAAGGTAAGCAGTTTAGTGTGAAGAAATCAACCGTGGGAGCAATTATTAGGAAATGGAAGACATACAAGACTCCCGATAATCTCCCTCAATCTGAGGCAAGATCTCACCCAGTGGGGTCAAAATGATCACAAGAACGGTGTGCAAAAATCCCAGAACCAAACGGGGGGGATCTAGTGAATGACCTGCAGAGAGCTGGGACCAAAGTAACAAAAGCTACCATCAGTAACACGCTACACCGCCAGGGACTCAAAACCTGCAGTGCCAGACGTGTCCCCCTGCTAAAGCCAGTACGTGTGCAGGCCCGTGTGAAGTTTGCTAGAGAGCATTTTGGATGATCCAAAAGAGGACTGTGAGAATGTCCTATGGTCAGATGAAACCAAAATAGAACTTTTTGGTAAGAACTGTACTCGTCGTGTTTAAAGGAGAAAGAAAGCAGAGTTGCATCCAAAGAACACCATACCTACTGTAAAGCATGGGGGTGGAAACATCATGCTATGGGGCTGCAAAGGGACCAGGACGACTGATCCGTGAACGAATGAATGGGGCAGTGCATGGTGAGATTTTGAATGAAAACTTCCTTCCATCAAGCACATTACAGATGAAACGTGGATTTCAAGATCCTGGAGTGGCCTAATCACTCTCTAGATCTCAACCTCATAGAAAATCTTTGGAGGGAGTTGAAAGTCTGCATTACTCAGAGACGGCCCCAAAACATCACGGCTCTAGAGGAAATCTGCATGAAGACTTACAGAAAACGTTTGACTGCTGTCATTGCCAACAAAGTGTAAACAAAGAATTGAGTTGAACTTTTGTTATTGACCAAATACTCATTGTCCACCAAAATTTACAAATAAATTCTTTCAAAATCGGACAATGTAATTTTTTGGGATTTTCCACTCTCGTTTTGTCTCTCATAGTTGAGGTATACCTATGATGAAATTACAGACCTCTCTCAGCTTTTTAAGTGCACAATTGCTGGCTGATAAAATACCATTTTGCCCCACTGTAGGTCTGGGGCTCCAAACCAGATCTCAGCTGGTGGGGTTTCCATGACCATGAGAACATTGAGGAATAGGCCTAAAACAATACGGCAGGAGTTAGTTGATGATCTCAAAGCAGTTGTAACCACAGTCACAGAGAAAACCATTTGTTATACTTTACATTGCCATGGTTTAACATTTTAGAGAGCTCAAAAGACCCCTGCTTGGGAATACGCATTTGCAGGCCCGCCTGAAGTTTACCAAACACATTCATGATTTAGAGTGTGATTGGGAGAAGGTGCTGTGGTCAGATGAGACCAAAACTAAGCTCTTTAGCATCAACCCAACCCCACATGTTCGTAGGACGGGAAATGCTGCCTATGACCTCAAGAACACCATCCCCACTATCAAGCATGGAGGTGGAATCATTATGGTTTGGGGGTGTTTTTCTGCACAGGACTACTTACTTTATCATGTGGATGGGCAGAGCCATAGACTGTCAAATCCTTGGTGAGAACCTGCTTCCTTCTACCAGGAGGCTTAACATGTGTGGTTGGTGGTGGGTCTTCCAACATGGTAATGGCCCAAAACATCTAGCCAAGACAATAAATGAATGGCTGAAGAAGAAACATATCAAGGTGACAGAGTGACCCAGCCAGTTGCTGAAGCACAGAGTTGCCAAGCGACAGCCATCAGATCTGAATGATTTAGAAGACATTAGCAGAGAAGAGTGGACCAAAAATCTCCTGATGTGCAGAAACCTGATCATCCACTACCAGAAACATCTGACATCTGTGCTGATACTAAGGCTTTTAACACAAAGTAATACGTCTTTCTGGTTCAAATGTGTTTTTCTCTCATTGAAATTCAAATAAATTCATATAAATTCTTTAAAGTGGGTTTGTGATTTTCTATCTCACTGTTTTAGTGAACCTACCATTTGATTAAGATGACGGACTGTCAATTTCATTTTGGGTGGCCAAACCTACTAAATCAGTAATCACTGTTTGTACTTATGGGGATGGCCAAAGTCTTTGTCTTTTTCTGTTGCCCAAATTCATTGATGAATTGTACACATGCTGCCACATATGGAAACCTCAGATTAAACAAAAAGAAATAGTTTTTTATGAGTAAAGTTGTTTTCTAAAGTAGTTTGTTCTTACATGAATCCGTCTCTCCTTCAGTTTCCACAGTGACTCTGTTCCCAAAGAGACTCCGTTGACTGCTTCCACAGCTGGACCTGGGCCAGCGTTCAAGCCCAACGATGGAGCCAGAACCTGGGATGTAAGCAACCTTTCTTTTTCTGTCCACATTTCTTTTTACTTTTGTTTTTTCCCTTAAGGCTTTTCTGGACGGTGTAAATCTGCTCTGACTGTAGCTCAGCTGGTGGCCTCCATGAGCAGAATGCTATGAAGCTCTGACACACCCACTTCTCAACATGCGTTTGTCACCTCTGGTAAACTCCAGGTTGGCAGGTCGGGCCCAAAAAAGAAAGCCCGAATGGCCCGGACCCGCTCTGACTTCCTCACCCGTGGCGCCAGTCTGTCTGTGGACGGCGATTCAGACGAGGACGACTCTGACGTCCAGAGCCCCCTCAGCCCCCGTCATTTCACACTGCCCCTCTCCAAACAGAACTCCACCGAGTCGGGCTTAACAGAGTCCTGCTTCAGTGACTCAGACATGGTAACAGAAACTTCCAGACCCCTCTGCTGGATGAAAGCGGATCTTTCCTTTGACATTTCTAACCTACTCACGCTCACCTCTGACTCAAACTCAGCTTCGAAACCAATTTGATTCAGTAGTTTTTCTGAAAGGGTTGGACAAATTTATTGATTCTGTTTGTTTTTATATAATGAACAGTACTTGACATCACTTTCATTGATTTAAAAACTATTTCTGAAGCTACGTTCACACCTGGCATGTGACACGCATTCAAGAACGGGCTAAACATGGGTTCTTGAGTGTGTGTTTAGCCCATGGTGTTCACACTGAATGAGCAGGGAGGGGCTTCTATTTCTTTTTTATACTGTTTATTAGTGGATGTCCAGTTGGTAGAGGTTTGGTGCAAAATGTCAAAGCGGTACAAATCTTGTAAATCTTGCTCCTAGCTTTTCTTTCACAGTTCCATCCCGATGTATGAGTTATATCTATTCCGGTTGGGCACAAACGGCAATTATTAATTTCTCCTAATTTACTCCCTCAAATTAAAGGGGGCGTCATCCATACGTCACGACCATATCTGGGTCCCTGGATTTTGGTTTAACTTTCAATGTGTGTTTTGTACAGAGAACCTGAAAATGGTTATGGAAACTTGTGAGAGTTTTAAACACGTAAGCTCAAAATCCACGTTTAGGCATGTTTACATGGACTTTTCCATGGAAGTGACCACTTTAAACACACATTGCCAGGGACCTGGCAGAACGAGTGTGAACGTAGCTCAAAGATGACTAAACACAAAGATGGTTTCTACATATTTTAAATGCTCTTTAAAAGTCAAATTCTTAAAACTAAGCCTAATGTTACAGAGATGGACAACCTTTGACACACTTTTTTCTTCTGAAAAAATTAACAGTCTTGGATTTTATGTTTTTATCTTCTCACTTTTCCTGTGAAACCAGCTTTTCTTTCAATTCTTTCTGTATCTTTTCTTTATCCTTCTCCTAATCAACAAAATCAGCATGACACTTTTTCAAAGCTCACTTAGAAAGTTAAACTTTCAGTTCCTGGATAAATGTTGTCTTGCAGAACTTTCCTGTATTGTACTTTGAAATCTGTTGTCATGACTTTTATTTCTTTTAGTGTTTTGGAATAATGTAAATGTCATGATAATAGTTTGAAGAATTGCCTAATGCTTAGACAGAGACATAAATAATGCCAGAAGGCTAAACCATCCTAACAAAGAAAATGGATTTGATCTGATTTTGTTTCAGCTTGCAAGTTCTAAGGAGCAAAAGAAACTGCAAAAAGCCATGTCGTCAGGAGATCTGGTCAAAGTTGATTCCATGCGCAAGAATTCACCGGATGAAAGGTTTTTTACAAAGCTGTAATACATACAGTATACACACAGTCACTGGCCACTTTATAAGGTACATCTTACTAGTACTGTGTTTGAGCCCTTTAGCCTTCAGAACTGTGTTAATCCTTGGTGGCATAGATTCAACGAGGGACTGGAAACATTCCTCAGAGAGTTTGGTCCATTTGGCATGATAGCATCACACATTTGCTGCAGATTTGTCAGGTGCTCTATTGGGCTGAGATCTGGTGACTGGGAGCCCATTTGAGTCCAATGAACTTATTGTCATGTTCAAGAAACCAGTCTGAGATGATTTCAGCTAGATGGCATGGTACCTTATCCTGCTGGAAGTAGCCATCAGAAGATGGTACTCTGTGGTCATAAAGGGATGGACATGGTCAGCAACAATACTTGGGTAGACTGTGGCATTGGAACCATGCTCAATTGGTACTAAGAGGTCTGAAGTGTTCCACCAGCCTGAACCGTTGATACAAGGCAGGATGGATCCATGCTTTTAGGTTGTTGATGCCAAATTCTGACCCTACCATCCTAATGTTGCAGCAGAAATGGAGACTCATCAGTCCAGGCATCGTTTTTCCAATGTGTGAATTGTAGCCTCAGTTTCCTGTTCTTAGCTGACAGGAGTGACACCGGGTATGGTCTTCTGCTGCTGTAGTCCATCTGCCTCAAGGTTAGACCTGTTATGCGTTCAGAGATGCTTTTCTGCAGTCCTCGGTTGTAACCAGTGGTTATTTGAGTAACTGTTGGAACCAGTCTGGTCATTTTCCTCAAACCTCTGACATCAACAAGGTATTTCCGTCCACAGAACTGCCACTCACTGGATATTTTCTCTTTAAACCCTAGAGATGGTTGTTGGTGAAAATCCCAGTAGATCAGCCCGTCTGGCACCAACAATCATGTCACCTTTCTTCTCCATTCTGATGCTCGGTTTGAACCGCAGCAGATCGTCTTGACCATGTCTACATGTTTAAATGCATTGAGCTGCTCCCATGTGATTGGCTGATTAGAAATTTGCGTTAATGAGCAGTTGGACAGGTGTGTCTAACAAAGTGGCCAGTGAGTGAATGTTTTGTTTAAAGAGTTGCACATGGATCACGTTTTTTTGTTTTCCACCAGGGTTCGTAGTAAGATGCGTTTCTGGGGCAAAAACAAGTATGGAGAAAAGAAGAACTCCAGAGAAAAGCTTTCATTAGGAGAATCACTGGAGGAAGACTATGGAGAGACCGGACTATTGCTTGGGGAGGACGGTAAGATACCCGGACAAAATGCTTTTGTTTCAGAGACCCGCTTTTTCCATTTTACCCACTCCCTTGAAGATTGTATGTTTCATCATTTAAACCATCTCTATTTGACGTTAAACAAACTTTTTCTTCCTTTCAGGTCAGGAAAACCTATCCTGCAGTCCTGATCTGACGCTGGATCGAGGCTTCAGGGACCTGAAGGAGAACAAAGAGCCGTCTCCCAAGGTGAAGCGCAGGCGCAGCGTGAAGATTAGCAGCGTGGCTCTGGAGCCCATCCGATGGCAGAACGAGGCCCTGCAGATCCTCACCTGCACCAATGACTACAGGAGCATGAACGACTTCCTCATGAAGAAGGTGCAGCACACGCTGGACGGACAGACAGAAAGAGGAGGGTGAAGGTGTTCCACAGCCTCTAAACTTTAGCGTTGCGTTCCAGATCAGCGACTTGGACACGGAGGACAGCAAGAAGGACACCATGGTGGATGTAGTGTTTAAAAAAGCTCTGAAGGAATTCCGCCTGAACATCTTTAACTCCTACTCCACAGCACTCGCAGTAAGTTCTTCTGCTATGTTTGGGAAAACCCTTTCCGATTGAAGCTGCAAAAAAGCAAACATCTCAACTGTGAATCTGTTGCTCCACAGATGGATGATGGGAAAAGTATCCGCTACAAAGACTTGTATGCTCTGTTTGAGCACATCTTGGAAAAGACCATGCGGCAGGAGCAGAGGGACTGGAGGGAGTCTCCAGTGAAAGTTTGGGTCAACACCTTCAAGATTTTCCTCGATGAGTTCATGACTGAATACAAACCTCTGGACAGTAAGGTAACAGTCTGCAGTTAAATGCTCGCCGGTCACACTCAACTTGTTTTTTTTTAATGAATCAAAATTAATACATTTATTGTTTTGCTTTCTTTTTTTTTAGACTTCAGCACCCAAACCTGAACGGAAAAAACGCAGGAAAAAGGACGCCGACACTGTAAGCTCAAAATAACCCACTAAACATAGAATGTGCTCAGCTGGATGTTTAAATATTAGCATCAGTGTCCATAGTCTGATCACTTCAAAAAGGAAATTGAAACCACTGAAGAAGTAACGGTTTCCTGTGCTCTGCTGCCCTCTACAGGTGGAGGAGCACAACGGGCACATCTTCAAGTCCACACAGTACAGCATCCCCACCTTCTGTGAATACTGCTCCTCTCTCATCTGGATGATGGATCGTGCCAGTGTGTGCAAATGTGAGTGTAGAGACCCTTTATGAACAAATCATTGGAATTTATTGCCATTCAAAAACACATTTTAAATTTAGCTATTGGGACAAACATTTTTGTCCCATATTTTTATTTTTTAAAGGAACTTAGCTGGATTATGATTTTAAAAAAACAGCACTGTAATTGAACAGAAAACAGTCAAAATAAAGATTCTAAGGATAAAAAGAATTAGAACGATGCATATAAATTGCATTCATATTACAGATTAATGAACATATTTATTTTATTAGTAGTTGCTCACGATGTCGAGGACAATGACAGGTACGGCACTGCCTCACCTGCCTCCCCTGACCGCATGTCTCTGGTAGAAACGATTTTGTCCACCCACCCAAAGCACATTTTGCATGCAGTCAGATTTAAAATTACTAGATGCTAAGCTAGCATATCTCACTGATTCTCGAAGATAGTTTTACAAATATTTACAGATTTTACCCTGAAAGTGAAATGCCTCTCAATACAAGCATTTATTTGTTAATTAATCCAAAAAAAGTTTAATTTAAATAGTTTGAAGCACAGATGTCTTATAACAACAAACCCAATGTATTTGGGTGTCAGCACGTTAGTCAGGTGAATCGATAAAGTCTACATACTCTTCTTACCCAAAGAAGATCTAATGTTGAGCTGCAGGATAACAGCTGTGTGCAGTTTGCTGTTTAAAAAACAATAAAATAAAACATAAAAAAACATAAAAAAACATAAAATAAACTTTTTGTCAAACTGTGTGAAACATTTCTACCCTCAGTCATTCCACGAAAATAGGACAATTGTGTTCCTCTCTTACTTCAAGCTGTATTTAATAAAATTATACATCAAGCCTTATATTCAGACAGCTTATTATATGCAATGAAATGCAAATTAAAAAATAATGAAATTCTTTGTTTTAATTGGAAACAATATTTGTTTTGTCAATTTCATTATGTCCCTCATGACCTAAATGAAAGTTTACATTGCAAATACCAACCAATTTTATTATTAAAAGTCAATCATTTTTTACATGAATCTAAAGTTTTTATGTTACTCTTTTGATAGCAATGATTTTGATGTTTTAATAGTAAGTTGTTATTGAAATTAGTTTTAGTTTTGTCCCTGAGTAGCGCCTCAACCCAGTAACACACAACGATTCCACCCCTTATATAAAAAATTATATGATCCATGATTGCATATACACCAGGAAGTGACAACAGTGGAGTCCTTTGGACCCTGCAGCCCCAGAGGAAGCAGAGAAGTTCCAGCCTTTTTTGTATTTTTTGTCATTTATTTGGTGAAATGATCAAGCGCCTGTAACATGAAAAAAGGATAGAAAACTACTACTTGCTAAAAAGGTTTTTGTTATTTAAATAAACAATTTAATTCTGAACTTTAGGGGTGCTATGCGCCCTCTTCGCAGCGCTTAATAAATGAAACAGCGGCCATTTTGCTCAATATTCTCAACCCCATCACACTCAACCCAGTAACATGTTTTAATGTTACGGGGTTGAGGAACTGTTACAGGGGACATGTGAATAATTTTAAAATATTGCAATTTTAATAAACAACTTTTATTATAATAATCATGGAGATTCCATATTGTACATAAAGGGGTTGAAAATTTACTTCAACTAGAAATAAGGAAAATGTATAAAATAAAAATGATGCCTCAGAGTGGAAAATATTTTGTGAAAGTTAAACACATTCCCAAGAACTTAGAACATATTAAAAAAGGAAACATTTTGGTAAAAAATGACAAATTTATCATGTCCCATTGGCCCCAATTCATGGAATGACCCCTCCACAGGGACCTTTAGGTGAACCTAAACGGATCACCAACACACACATGCCATCACACCCATGTGAGCCAAGTCATGTTCCTGCGGTCCCAGCCGCAGAGCGCCGCCCCCTCTCCCTCCTCAGCCCTAATCAGATTGTTTTCAACTAGATTCATGGGGTCTGCCTTCTTGTCTGTCCACATAATCACAGTTAATTTCCGAGTCACCCAGGATGAGAGTTTTTCCTGTACAGCTTGGGTGAAAACTTGAGCTCCACGATGAGGAGGCACTGTCTTTCTGTGAGGAACATGGATGACCTGTTTGATTTCTCCGCCTGTGTTTATCCAGTGTGCCGATATGCCTGCCACAGGAAGTGCTGCCAGAAGACGACCGTCAAATGCAGCAAGATGGTAAGACAGCCATATTGTCTGCTCACACAATAACATCCCATGACATCAATTATGCTATTTGGGGGACACCAGGGGAATAATGTTTTGTACGGCTTGCTGATGGCTCTGTGTTTGTTTTTATGGGAGCAGTTTGATCCAGAGCTTTCCTCCAGGCAGTTCGGAGTGGACATCTCCCATCTGACTAACGAAGAGAAGACGGTTCCCCTGGTGGTGGAGAAACTCATCAACTACATCGAGATGCACGGCATCTACACCGAAGGAATCTACAGGAAACCTGGCTCCGCCAACAAGATTAAGGAGCTTCGCCTTGGACTGGACAACGGTAGGTTTAACAAGTTCACAATCCCTTAAGAGGAGAGGTGTAACGATTCATTTGAACAATTCCATTCATATCATGACTTCGTTGATGATTCGTTTTCTACGATCCGATTCGCTGACCTAAAATCAATCCAGGACATCTTTTCAGCCAAAACATTCAACATGACTTTGCTAAATGAAAGTGTTTCCACACATTGAACTGTAATGATGGCTCGATCATTTTATGCTGCATCACGTGTGTTATCCGCTGTGATGGTCGTTTAAAAAAAAAAAAACAACCTACCATGTCTCAACCTAAATGGTATTTTCCAATATTAGTTAGAATCAATTTATTTCATTTTGAAATGATCTTATAGCTCAATTTAATTAACAATTTGCTACAACAGATTGTTGGATTGTAGGAATATAAATTAATATAAATAATCTTTACACCCCTATTTATGAGAAATGAGGAAGTCTGACTACGTAGTGTTGTTTTTTGGTTTGTCTGAACTCCCTGTGGTCGTACAGATGTGGACGGCATTAATCTGGATGACTACAACATTCATGTCATTGCGAGTGTTTTCAAGCAGTGGCTCCGGGACCTGCCTAATCCCCTGATGACATTTGAGCTGTATGAGGAGTTTGTACGTGCCATGGGTACGTACTCAGCAGCTAATCCTGGAGGCTGTTCGCACTTTGCTCCATCTGCCAAAGCCGTAAACGCCATTTTCCTCCTATAAATGCTCCCGCAGGTTCACAGGACAAAAAGGAGATAATCAGGGGAGTTTATTCGATTATCGACCAGCTCAGCAGAACTCACCTGAACACGCTGGAGCGTCTCATCTTTCACCTCGTCAGGTAATAAAACCAAATGCTAGGGTGCTCATTATACATTAGAAATAGTGTTATCTTGTTTTTTTTCGGTTCACCTACGCAGATTTTTTTTCCCAGTGCAATTTTCGGTGGGTTTTTTTTTTTCCTCAGCGCACTGATTGGCTGTCGACCTTGTCAATTATGCTCCTCTGTTCATTTTGCCATATTTATATAAATCTTCAAGATATCTGTTTTCATTCTATAATACTGGACTTATTTTTCTTTGACGGTTGGAACTTTGAGAGAGAAAAGTGAGAAATGTTCATGTCTTCCTGAGAAAAGAGTCTTACAGCCTGAAAACATCTGTAAATCTACTGCACAGATTTCACCTGTCGCAGGTTATTTTTACAACGTAACCCCCGCGATAGACGAGGGAACACCCTAGTGCCTGAAAGATGTACTTCAGAGCAGACTGTTCTAACACTAACCTTGTGTGCTTAGAATCGCCTTACAAGAAGACACCAATCGGATGTCCGCGAATGCCTTGGCTATAGTTTTTGCTCCCTGCATCCTTCGATGTCCAGACACCATCGATCCACTGCAGAGCGTCCAGGACATCAGCAAGACTACAGCGTGAGATTCCACTCTTAGATCCCTCACCATATCCCTCCCATCCGTCTTAAAGTCAAACGCTGCAAATAGGAGAGATATTTGTCTGAATTGTTTTTTTCTCTAAAAGTCCAGCTGAGCGCGCTCGTCAGTTTCACTAAACATGCAAGCTTACTTGGAGGATAAACTCAGTAATTGAAGCAAAACAGCCCCATGCCGTTTGTCTCTTTACATGATGTTTGTCGTTATATCACTTCTGCTAGAGGCTTTAATTCTGTTGACTGTGCTTCAGATTTCCTCAGTCAGTGGAGGATAGAATTGATGGCATGAGGACAAATGTTGCTAGTTTTCTTCTCTATAAATAAGATGTGGTTTTCTTCGCTCCTCCTTTGATGTTTTTAAGTGTTTTTGTCTTTGTTCTTGTCTGTAGGTGCGTAGAATATATTATTTGTGAACAGATGAATAAGTACAAGGTCCGACTAAAGGATATCAGCACTCTGGAGTTTGCAGAGAGTAAAGCCAAGAACAAACTCACCCTCATTCGTCGGTCAATGGTAAGATTTTGAGGAAATGACTAATGCTCCTTCTCTTTCCTACATAATTGTGACTTATAGTTTTTTTAATTGTCAAACACCCTGTGACGTCCACAGATCATCATCATACTCTTGTTGCAGAATTCGGTTCACTTTCTGCTCTTCAAATGTTTTGTTTTCTGCTTTTCTTTCCTATGGATGAAATCAAGCAGGTTATATCATCATGCAGCTAACTCTGATTCAATTTGCTTAATGCCGTGCGCAGCTCACAACACGGAGAATTGAACAAATTTAGTTCAGCAAATAGAAGTGAGCCAGGAGAAATGTCTTTGTCTAACTAAAAACCAACAGAGGTGTGGTGCTGTGAAATGAGATGATTGTTGCTTTTTTACCTCTTTAGGAACGTTCACACCGGTCACGTGATGCGCTTTAAAGCATGGGCTAAGTGCACATTCTTAAAGCAGTTAGTCAATGGTGTTCACACTGGACAAGCTGGGAGGGGCTTCTCCTCTTTCTACTGTTTACTGATGCATGTCTGCCACCTACTGTATAATTCCGGCCGGATTCAAACCACAATTATTATTTTCTCTTCTATGATCAATCAAACGATTGGCACTTCCATGATTTAAAGGGACGCCATCCATAGGCCACTACCAAATCAGAGTCCCTGATTGGTCAAAGTTCAAGCTGGTTTAACCTGAAACACCTGTTCAGTTGCCGCGCAATTCGTACATAGAGCCCGAAAACAATCGTAGAAACTTGCGTAGGTACTCGTTAATGCAAGAGTTATGAACGCAAAAGCCCAAAACGCGTCCGCGTGTTTACATAAACTTTTTGTTTTAAGTGGACTCTGTGTGTGAACGTAGCTTTACTCCACTTCCCTTTTCCATTATAGTGCAATAAAAACTGAAATCAATATCAAAAGAGACATTCATTGATGTCACTTTTATTCTGCCTTTTCTGATTATTATTTTTCTTTTACTTGTCACTTTTATTCATAGCATCAGAACGCAGCTAAAAAGGTAACACTGGTGTCAAACTGTGTTTGTTGGCGGTGTGCTGTTGTCCCTAAGCTTCCTATTGTCATGGTTCAGTCACTGCATGTCCATGTGGCTCCGTGCTTGTTGGGGGTGGTGTAAGGCCATGCGTGTGAAGCAGTTTTTTTATTTTATTTTATTAGCAGGGATCGACTGTTTTAGGGGTCTAAATTTTGATTGGTTGGGTCCTCAGGGCAAAGGTCGGGTGCCAGGGCTAAGCTACCACGCTCCCTCCCCTCCGCTAAGCCCCCGGCTCCAGCCTGCATCTGAACCTGCCAGGGAGGAGAGCGGCGGCGAAGAGTCGGCGGAGGCTACGATTATCTCTGAACATCAGCAGGTGGCCATGCAGCACGAGGAGCGAGTGCTGGCGGAGCAAATCGAACACCTGCAAAAAGAGAAGTACAAAAAATGGACTCCTGTGTGTTTGTTTACTACCCAACGCCCTAAAGAGGCTCAGTTCTGTTTATCACGTTTGTGCTGCAGGGAGGAGTTAACTTTTGAGATGCTGAGTCTGGAGCCGCGAGCATCCGATGACGAGACTTTGGATTCTGAGGCGTCCATCGGTACGGGCGACAGCTCCGAAAACCTGAATGTGGACTCTGAGGAAACCATTTCTGACTTCTCTGGTAGGAGTTTTATCCCAGCAAAACATTTTGTTTTGAGATTTTAGGGTTTCACTTACACAAAAACACAAGTCATTTAAAATAAAAAAAAAATAAATGTATCAATTGCAATCCTTTACAAGGTATACATTTTTAAACAAAAAAAAATTTGAGTGAGGAAAATGAAGACATACATGGATCCAGTTATGTTAAGTAACATCAGAACATAACATCAGAATGGAGCGGAGCACGCTACAATATTTTTTCATCTGCTCCTTATTCACAATGATTTGATTCAGAATACAATGATAAGCATAATTTTCTTAATGTATGTCATCCAAAATAAGCCACCAGAGCACAACTTTCGTTGGACTGGGTCTTTAAACCTTTAACATAAACACACTTTTCATCAAACTAAATTTAAGACTTCCAGACGTTTTAAAAATCTTTAGAACCATAAACGGAATAGCCTAAATAATCAAAGGACATCTGTAGGCTTTTTCCAATTAAGTGCACACAAACCCTCACGGAGGGTCACAGAATCCCCACTAATCCAAAACTTCACTGTATTTCCACAAAGGGGGGTCATTTATGGCAGAAAGAAATCAGCAAAGAAATCTAAACTTGTCAAACAAGACGTAAGTTAAAACACATTCTTTTAAATCACAGCAATTTAGAAATTGAACTAACATTAGTAGAGCTATAAATAAGTGGTTTTGAAAGAGTGAATGCATGGATTGTTTATGATTTTCATTGATTTGTGTTTTGTCAATTTAAATTTTAAGAACGGTTGTTTTTCTTCTTTTTGTTATTCAATAAAACAGATTCTAAATGTTGACACCTTGATGCCTGAATTTATTTCCTGCTAGAGAAAAAAATCATTTACGTTTTTGCTTTCAAGGAAGGCTAAATTGAGGTGATTTTAGAGCCAAAGTGGTTTGTTGCATATTTGCATAAAAAGGCATCAAGGGGTTAAGGCTCCTATAAAGAAATATAGAACAAAGTTTGGCTTTAATTGGTTAGAGCTGAACAAGTGATTTATCTTATTACACTTTTTTCACAAAGTGTGGGCCATCTCTACTTTTCTAGTTGGGAAAGGTCAAATACTCCAAATCAAATGAGTTTGGCAAAATCCTTTTGATTTCAGAGAGAGGTCCAGCTCTGACGTCCCCCTGGCCTCGCAGATCTGATGGGAGGAGCCACCGAGGCCATGCTCACCGCCGGCAGCTGGACTGCCAAGAAGCCGCAGAGTCCTGTTCCACCGTTTCCTCCTTCTCCACCTTATCACACTTCCACCCTTCCTCTTCCTCCTCCGCCGCCAGCCGGAGGTTTCGTTTCCACACCAAGTCCGCCACTCTGGGCTCCGGTCCGGCTCACGCGTCCCAGACCTCCCGATTCGACAGCTTTGACAGCAGCCCGCCCCGAGAGCCGGAGGTCGACGAGAAGCCCCAGTTCACCAGCCGCGGCACTTACAACCCAGAGAAGGGCAAGCAGAAACTGAGAGGAGCCCGGCATTCAGTGACGAGACACTCCAGACAAGGCCCCGGGAGGGACCCCAGCACAGACGTGCCACAGCACATGGTCTTATACGGTAGCAATGAATTCATGGTGTAAAGGTCTCAGCAGAGCGTTGCCTGCTCAGATCTCTGCTTTTTAAAGCACCCTTACTTTAGCCTTTTTGTCAAAGACTCTATTGTAAAAAGAAAAACGGTGTCCACAAGTGCCACGCACAGAGCTTCCCTCTCCAAGATGTCTGCTGGACTCACAGGAGAGAGTGGAGGAGCGGCCCACGTTCTCAATGTGCCTTAGATCCTCCAAGTTGGGAGCAGGAGGACGGAGGAGTGATGGAACATGCATCAGGGAGCGTTCCAGAGCCGGAATACTGACAGATGATCCAACGGACCTAAAGCTCAGAACTATTAGCTGCTTAATGAGTTTACAGTTCATAACAATCAGTAAAGAGCAGCAGACGGCTGTGCTATTAGAATTAGTTTTTCCTTATTTAATGAATTTTAACGTCAGAATTCTTTATAGGTTTATATAGAGGTATAAATACTGTACAAAGACAGAACACCTGCCTTTTCTGGCAGTTGGAGTCAAATATTTATCTTTTTTTTTTTTTTTTTTGAGCCTTCTGGACAGAAAAGTTCAGATATGAGCAGTGGATGCTGCTTTTGTGTGCGTGCATGTGCAGATTCCCATGTATGGATGTGTTTGACAAAGAAAAAAAAACACTTTGTTTTAAGTCTTTGCTGCTTCCCCCCCCCCCCTTCCTTTTACCTCCGTCACACGAGGAGATGTGACCATCAAAGGGACCAGATCAGCTGTTACATCTTCTAGCCGGAGGGGTTCCCGACTCTTTAACAGTGTTTGACTCTCTGGAGATTCCAGCGTTTTGCTGCTCGTCAGCCATGAAAAAATTGGAATGCATCCTACAGATCATTTGTTCGGAGCAGTGTGTTCGTGTGCGTGGGGGGGGGGGGGGGATCAGCTCTCGAAGCCTTTTGTTACGCGCTCAGGCCCAAATTCACTCCAAATATTTGCTCAAAAGCAGCTATTCAAGAAATCATGAAATCGCTTTGTCTTGTGTGGTTTTTACTGACTCCATTTGTTTCCTCCTTCATGAAGATGCTTCATCCTAACCTACAGTTAAAACTGAGGAGCACAGAGGATGATCCAGCAAATGCAGGTTTTAAACAGCATGGTTTATAGAAAGGTGCTAGTTAAATGTTATTTTGTCCTACGTTTTTGACTTGGATTAGTCAAAATGACAGTAATGAAAGCATGCTTTCTCACTGCAGACATTCCTGATCCCCCCCCCCCCACCCTTATTTATTTTTGGTTGAATTTTTGCTTTTTAAATGTGCAATTAAAAAGAATGGAGAAAGCTCAAAAACCCTATTAAGTTTGTGTTCAAGCAGCCTACACCTCGCACTACAGAAACATTTTTTAACCCTTGACCTCTGAATATGTTCAATGTATCATTTGTATAGCACGTATAAAAGCAGAGGCAACCAAAGTGCTTAACATAAAATCAGTATGATACAACAGCTGGCCCACTAGATTTGCGCACTGGAGTTAAAAGCGTAAAAGGATGAGTTTTTAAAAGTGTCTTAGAATTACTGACGGTTGTGGCAGACCTCACAGAGAAGGGGAGAGCATTCCAGACTTTAGGAGCTGCAGCTGAAAAGACTTCGTCCCCCCATCACAAGCAGAGTCCTGGAAACCATTAAAAGCATTTTTAATTGATGATTGAAAAATAGGTTTTTTCTTTCAAGTAGCTGCTAAATGAAGGTAATGTTGAACCCTAAGTGGTTTGATGCAAAATGACATCAATGGGCATTAAAGGGTTTAAAAAAACTCCCAGCAGAAAAAAACAATTTGTTGCTCCTGTTATCAGTTTCACAAAAGTATTTCAGAGTCATGTTCCTCCAGTGCATCTGAACAAACTCAGTTGAAATCCAAACAGTCTTACAGATACTACATGTGTAAATGTTCTGCTTCTTTAAGTCATTAGTTTTTGGATTTAGCAATATTGATATGGAGCTTCTTTCCAGCAATTTTACACGTTTTCCCCTCTGATAATGATCATTTTTAGAGCATTAATTTATTTAATCTCACATTGTTTTACTGACAGATGTGGAAAAATTTTGTAAACCATGAATGGTTTTAGAAATAATTGTTTTTATTCATTTTTATTTAATATTAAGTATGAACTTAACAAAATAAAAACTTAATGTTTCCATGTTATCCAGCATCAGTACCTACAGCGGGGAAAATAAGTATTGAACACGTCAACATTTGTCTCAAAAAACATTTCTAATCGAGCTATTGACATGAAATTTTCAGATGTCTGCATCAACCCAAGTAATGCACACATAGAAAGAAATCCAAACATTTGTCCATAAATGAAGTTATGTGTAATTAAGTGAAACTGCACAGGGAATAAGTATTGAACACGCCTACTGAAATTTATTTAATACTTAGTGCAAAAACCTTTGTTGGTGATTACAGCCTCAAGACGCCTCCTGTATGGAGAAACCAGTGGAATACATTGCTCAGGTGTGATTTTGGCCCATTCATCCACACAAACTGCCTTCAAATCTTCAAGGTTCCGGGGGTCTCTTCTGTGAACCCGGATCTTCAGTTCTTTCCAAAGATTTTCAATTGGGTTCAAGTCTGGTGATTGACTGGGCCATTCTGGCAGCTTTATTTTCTTTTTCTTCAACCAGTTGAGTGTTACCTTGGCTGTGTGCTTGGGATCGTTGTCTTGCTGAAAGATCCACCCTCTTTTCATCTTCAGCAGCCTGGCAGATGACAGCAGATTCTGATCAAGAATGTCTCGATACTTTTCTCCAGTCATTATTCCTTCAATGATATGAAGTCTACCAGTACCACATGCTGAACAACAGCCCCACGCCATGATGCTCCCACCTCCAAACTTGACTGTTGGTATGGTGTTTTGGGGGTGATGTGCGGTGCCATTTTTCCTCCAAACATGTTGTGTCTTATGACATCCGAAGAGTTCAATTTTGGTCTCATCTGACCAGAGCATCTTCTAGAATGTCATGGGTTTATCCAAATGTTGTGTCGCAAACTCCAAACGAGCTTCAACATGCTTCTTCAAATATGGAGTCTTGCGTGGTGTGCGTGCATGGAGGCCATGGCGGTTGAGTGCATTACTTATTGTTTTCTTTGAAACAACGGTACCTGCTGATTCCAGGTCTTTCTGAAGCTCTCCACGAGTGGTCCTGGGCTGTTGGAGAACCCTTCTGATGATTGTTCTGACTCCTCTGTCTGAAATCTTGCGAGGAGCACCTGGCCGTGGCAGGTTTATGGTAATGCCGTGTTCTTTCCACTTCCGGATGATGGCCCCAATGGTACTCACTGGAACTTTCAAAAGTTTAGAAATGCGCCTGTAACCAATGCCTTCAGTGTGTTTTGCAACAATAAGGTTGCGTAGGTCTTTGGACAGCTCTTTGATTTTACCCATCATGGAATGCTTCTTGTCTAACACCTTGCTGGTGAGAAACCTTTTTTAAAGGCATCAATCAGGACTATACCAGCTGATATTACTTTGCACTAATAGGGGGCAGGTTAACCTTCTGAATACTGACAAACTCCAGCTGCATTCTTGGCTTGCCAGACCTTTTTACCCCTCCTTTTCTTCATGTGTTCAATACTTATTCCCTGTGCCATTTCACTTTATTACACATAACTTCATTTATGGACATAAATGTTTGGATTTTTTTTCTATGTGTACATCACTTGGGTTGATGCTGACATCTGGTGAAAATTTCGTGTCAATAGCTCAATTATAAATATGTTTTTTGAGAGAAATGTTGACGTGTTCAATACTTATTTTCCCCGCTGTATAGTCTTTTAAGATTTTGTTGTTTGGTTTATGATCAACCAATCATTTCAAACACTGAGGTGGAAAACCAGTCATGAACTAAAATCTGTGTGCAGGAGGATTCAAACAGGATTAGGATCAGCCAAACTGCTACCAAAGTGAGTATGGAGTCCTAAACTGTTCATAATTAAATAAATAAATATGACCTCATGCAAATACACAATCAACCAATTAATCTCTTATAAATATATAAAAAGATCCTAAAATTGTGAAAAACCTGCACACTGATTTTGAATTAGCCATTATATTATTCAATATATTTCATTTTGCTTTAAAAACCTGTTCAATATTTTAAGACAGCATTTTAAAATATTCATTATTAATCATATTGAGAATTATTATAATTCTGTCTTTTTTCAGATCCCCGGATTTCAAAATCAATATTTTCCAAAGTATCTTTGTTTTTATTTCATGTTGCGGTTTTTCAGAATTACTCATTTATTTCATGATGACCTTTATTCAGCAGAATGAGTCTGTCTGTCAATCAAACCAGATGAGGCGGAGACACTTTTGTGATTGGCTACTCCTTTACTCAGACATAAGCAGCAGCACCCTAACTACCATACATGGATCGAAGATGCTTCAATGAACGTGTGGGGGCGCAATGCACACCCCTCAACACTAGGGGGAGTATATACCTCTACAAATCCACAGTGTTGCCAGAAATTGGGTAGTTTTGGTTCTAAATTTGCGGATAAAAACTGCTTTGGGCGAGTATGCATAATTCGGGTGATTTTGTGGTCAGTTCGGCGGTTTTCATTTTCTCGTGAAAATATAGTAGTGGGCTGGGTTAGGCTGGGTAGCTGTTGGAGTTCCACTAAGCTTCTATGAACTTGAGTTCCATGAACGCACCATGCCGCGTGTGGGAGGAGCTACCAGCTAATGTTTTTAGCCTAATAGGCACATGGAGCGGTGCCTGTGTTTATCTCACTTACAATGCATGGATGCACAATGCACATGGAGAATGTTAAGAGATCAGGTGTATTTATTTTGAATAGTTCTACATGATAACAATGTTTCCATGTTTAAGTTCATGAGATCATCCCAGAGAGAGTCTCTGCTTCAGCTCCTGCAGTGAAACTACGCCTTGATGGCAGTCTCAGCGGTTTTTCCACCTCTATCAGAGCGCGCAGCGCAAGAGTGTGTGTGTGTTTGAACGCAAGTTAACGGTGTGTTGCTCAGTTCGCCGGAAAAGTAATAATAAAAAAAGGTTTCCTCCAAAAGAACAGAGACTGGTTCTTTTATTAACCCACTCTCGGTGAATTCAATTCAAACTTTTATTTCAGACTCAGGTGGTCCATAGGAAGAAAAAAAAAACCATTAGATACAAATACAGTATACATAATAAAAAGTAAAAAGATATAACTTAAAAAGAGTATAATAGCTGTATCCAGTGTTTCCTCAGGGCAGAAGTGTAGCGGCATGAGCTGCTTTTGGGATCGGTCAGAGACATGATAATTGAGTTCTTAGATTTGTCCAGGCGTTCCATGAGGCTGTATGTAAGCTTACGCAGTAGAGCTTCACAGGTGGGGATGTGAGCTGGCGTGAGAACAAGATTCAGGAGTGTTTCAACGGGGGACTCCAAGATTTTCAAGACTTCATGGTTTGGTCCACTCAAACTACAAAAACAGAGTGGTTTATGTTTGCATCGTCAGCAGCAGACAGATAGTTTGTCTCTATTTGACCCTCTAATGTCAGCAAAGCCGTGCAGATATCGCTGAAATATGTCATCTCTCTGACTGGCACACCACAGAGCAGGTATCTAGGAATATGAGTTGATTGACAGACTGACTCATTCTGCTGAAAAAGGTCATCATGAAATAAAGTCATTCTGAAACACAGCAACATGAAATAAAAACAAAGTACTTTGGAAAATATTGATTTTGAAATTCAAGGTTCTGAAAAAAGACATAGAATTATAATAATTTTCAACATGATTAAAATGAATATTTAAGATGCTGTCTTAAAAGAATCACCAGGTTTCTAAAGCAAAATGGCTAATATAATGGCTAATTTAAAATCAGTGTGCAGGTTTTTCCCAATTTCATGATATTTTTATATATTTATGAGAGATTTATTGGTTGATTGTTATTTGCATGAGAACAGTATAGGACTCCATAAGTGAGTGAAGTTTGTGAAAAAACATTTCATGTTAAGATTGCCCACACAAGATTAGTTCTAAAGCGTCTTGCTGTTTGAGCTCTTCTGAAGAAGCACAAAGAAAGTTTGAGGACTGTAGACTCAGATGAAGGACAAATCAACCTTCCTATCCTTTAAAATCAGAAGATGTCCAGCAGTGCCATAAGCTAAAAACTTTTATTTCTCTGGAGGAGTTTCACTTTCAAGGCTCCTCCTTTGCACCCCCCCCCCCCTTTCTTTCCTTAATTTAAAGCAACCAAAAGAAATGTATCTGACTGTTGATTCACCATAAAAAGTAGTTACAAGTCACTTCTGTTTCTTTTGGTTCAAAAAAAGCCAAAACGTTTACCATTTAGACTTGTTCACGACCAAGGCCGGATATAGGCATGGGGAGGACCCCCCCCCCCCCAAAAAAAAAAAAAAAGAAAAACGAAAAAGAAAAATGACTGAAATAAAAACACAAGACAAAAAGGATAGACTGATGGACAAAAGAACAGACAAAAAGGAAAAGAAAAGATTTAAAAATTGTAAAATACAACCTTTAATAACCGTTTGTACCAAATAAACTTCAACTTCAGCCTCAACAGGCTTCAAACCAGTGTCCTGCTTGTTTGTGCCTGACTGTCCCTAGCCAGGTAGGTAAATATTGTCAGAGCGAGCAGTCAGTGTAAAACTTACAAGACATAGATTTGAGGAGATATAGATAGAGAGACAGAGGGAGGTGAACTGATACGATGATGGCATGCGGCAGGTTTCTGATGCATTTTAGGGGCTTGGAGGGATGTGACACCCCAAACTCACAGCCCACCTAATTATCTACCTTCACCCCATGGTGGGGCTGGCAAAGTCCCGACCTGGTCACAGCAGGCTGGGATTGAAAGCTCGCGCAGGCCTGCAGGCGGTCACGGGACCCGCTCCTTCCTATAGATAAGGACGAGCTGCTTTATATTATATAGCTTATTATATAGCTGCTTTATATTATATATATTGCCAGCTGCTGCTAGCTGTGTAGCTCCAGGGAACAATCTCACATTAGTGGCGGATTATCGCGGATTGACAATAATTCTAGAATATTTAAAAGGAGACTTATGCGATATTTTTATTTACTCAACACGCTTCTCAATGAGGGAAGGATGGCAGCAGAAGAGGAAAGACGTCTTTCAGGTCTCTCCCGCATTAAACCGGAGATCATTAAAACCAGCGATGGTAGGATATTTGTGGAAGACGAACTCCTAAACTTTATTGCCGTGAAAATGAGAACACTGAGTCATGATGAAATTGTTTTACTTGTAACAAACAATTTCAGCTCTGAGCGAATTGAATCGTCAAAGAAAGTTTTGTTCGAGGTCTGCCCTAATACCTCTCAACGCTGCATCACTCACAAAGGCACGCACAAGGATATTAACAACGTAAAGATTTGTTTGAAAGTTCTAAACGAGTGTGGGGACAATATTCCAAGATTTGTCTCGCACTATTTGGATGAACTGCCTCCTGTGTCATTCAACCATCATGTTGATGTCTCAGCGCTGCTGGCACGGATGGAGCAAATAAACAATGACATGCGCTGCATGAAACTCACTCTGGAGTCTCAAACTACTGCTTGTGAAAATCTTCATGCTGTAACGACATCGATGGACAACCGGATCACTATGATGGAGCAGCAGCGCGCCGACGCTGAACCACTCAGCGGTGCTGAGTCAACAAACGCCGAGGAACCAACATGCAGTAAGGCCAAACAGCCTGCAGGACAAGCTCCAACGCCACTGTGGAGTGTTGTTGTGCGAGAAGGACGCCGGCAGAAAGGAATGGATGTAAAACCTGCTTCAGTTTCAAAGCCGCAAGTGAATCGCGCAGCTGGTCGTGCACGCAAAACTCCCGGTATTATTGGAACTGCCTCTGTTTCTAATATTCACGCAGTGAAGACGAAGATGGTGAGTGTTTTTGCAACCAAATTTGACCCAAGTTTGGATGCTGTTACACTTAACAAGTACCTGGAAGGCAAGATGGGACGGGAAGTTAAATGCAGGAAAATTGAGACTGTTCACGGAAGATTCAGCTCCTTTCACATAACTGCTGAATGTAATGCTGTGGCAGACATGTATGCGCCTGAGCTCTGGCCGGATGGTGTTTATGTGAGGCGCTACTATGAACCCCGCCGGAACGAACAAAGTTCTACAGCCAGAGGTTCTCTGTCCTCAGAAATCACTCGGAGTGTGAATAAGGCCTCAGTTCCTGTGGGGGATGGCGGTGAATCCAACGCCTAAACCTCTTGTGTCATCCTACTTGACAACAAAACATCATGCGGATTGTATCATATAATACGCGTGGCTTGCGGACTGGACACAGTGTTGCAGATAAATCCAGTCGCTATGTCGTTGATAAGCTTTTGAATGAGTGTGATGTATTATGTCTGCAAGAAACTTGGCTTGCCAAACAGGACTTGGACAATCTAAACTCATTACATGTGGATTTTCATGGTGCTGGTGAATCCACCACTGATCTGAGTACCAGAATCGTTCGAGGTAGAATTCCTGGGGGCGTGGCTATCCTCTGGAATGTTAAGTATGATGCTGCTGTTAATGTTGTGAGACTTAATGTTGACTGGGCTGTTGGCTTGGAAATCGACATTGATGAAAAGAAATTTACAATTCTAAATGTCTACATGCCCTATGAGTCTAATCTATTGGAGGACGAATTCTTGCACAAATTAGCATTCATAAAAGCATATATTGAGGATAGCAGCTCCACTTGTGTGTTTGTTATGGGAGATTTTAATGCTGATCTCTCAGATGACTCATCAATATTTGGTAATCATTTAAAGTCTTACTGTGAAGAAAATAATCTCACCTTATCAAGTAAAATACTTCTACCAGATACAAGCTTTACTTATATCAGTGATGCCTGGCATTCCACCTCATGGCTGGACCACTGTATCTGTACTGCAGATGCTCATGCTTCTCTGAGAAACATAGAAATCCTGTATAACTTGGCTACCTCTGATCACATACCAATAATCTTCTCCTTAAATGTGGCAAATGTACCATCTCTTGTGACGAAAGATGATAACGATCTTACAGATAAACTTGATTGGTCCAAAGTTACAAATGAGGACATCGATAAGAACACAGCAACCACCGATGCTCAGCTGCAGGCTGTAAAATTGCCCAGGGATGCACTGGCATGCTGTGATCCAAACTGCAAAAATACTACTCATTGCAATGAATTGTGTAAACTCTATGAAAATATAGTAAAAGCTGTAAAAGATAGTAGTCTTTGCCTACGAAGCAGGAGTCTTAAAAGCTGGACTGTCAAGCCAGGCTGGAATGACTTTGTAGCTGAACATCATGCTGCAGCCAGGGACGCTTTCAGACTCTGGCATGAAGCTGGGAAACCTCGTCAAGGTGCCTTGTTTGAGAGCAAGAAAATGAGTACTGCTAGATTCAAATATTCACTTCGCATTATCAAAAGGCAAGAAAACATGATGAGAGCAGACTCTCTGGCCAGAGGTCTACAAAATAATGATTACCATAAATTCTGGAAGGAGGTTAACGCTATGAATAATCGTAAAACTTCATTGCCATCCAACATTGAAGGTGTATGTGGTGCTGATAACATTGCTGATTTATGGCGTAAGCATTATTCTGACCTGCTTAATTCGGTAAAAATTCATGCAGTTTCTATTGACAATGTGGATCTTACAGACACAATGGTTATTCGTGCAAGTGAGATTCAAGATGCAATTTCAAAGATAAAAGAAGGCAAAGCATGTGGTCTTGATGACATCACAGTCGAGCATCTAAAATATTCAAGTTTTAAATTACTGCCCCTGCTGGCCATGTGTTTCACTGGCTTTTTAACCCATGGAGTCCTGCCTGATTCAGTTCTCTCAGTTGTATTGATTCCCGTCATCAAAGACAAGACCGCCAGTTTAAATAGTCTGTCGAACTACAGACCGATTGCCCTTTCCAGCAACATTTCAAAAATTTTAGAATATGTTTTATTGACTAGACTCGAAGTGCATCTTTTAACAAGTGAGAACCAATTTGGTTTTAAAAAAAGCCTCGGCACTGATATGTGTATCTACGCGTTACAGGAAATAGTTGGGAAATACCTGCATCTGCATACATCTGTATTTCTGTGTTTTATTGATGCCACTAAGGCCTTTGACAGGGTCAACCACCTCAAGCTTTTTCAGAAGCTAATTAATCGAGGAGTGCCCAAATATCTTGTACGACTCCTGGCTTTCTGGTATGCTAATCAAACAATGGTAGTCAAATGGGGCAATGTCTTATCAGAGCCTTTCTATGTAAGCAATGGAGTTCAACAGGGGGGATCCTCTCTCCATTTCTATTCAATGTGTATATTCATGACCTATCCACTAATCTGAATCTGTGCAAAACTGGATGTGTTGTTGGATGTCAAACCTTTAATCATCTTATGTATGCTGATGACCTTGTCATTTTTAGCCCCTACAGTGCTGGGTTACAAACACTATTAAAAGTTTGTTCTGACTATGGCAGAGACTTTGACATAAAATACAATCCCTCCAAAAGCAAAGTAATGATCGTAAGGACCAAAGACGACAGAAATGTAAACTTTCCTTTTTTTAAGCTTTGTGGAACGACTCTGGAACAAACATCATCTATCAAATATCTTGGGCATTTCATTACTGACGATTGGAGGGATGATAGAGCTATTCAGAGACAGTACTGTAAACTCTATGCTCAGGCAAATATGCTGATGAGAAAATTCAGTGCATGTTCTCTTCAAGTGAAGTGTTCGCTGTTCAGAGCTTACTGCACTCCTCTGTATACGGCCCCTCTTTGGTGGAACTATGGACGTGGGACATTCCACAAATTCTTAGTGGCCTATAATGATGCTTTTAGGCTTCTGCTACAGGTGCCCAGGTGGTACAGAGCCAGTCAGCTGTTTGTGGACGCTCACATCCCCACCTGTGAAGCTCTACTGCGTAAGCTAACGTACAGCCTCATGGAACGCCTGGACAAATCTAAGAACTCAATTATCAAGTCTCTGACTGATCCCAAAAGAAGCTCATGCCGCTACACTTCTGCCCTGAGGAAACACTGGATACAGCGATTATACTCTTTTTAAGTTATATCTTTTTACTTTTTATTATAAATACTGTATTTGTATATTTTGTTTTATTTTATTCTCTTTTCTTCCTATGGACCACCTGAGTCTGAAATAAAAGTTTGATATTTAATGGGTCAGGGATGACTCCGGACGCGCGGCGGTGACGCTGCCTGCCGCTGGAGCAGCGCATGCGCAGAAGCCCGTCTTCGCAACAAGATCAGAAGGAGCCGCCAGTGAGACGGGAGTAGTCGCCGCATTAAAACACCGTCTTTCCTCCACTATGTCTGAGTTCGACAGCAACCCCTTCGCTGACCCCGTGGACGTGAACCCCTTCCAGGTGAGTGTGGGCCACTGCACGTGTCCCGGAGAGTGTTTTCAGCACCTGAATTTGGTGTACAGAAACGACAAGAACACAAAGATATGCGGATAGAAAAAAACCTGTTTGGTTGGTTGCTGGGTTTGGCCTCCGTGTTTCCTGGCTCGGAATCGTCGTTAATTTGAGGATAGACACGTATTCGGTCACTTCTAGGGTCGCTTTGGAATTTTCGCATAAATAATGAGTAAATGTAAGTCTTGTTGGTTTTTAAACACCTGCGCAGGTGAGAAAGAATACCCAGGGACAGGTGCCATCATCATTCCCGACTCCTCCTCGCGCCAGCCAGCGCACGAGCTCAGTCTTCCTGATAAAGAACTTGGTTTTAAAACTATACAGAGTGGATTTGGAGGGCCAGTTTTTTCTGCTTTTGTCTTTTTTTCTTTTTTCTGCTCTCAGAAATCTCAAAGCCTTTGAAGTCTGATGGATTAATTAGCTTTAATGATTGCTTCACCGCGTGGCAACATGAATTTTTTAAAAGCGTTTGGGCTCCTGCTGGAATAAAATGGTTATGGCATAAGAAGCAGGTCAAACAGATACTTTTGCATTTATATTTGTAATTCTTTTAGGATGTCTCTGTCACCCAAGCCACCAGTGGAGCCACTGAGAGCATCGGGGGCTATAACCCATTCTCTTCCACTGAAATGGTGAGTTCTTCTGCCGTCAAATCTCTAATCTGATAATGCAGAGGGATTACAGATGTCTAACAGGAACGGTTCTACCTCTGTCCTCACAGACAAAGTACTCTGGAACCACCATCCCCATCTCTGCAGCCTCCTCCCAGCCCGCCGTTCTGCAGACGTCTGTAGAGCAGAGCCCACAAGTAGGTCAAACACAAAAATCCACACTATCTAGTCCTTGGAGACTAATATGAAATCTTTTTTTATTGAGTGTATGACATTGACTGTATGTGAGAACTGGACTGAACTAGTGTGACATCATCCATAGAAAAAGGTTTACGTCTGGCTCCAACCAGATGAAGTCAGTTCAGTCGCTGGTTTTTGGCGATATGGACGCTGCCATGTTGGTGCATAAAAGTGTGCTCGGGAGAATCTGACAAACGTTTTGTGTGTTCGAAGTGAGACCACATATGTTATTTCTCCATTAAAGTCTAAGGGATTTTGGCTTTTATGGATCAGGAGATACTTCCTGTTTGGAACGCCAGGGCGGAGAGGTCACTCAGTCCAGTTCTTGTATACGGTGAATGGTTTATACATCTGATAGAAGTTTGTTTTCCCCAAAACAGATGGGACTCATGGGAATTATTTTCAGTGACTAGATAATTTTTAAGAAGAGTTACGTTGCTGCTTTGCCTCAACCTTCAATCATATAGTTATGGGATGGTGTAAGCAGCAGTTTTCTTCATGATGATGGTTAACTTCTAGCTCATTACGAAATGGGAACTTTATCTTAAACTTAAAAAATAAAAATTTAAAGAAGGCATGCATTGATCCATAGTGACCCTAGTACAACATATTAATCTGCTGCGTTAAGCAACTGTAAAACCAAACACTCTTCTTAACTAAACCTGTTTGGTGAGAAATGTGTTAAAGTTACGCAGAAAGTTTTGAAGTTCTTGTTGTGCAATAAAGCAGTATTTTTATTTAATTAAAACCATTCAGCTTCTGTGTGACCCTTATGCCAGTTTCCAGGCGAGTGACTTTTTAGTTTTAATCACTTTTTAGAAGCTTTTACAGACAAGAGTGAAACAACTAGAGACTGTTTGGACGATGGCATGCTTTCTGTTTGGATGTATTTGTCACTGTTGCAATTAACCTTAAATATGCAAAGACAATTGGTTTTCACTAAAGATTAAATCAAAATTACCAGGCTAATTAATCTATGTTTGACATTTTCCTCCATTTAGTGTCACACACCACTGGTGAACTCGATCCTAAAGCTTTTTTTTTTTGGCTTTTTTGTGTCATTGGAAGTTTAGTTGTAGAAAGATGCAGCCTAGCTGTTCATGTAACACTGCAGATCTAACCAGCTTGTTTTTAAAAGAGATCCTTGTGGCTTTTTCTTAAAGTTTACAAGTTTCATTTAGTCAAATGCCTAAATAAATATCAGCCCGCAAGTAAAAGTTACTTCATTTGCTTTCTATTTCTATTATAGCTTTAACAGTTTGAGTCTAAAGGGACATTAATGTGATTCCTAGAGTCCCACACGAATCATCTTAGGATCCCAGTGGTCTTTTAACTATGATCATGCTGTTTTTAGCCAAAGACGTACATGGATTTAGTCATCCACAAGTGGATGCCACAGAATTGAGCGGGGCAGTGAGCTAGTGGCCCGCCCAGTGTTTCTTCTACTAAAAACAAATACAATCTTTTTCCAGCTGTATGGCTTAATAATCTTTGTATTTGTCCTCCATCATCAGAAAAATGTTACAAGAATATGTTAAACACCCAATTTTCATCGGGGCGGGTCTTTATTCAGAGCAGAATGTAGCAGTAACCAGATGTAGCCGGAGCACTGAGGCTGGTTTCAGGATGCAGCTCTCCTGTCGTCTGTTAGGCCACAGCAGCAGCTGCTCAGGCTAAGCTGGAGAAGCAGCAGGAGGAGCTGGAGAAGAAAGCAGCTGAGCTGGAGCGAAAGGAGCAGGAGTTGCAGAACAGAAATGCAAGGAGCACTGGAGGAGGTGAGTTCAGCCCCCTTTGGAAGTAGTTTTCTGCAGGGAATGATGTGTGTGAACCATGGCAACTCCTAAAACTCTTACATTAATGGATTCATTTACTTTTCAGATAAAGAGAACAACTGGCCGCCTCTCCCAAGGTTCTGCCCCGTGAAACCCTGCTTCTATCAGGATTTTGAGGAGGAGATTTCTGAGGACTACCGCCAAATTTGCAAGAGAATGTACTACCTTTGGATGTGTAAGTGACAGTTTTCATTTTGCTTTTGAGCTTCACGATGCACATCTCCTTCATTGTTTCTGTCAGTAATCCTGATCAAATCTGTGTGTGTCTGCCTCAGACCACAGTGCCACTCTCTTCCTGAACGTGTTGGCCTGCCTAGCTTACTTCACAGCAGATCCTGCTTACGGTGTGGACTTTGGCCTGTCCATCCTCTGGTTCATGCTCTTCACCCCTGTGTCCTTCATCTGCTGGTACAGACCGGTCTACAAGGCCTTCAGGTACACACGCACCTGTGGACTGCTTTTTGGAAATCAATCTTTGTGTTTATAAAAGTAGGATGAATTATCAGTAATTGATCGAATCATTTTTGGACAATTTACTTCAAATTTGGCGTTGCCAAACCGAGCTTCAATATTTAATAATGGCCCGCAGCAGCAAGGACCATACTGTTTTCGAAACAAGGATTGAACACTCAAAGGTTCAAAACGCCACAAAAAAACCATCAAAAGTCTGAATATTCCAAAACGACATAACAACTGTGTTGCACAACAAAAAATACACAAACACACACATCACCACAAAAACGTCCAAATTGTTATCGCAAAAGTGACGACAAAAACACAAAGCTTCAAAAAGCCCTCAAAGGAAATGTATAAGCCCACAAAGACATGACCAGTACATAGTAAAAGAAAAACTGCATTGAAAGACAAAGGCCATCCTAACCGCTAAAACTTCTATATAGTTTTTGCATTGTTTATTATTGTTGTTATTATTATTATTATTATGGCCCGCAGCATTCTCACAAATCCAGGCTTTTTCTTTTACAGCGCTGTTCTATTATATGTTCCTCGTCGGCATAAAATTCCAGCCATCAACAAACTGTAATTACGGATTTGTCCTCCATTGTCAGTTTTCAAATGGTCGGCCCTGCCATGCATTAAAGTGGACGTCATCCATTTGTCAGCAGCACATTCGAGTGCCCCATTGGTCAAAGATCAACCTGGTCTCACTTTCAACATGTGTTCTATGGCCGTGTGTTTTGTACGTAGAGCCTGAAAACGGTCGTAGGAACTAGCCAAAATGCACAGAAACTCTTTATTGGAAGTGGGCATTTGAACACATGTAGCCCAGGGCGGTGTGAACATATTTTCTGATTCTGACAGGTTTGTGACTGATGGAGTTCATCTGTGAAGCTTCATGGCTCCGCCTACAGCACTAAATCTCAAGCTTATTTGTTTGGGTTTTTATTTTTTGCATAAAAAAGACAATGGTCATTTCTAGGGCTGAACGATAAGAGGAAAATTCTCGATAGGCGATATTAGTGATCAATATTGCGATGACGACATAACTTGTGATATATGAACAAATAGTAAAACAATCAAAAAGTGTTTTCATTTTACTGCAACAGTTTAATTAAAAGAGGAGTCAACATAACTTAAATCATAGTCCAAATGAGCCTTGTTTACACAGGAGAACATCTAACATAGAACAGCTCCCAAATACATAAATAAATAAAAGAGCTCCATCTGATTGGTCAACAACGTGAAGGCTTCCATCCAATTGGTCAAATGCATAAATTTTTTTTTTTTTTGATTGGTTAAATACTTTAAGCTGCCATAAAATTGTTTTAGCGCGTTTAAGGAAACCATTTATTGCAATTTTTGCCAACTTTTGCGAAATGAGTATCGCTCGGTTTGAAATTGCAATAAGGATAAATTTGCGATTTCTTGTGCAGGCCTAGTCCCTTCCACATTTTGGGCAAAGAAGTAGAATACTTTTTCCTAATTTTACTGAAGGAACCTGACATGAATAAGTTGATGCCAGAAAAAAAATGTCCCCCACAGTGACATGATCTGCTATCGATGGTGTTATTTGGAACAGAGTGTTATCTGAGGTCATTCATTTTTACCATCATTAAAGGCGTGTTTCTAGGATGGAGAACCTCCAAAGAATAGAGGATAAGGGGCATTTTTTTAGCTTGAGTGTTGGGATCAGCCAGTATATTTAATTTGACAGCCTGCTAAATGCCATTCTCTAACAAAAATGTGTTTTTGTCTTGTTTTTTTCTTCCCTCAGGTCTGACAGCTCCTTCAGCTTCTTTTTCTTCTTCTTTGTCTTTTTCTTCCAAGTTGTAGTGTACGTTATCCAAACAGTTGGGATTCCCAAATGGGGAAACAGGTCAGTATTGTTGGATGTGTGTTCATCAGTTTATGGGTGCATGCTGCTTTACATAGATTTACCTAAACGCATGCATACATCACTGCTGTGCTTTTGGGGTGTTTTCTCCCTCTGTACTCTCTCTCTTGTCTTTCTTCAACAGACTCCTGTTGACCTAACTTGTCTGGGTTGCTGCTTTGTAAGTGTGTGGACTTCTTCTCTTTGTTTTGTTTTTCTCTACAGCAGATATAACAAGTGTCTTTATTTTTTACTTTTCCACTTTTTCTGACTTGTTTTTTAAAGGATAAGTAAGATAAATGAGTGCTATCTAGTACATAAGAAGCACTTTTCCTGAATGTTTTTGACTTTTTTTCGAGGGGAACAAAAATCATCAGATGAGTCATTGTTTTATTCGTTTTGTTTGATTTCTGGCAGTGGATGGATCTCAGCGATCAGCATGATCAGGACAAACTTGGCAGTCGCTGTGGTCATGATGGTCGTGGCCGGCTTCTTCACTGTAAACGCCATTCTGGCGATCATCCTGCTGAAAATGGTATGGCCATATCTAACTACACCGCTTCATCTGAAGGACATAACCTCAACTATGTCTACACAAACCGCTTTAAATAACTGAAATGAACCAAACTGAAACTCAGCCAGCCAATTTAGATTTGGGGTTTCTTTTCCTTTTTTTCCTGTTTATTTATCATTCCCCTCACCAAACACACATAGATTAAATGGAGAAATATGTGGGCATAAATTAAAAACAATGATTAATGACACTTTATTCTAGATTTAGCAACAGTAATACACAGCTTGACCAGCTGCCTTACTTATGGTTTGATAAAGATGTGAACAGACTACGGATTTAAAGTCCCACTCCGATAATCTTTTAAACTTTTGTGAAAGCGTTCCCAACGTTCCCAATTATGATGATTAATCATAATTGTTGTTTTTAGCCAAAATCATAAAAGCTGTGATGTTTTCTAGGTCATAGTTTCTGCAGAGTGGCAGTAGTTTATCAGAAACTTGCCTCTGAATTGTGAGTGGGACTCTTGGGATGGAGTAAGCCTGCCCCTACTTCCTGTCATCCACCTGTTTACATGCTCTCCCACTAGCTTACAGCTCCTCACAGCCCCAGCTTAACATTATCTGTGCAACAAAAATGGCGAGCGATATTGGCGTTATCCAGCCGTCCAGTTTTGAGTCAAATACCAGCTCGGACGAGGAAAACAAAGACGTACATAGATCTATTTATCTGCATCTGAAAGGAGCGGAGCAGGAAGCTTGTGGCCTGCCGATTGGTAGCTTCTATGTTACAACTGCAGGTTATTTCAGGTCAATTATTTTCATCTGCTCCTGATTTGCAACAATTCACATAAAGAAATACTCAAACCCAGCTTTAAGCTTAATTTTTCTTATGTCTGCCATTGTGAAAAAAAGGCTACAAGAATATGTTAAGAACACCAAAAACATAATTTTATTGGAGTGTGTCTTTAAAACATCAAACAATACATGGAGCAACATAAAGGTTTAGTTGATAACAGATGGAAAACCTTTTTCTCCTGTATATATTTAGGTCCATAGTAGGTACAGAGGGACGGGTGCCAGCTTCACCAAGGCCCAGCAGGAGTTCTCCCAGGGAGTCCTGACCAGCAGGACCTTCCAGGGCGCTGCGGCCACTGCAGCCACCTCTGCTGCACAGGGAGCTTTTGGCAGGAGTCAGGGAAACTGAAGCACAGCTTCCTGCCCCACCTCAGTATCACCGTGAACCTGCAGTCAGGCCTGAACAGAGATTTTCAGGTTAACTAAGGTCAACGTGATGAAATGAGATGATTCCTATTTTTGTTTTGTTATGGATGCATATGGATTATTTGTTAATCCCAGTTGTCCTTTTAAGTAGTCTAGCAAAACCCCCTCTATATTAAAGTTCATGTTTGTTTCATTTCTTCATTAATGAAGTATCATGTTTATTTACAGTTTAAAACAAAACCCAAGTGACCTGGGCATGACTTATTGCACACTGTAGGCTCTACCAAGTTTAGATTTTGAAAAATTACTGTTACATTAGTTTTCACATTTGTAATAAGGCAATGGAGATCATTGAAGGTGGTGGGATGAAGGTCTTTGCTCTGATTTCACTGGCTTATTCTGTTTTAATGAAGTGACGCTGAAGGGGATTGTTTGTTTTTGAATTATTATTCATGTTTGGTAGTAAAGGAAATCATGTTGATCATTTTAAGTAGTATTTGCTGTGATGACAAAGACCATGAAGTCTAATGGATATGCAACGTTTGTCTTTTTAAAGGAGCTGAAAGAACAATATATAGTAATGCTTCAGGCTTTGACTGCTTGCAGATTTTTGGCGTTTTTTTAGGTTTTACTGTAAAGATTTGTCCCAGTGGTTTAAACTGTTGAAAAGGTAACTGATCTTTAAGCAGGTATTGAAGTGTTTCGTCAGTCTCTTTTATAGATTTTTATTTTGGTGAAGTTTCTCTGTCTTAATCTGAATGTGTATGAAGATGTACAGATTTGCAATATATTTAAATGTCTTTATAGGATGGGAAATTTGATTTATGCCCTATTAAACTATTTAAGAACACCTATGCTTACATTTTTATTGGATATGTACAGGTCTACATGCTTAACCTACACAAAGCATACATTGATAAGGGTGGAGATATTCAGTTTTGATTATGCATACATTGATAAGGGTGGAGATATTCAGTTTTGATTATATATCATGTTCAAGATTTTGACAAGTAAATCCAAAACCAGCTTTAATTTAGAGTAAAGGATTCAAAGGGATTTATTAATTGAAATAGGTTAAATTTACCGTTAAGTTTCCTCAAAGCAACAAATGGTGATTTCAAATCAGGCAAAAAGTATGTAGTAAACAAAGAAAAACTGGGTCCAAAAATATTTTTTTAATGGCTTCTACTATTTTGCTTATTATTCTGATCGGTTTCCATTTAACATAACTTTTTAGGGAGATTTTTATCTCAACATAGGCTAGGTCTTTGGCCTACTCCTTTATTGTAATAAATGATACCTTTCGGAAATGTAAGTTTTTATTTATTTATTTTTGACCAGTGGGACCTGAAGTGTTATTGTATCAAAGAAGACCAACAATAACTTGTAGAGGGACCTCGCACTTTATTCACTTCCAACTTCTTAGCCATACATGAAGAACTAAGGCTCAGGTAAAAAAGCAAACTCTGTATCACTCCGCGTAGGGAACTATATTCATAATATGTGAGACATATCACAACATCCCCTCTGTTTAGCTCAAATCTATATCACAAACAAAATAAAGTGAATATGCTAACCCTCAGATCACTGTAACAATAACAATAGCACATTCTGTGTCATGTTAATAGAAATTAGAAACATACATTCCCATTTGTCTTGAGCATCATTTTTTTTTTTTTTTTTACATCCGTTAGGGTCTGGAAAACAGCATAATAACAATACGAAGTAAAGAATCAACAGTTTTGATTTTTTCCTCTTGTTTATAGATCAAAGTCCTTGTACCGAGATGGTTTGTTTATAACTCTGCCAGATCGTGTGCAGGTTGGTGGTGGACTGTTCTGTCTTTCATAGTTTGTGGTTGTTGTGCATGGGGTTTCAGTGATGGTCTCAGCAGAGTCATTGCAATCCTCTTGATGCTGGGTTTGTTGTGGTGCCTCTGCAATTTGGTTCCTCCTTTCGTTGATCTGTATATGTGGTTTAAAGAGTTCTCTGAGGTGACTCCTGCAGCGTCTGATTTGATTTCCGTTGGGTGTTTGGACAATGTAGCTTCTTGGCTCAGTGCTCTTTTCCACTACAGTTGCTGGGTGCCACGTTCCCCTTTCTTTATTTAACACAGTCACATGTTGTCCTGGTTGGAGAGGTGGTAGCTCCTTACGACTGTTTCTGTCGTGGTGTTCTTTCATATTTGCAGTTCGTTGTTCTAGGTGCAATCTGTGTTCTTCTTTGCCAGGATCAGTTCGACTTGGTAGCAGGGTGGTGACAGGTCTCCCAAAAATCAGTTCTGCAGGTGATGGTAGTTTACTGTCGATTGGTGTTGCTCTGATCTGTAATAGTGCCATTTGTAGATTTCCACCATATTTCAGTGTCTTCTTGACGATGGATTTGATGTGTCGTACATGTCTCTCGATGAATCCGTTACTTTTTGGGTAGTGAGGAGAGCTGGTGATGTGTTTGACTCCCCACTCCTTTGTGAACCGTTTGAAAGCTTCTCCTGTGTACTGTGTCCCGTTGTCCGTCAGTATTTCATCTGGACGTCCAAATAATGACACATATGCTTGTATTTTTTGTGCAACTGCATGACTTGATGTTGTGTGCATCTCATCCACCATAGGGAACTTGGAGTATCTGTCCACAGTTAATAAGTAGTGGCGACCATTCACCTCAAACAGATCTGATGCGAGTGATTGCCACGGCTTAGTTGGTACCTTATGTGGTTGAAGAGGTTCCTTTGGGTTTGCATCCTGGTATTCAATACACACTGAGCAGGATCTGCACATCTTTTCAATGTCGTCATTCATCTTGATCCAGTATACGCTTTCTCTTGCGAGGCGACGTGTTTTTTCAATTCCTTGATGACTGGAATGCAGTTGTTTTAGAATACTCTCCGTCATAGAGTCAGGAATCAGCACTTGTCTGCCTTTGAATATGACTCCTGTTTCTATGCCAAGTTCGTCTCTGAAGGCCCAGAAGGCACGAAGATGTTTTGGTAAGTCCTGTATTTTTTCCGGCCATCCTTGAAGAATCACCTCCTTTAGTGCACTGAGTTTGAGATCTTTGCTTGTTTCTGCTCGAAGGGTGTTCTGTTTGTCAGGTGAGAAGTTAATAAGTGCTATGGTGTACATTTCAGGGTCTTCCGGTTCAAAAATCAGTCCGTCTATACGTTCATCCAGCTCTATTTCACTGCTGTTTTCTGGGTTGGGTAACCGACTTAGGGTGTCTGCGAGGACCATCTGTGGTCCAGGACGGTACATGACCTCGAAATTGTACCCCTGAACTTGGACTAGCATTCGTTGTAACCTTGGTGGAGCCGCGTGAAGTGGTTTTCTGCATATGGTTACAAGTGGCTTGTGATCTGTGATCACTATGAATCCTTTTCCGTACAGATATGTGTGGTATCGTTGTATTCCATAGACAATAGCAAGCATTTCTCGCTCAATGTTGCTATATCTGGACTGGGTATCTGTTAGTGTTTTGGATCCAAAAGCTATAGGTTGGTTATTTTGCACAAGGGCAACACCTAAGCCTTTCTGGGATGCATCCACTTCAAGTGTTATAGTCAAGCTGGGATCGTAGTATTTCAAACATGCGTCCTCAGTGATCATTGTTTTAAGGTCATCAAAGCAATTTTGGTAGTTTGTGTCCCATACCCATGGTGCGTCGTTCTTCAGTAGTCCTCTCAGGGTGTGAGCTTTGTCTGCGAACCTTGGTATGTAGGGGGACAGGTAGGATAGCATCCCAATGAATCTGTGTAACTCATCTTTGTTTTGTGGTGTTGGCATCTTCTGGATGTCTCTGACTTTGGCTGGGTCAGGTCGAATGCCGTTGGCGGTGTACTGGTTGCCAAAAAATGAGATTTGGTTCTGTTTAATGTTACATTTTTCACTGTTGAACACCAAACCTGTGTTTGCGGCACGCTCCATCAGGTTGATTAGGTTCTTATCATGTTCCTCTTCATTTTTTCCATATACTGCAATGTCATCTGCGATGCTGACCACACCTTGCAATCCTTCCAGGATCTGGTCCATCTTTGCCTGAAAGATATCCTGAGACACACTGAGTCCAAATGGTAGACGCTTCCAGCAGTACCTGCCAAATGGAGTGCGAAATGTTGTTAACAGTTGTGAATCTTCATCCAAATGTATAGACCAGTATCCTGCCTTAGCGTCAAGCTTGCTAAATACTTTTGCATTTGCAAATTTTGGGTTTAGTTCCTCAACTGTTGGAATCCTGTGTGGGCATCTTTTTAAACTGTCGTTTAGTTTTTTAGGGTCTAGACATATCCGTAGACTACCATCTTTCTTGGTACTGTATGCTAGACTGGAGCACCAATCTGTGTGCACTTCCACTTTGCAGATCACATCCTGTTCCACAAGATTATCGAGTTCTTTTTTGAGCTTGTCTTTTATGTGAATACTGCATTTGCGTGGTGGGTCTTGAAATGGTTCAGCACCCTCTTTTAGCAGGAGTTTTGCAGTCCCACTGAAGTTACCAAGCTTATCAAACTGGTTTGCATAAGCCTTCTTTAAATCTTCTATGGTGTTTATGTGTAGCAGTGGATTGGCTTTCTTAGGTTTTGTTGTGGTCTGGTTCTTGTTTTCTTTGTTAGCTGCTTTGCTGACATTAGCTATAGAGTCCACGTTTACAGTTACCAGGTTGAGTGCTTCGCATGTGGGCAGTCCAACTATTGCTGGACCTGGTACATCCACAACATAAAACATGGCGTTAATCCACTCTGAGTGCTTCCATTGACATGGGATGTTTATTTTCCCATAACATCGGATCCTGTGTCCGCTGTAGGCTGACAGTTTTGCATGGCTCTTTTGGAGTCTGTTCATCGCCTGTCTGTTTCTGCCGTACATTTGTCTGTATGTACGTAGTGGCAAGGTATTCCCTGATGCACCTGTGTCAATTTTTAAACGAAGTGTGTGTTTCTGGCCAGGTACGTCAGGTGGTTTTATATTTAGGATTGTATAAGCTTCTTCTCTTGGCATTTTTGCATCAATGCTGTGCATACATTTTTCGCTGACCGTGACAGAGTGAAACTCTCTTTGATATGGGTCATCTTCACTCGAGTCTGTGGTTTGTATGGCATCTATTTTTCCTTTGTTTGGCTTTTTACGGTCATTCTTGTATGACTGGCTCTGATAACTTTTTCTGTGGTATCTGGCCATTGACTGTGGCTGAGATTTATCTCGCCAGTGTTGGTTGGTATATTCTGTTTTTTTCTGTTGCTTTCTGTTTCTGCAGCATTTAGCCCAGTGTCCTGTGTATCCACATAGGTGACATATATCATTAAAAGCAGGACATTGTCGTGGCTTATGATCTGATCCACATCTTTGACACAGCCTTCCTCTTCCTTTGATAATAGCATCCACTCTTTCCTTTTGCTCTGTTTTGCATACCTCAAGTTGGTGAAGTTGGAGATTTCCCGCTGTGAGAGCTTCATGTTTTCGTCCTTCAGTCAGGACTTCGGCCAGAGAACAACCTTGAGGCTTGCTGTAGAGCTCATTTCTGAAAGCTTCATGCGGCGTGCTGGCTATGATCAGCTCAATCAGGCGTTCATGGAGTTCTTCATCTGTGAATTGACATTTTAGTGCAAGAGTTCTCGCTCTGTTTATAAAATCATCAATACTCTCGCCTGCTTTCTGTCTATATTGCATAAGATGCAGTCTGTGAATTCTGAAGTTGACATCCAACTTTAATTGTCCTTCAAAAAACTTCCACAGATTTGCCGGGACTTTCTTTTCAGCTTCACTTAGGCCGCTAGCATTTAGCCTCTTTAGCCCCTCATCCCCGATGCCTCGGCATATTTTCCTGGCTTGTTTTACTTCATCTGAGATCTCCTCATCCTCTAGGTACAGGCACATCTTTTGCTTGAACAATGAAATTGCCTCACCCAGATCCGGGTCGGACCAGTTCATAGTAGGAAGATGCGACGCCATCACGAACAGCAAGCTACACGTGCAGTTAGCTAGCAGCAGCACGTCGCTTATCCACGGACAAGTTGTCACTTCGGTTCGCGTCGGGGAAATTCTTCTCCTCTCTCGTCTTTTTTTTTTTTTCAATCTCTGTTTTCCGCTGCCACCATGAAGTGTTATTGTATCAAAGAAGACCAACAATAACTTGTAGAGGGACCTCGCACTTTATTCACTTCCAACTTCTTAGCCATACATGAAGAACTAAGGCTCAGGTAAAAAAGCAAACTCTGTATCACTCCGCGTAGGGAACTATATTCATAATATGTGAGACATATCACAACAGGACCCAAAAAGCTTTTTTTTTTCTGGCCTTTTAACGTGATTTGTTTTTCTGTTTTCATGCATTTAGGTAGCAGTGGTCAATGGACTAATAAAACAATTTATAAATACAATTTAACTTTTTTAATTATTATTAGAATATTTACTTTTGTTAATTGACCCGTTTTATCTTACAAAAAACGTAAATCTCAATTATGTCGTCACGTGGGACCTAAGCCGCTAAAGACCCACCCAAAACCAGAAGAAGAAGATGGCCCACGAGGGCAGCTGTTGTTACCAGGGCAACGGCTTCTTCCCCTGATCCCAAGATGGCGGATGAGGAGAAACCTGCTGAGGTGAGTGCAAAATCTGTGTTCTCTTTTGCCACAGTAGACATCAACTTGCCACCAGACTGTTTTGACAATGTAACAACATTGTTTCTTAGTCCGCCGCATTGTTGGAACACATTCAGCATTCTACGGCTTTTCAGAACGTTTGTTATTAGCTGCCTTGCTAGCCGATAAGTCGCAGCTAAGTCGTGGATTAGAGCTAAACAACTTCTGAGTACAACCACAGTAAATGAATCCCCGGGTTCAGGCGGGTTTACAAACTACATAAACCGACACTGCAGTGATTTTGCGCCACAGCGGTTTTCAGCCCGCCTGTTCTGAACTTAGAAACCATATGAGGGGCTCCAGCCCTACTCCCTCTCCCATCATTAGTTCTGGACGGGCCGTCAACATTTCACGACAGAAGAGGCCATGACAACCCGCGAAAGTAACTAACATTGATGTTTCTACTTAAAGCAAACAACTGCGCATGCTCACATCTATTGTTCTTTTCTTCTAGAGTGAAACTTAAGAAGATCTTTTTGTTTAACAGCCTGTTGTTTCGACTCAGTGCGATTAGAAGAAATTACTTGAGCATAAATATATAGTTTATTCATTTCACAATACAGTTGCATAATCTTACACACAACCTGCTGTAGATTTTCTGTTTATATGATCTCCACTGTTCCTGTCTTCCTGAATATTTTCAAGCTCTTTTGAATTGATGCACAACTCTAGAACTTCATAGCTTTTGAACAAAATCACATTATTTTTCAAAGGATTGCTTAAGAAACTAAAGACTTTCTCCTTATTATGATCATTATTGTTTGCTTTGTTCTGTTGAACGTCAAACAATCAACTAACTTTTTGGTTCCGTTTTAGATTTATTAGAAAGAATAAAACATTGGCGTAAACAGACTTGGATACAGACATATTGTGAGCTGCACATCTGTATTGATGATTGAAGCAAACTGAAAGGTTTTTGTTTAGAGCTCAGTCTCTGATCAAAGACAGCTGTGTGGCTTATTTCCCATAACTTTTTAGTTTTTGCACTTATTATGAGCTTCAGACACATTTGGATGTTTTAAACTTTGATGTAAGCTAAATCACACAGAAAATGTTGTCTTTTGTTGCATAAAGATCACCTTTTCTTAAAGAAAATACTTTGAGATCTGTAAAGAACCTGTTAGTCTTGCTGAATATGAAAATGTTAACAGAATTCAGTTAAGAATTGATTTTTTTTTAATCATTTGTAGCTCCCAGCATCTGGTGAAGCCAAGAAACGTCGAGCACCTAAAGGTATGATCGTCTACAAACATATTTAGCTTTTGTCATTTCGTGGTAAACACTGTTTCTTCCTTTTAGTTCTAATTTCAGTAGGGGTTTTTTTTTTTAATTTGTTGTAGAGGTGCTTGGCACTGATTGGCCTGTAGGTGTCACCCTCATCCCACTTATGTTAAACTTTAAGAATCGTTTTCATCCTAACTTCAGTCTGATTCTGTTCACTCCTTAATACATCATTTAGATGAAGCTTTCACAGCCTTTTTAATGCATTTATTTCTATTAGTCACTTCTCTCCATTATTTGCCGTGGTATTGTAACTTCCTTCCAGTCGTCCTTTTACAGGTGGAAACCAAGAAGACCCACTTTCCTATAGAATGAAGCTTTTTACTTTACTTTTTCCCCCCATTATTTAAAATGGTTTTGTTCTTTTTTTGTTTATTAACATTAATAACGTGTGGTTCAAGCAATGCTTCATATGATGTGCACAAGTGCATTCTCGATAGATTTCATGCAGATGCAGTTAGCTTTTCTGCAGATTTAGATGCTAATTTTTGCTCAAATACCAAATCTTAGCAGCCTAGAGGGAGGATAATGAGCAGTGACAAGGAGTTTTTGAAGTTTTTTGGGGAGAAAAACTTCTAGAATAATTGTCCCCACTTTTTTTTCTTCATTATGATCTCCCCATGTGTCCTTTGATCTCAGCATGTGTCTTCTTTGCCCTTATCCTCTTTTAAAACGCCACTGAAACACTCGGCGAGCGAAGCAGAGTCGGCTTTAGCCGGATGAAACACAACAATAGCAGAACTCTTCTGCGTTTGGGAGGAAATTCGTCCCGACAACTATATTTGGTGGACGTCACGCTGGGCTGTTCTCCGCTCCTTTCCATCGTCGGCATCGTCAGCGATGCATTCCAGCGCTTTTTTCCAAATCGGCTGTGTGCTTTTGTGCGTGCCGAAGCTGGAGCATCGCAGCTGAATCCAGCAGACATGAATATTATTGCCGTCTCAGCAGGGAGAAAGCCGATTTGGACTCTTCCCCGTTTGCAGATCTGTATGAAGCACATGCAGTTTCATGCTCAAGTGGAGGATTTCTCTGGAGCATCTGGAGTAGGCTCCAGTTTCAGTAGCAGACCAGAGAGTTCTGCTCAAACGTTGACACATAAGAACACAAAGGGGTTCGAGTCTGAATTGGTTTCTTTATTTTTCCATGTCTCCTCTTGTCAGGAGCGAGCTCCTCCTTTTCTGAACCTTGTTGTGAACCCCAGAGTAAAAGGTAGTAGTTGGAAGGAAACAGGATTACCTGAAGCAAAGTTGCTTCAATTGAAATGACATTTGCTTTCTGTGGGGAGATGAAACGCCGTGGTCCGCTGGGAGAGGAGGGTTGGAGGATTGAGATTTAGTTCTTGAGGTTGCCTAACCCCTTTTCTTAAGCTTCGTATTATGCAGCTCATTCCTTCATCCTCCCGCTCTCCTGTCTTTTCTGTCACAAGCGCCTGACTTCTCAGACACATTGTTGCCCTGGCAACTGGAAGAACATCTCAACCTGCTAAGTCAGATGTTAAAAACAGAGACGAGCAGGAGGGAAGGGGGGAAAAAAGCAGCGGATGTAGTACAATTTGCTTACAAGGTGGCATTTGCAGTCTTTGCAGTGAATTGATTAGGACTGAAGCTCTGGGAGTTTTAGTTTAAGTGGAAACATCTATGTCACCTGTCACATGAAAGACTAGCAGGTGACTGCAGAGGTAATGAGCTCTCTGGATTATTCATTCAGCTCTCAATCAAAGAGCAGCTCAGGCACAAATCAGAGCGCCTGCTCATGAGCAGAAGTTAATGAGCAAATATTTGCGGTTTGTTTGGTTTGTATTAAATTCTGTGGATTTTGACCCGCAGTCTTCCACCTGTTTGCTGTCAGATAAGTGGCAACCAATCCCTGACAACAAAATGTTCCAAAAACACAACAGAAAAAAAAAAGGTTTTCGTTTATTTGCTCCCGCAGCTCCAGAACTTCCCATCGTGGAGCGGAGAAACTGGCTCATCCACCAGCACTATATCCGCAAAGACTATGAGACCTGTAAGGTAAAGTGTCTTCCGTCTCCCGACTTTTGCCCACAATAGCTTGAAATGAAACGGCTTTGAGCTTGATGCACACATCTGTTCACACAATAAAAGCCTTCCGAGTGAAAAAGTGACGGGAAACGCTGACAGACGCCTTTATAGAGCTGCCATTATCACAAAGCTCCGCATAAATAAAAACCATTCTGGTCTGTGTTGCCGTATTTTTGGGGGGTTTCAACATTTTGTGAGAGGAAAAAAAATAACAGATGTTATCTATGATGTTAAAAGATGTCTTCATTTTTTTCTAATCCATAACCCCAAAAAGCACGAAAACTCAAATTCTTCGGAATTAAGATGTTTAAAAACCCTTTTTGTTTTAAAACCCTTTGAAGAAATCTACAAAAAGATGTTTGCAATTTTGTTTTTTTATAAGATATAAATAAGATATAAATAGCATCAATTTCGGCACTTTGGGTGATTTGATACGTTTTTTACTAACAAAAGGGTTAGTTTAAGGTGTAAAGATATTACAATGAAAAAAAACCCTGCTGTCTCAAAGATGGCTCACACATTTTTAACATGGTGTGACTGAATTTTAAACAATTATAAACAAATGTAGCATTATTTCAATACACGGAGTAGTCAGTAACTGGGTTATTCTTACTGTAAACTTTAGAAAAGTAGCTACACTTTTCCTTGCAAATGTGTGTTTTTCTTTTTTTTTAATGGAAGCAGGCATTTAAAAAAAGAGATGGAAAAGGTCTTCTACTGCCCCTAGTGGAATGATGATGCACTACAGGGCAGAAAACACCAAGTTTTCTATACAGTGGGTTTTTAAGGGAGGTTTGGATCATGCTAATGAGATAGAGGTCTCAGACACGCCTGTATGTATCACAAATGATAGGAATGGTTGCAAGGGTTAAGTCTTCTTTTTTTTTCTTTTGCAATAAATGCGTTTTTGTTTTCTTCTTAAATGTTATGTAACTTTATCCTCATCTTTTTTAAGTTAGTTCTTCACTCCGTGTGTTTTTGTAATCCCTGTTTTTTTTGCAGATAAAGTGAAGTTTTCTCTTTTTGTAGGTAATCATCAAAACCCAGCTGCAGGAGACAAATGGAATGTGTGAATATGCCATTTATGTCCAAGGTCAGCCATTGGTTTTATTCCCTCTTCAACATGTTTCATGCATTGACTGTGTACGAGAAGTGGACTGAGTGACTCCTCCCCCCTCATGGTCCAAACAGGAAGTACCGTACTTGATGGCTCTTAAAAGCCACTATCCAAGAGACTTCTATAGAGAAATAAACGGCTCTTACTCGGTCCTTCTATTCGTCAGAATAATTATTTTTGCTTTCACATCTTTTTAACATGTTCTTTTTCATCCACTTTTTTTTCATGATAAATTTTCTAGATTGCAAATCATTCAAGTTAGAGACTAGCCAATCAGATGCTTCAATAAAAGCATGTGGTCTAACTGTTTAGGACATTTGATTGGCAGATTTCATGAAGGCAACTTTCAAATGGTACGGATGCAGCCTTTCAACAAGCTCACTCCTGATTGGCAAGAGTGGTTGCCATAGAAATGTTGGCTCAATGTTGCTTATTGACCACATCTGGCTCCAACATGGGCGGCGTCCATATAGCATGGACCTGGATGACATCACACTCGCTCAGCCCACTCATATACAGTCAATGCTTTCATGTTTGATACCTGGGAAGCTCGACACATTTAACTTTCTCTGAATTGCCTCTCTGTTCCCATCCTGTGCTTCTCAATTTCAATGTTACTTATTTGTCCCAAATATCCTCTTTTGTGTCACTCATTTTTTGCCAGCACTGATCTTGCGCCTCGAGGGCAGAATCCAGGAGTCCCTGGAGCTTTTGCAGAGCTGCGCCATCCTTAATCCCAGCAGCACAGACAACCTCAAGCAGGTGGCCCGATCCCTGTGAGTGTGGCTGCAGCAGCCCGCAAACCGTTATTAGCTAATAAGGCGGCCATTAAAACAGCAATCAGTCACCTATTCTACAACCAGAAAGGAAAGCTGATGGACTGTTTTGCATCAGGAAGGCTGTTGTGCATCTGAATGGAGCGGTTACATTTTTCACGGTGATTATTTGTTTGTTCTTCTCGTAGATTTCTTCTGGGAAAGCACAAAGCTGCTATTGAAGTGTACCATGAAGCGGCTCGACTTTGCGACAAAGACTGGGTAAATGAATCTGTTTTCTCTGGTCTTGGCGTGGAACACACATGGAGACATGACCCCTCGCTCAGAGCCTGCAAATCTGCCCCCCAGCAAGTGAAAATAATTCATGGAACAGTGCATGTTGTCATGCCTCTAAACATGTTTCATCTAAGAAATCTGAAAAAGGCTTAGAAAACAAAAAACACACCCCTGCATGTGACATTTAATCACACATACAAACATGTTCTTTTAAACGTAATTTTTATAAGAAACTGAAATTATTGCCCACTTTATCGGACCAGCAGCCAACTACAGACCTCCCTGAATGTGCTACTATGCATTTCCTCCCTCCAGGAGATCAGTCATAATCTGGGCGTGTGCTTCTTCTTCATCAAAGACTTCAAGAATGTAAGTATGCTGGGCGCTGTGCACTACAAATGGAAGCAGATGCCTGGAGGGGCCTGATGATTTTCATCTTCTGTCTCATGTCAGGCTGAAGAACATCTGAACACAGCTCTCCAGATAAACAAACATGACAAGACTTTCATGATGCTCGGAAAGGTTCACTTGGTGGCTGGAGAAACCGACAAGGCCATTGAAGTGTTTAAGAGAGCAGTGGAGTAAGTGGAGTTTCACCACTGATCACTGACAAGCTGTTCCATGACATCTGTGGAGGTTACGGTATGGAACTGAAACAAACTTTTGGGTTCAGGATCTGTGATTCTCAAGCTACGGACACTCTGGGCATGAGATGGGCGTTCCAAAAACATGATAAATTAGAAAAACCTGTGTCGTTTTCTAAGACATAGTTTCTGCAGAGCAGACGGGCTTAGAAGAGGAAAAAACGTGCATGAACCGGGTCTGCAAGTGGATGCATCAGAGTGGAGTGACCCATCCGCTCTAGTCTCTATGTAACAAAAACAATCTTTATTAACGGACATATTTTTGTCTGCTACTGATTTGCAACGATTTGAAAAAAGGGAACCTAAGAAATGCATTTAATGTTCTTCATGTTTGTTCATCATCATCAAAAAATGCGAGAAGAACACGTTAAAAACACCAGAAGCACAATTTTCTTCAGAGTGGGTCTTTGAACATAACGCGAAGTCATAGAAAAAGAAAAAGACATCAGGCTCTGTAATAGGGCTCATAACATCTCCTCTCTTGGGGGGGTAAATGAATTAATCAAATGCCCTAATTCTTTTGCCGCTTTTAATGAGACTTACCACTGAGTCTCATTTTAATACAGATCTGCCTCCCCCAAAACGTTTTATTTTTCTTTGCTGAAGTTATAATTAAAATTCAACAATTGATTCAAAACCTGTCAGATTTTCTGAGTAGAGCAGTGCAGGTTTGTGCAAATAAGTGCAGGCGTTAAGTGTAATTACCCACTTCATGAGGGTTGAGGGAACTCTCTGTTTCTCTCATTCCTTCAGATTCTCTCCAGAAAATACTGAGCATCTGTCCACTCTGGGCCTGCTGTATCTGCAGGTTAGTGGAATGTTCTTTCCTTGCAGATTCAAAAAATGAAACTCTAGACTAATGTGACCTTTTGTTTGATTACCTCATTAGCTTAGAAAGTATCAGAAAGCATTCGAACATCTTGGAAACGCCCTCACATTTGACCCCAACAACTATAAGGTAGGAAGGACTGTAACATGTGTACAGTCACCTCAATGTCAATGTCAATTCCCCTCTTGCTAAGTGCTGTTTCTTCTCATGCCTACTCCTCCTCTCAGGCCATCCTGGCTGCAGGCAGCATGATGCAGACCCACGGGGACTTCGACGTGGCCATGAACAAGTACAGAGTGGCGGCCTGCGCCGTGCCGGAGAGCCCTCCTCTATGGAACAACATTGGCATGTGTTTCTTTGGGAAAAAGAAATACGTAGCTGTGAGTGATAGGAAAAAAAACAGACCAGCACACAGATCAGGGCGTCTCACTCTAATTTATATGCAAATGATAGAAAATAAGCCGCTGAAGCCAAGGTCCTCATCAAGGTAGATAATACATGTTTCAGTGAACAGAAGCACAGTTGTATAGGCATCATTATGTTGGATGCATTTCTTTAAAAATGGAACCACTCACTGAATACTTCTGCTAAAAACGTAGCTGGGTTAGTTAGTGATTTGTAAAATGATTTAATTCTGCAGAGACAAGAAAGTAAAGGTGCCACTAGATATAAATATTTTTTACATTTTATAAGCCCAGTTGGAGTCTGACTAAAAACTGACAAATGTTTTTTGAAGACCTTGGGTGTAAGTTTGTACAGAGCAGGAATAAATTAAAAGCTTTTTTTTTTATTCCAAAATCATAATAATAAATAAAAACATCTAATAAATTAGGGGTGTCCAAACCTTTTACAGAGGGCCAGATTTGGTCAGGTGAAAATGTTTGAGGGTCAATCAATCGGCCCACATTCTTTGAAGCTTATAATAACATTACATGCAAATGAAGTATTTCATGAAATGTCTTTGCTATGGGATGCTTTTCATTTCTTCACAATAAACAGAACTGTATCGAAAAGTTTACCAAAATTACAGTGAATTTCATATTTAAAGACTTAAAATACAGGAACAGTCCAACAGGAAAAAACTTTTGGCAAACGTTAACTGTTAAATATTATTAACCTTTACATGCTCATACACTGACCAAAAATATATAAAATAACCAGTTCTCTGAAATATTGTTCACAAATCCGTCTAGATCTGTGATAGTGAGCACTTCTCCTTTGCCAAGACAATCCATCCCACCTCGCAGGTGTGCCATATCAAGATGCTGATTAGACAGCATGATTACTGCACAGGTGTGCCTTAGACTGGCCACAAGAAAAGGCCACTCTAAAATCTTCAGTTTTGTTTTATTGAGGGGGTCAGGGGACCCAGACAACCAGTCAGTATCTGGTGTGACCACCATTTGCCTCATGAAGTGCGACACATCTGTGACAGTTGATCTGGCTGTCTATTGTGGTGGTGGGGTTATGGTATGGGCAGGCATTCAAGGCACAAAGAACAACAGGTGCATTTCATTGGAGGGCTTTTGAATGCACAGAGATACAGCATCGAGATCCTGGCCCCATTGTTGTGTCGCACATCCAACAACATCACCTCATGTTGCAGCCCGATAATGGATTCGCCCCATGTTGCAAGGATCTGTACACAATTTCTGGAAGCTGAAACATCCAGATCTTGCATGGCCAGCATACTCACCGACATGTCACCCATTGAGCATGTTTGGGATGCTCTGGATCGCGTGATACAACAGCCGCGTTGTTCCAGTTCCTCGCCAATATCCAACAACTTCGCACAGCCATTGAAGAAGAGTGGACCAACATTCCACAGGCCACAATAGACAACCTGATCAACTCTATGCTAAGGAGATGTGTCGCACTTCATGAGGCAAATGGTGGTCACACCAGATACTGACTGGTTGTCTGAGTCCCCTGACCCCTCAATAAAAACAAAACCGAAGATTTCTGAGTGGCCTTTTCTTGTGGTTAGTCTAAGGCACACCTGTGCACAATCATGCTGTCTAATCAGCATCTGATATGGCACACCTGTGAGGTGGGATGGATTGTCTTGGCAAAGGAGAAGTGCTCACTATCACAGATTTAGACAGATTTGTGAATAATATTTCAGAGAACTGGTTATTGTGTGGAAAATGTTTCACATCTTTGAGTTCATGCCATAGAAAATGGGAGCAATAACAAAAGTGTTGCATTTATATTTTTGTTCAGTGTATTAAACTTCTAAATTTAAGTCATGTGAACAGGAAAATAATACAAATCATAGTCAGGAATACAAACCCCTGTGGTTTTGATCAGAGAACAAATAAATGTGTTCTAGTTTTACGGCTCTGATGGTCAAGAACCCACAGACTGTTGCCACAAATTTACAACATTATTTGGCCAATCACCATCAGGAAATTATAGTTCTTAGAAAGCGCTGGAGGCCACATATTGTTATATGTCATTACAGAAACCTGTGGGCTGGCAGAAACTTGAACTAGGGCCACATTTGGCCCATAAGCCAGACTTTGGACATGCCTTTAATAGATGAAGCAAGGAGTTTAAACCAAAAATGTTTCATTACTAAACCATATTTACTGAGCTGCTGAAATCCTAATCCTACCCAGAGTGCTGTGCAGCCACATGTGTCAGTACCTGATATTTACTCAGACAAAGACCTGATGGCCGACAGGATTCTGGAGCGCAGCTGCTTCGGAACCTCTTCCATGCAGTTTACATTACCCTGATTCAAACTTTAACAAGTTGGTGTTTTGGTCTGAGGGCAATGAGTGCTGGTGAACACAGTCTTTCAATTAGGGATCATCCATTGCAACCTGAAAAAAAATGCTCTGTCTGTGTTAATGTCTGTGATAAACAGGTGAATTATTTCTAATGAGGCCAGTTCCATTTATTACTGTAAACACTGAAAACTGAGACAGTCTGAGCTGATCCCCTAAGCCACTGCTGCTGCAGAGTCACATACATGCCGTCTGTGCAATGAGTTGTTGGAGGCCATAGCTTTCTCCTGTTGCAGTCAGCAGAGGCAGCAGCTCCCCGGTGGAACTATAGTCTGTTGTTTTTTCCTCACTTAATTTTCCACCATCTGCTTTCTGACACTTCAATGAAAATAGTGTTTTTAACATGTTCTTGTGGCATTTTTCTGATGATGGAGGACATATTTAAAGAAAATGAAGCTTACATTTATATTTCTGAG